>JAJOZX010000514.1:792500-1403616 GCA_023014485.1 Bathynomus jamesi | reverse complement strand
GCATTTGGTTCTGCCCTATGGGGAGATTTCGATTTGTGATTGAGTGAGGTCCGTAGCATAATGGTAGAGCATCCAACCGGCAATTGGAGGCCCGGGTTCGATTCCCGGGCGGTTCGCCTCATTTTTCATTATTCGTTATCTCTCCTCCTCGGTGCAGAAACGTTCCTTAACACTTATGTCGTTTCTATTCATTTATATACTGCGCGGTCATTGCAGTATATGCGCATATTCACGATTTGCGAGGGTGCCCTCTCAGGGCATTGGTTTCTGCCCTATGTGGGAGAATTTCGATTTGTGATTGAGTGAGGTCCGTAGCATAATGGTAGAGCATCCAACCGGCAATTGGAAGGCCCTGGGTTCGATTCCCGGGCGGTTCGCCTCATTTTTCATTATTCGTATCTCTCCTCCTCGTGTGCAGAAACGTTCCTTAACACTTATGTCGTTTCTATTCATTTATATACTGCGCGGTTCATTGCAGTTATATGCATATATATATATATATATATCGGGTGGTCCGAAAAAAATGACGCATTTTTTAAAAGATAATATCTCAGTAACCCTTCCTTATCATGACAATTTTTATATGCAAGATACTTTCAAACTTCTTTTTTTGAATGCAAGAAACGGAATTCTGATATCTTTTATAGTTTTCTCGCAATTAACAAAAGTAACAACATGGGTCAAAAAACAAAATCGCAATATAAATCCGTTTTTTATACGATATCATTTTTATATGATATCATTCGATATTTTTGCAAGTTATTACAAAAACTCTACAGGAATGAACAAGTCAAATTGTGGATATTTTATTTTTTAACAATTCGTCAGTACCCTTAATGATGTTGTCAGAGGAGATCGTATTCTCATTAAAAATTGTACTGTGAAAAAGGATGGAAGACTGGAAGGTTATTGCAAGAGTTTACCGGCAAAAAGTGGAAAAAGGCGTGCAGTGGAAAGACTCTTAAAGAAGATTCGCGAATCGGGAAGTACTGCCAGAAAACCAGGAAGCGGTAGACCTAAAACAGCTTCGGTTCCAGAAAATGTGGATTACATCAACGATAAAATCTGCTCTCAAGAGATAAACCAGGAAGTCATTTGTCACGAAGAACAATTGCTAAACATTTGAATATTGGAAAGACTTCTGTACACCGAATAATAAAGCAAAAAACTAAAAGCCTTCAAAAGAATAGTATCTTCTAGAAAAAGTGATACTGTTAAGGATAAAAGAAAAACAAGGTGCAGAAAGTTACTTGATAATTTCTCTGTCGTTGATATTAAAAAGATAGTCTTCACGGATGAAAAGATTTCACTCTAGAAATTCCGCGAAACCGTCAAAATGATGTTGTCTACGGGCGTGGTAAAAAGTGTGACATTTCAATAAACAGATTGTATCATGAAACGTCAAGATTCTCCAAAAAGGTTATGATATCTGCAGGGGTCTCTTGGAATGGCAAGACAGATGTTCATTTTATTGAAACTGAAAAGACAAAGGTGAATTCTGCAAATTACATTGAACTTTTAAGAACAAAATTGTTGCCGGATGTCGTCGCCTGTATCAAGAAAATGATTTCATATTTCAACAAGATGGAGCACCGTCGCATACAAGCTACGCCACACAGTCGTTTCTGATTAGCAATACACCAAATTAATAAGGAAAAATGAGTGGCCACCACAAAGCCCAGATTGTAATCCTATGGACTACTCAATTTGGGAGTTACTAAAAGAGAAGGTTTACCGAGGTCGACGAGAAAATTCACCGAATCAGAATTAAAAAGTAAAAATACTTGAATCTTCGCAAGAAATTGGCATTAATGAAGTAAGAAGTATTATTTTTGTGTGGAAGAAAAGACTTAGATATTAGTGTGTCAACAGAGTGGTGGTCCAATCGATCATTTACTGTAAATTAATTAGTTAAATTTCTGATTAAATTTTTCCTTTCTCATGATATTCGTTTTTTGACCCATGTTGTCACTTTTGTTAATTGCGAGAAAACTATAAAAGATATCAGAATTCCGTTTCTTGCATTCAAAAAAAGAAGTTTGAAAGTATCTTGCATATAAAAATTGTCATGATAAGGAAGGGGGTTACTGAGATATTAATTTTTAAAAAATGCGTCATTTTTTCGGACCACCCGATATATATATATATATATATATTAATATATATATAAATATATATATATATATAGGGTGAGTCAAAAGTAGCCCGATTTTGTCAGTTGATTGTTTGTTTGCCATTTGCCATTTCTATTACAGTGTACAAGAAGGTAGAAATAAATGAATGACATGTTTATCTAACCATTTATTCGTGGGAAAATTATTACGGAACTGTACCAAGCTGTTTTACTTGCAATTTTCAAAGTGCCCTCCCTCGTGATCGATGCACAATTGCAGCCGAGCAGGCACAGAGTGGCACACACGCCTGCAGAGTTCGATATCAATTTCCTCAAACTTTGCAGTGATTTGAGCCTTCAATTCCTGAATGGTACGAGGCTTTTCACGATAAACAAGGTCTTTCATGAGCCCCCAAAGAAAGAAATCTGGAGGTGTAAGGTCTGGGGAGCGTGCCGGCCACTCGATCGGACCGCGGCGGCCGATCCACTTTCCGGGAAAGTTTTCATCAAGCCACTGACGAACATGACGTCCATAATGAGGTGGAGCTCCATCTTGCTGGAAATAACAGTCCTGATCTTGTACCCTGGGCCAAAAGAAGGTTTGCAGCATATCCAGGTAAATTTCTGCAGTGACAGATCCCTCTAATGGAGATATGGCTGCCCAAACTCTCACGCCAGGTAAATTTACCTCCTTCTCAACTGTCACTCTTGGGTTCTCCGCAGCCAAGTAGACACAATTGTGTCTGTTAATTGTGCCGTTAAGCTTAAAACATGCCTCATCTGACCACCAGATGTTGTCTAGCATTGTGTCCTCTTCGTCAAGTTTAGCTAAGAACTCTTCGCAAAATTGAAGACGGCGGTCGTCATCTCCATCATGAAGGGCATGCAGTAAGCGTGGAATGTAAGGTTTCCATTTTTTCTGGTGAAGGATACGGATAACACTTGATTGGCTCACTTCCAACTCTGCAGATAAACGGCGAGTTGACTTTTGCGGACTTTGTTCCAGTCTCCTGATGGCTTCTTCAGCCTTAGCTACATTCGTTGCCGTTTTCGGACGACCGGACTTCTTTGCAGTGGCTACCGACCCTGTTGCTTCAAATTTCTCGACAATCAATCGTATGTTTCTTCCCTGGAGTGGGTTAATATCGAATTCCTGTGCCAAACGGCGTGCCGCCATCGTTGGTTGTTCATTACATTTGTAGTAATGTTTCACGGCCGCAATGCGTTGATTCATTGAAAGGTAATTCATGGTTCAATTTGGTGCAAATTCAGTAACTTTCCAAACTCTCAGCAATAACCTGCAAAACAAAAACAAAAATAAATAAACTAAGAAAATTAATAATCTGCAAGACAATTATTAACAACATGACTTCCCAGAAAGAATCTGACAGCCGAAAAAACAGAAAATGGGCGCTACTTTTGACTCACACATATAAAATATATATATATATATGTAAATAATATATATATAATAAATATATATATATATATAAACTTGAATGTTCCTGAGGATGTCATTAGACGAAAGCGCTTGAGCACCACTTTGTGTTTCTTTTCCGTTCGTGGTTTTATTCATCATATATATAATATATATATATATATATATATATATTATATTGGTGGACCGGATATCCGCATCATGTTTAACATCCGCATCCGTTCTTCTGACTGCGGATATTACCTCTAATAAATTAAGCAATTTAAAATTAAATTAGCTTATAAAGTAGCTTATAAGGCCCAGTCATGCACATTTCTTGTAAAGTATTAATTACACCGGTCTGCATGAAAATCGATTTCTTTATTTTGAGTTGTGATTCTGAAGCAGTTCGCTGCGCTGAATTCAGAAATGCTACCATTTTTTTCGATCACCCACAGTTTTAAAGTTATTAGCAAAACAATTTTGGGGCGTTTTGTAATTTTTTACCTTTTTTATATTTAATTAATTTCGTTTTTTCATAGTTTTCAGATAGATAATTCCAACGTTACGTCTTTAAAATTGTAATAATGGCTTCTAGAGGATGTACCCATAGTCCAGACATATTTTGTTATATTTGTGGTCGGTATGTTGTTGTAAAACAAAGGACAAATGTAACGACCTTCATTAAGAGAGCTTATCATGCTTATTTTGGAATTAAATTAGGAGAGCAAGACAAAAGTTGGGCTCCATACAAGGTTTGTCTTACGTGTGTTGCGGCACTAAAGAAATGGAGCAAAGGAAAAAAGAAAAGTTTGCCATTTGGGATCCCTATGGTATGGCGACAGCCTAGAAACCATACCGACGACTGCTACTTCTGTTCTTGCAATGTTAAAGGTTATAATGCAAAGAATAAAGAGAACCTTCAATACCCAAGTCTTCCATCTGCAATAAGGCCGGTACCCCATGGTCCAGAAGTTCCTATTCCCCGCCCATCCGAGAGTCTGGATCAATACAATTCAGATTCTGATTCAGCTCCAAATCCAGACAATGATGATGTTTATGAACAGCCAACAGCTGTCCGAGATCCTCCTAAACCATTAACCCAAGCCGAACTAAATGACTTAGTCAGGGATTTGAATCTGCCTAAGGACTCTGCAGAACTTTTGGGGTCTAGATTGCAGGAGAACAATTTATTGGCATCCGACACATACTCGCTTGGTACAGAAATCGTGAGAAAGATTTCGTGCCTTTTTTCGAAGAAGATGGTCCCTTGGTATTTTGCAAGGACATCACAGGATTAGTGTGCAAGCTAGGCATCGAATACCAAACCAGTGACTGGAGGTTGTTTATAGATTCCTCTAAAACCAGTCTAAAAGGAGTGTTACTGCACAACGGTAACAAATATGCATCAATCCCAGTGACCCAGTCTACTCATTTAAAAGAGACCTATGATGACATGAAACTGCTTCTGGAAAAAATTCAGTATCAAAATCACAGCTGGATATTGTGGTGGGATCTCAAAGTCCTTTGCATGTTACTTGGGCAGCAATCAGGATACACTAAGATGCCATGTTTCATCTGCGAATGGGATAGTCGAGCACGTGACCAGCACTGGAAGAGGAAAACTTGGCCTCCTAGAGAAAATCTTACCCCAGGATCAAAGAACATTTTACATGAACATCTAGTTGAACCAAATAAAATCCTCCTACCACCCTTGCACATTAAGATAGGCTTGATGAAGCAGTATGTCAAAGCATTGAATAGAGAAGGTGAGTGTTTCAAGTACATTTGTTCAAAATATCCAAAGATTAGCTACGAGAAAATAAAGGAAGGTGTTTTTATAGGTCCTCAGATTAGAAAGTTATTGACAGACGATCATTTCCTGAACACAATGACAAATAAAGAAAAAGAAGCATGGCTTGGTTTCAAAGATGTTGTTGAAAACTTCTTGGGAAACTACAAAAGCCAAAATTATGAAAGACTGGTGGAAAATATGCTTAAAAAGTTTTGCACCTTAGGCTGCAACATGGGCCTGAAAGTTCACTTCTTATTTTCGCATCTTGACCGTTTTCCCGAAAATCTCCGAGATGTCAGTAAGGAGCAAGGGGAACGATTTCACCAGGACATCAAAACCATGGAAAGAAGATATCAAGGAAGATGGCATACAAATATGATGGCGGATTACTGATGTTGTCTGCAACGAGATCAGCCTAACGCACAGCATAAGAAAACATCAAAGAAGCACCGGTTTAGTCGTCATTAGTCAGATCTACCTTCGTAGTCTTAAGTCTTTGGAATAAGTCCTGAAATGTTTGCAAGTAAAGAAGGTAAATATATTTTGTTTCTTTCAGTTATTTTTTTATTATTTCATAAACAAGCAATATGCTTGTCCAAGAGCTAGGAGCTATTTAATTCTGCTTTAATTAGGTTTTACTCTATCACCTAAAGATTTCGTGCTACAAGGGGTGTTGTAATACCTCATCTGTCCCCAAATGTTAACCACCCATTGATGGGAGGGGACAGAGTATTTTGCTGGGAACGGGACTGGTTGTTATATACAGTATATTTACCCTACATTATTATGTAAGCGTTACTGTAGTCTATAACAACAAAATTTATGGTTTAACATGTGCAATCCAATGTTGGTCTCGATAAGATGGTTCACATTTGGGGATAAATGGGGGATTTATGTCACACCCTGTAGTAAGAAAACCATATTTGATAGGGAGAAACTAACTATATTTTTGAGATCAGCGCACTCAAATTATGTAGAATCACCAACTAGTTTGTAAAAATCGATCGACAAGTTTTCAAATGTGTACTGGTGTTATTAATGAACAAACAAATATACAAACCTCAAAATATAAGTACCTGGTAACACAGAAAATTGAATGAAACTTGTTTCATTGAATTTTATGTGGCTGAAACTCTTGAGAAAGTTATTGTATTTATTATAATGAAAATATTAATATTAATTTTAATTCTTATGCTTTGCCTACCATAATAGTAATATCACGAAATTTGAAAATTTATGTCATATATTCATAATTCTATATTATATTCATAGATTAACTAAATATCCGCATCCGCATCCGCGGATATTGAAATTAAAGATCCGCATCCGCAGATGTTGAAAAACTGACATCCGGTCCACCACTAAATTATATATATATATATATATATATATATATACTTTTCTACCTTTCAAATGTTCCTTGCGATGATTCATCATTTCACGAAGGTCAAGCTTGTCGCCACTTCTCTCGAGTTGGCCTGGTGAAGTAGTGAGTTGGTTTCTTGTACTGTCCACCTCATATAGCCAGGTACGGCCGGTGTAACAGGTGTCAACCACTCTAGGTAGGCTAAGCTCTAGAGTGCACGGTGCCTGACGGTGAAACACACATCAGAGTAATTTGCATATAGGCACCGTTCATTTAGGATGCATTTTAGCATCAGGTGAGATGTACTGTACTATGCTGAAAAACACTCCACTTCACAAAGTGAAAGTATGAGCATTAAAGCTTTATAGAGGCACAATCTACATAATATTCCTGGATGCAAGAAACAGAACTCATTAATTATTATTTTATAAACCACAATTTATTTTATTTAATTAATGATAATTCTACAAGTCTCTTTATTTAATCTTGCTGCTGACACTAAAAACACGCTCATAATGGTTACCAGAATTTAACAAGTAAATTGTCATCACTGGTAATACCTCATCTGTCCCCAAATGTTAACCACCCATTGATGGGAGGGGACAGAGTATTTTGCTGGGAACGGGACTGGTTGTTATATATATTTACCCTACATTATTATGTAAGCGTTACTGTAGTCTATAACAACAAAATTTATGGTTTAGCATGTGCAATCCAATGTTGGTCTCGATAAGATGGTTCACATTTGGGGATAAATGGGGGATTTATGTCACACCCTGTGACAGGTACGGCCGGTGTAACAGGTGTCAACCACTCTAGGTAGGCTAAGCTCTAGAGTGCACGGTGCCTGACGGTGAAACACACATCAGAGTAATTTGCATATAGGCACCGTTCATTTAGGATGCATTTTAGCATCAGGTGAGATGTACTGTACTATGCTGAAAAACACTCCACTTCACAAAGTGAAAGTATGAGCATTAAAGCTTTATAGAGGCACAATCTACATAATATTCCTGGATGCAAGAAACAGAACTCATTAATTATTATTTTATAAACCACAATTTTTATTTAATTAATGATAATTCTACAAGTCTCTTTATTTAATCTTGCTGCTGACACTAAAAACACGCTCATAATGGTTACCAGAATTTAACAAGTAAATTGTCATCACTGGTGCATCGTTGACTTCTAGGTGATGAATTTGTTTATAAATAAACCAACTTGCGGTTGTTGCTCCTGGGTAGTATGAGCGCAAAACGGAAGAGTGCAATTGCAGTTGCAATGTTGCAAATTTTGATCAATGTTGCAAATGTAAGGGGATGATGTTGCAAAGGGGGAGGTGGTTATGCAGTAAGGGGTGAGGGTAACCTCAAAGTTGCATGAAGGGGGAATTTTGGGGGAGAAGGAGGATGACCTCCGCCAAAGGGGTGACCCTGACCTCTTTGGGGGAGGAAGTGCGACGGTATCACCACCAAAGGGGTATATCTAACCTAGAGAGAGAGAGAGAGAGAGAGAGAGAGAGAGAGAGAGAGAGAGAATGTTTCGCCTGGCTCCGCCAGACACAATGAGATTCAAGGTACCAACATCTGTTATATAGAAGGTCGTGGGTTGCCAGAGAGCACTATTTATTTTAATTATTTATATATGAAGGGGTTGCCAGATACCACTATTGAATTTATTTATTTATATGTAGGGTTTGCCATAGAGCACTATTTATTTTATTTATATATGCAGGGGTTGCCAGGTGTTTAATTTATTTATATATGGATGGGTTGCCAGGTGTTTAATTTAATTATATATGGAGGGGTTGCCAAATACCACTATTAAATTTGTTTATTTATATATAGGGAGGGGTTGCCAGAGAGCAATATTTATTTTAATTATTTATATATGTGTTAACCACTCCATTTATGGACTGGGTTGGTTCGAAGTCGACGGGGGTTCTAGTTAGGTAGCAGCAAAGGATGTGTGACTTGTAGTAGTTTTCTTCTATATTACTCTCCGAGTTCTTTTATAGTGGTTCGGAGGACTCTGGTAGACTTACTAAAATTTTCTGAAGATTCCGGACTCTTCTTATAGCGTATCCGGAAAGTTTAATGACTAAGTTCTTCTGAAGAGAGCAAGGCTCGAAGGATAAGATAAAGACTATCTTTTACTGTAATTTACTGCTAAAATGTATAGGTAGTGCTCAGCCTCTGAATTAGCTTCTGAATGACAATGGAAGATTTTTATTGGGGTTTATATACCCCAAAACTGCTAACATCATTATTATTAAATGCTAAAAAGGCTGCATTATTTTCGCACAATATTCGAAAATAAAGTAAATTTTTTAGCTGTGGTAAGGCTTGAACGAGTAAACAAAATATTTGAAGATGAAACCATATTTTTATCTTAAACCGCGACTTTTCAGATCTGATGTTATCATGATCTGCCAAGTTAACTAAAAGTGGAAATCGGACTATGCATCTTTACACTAAAATATGCATATGAGTAAAATTTTAAGGTTTAAGATGTACAATTTAAATGCTTAGGCAAGACATGATCACATCTTTTATAACGAAAGAGAATGTATACAAAATATGAACATTGCAAAGCTTAAGCAGGATTCCTTATTAAGCGAAATCTAAAAAAATGATTACGAGATTTTAAAAAAGAACAGGTCACTAATTATTTGGCAAAGTTGAAAACCAATAAAAAAATGTATCCAAACTCGCGATGGGCGATTTTGTTCCTTATGTTAAAATGAATACACACACGTACATACATATGAATATAGGCATTATATAAAGTTAAATATATAAGAATATACAGGATTATATAAATACATGAACCATATAAACACATGAATTTTAAAATGGATACAAGAACTATATAAATGAATACAAAAATTACATGAAGAATATGATAGTATAGGAATATGGGAATTATTTATGGTTCATTTTTACATATGGAGAGTAGAGGTTGCCAGATACCACTATTTATTTTAATTATTTATTCATTAACACTCGTCGTGTAAATCCATACCACATACCATCTGAGAAAAAATAAACAAATACAAGTGGGTAGAATGCATTTGCAATGTTGCAAATACAATGTTAATCAATAGTGCAAAGGGAGGGATGGGGTACACATTCACATATGTATATATATATATATTTATATATATATATATAATATATATGTTCCAAATGGGGTCAAACTAATGGTTTATAAAGATTTTTATATATAGAGATTGTCTCTAGGTCTGGTCTTTCTTAGGAATCTAACCTAACTTAACCTAATCTAAAAGCCTAAGAAAGAATATAAGGACAATCTAACCGAAAAAGTACCTTTCTTTAACTTTCTCTAACTAACTATGAGGGGATCGTTTCGGGTAACAATATAAACTGAATGTTTAATTTGTAAATATTTAATGAATATTCAAATCAGCGTATTATTTTAAACAAAAAATTTTCACTTTAAGCTATTAACCGCCGGACCCCTTTATGTTGGTGAGAAATATATTATTTTTATATATGTGATAGATGGGACTCTAACTGCACCATCAGCAGGTAATGAGAAATTTACGTTAGAAACTAAATAGTGATATTTATTTTACAAATACAAAACAAACAAAGAAATAAATATACTAGTTATCCTTATATGAACCCGCTTTCTACGAATATAATAACATGGAAAACAAATTTTCAGAGTGACTATTATATTATTGTATAATAAAATGTAATAGTGGCCATAAACTAAATGACATTTAAAGAACTGGTAGCACTTACCAAAAAGTAAGGTATATCTGATTTTCCGCTAACGGTGCAGATCTGCACCAGAGATGTTTATGTAATAATGCACTGATTTTCATGAAACGTTAAGATAACTGAGTACAACCTTCCACAGCACTCTAACCTGAACTACTGACAAAGTCGTTCAACATCTGTTAGTAAGCACACCGGACAAAAAATTAGTCACCCATCTCAGAATGTACCTAATAACGTGTGACGGCGCCTCTGGCTTTGATAACCGCACGAATCCGGCGAGGCAGAGACTCTACGAGGTTGTGCATGTACTGAACATCGATTTGCTGCCACTCGTTCATCAGCCGGTCCCGAAGTTCCGCCAGAGTCCGTTCGGAAATTGGTCGCTGGAGAACCTCATTGGTTTCTTGGAGCAATTGTTCTCTGGTTTGAAAACGATTTGCAGTTACTAGACGAGAAACATGGCGGCGGCCCCTATTGTCGAGAATTGTTTTCCGGCCACAGTTACGCCGTCGATTGTCAGTTGATTGCGAACTACACCACTCTTTGTAAACTCGCTGGACAGTACGCGTTGACACACCAACAAATTGGGCTACTTCAGATATTTTGTGTCCGTGGGCTCTGCCAAACACGATGGCTCCTTTTTGCCACTGAGTAACGTCTGCCTCACGACCCATTTTGCAGACTATATCCAACACACACTTTGTTCTTCACCACCTCACGAAACAGATCTGATCCTGTGTGCTACGTCACCGCTACTTGTCACTTACCAATGCTACATCAGCCCGGTGTGCTTATAAAATAGCGCCAAAACGGAAAGCAAAACAACATGTGTGAAATTGAGAATAAAAGGATAAATTTTGTATAATTACTGATAACATTTAAAATTATTTTTCTCTAATTTTTTTCCTGTGAATATTTAGTGTATATAATGTATTTACATAAATTGAAAACATATTTTGAGTAAGAAAAATATCTACCGAGTAACAATCAAATTAATTTGGTGTAGCATTTCTGCACCATCAGCGCTTAATGGGTTAATATATACATATAGTGTCCCCTTTCTCCCACTTCGCACTCTTCCCAGCAACCCAGCTGAAAACCTTTCCTTCCACTTTTGGGGGGTTTGAGTTCAAACTTTTCTATGTCCTAAATGATTAATTTCCCCCACCCCACCCTCCCGATCCTCATCCTCCCTCCTCCACAAACATTTGAATAATGCCTCGCCTGTCCACACTAACAACTTACAAAACCTTAATTTCTGTGATAGTTGGTGAACACTATTAGTTGATGATTTGTAGTGTTAATTATATTTATCTATCAGCGCAATTTACTGTAACATTTATTTAAGTGTGAATAAAATAAAATTTATATTAGGCATTTCAAAATGAATTTGGTTTAAACAGATGAAATGCGCCTGAATGAAATAAAGGTAGTCTAATTCTTATTTACAAGAAACTATTGAATAGAACTCTCTCTCAACATTTCACTATAAAAAAAAGAGAAGCGATCTTCAAGAGTCAGACCAGAGACTAACCATTTATTGTACACGGTTTTGCCTAATTAATAATAAACCAAAAACACCTCGCCAGAACCATAGTTACATAAGCATCTCAACTCTGATGCACAAAATTAGTAACATTTGTCAGTATCGGCTATAAAGAGCTAGGAAGGCAAGTAAACTGTATCATTGTCTTCTTATCTACTCAAGAGTTGTTACTGTAGTGTTCCCATTCCAGCGGATATTCTTGACAATTGGCTCAGAAATCCGCCAGTCGGCTAAGAAGGTGTAACCTGCCATTTGGTATACATATATATATATATTTAATTAAATAATATCGTTTATATATACTACCAAAGGAATTAAATAAAAAACCATTATATCATTGTTTATATAGACGAATTAGTGGAAATAATTTCATGAAATATATAGAAAATAAATATACAATCAAATTAGTTCATACTCTTCAGAGATTAAACGTGGAATATATATATATATATATATATATATATATATATATATATATATATATGCACAATAAAAGAATAATAGTATAAGAAATACACAAGTTGAACGAAAAAAAAAAATATATATAGATATATAATATATATATATAAAATGCGCCTCGGTGGTGCAGTGGTTAGCGTCGCTGACTACGAATCCATCGGCCCCGGGTTCGAGACCGGATGACTGCAGCCGGCGCGCAGCAAATCCCAGCTGTTCATCCTTCCACACACAAAAAGAAAAAAAGAAAGTAGTTGGTAGATAAATGGGTACCCTGGGTGGCCTAGTGGTTAAGACACTGGTGGGGCGTGGTTCGGATTCCACGTTAAACTGTAGGTTTAAGGTGGAGTGAAAAGTTTGACCTTCGTCAAAATGAACAATGCAGGCGGAAGCTAACCAAAGGTTACCAAAGGTTATACAATCAAAAAATAATAATAGTACAAGAAATATACAGTTTAAACGAGGAATATATATATATACACAATAATAATATTATAAGAAATACACAAGTTCAGCGAAGAATATATATATATATATAATAAAAAAATAATATATAAACATCAAAATAATAGTACAGGTGAAATCTTTATACATATGTTCTACTGCGCTTAACTAAAATACTAAACTCGCACGTGATCGAGTCTACAGTTATATCATTGTTGCTTTGCACTATGAAATAAATACGATTTAACATTATTTCACCGCTCAAGTTATAGGGACGTTTATACTCGATGTAAAGGGCCTTCAATTCGTTCAATACTATTTTTGTGCCCACTTTACATTCGGTTGGCAAGTTATCTTTAAACACGGACAGAATACAATTAAAAGCACGCAAAAAGAGGTCATCGTTAGCCACAACATCATTATTAAATTCAAGTTTATAAAAAAACCCTCTCTAATCGAGGGTTTATTCTTACCGATCCGAGCTTTTCAATCGTGAATGCATGGCGGCAGTTGAATAATCTTCTAAGTCTTAACGACAGAGGCTCATTATATAAAGAAACAATTCTTCAGGGTGAACGGTGTAGGTGATCTCAGCCCTGTACTGCTGAAGTCCTTTATACCAAAGTTCATGATATTTCGAAGAGTCTAAACCTTTTAAATAAGCATCCAGTTCCAGACTATTCTCGCCTTGTTCAGTCCTACACTCGGTAAACCCGTCGAGCAGAGCTGTGTATGCATATTTAAGAACCGTATCAAAATAAAGCATATCCGTAACACGCAAGTCTAATATAGGCTTCCGCTTGCGGAATCCGACGATTTCAAACATCATTCGAGGATGAATTGGTTTCGCATAGGGACAAGAACGCTATTATCAGACGCATTCTTCTATATTAACCGTATATCAATGCATGGCTGATCGCTATTTATACACAACGTACAAGCAATGGCATTTGAGGGGCTATCACTAATCTGTTCTCTTGTACCTACACCTGCAGGTATTTTGTAACGATCCTCGCTCCATTTCTCAACTACCACGAAGACTCTATCCATCTTATCAACACTTAAATAAACAACATTCCGTTTACCAGAGTTTGTTTGTCTACAAGTCGTTTCAGTGCATAGTTAATGGCACCGGTTTTACGTCTGAACAGGCGCAATGACTTCATCACGGACACATCGTACACGGCATTGAGAATGCTGCTCAAAGGAAGCTCCATCTTATTCTATTGTGAGGAGTGCACGTCCAGTCGGTTCAAGCTCTGAGATGACTATGAGCCACAGATAGTCGGATCGGCTCGACGGGAGGTGTGGAGGAGTGAGTCACATCATAAGTTGATGAATCGTGTACGGTGTTGTTCTAACGTAAAAGAATCATGTGAATACCCGTATCCCATTATACCGGGCAATCGTTTAGAGAATTTTTCTGGCACATAAAGTAATATTGGTTTTACTGTTTTAATGCGCACCAGACATTTTCGTTCAGGGGGATTTTCACGAACTAAACATTTTATTCACACTCCGGCGCACTATTTGATAAAACATGTACCTACATTTTTCCTATTTGCTTAGCAAGCGATACTCGTCTATAAATTCTATTAAAAACTCACGCAGGCCTTTAGCCACAACCTCACTGCAAACCTCGTCATTAATGTAGTGATAAAAGTATTTGAGACTATCCATTATGACAAGATTTACATTCTCAGCCGCAGGGTACGAGTACTCGGTATGCAGCATGACATAAAACCACTTGTCACACCGCTCATCAACAAGACTCACTAACCATAACCGTTGTTTCTCTTCTGCACGTGTTGTTTCTTCCACTTCACGATATATGTAAGCTGTTATGCAGTTTACTCCTCCAACATAGTCCATTACATCGTTTGTACCACGAAATCCTGCAATGCTCTCGCCAGAATAACCGTAGAATATTTGAACCTCTTGTTCCTCAATCTTCAATCTTCGCAAGGTTCAATGTAGCCTTAACCCTTTAATGCCCAGTGTGTGAAATTTTCATCGTTAACTTTGGAAGCAATTTTAGACCTTATTTATAAGGTTATAAGGACGATTTTTGCATCAACTGATTCCGCCTACTTTTCGACTTAATTTTGGTATGAAAGGGTTAAGAGTCTCAAAGGAGGGCGGAATAGGAAATCTTTGAGTGTTCACCACATCTTCACACTTTATCGAATACCACTTTATAAAATTCGAGCACACAATATTAAAGGTAGCCATCACTATTTTTCGTCTATGTGAGATTTCTTCAAATACACGTCTGAGATCCAGGGCTTGCAGCAGTCAATTGAGCACGCAGAGGTAGATATATGCCTAGGTAGTAGCAGGAGCCACGTGACTGTTGATCGATCATACAGGGGGCGGAGCTTAGGACTATTCCTGTACATACGCACATACACACACACACACACAATTATTTCAGATTTGTGAAGCTTGCCAACTGAAGTATCGAAACTTGAAAATCCTCTTATGCATGTGGTTTCACTCACTCTGGACACTTTTAGCAAATCTATGATGAATCCTGTTAATAAAGGCTTTATTCAACATTTCAAGTGCCATCAAGGGCATCCTTTTGAAATTCAAAGAGAGTCTTACTTTTCTCCTGGAAACATTCCCGTTTACTCCTTTCTTTGTAATAAAATTAATAATGGATTTGTTCAACCAGTGAATTTTCCTCCTGATGGTGTTCAAGATGGGAGTTTTGCCGCACTTTATAATGAGCGCATGGTACATCCATCCAACGTTGTTGATCCATTTAATTTTTATCGCAACAAACAACCTAAATCTAGTCCTCAAAAGAAACTACACAAATTAAACCCGGAAGCTGCGGAATACATTCCGAAAACGATGAGAGACTCACAGCTGAATTTGAAACCTAAGTCGCAAGATATATTGGATAAAAATAAGCACTGTACAATGGATGCAATTACTACTGGCGAGAGAGCTCCCGTTAATTCTCAATCCGAATTTGGTTTCATAAAAAACGAAGGGAGTTCTCTGAAGTCTAAAAGTGAAGCTAAATTGGTTAGTGTACAGTTTATTAATGAACCTCTTAAAATCAACCAACCATATTTACCTCATAGTGTTATAAGTAAATCACGGTCATCATCAGGTGCTGGTATGAATACTGCAAAAGTTTTGAGCAATGTGATGTGCCTTCAACAAACAAACAAACAAAACATCTTTATTGCCGATCATTCACAATCCATAGCCACTTAACCTAACATACAAGTACAATCTTATGTATACACTGAACTTAACACAAAAATAAGACTAACATAGCAACTTAACCAAGCATACTGGCATACTGTTTGATTATCTGACAATTTTATGTATATTGTTATTACATGAGACATCTTATAACACTTATAACACTTATTATAACATAACCACTCATTATGACACAACTTAATATGTATATATAATCTTTGCTACATTACAAAAATAAGGTATTGTAAACCGGCAGTTGTCTGAACCAAGATTGCCATATAGGTGAGAAGTACACAGTATCTGAAGACCGGACATTGTAAAATAACACATTAGAGCTGTTTTGGAACCTAGTAACGAAATTATATATATTCTTCCGGATTAACATTTGGCTGGTAGGTAGGTTACGCGTAGTAAACTGGCACTGCACCATTTTTGATCCCTACATAGCATAAGAAAAAATATTATTATAAGCAACAGAGGGTTTATTGATAGTAGTTTTTGTATAGTTCCAACACAGATGGGATGTATACAATGCAGTACAGTAAGTTCTAAAAAGTTAAGTTTTAACTGATTCTGAATACAAACCAAATTTCCTTACTAGCATGTTACCCTGTACATACAGCTTTTTACGTTGCTTCTCAATATAGAGTTCATCTCGCAGCTCGGAGTAATTACATGACTCTTTGCCCCATTATAGGTGATATCATTTTCTATACCATATTGTTCACATATCTCTAATAGTACTCTCATCCCATGGGGACAGGATGACAGCATATATTAAATGATTAATTTTTCCTTTCCAATGGCAGCCAGTACATGCAGTTTTATTTCATTGGTAAGGTCATTCATGTATATACAGGGTGTCCCAGAATTAACTATCTATTTCAATGAAATCGGACAAATTTAATAAAAACTGACATAATTTTGTGTTTATTACTAAATTATGATACAAAAACAAATAGATTTATAAATCATAAGTCAAAACTTTATTTACTTGAATGTGATAAGCCTTTTTCATCAGTGTCGAACGCAAGATTCTATGAACTGTTGTCTTGGATATGTTGAGTCTTCGACCGGCCTCCCTAACCGAAGTTGTTGGTTCATCCTCAAACAATTGTCGTACCTGTTCGGTACTGTTACGTGCTGTCCTTGGGCGTCCTCTTCCCACCTCGTCGTGTACGGATCCAGTTCTTTTAAATTTGTTCACAAGTTCACGAATCGCTTTGTCTGTAGGACCGGTTCTGTGGAATCTTCTTGTAAATTTTTCTCTGATTTCATTACATTGCATTCCTTTGATACGGGATGTTACAACAAAGATGCGTTCTTGTGTATTCATTATTAATAGGGTTCTGAAAGAGAATGAAAATAAAACTATGAAAAACTATGAAAAAATTATGAAAATAAAATTATGAACAAAATTTAGAAATTTATACATTTTTAACACATATTAAACATGATAAACATAAATAAAAGTGTGTTTTTAAAAGAATTGTCCGATTTCATTGAAATAGTTAATTCTGGGACACCCTGTATAGAAAAGATAGGGTGATAATATACCTCCTTGCCTAACACCATTAATTACCTTAAAACATGGTGATACAGTGCTTTTTCCATCTTAGAAACATGGTCAGCTCTGTATACCAGAATGCAAGTATCCTAAGTATATAATTAGGAACCCCTCGGCACAAGAGTTTCTTGAAAAGTTTGTGATGGTAACTCTATCAATTGATTTTGATGCATCCAAAAAACAGGAATATGCAATGCTACTTGACATCTTTTACTTTAGGACGGCTTCCTTTAGCATATAAATACACATGTCAGTACCATGTTTCACTCTAAAGTCCAACTGATTGTCATAAGTCTGCAAGTAAGTACTTATCCCATTATAAATAACATATTCTAATACCTTAGAAAGTATACTGGCAAGTGCTATTGGTCTATAATTATTCATATCATAGATACTAGCACCCTTATTTTTAACAACTGGCAACAAGTTAAATCTAATACAAAGATACTGCAAGAAAACTATACTGATAATCTTCCTATGAACCAGCCAGATTTAACGTCAAATGCTTCATGTACCAATTTATCTGATAGTTGTATAATCTCTCGTATATCCGTCAAATATGAATAATTCAGAAGTTTCGGAACAGTGTAATGTACCTTCATCAGTTAAATCCAGTTCATTGTCAGCACAAGGAAAAAGCTGTCTCAAAAGTTCTGAGAGTAATCATAACATTGTTTGCAATGATGAAAGTGACTTTGGAAGTGATGATAGTAATAGCGTTGACAAAATTGAAGAAGAGTTAAAAATCGTGAACCAAAGGTGGAATGATGAAATTGAAAAAGATTGGAATGTAATACGCCACCAAAAGTTAAATTCTGTGATAATGTTCGAACTTATCCCGTTTTTGATTGCTGTAGAAGGGGTCCTTGGGAAGAGTGCGCTCGGGACAGAATAAGATTTGAGAGACGAAATAAAGAAACTAAATCTACAGGGTGTCCCGTAAGTCTGGAACCATAGGGCAAAATGATAAAAACGGCAATAAAAACGCCAAAGAGACTTTTGGGGACTGTTTGTGAAATGAGCGAGGATGGTAGCGGCTGTGTCATCGTCGGTGGGTGTCCTTGGAAGTCCACTGCGTGGTTTATCTCCTATGGATCCCGTTTCCCTGAGCTTTGCTACAAGTTTGCCGACACAGCTGTGTGTTATCGGCGCGCGGTCCGGATGCAATCTGTTAAATTCCTCAGCGACCTCCCTCTGACTCCGATTTCCTACGAGCAGAATTACCTAGATGCGTTCTTCCTTACTCAGACATCATGGGCACTTGATAAACGGAAAAAATTATTTGCTTATTTTACCCTATGGTTCCAGACTTACGGGATACCCTGTAGTTACATGCATATTATATATATTATTATATTATATAAAGGACCTATATTGTATATTGTGTATATATACAAAAAATAACATTCATAACATTCCTGTACCTTTATTGAAACTTGCTAAGATATCGGTAACTTTTGCTAAAATTATCAATCAAAGAATTTCCAAACGAATATTCCCTTCAATGCTAAAAACTGGTTGTAGGTATAACAACCAGTTTTTAAAGAGGGTGGTCCTACACTAGCAACAAATTACAGACCGTAGTGTTCATTATCAGTGTTCAGCAAAGTTTTTGAAAAATTGTAAAAAGTAGAATACAGCGATATTTAGAATCTTCCAATTTATTATCTCCAAATCAATATGGCTTCCGTAATAATAAAACAACGGAAGTGGTTATTTTAAATCTTATGGAAATTGCAAATACTGCTAAAGAGAACAAAGAATAATGATATCAATATTTATGGATTTCAGTAAGGTGTTTGATGTAATAGATCATAATATTCTACAGGGTGTCCCGTAAGTCTGGACCCATAGGGAAAAATAATAAAATTACAAAATAGTCCAAAAATTTATTACATAATCTGTTCAAAGTGTCCGCCGTTGTGTCGCACACATAGTTGAAGACGTAATCTCCACTGCGACAGCACTTTCTGAATCACAGTCGCAGAAATTTCTTGACACGCCTCCACAATGCGTGCTTTAAGGTGGAAAATGTCCTGAAGTTTGACCTCGTACACTTTGGCTTTCAAGTGGCCCCACAAATAAAACTCCAGCGG
Organism: Bathynomus jamesi; assembly: GCA_023014485.1. Taxonomy (NCBI): domain Eukaryota; kingdom Metazoa; phylum Arthropoda; class Malacostraca; order Isopoda; family Cirolanidae; genus Bathynomus; species Bathynomus jamesi. The sequence goes on along the minus strand of JAJOZX010000514.1, from coordinate 1,383,845 downwards.
AGTAAGATCATAAAAAAAATAATAAAAATAATAATAAAAATAATAAAAATATATATTATAAATAAATTTTTGGACTATTTTGTAATTTTATTATTTTTCCCTATGGGTCCAGACTTACGGGACACCCTGTACTTAATAAATTATATTGTTACGGCTTTAGAGGAGAATCAGTAATTGGTTTAAAAATTATTTGTCCAATAGATATTTTGTATCAGTAAATAAGGATTGTTCAACTAAAGCGCTTGTCAAACATAGTGTTTCACAGGGCTCAGTTCTGGGTCCACTGTTATTTTTATTGTATATAAATGACATTCCACGCCTATCTGATATATTGATCTGCATAGTGTTTGCAGATGATACAACTGTGTCTTTTTCTTGCAAAGATGTTAATTCAGCTAAGAATATATTTAATTCAGAATTCATCAGTGTAATAAAATGGTTGTCCCACCAATAAACTCTTCCTGAATACCAGTAAACAAATTTCATGATTTTTACTAATAAAAGAAATGTATAACTTGATGAACGTAATGTTAATGAAATCGTCATAAAGGAGTGTACTGTAACAAAATTTCGTGGTGTAATGCTAGTTAAGAATTTGCAATGGAGTGATCATGTAAATTATATCGCAAAAAAGATATCAAGGAGCGTTGCTATAATGTTTAAACTTAGAACTGTAGTCCCTAAACAAGTTTTATTGACTCTTTATCATACTCTTGTTTTTCTTTATATAACATACTGCACCCTTGTTTGGGGAAACTCCGCTAACAATGCATTAAATGGTATCTTTGTCATCCAAAAAAGAGCAGTAAGGTTATTAGCTGGTGCTGATTTCCTTGATCACTCTAGTGCATTATTTAAAGAGCTAAACCTACTTAAAGCTCAATGATATAACGAAACTGGCACATTTTATTTTTATTTACAAGTGTAAGAACAAAATCATTAATTTACAATGGGTAAAACGTTATTTTGTAACTCATAGAGAAATCCACTCGTATCAGACCAGAAATAGATCAAAACTTGTTTTACCCTCAATTGTCTTCATCTCAAAAAACACCCATTTTCATTGGATTGAAACTATTGTATGATTTAATTGCCGATATAAAAAATATTGTGAATGTAAATTTTTTGTCACAACGGACTTTTACCGGAATACCAGTTACACACAAACCTTAATTGATAGCTTCAGAGAACGGAAGTTCTTAAAGAAAAACGATATAGAAAAAATAGGAGTAATAATAAAATTCAAATTTGGATTTCGGTGCTGCTAAAATCTAAAAATAGATTGTGTATATATATATATATAAGGTTGTAACATATTCTGCTCGAATTTTTAGTTTATTCACAACAAAAATTAAATGATTTATAATGACAAATTAATCATCAATATAATTCCCTCCTTTTTCTATAACCTCCTCCCACCTGTAGCGAAGTTTTTTTATGCCACGTTCGAAGAAATCCCTTGGTTTCGAGTTAAAAAAAGCGATCACTTCGTTTTCGATAGCTTCCCTGGATTGCAACTTTTGTCCGTCTAGGTGGTGTTGCAGACTTCTGAATAAATGGTAGTCTGAAGGTGCGATGTCCGGAGAATAAGGTGGATGAGGCATTTTTTCCAAACCAAATGCCTCCAATTGGGCAGTGGTAATTCGAGCAGTGTGAGGGCGCGCGTTACACTGGTTGATAGAACACCTCTGCGATTAATTAATACAGAACGTTTTTCTTGTAATGCCATCTTCAATCGTTGGAGTTGTTGGCAGTTGACTTTAGCTGTGATTGTTTGGTTATCTGGCAGAAGCTCAAAATGAATACCGTATTTTACGCCTCATAAGACGCTACAAGTGGTAAGACGCACCCTATATTTAGCAAAGAATATTTAGGAAAAAAATATTTCGAAGATTTATCAGCCTGACAAAAAATATATTCCCATAACTTTATTAAAAGAACATTAAACAAAACAATAACATATGAGCCCTGAAGTGATTTTTGGAGACGTTTTTCAGGAAAAAAGTAGCGTCTTATGAGGCGTAAAATACGGTAATTCCTTGCATATCCCACCAAACGCATAGCAAAACTTTCTTTGGATGGTGTCCATTCCTTGGCTGAGGTTCAGGCTTTGTTTCACGGTTAAGCCACTGATGTCGACGCTTAATATTGTTATAGAGGACCCATTTCTCATCTCCATTGATGATCCGATTCAAAAACAGTGCCTGCAGCTGCCGAGAATGCAGTGATGTGGAAATATCGATTCGATGTTGAAGATTCGCTTGTGACAAATCATGCGGAACCCATTTTCCAACTTTCACTACTTTTCCTAACAGCTTCAAATGACGATGTTTTCCTCCACTGTTGCTTTCAGCAACTCTTCATATAACTCATTTGGTCGTCCCGTTCGTTGTTAATCTTTCAGACTGAAGTCTCCATTTCTGAACTTCTCAAACCATCTCCTACACATCCATTCGCTCACAACATCATTTCCATAAACTCTTTGAATGTTTCTTGCGGATTCACTGGCGTTAGATCCTTTATGGAAGTCATACAGCATCACATGTGGAATATGCTCTTTCGTGGGCTCCATGTTTTTTTCAATTACTGTAATATCGTAGGGGTGGCGTTGCAACTGTATGAAAAACACCAGAGAAAATAAAATATCCATTAGCCTAATCCTACACTATCCTAAGCCTACACTAACCTAAGTCATTCTGTATCGTGATAAAACATGTGCGAACCTGTCGCCTCGTGTATTTTGCATCATTTCTAAAACTATTTCACATTATTTGAGGTTATTCTATTATCTATCGTCCGTTTTCTAATCGAGCAGAACTTATGTTACAACCTGATATATGTATATATATATACGGATATACAATGCATCTCGGCAGTGTAGTGGTTAGCATTGCTGAGAGAGGACACCAGGTTCGTGGGAGGAAAACAAAGGTTAACAAAGTACTAATAATGTTTCGACCTTTTAATATAATCTTTTTAATATTCAGAGGTACCAAAAGTGTTATCTCACAAAACAAAATTACCCACTACATCTGTAATTTATCACATACTCGAGACCTCACCTATACCCACCTGCCTACATACACACGAGAAACTGGAAATGCATGAATTTCATAGTGCCAACATTTATTGCCTGCCTCTGTCAGGAACAGACAAATCTTCTATTCAGTATTGCGAAAAAAAGAGAGAGAGAGAGAGAGAGAGAGAGAGAGAGAGAGAGAGAACGATGATCAGTGAAAAAGATTGTTGTTTATTCAAGTTTTGAGGTTAGAGTGCTGGAGAATGTTGTACTCATAGTTATCCTAACGTTTTATGAAAATCAGTGAATTATTACGACATAAATATCTCTGGTGCAGATCTGCACCGTTAGCAGAAAACAAGATATACCTTACTTTTTAGTAAGTGCTGCCAGTTCTTTAAATTTCATTTATTTTATGGTCACTATTACATTTTTATTATGCAATAATATAATAGTCACTCTGAAAATTTGTTGTCATGTCATTATATTCGTAGAAAGCGGGTTCATGTAAGGATAACTAGTATATTTATTCATTTTTTGTTTTTGTAAAATAAATATCACTATTTAGTTTCTAACGTAAATTTCTCATTACCTGCTGATGGTGCAGCTGTGCACCATTTCGTATTTCAAACAATAAACAATTTTTTTAATCTTATTTGTTTAACATTACCTTAGTTAGAGTCCCCTCTATCACATATATAAAAATAATATATTTCTCACCAACATAAAGGGGTTCGGCGGTTAATAACTTAAAGTGAAAATTTGTTTAAAATAATACGCTGGTTTGAATATTCATTAAATATATACACATTAAACATTCAATTCATATTGTTGCCTGGAAGAATCCCCTCGTAGTTCTTTTAATTGGCAAGACATTTTACTTGTTTGAAAAATTTTCTGATAGCTGTTGTACCCGGAAGGACCAGACCTAGAGACAATCTCTATATATAAATCTTTATAAACCATTAGTTAGACCCCATTTGTCATATATATATATATATATATATATGAATGTGTACCCCACTCCCCTTTGCACATTCCTCAACATTGCATTTGCAACATTGCAATTGCACTTTACCCAATAGTATTTTTTTTCACAAATGGTTTGGATTTACAGGTCGAATTTAAAAAAATAAATAATTAATATAAACAGTGGTATCTGGCAACCTCTCCATATATAAATAAATAAGCTAAACCTATGGCAACCCCTCTATATGTAAATAAATAAAATAAATAGTGCTTTCTGGCAACTCCTCCATATACAGGGTGGGCCGTAAGTTTCCATACATAGGAAAAATTAAACGTTTGTTTTTATGTTTCAGATACCCTAAGAATATGCGTTTGACGAAAGAGCAACGAATTGAAATCATACTGATGGCTGGGTCGGGAAGCAGTCGCATGGTTGCAATGAACTTTAACAGACAACATGGAACGAACATCGCACACGACACTGTGGCAAAACTTATTAACAAGTTTCAGAAAACTGGAAATGTTGCAGATCAACCGCGAAGTGGTCCAAGACGTACAGCCACCGATGAACACACAACAGCTACGATACTTACAGCGCTTACACGGAGTCCCAGAAAAAGTACACGACGGTTGTCTGCAGAAAGTGGTGTCAGCAGATCGAGTATCAGGCGCATTTTGAAAGCAAACAAATGGCATCCATACAAATTGCATATGGCACAGCATTTGAGTGAAGACGACCCGGATAGACGGATGGAATTCTGTGAATGGGCATTAACCAAAGTGAACGAGGATGCAAACTTTTCAACTAAGATCTTGTTTACTGATGAAGCAAATTTTTACGTCAATGGAGAGGTTAATCGGCAAAACATACGTTACTGGAGTAATGCTAACCCTAACTGGCTGAGTCCGACGAAGATGCAAGGTGCCGGTAAAGTGATGGTGTGGGCCGGGATATGGGGTGACAGAATTATTGGACCAATTTTTGTCAGTGGAAATCTTAATGCCGAAAGGTATCTTAACATGTTGCAAGAAGAGATTTTCCCATCCCTGCTAAACGAGGAAGGTAACTTCCCAGTTTACTTCCAGCAAGATGGAGCTCCACCTCATTATGGTCTTCACGTGCGTCGGTATTTGGATCAGCAGTTTCCGGATGCTTGGATTGGTCGGCGTGGTCCTGTGGAGTGGCCTCAGAGATCCCAGATCTCACCCCCCTTGATTTCTATCTTTGGGGCACTTGAAGGCCATGGTGTATCAGGAAAAGATACGAGACATAAATCATCTAAAGGAACGTATCACCAACGCCATTACAAGCATAACGTCAACTGTGCTAATGCGTGTTCATCAACAGTGGGGAACACGTATTGAAATGTGTTTTCAAAACAATGGCAACCATGTAGAGCATATTATATAAATAAAAATGGTTGTCCATAAAAAAATGTTTATTTTTCCTATGTATGGAAACTTACGGCCCACCCTGTACAGTATATAAATAAACAAATTCAATAGTGGTATCTGGCAACCACTCCTTATATAAATAAAATAATTAAAATAAATAGTGCTCTCTGGCAACCCCTGACCTGCTATATAACAGATATTGGTACCCTGACCTCTCATTATGTGTCTGGCGGAGCCAGGCGAAACCCCTTTGGGGGTTGAGGCTTGAGGCCGTCCCAACTTCTCCTCCAAATACTCTCCTCCTCCTTTCTCTCTCTTAGGTTAAGGCGATGTAAATAGGAAGAAGAGTCTATTCGAGCATCAAAAGCCTGTGAAGCTCGCATAAATAACGATAATAACAAATTTTGGAAATTTGTTAAGAATTAAACTGGTGTCAAAAATGTCCTCCCTCCGACAATCGATGGGGTGTCGGGGGAGGATAAAATTGCAAAGCTTTGGAAAAACCACTACTCTAACATTCTTAACAGTGTGAGTAGGGATAATCTTAAGACAGATTGCAGCGAAACGACTGTGGGAGAGACAAGGGAAAATACTTTGATATCATTTTCTGAAGTAAAGAGCTTAATTAAAGAGTTAAAGACTGGTTCTGCGGCAGGGGTAGATGACTTATCGAATGAGCACTTAAAATATGCCAATGACGTAGTATGTCTGCATATATCATTGCTCCTATCAGCCATGCTTACTCATAGCTATATCCCTGCAGAGTTCATGAAGGTATATATCTTGCCCCTGGTCAAAAATAAGTATGGAGACATTCTGTCCAGCAATAATTACAGGCCTATAGCTGTCGCTTCCTGCTTCGCGAAACTACTAGAAAAACTCTTGTTACTCCGATTAAATGATTTCCTATGGACATCTAATCAGTTTGGTTTTAAAAGGTCCCGCTCAACTGACCTGTGTATCTATGTACTTAAAAAAAACAATATCTAAATATATTGACAGTAATTCAACTATTTATAGCTGTTTCCTAGGTATAAGTAAGGCAAAACTAGAAGACAGGAAGGTTTCCATGTACATATTAAACGTATTGAAATTTTGGTATTCCCACCAATCTTTCACCGTTAGGTGGGGCAATGTACTATCTGAGTGTTTTTGCTCCTCTTTGCGGGTGAGACAAAGCTCCTTTCTCTCCCCTTTGCTGTTTAATGTGTATATTGACGGATTAATTGATTCACTTAATGAGGCAACAGTGGGATGTTGGAAAGATAACACAAGGACAAATAACTTAGTTTATGCCGATGATATGGTGTTAATAAGTCCCTCTGTTAAAGGTCTGGATCGGCTACTAAAAGTCTGCGAAGTGTATTTGCTGAAACATGATATTCTTTTTAATGTTACAAAAACTAAGGTTATGCGACTTCATCCTGAAAGCTGTAATCAGCCAGCTGATATAAGGTTTAAAATGAATGGTGAAGTAATTGAGGAAGTACAAGAGTTTAAGTATTTGGGTCAAGCTATTACCAATTCCTTGAGTGATGACTCGGATATAAGAAAACAATCTCGAAGCCTGTGTGCTAAAGCGAATATGACCATAAGGAACTTTCGATTCTGTACAAGTGAAGCTAAAGACACTCTCTTTCGTACTTTCTGCAGTAATATATACGCACAGCAACTCAGGGTTCTGCCAGAACCTTTTTTATAATTCACCCAAAATTTGCTGTACAACAGGTCTTTTAGACTCTTACATAAATTACCTCCGAGATGCTCAGCTTCACAAATATTTGCTACCCGCAATGTCCGGAGCTTCCCGGAGGTAACAAGACGTGCTCAATACAGTCTAATGCAAAGAATTAAAAAATCAACCGACCCGATTATCCAAGCTATCCATGAGTCCTGCCGTTTATCCTCTAAGCTATGGAATTCTTGGTAAGAAAACGTCTGACTGTAGCTCCACTTAACTTCGACATCACAGTATTATTTCTAATCAATTGTATATATTTCTATCCTTTGTATATGAACAGTCATTGTATTAATATTTGTCATATGGACTATAGTCTGCCAATAAACCTTTTCATTTTCATTTTCATATACCCCTTTGGGGGTGAAGCCGTCCCAACTTCTCCCCAAAGAGGTCAGGGTCATCCCCTTTGGGGGAGGTCATGCTCCCTTCTTCCCCCAAAGTTCCCCCCTTCATGCAACTGGGGGATTACCCCACCCCCTTAGTGCATAACCCCCTCCCCTTTGCAACATTACCCCCTTCCCTTTGCAATATTGATCAATATTTGCAACATTGGAATTGCACTCTCCCATTCTAAGCCCATACTACTTTCCTGGTTGCTGATGATATACAGCTATTTTAGTATTCAGAGCTGAAGCCAAAGCCATAAGTTCTATGTCCGTTGCCAGGATGGTCTTCTTCCATGTTGATGCTTTTCAAATAGTCACTTTTTGACCAATCATTGCTTTAAATCTTGGCCAATGCAAATGGGTTTTCTAAAGTTTGTACAGCAATTTCTCTAAATGTGGCATGATGCTCCTCCAACAATGTAACTTCCTTACTTACAGCTCTAAAACGACAATTGCCATCACGTGCAATCTTATCCACCTTAAGTGGCTTGCCTAATGCCTTACATTTATATTTCAGTTCTCTATTGGACTTCGGGCTTGGCAGACCTCATTCTACTGATTTTGCTAACTTCCATGTAGCCGTAGTTGGGATAAATTTTCGCGTTGATTCTAGAACTATTCCAAGGAATTCCACTGCTGAGCTTTTTTGTCCATTACTGTCCATTTTTTTTACTTTAATGTTTCTTAATTGTACATTCAGATAAAATAAATTGCTTATTTCTATGCTTTATTTAGCATAGTTATTAACTTATTACACACTTGCTTCTTGCAAGATATAACAGAAACTCAAACTCCAAGCGGTATTTCTACAATTAAGTAAAAGTTACTCCTACGAGCTATTTTAGAATTATTTCTAGGCCCATCTTCCAGCTAATAATTCATAGGCATGCGAATGAGAACTTTGTAAGAGTTGTTTTCTTACTAATAACTGATTTTATATAATTCAACTACGCTGATTTCGAATAAGGTGTCCATTTTTTTTCTCTCGCCTAAGGATTTTCTGCAAACTGGAAGGGAAAAAACAACATAAATACTAATTACAAATACTAATTACAAATGCAAACAACTTTAAAAAGAAAGAAGACTATTAACGTCAATTACATATTCATCTTTATTTGTCCTGAGTTTTCTGAGATCTATGCCTTTTTGTCTCGAATGTACGCGCTGTTCCTTTTCTTTTAGGTAATAATTCTAGAGTATCCCGTTGCAACATCCAGCAGTAATCAACCATCATGTTGATGTCCCACCTTCCCTGATGTCTTGGTGAAACCAAGCATTTATAAGCATTTGTCGGCAGTAGTTTTTAATCAAAATTTAATGAAAATTACTTACATATATAATATGAAATATGACATTTTGTGAAAAATATGTAAGTGGTGGCAAAAAATTAATATTATTTTCGGAATCAGCGTGCAAAAATTACTATATAAGTGATAAAATATTTCAGACAACAAAACCATCGCAGACCTGTGTAATTTTTAGGGGTAACCCTAGCAATGTTTATAATACCGGTCCCGAAAAACATATTCTCATATCCAAAATCGCGCGCAGCCATTTAACGAATATTTACTAAAATTATGCACAACTGAAAGCACAGTAGTAGTAAGTAGAGTGCTTCACACCTGAATAAAATAATCAGGTGTGGGGTACTCTGGAGTGATTTTCATCTTAATAGAGTGCGTTTTGCCTGCGTGAGATGTACGTAGAGTAATCCCTGACTCCTACACCGGCTCATCTAGGATTGTTCTGAGCCAAGCGTCTAATCTTCTCGTGTTCCTTAGTTCTTTGGGCAGCTGATTAAACAGTCTTGGTTCTCTCACAACAAAACTATTTTCTTTCAGGGTTAAGGATGTTCCCTGTCTAGCCTTTAATTTGGGAACACGACACGGTCTTCCTTTCCTACTTTCCACTGTTGTTTGGGGAGTTACAGTGTTCAGAGTAAGATTAGGGGCTAGTTTCACAATTATTTTCCAATTGTAAATAATGGTGTATCTCCCTCTTCGCCTTTTCAGTAAATATAGGTTTAATTTGCGTAACCTTTTCCAGTAATTTAGTTTTTTGCACCCACTGATCTTGGCTGTGAAGCTTCTCTGAATCCCTTCTAGCTGTCTAATGTCTCCTTTTTATATGGGGATGTTAGGACCGAGCAGTATTCCAATTTGGGTATGATCAGTGTTATCAGGAGAGGAATCATTATATTCCTATCCCTTCGTTTAAAGGTTCTCAGTATCTGCCCAGTTATTCTCTTTGCTCTGTTTACTGCTATCTTATTTTCTTTTTCAAATTTCGACTCATCGGTCATTACAACTCCTAAATCTTTTGCTTTAGAATTTCTCTGAATTTCCTGTCCATTTTGGGTATAGTATCCACCGATTTTAGGTCCTTCCTTTTTCCGTACGGTAACAATTGAAATTTCTCAGTGTTAAACTTCATATTGTTGTCTTCCGTCCACTTGTAGATTCTGTTCATGTCTGTTTGTAGAAATCCTATATCCTCTGGGTTTCTTATTTTTCTACTGATCTTTGTTTCATCCGCAAAGGATGTTACTGTGCTGTCTCTGGTAACGTCCTCATCTATGTCAGTTAGCATGATTATGAAGAGTAGTGGAACTAATACTGTTCCTTGTGGCACTGAGCTGAGGACCTCTGATTCTGATGAAGATATTCTTTAACTGTCACGACTTGCCACCGCTCACTAAGGAAATTACACGTATATATCCATTTCCCTACTTCTCCTGTTATTCCCATATATTTCGGTTTATGTTTTATGATTCCAAGGTCACACTTGTCAAACGCTTTGGCAAAGTCTGTGTATATTACATCATAGTTTTCATTACTCTCAAGTGCATCAATAATGTTGTTGTAGTGTTCCATTAGTTGTGAGAGGCATAATCTGACTCACCAAAATCCATGTTGGTTATCATTTAATTTTTTCTGAGTTTCCAAAAAGTCATAGATTTTCTGTTTAATTATTTTTTCAAATATTTTAGTGAGATGAGATGTAAGCGACACTGGCATATAGTTTCTGGCCTCAGATCGATCTCCTCCTATATATATTGGGACTATGTTCGCGCTCTTCAGGATGCCAAGTATTTTTCCCGTGTCTAATGAGCGTCTCCATGTTCAATATAGGTGCTCAACGATTGCATTCTTGCAGTTTTTTATCAGTGTAGCATTCCATTTGTCCGCCGGAGCTGGGCACTTGCGTTTTTTTTTGCGGTACTGCGGTACTACCGTGTTGGTCGGTACCGCGGAAAGTACCGCGGGAAATTTGAATGCGGTAGCGGTACTGCTGTACTTTCAGCGATCCTTTGTGGTACTGCGTTATGCGGTACCGGTTTGGTAGTGCGGTAGTAGTACCGCAGTACCGCAGTACCGCAAAAAAACGCGCAAAAAAACGCAAGTGCCCAGCTCTGAATTTATTATTATTTACTGTCCTGGATTAATTAATGTCCGGTCCTGCCGCTGAGTGTGCTTTTAGTTTCCCTATAGCTAGGCTGACCATACGTACCGTTTGAACGGGACAGTACCGTTTTGTATGGGTTTTTGTATGGGTTCTGTCACTGAAGAATAATTGTAAGCTCAATATGTTTATGTACTTACTTTTTCATGAATACAGAATATTACATAACCCCCGTCCCTTTTTTGCCATCCCAATGTCCCGTTTTTGTCTCAAGGAAATATGGTCAGCCTACCTATAGCTTATTAATATTATATAAGCTATAGGGAAACTAAAAGCACACTCAGCGGCAGGACCGGACAAATGGAATGCTACACTGACAAAAAACTGCAAGAATGCAATCGTTGAGCCCCTATATTGAACATGGAGACGCTCATTAGACACGGGAAAAATACCTGGCATCCTGAAGAGCGCGAACATAGTCCCGATATATATAGGAGGAGATCGATCTGAGGCCAAAAACTATATGCCGTAAAGTCGTAAGTCGTAAGTCGTAAAGTCGAAGTCTGTTATACTTTCCCCTTGTAGTTCTTCAAAGAACGCGTTTCTATTGCATATAAGTTTGTCAGTTTTTGGGATACTGAAAGATGATTCGCATTGAGTTCTTAATATTTCAGGTACTTCTGGATGCAACATCTTCCCAGTTTATAGCTTTGGGGTGAAAATTAAAAATTTAGAATTTGCTTCTTTCTATTGTTCGTGTTCTTTCCTTTCCTGTTGCTTTTATATTAATTAATATTTCAATAATGTTGTGATCTGATATTATGGTTGGGGATATTTCTACGTCATCAATAAGTTGCTGTTGTTTATGAGTACCAGATCTAGGCAGTTGTTTTTTCTTGTGTTTTCTGTTATTTCTTGTGTTAACATAAATTCATCATCTGGAGCTAGGAGCATTTTTACCTGCTCCTGGTCTTCCTACATGACCCCCTTGTCCTGGTGTATACATATATTTTTCCTATCCTTTTATAGTTCAAGAATGGAAAATTAAAATCACCACAGAGGAAAATATTTTGGGTTGGAGAATGTAATGTACGTCTTTTACCCAGTTTCTGACCTCTGTAATGGAATCTGAGAATTTTGAAGTTGGCTTGTTCGGGGGTCTGTACATTACAATCAGTACCATATTTAATTTTTCAACTTTTGCTGCTACACATTCTACGTCGCTGTTTGAAGTACTTATGGTCATTTCTGTTATATGCCTTTCGCGTATGTAAATAGCACATCCTCCTTTACGTCTCACTGTTCTGTCGGCTCGGAGGATGTTATAGTTGTCAATTTGTATTTCTTTTTGTCAATACAGAACTCACATTTTTCAAAGTTCGCCTGGCAGTCCTTTAGATGGGTTTCCGTGAGGCATGCAAAGTCTGCTCCGGTTTCTTGCATGAGTCCTTTCAGGTATAAAACTTTGTCTGGGGAATGATTTGATTTAAGGCCCTGAATGTTGGCTAGGATTATTTTTATTTTTCTCTATTGTTTTTACATACATGTGGTTCCGATTCGTTTTACAGTGGTGGTGCCGGTTTCGTTGCCTTGTGATCCTCCGAGAATTTTCCTCTCTTTATCTGTTTCGATAACCGTTGTCCCGATATCGCATGTAATATTTTTCTGTATGCCTTTCTGTATGCCTTCCCAAAGCTGGATCCTGTCTGCTTTGTAGATAGCTGGTGAGGGAAGCTATATATTTGGGGCCTCTTTGCGAGTGACCCGTTGCCCACGTCGTGCTAACATCATGAAAAAGAAAAACTATAGTGTTTGTCATTTACCATTACTTATTCGGACTATAGTGCATTTAATTTTCCCAGAAGAGTTCCTTGTTCCATGCACGATCTATGTGTATCATATATACATATATATATATATATATATGTGTGTGTGTGTGTGTGTGGTGTGTTACAGTCAATGTGTAAAACCAGTCATGTCACGTAATGCTGAAAAGCTTCAAGCATTTAGGGTAATTCGATTAAGCCATTAATGACTTCGTGAAGGTTAGGTTAGATTAGGTTTGTTAGATTAGATTAGTAATGCGTATTACCTTTGTTTAAGGATCATGGGTATTAGTGGTGACTTTTTAGTGGTGGAATAGCGGGCTTCGGCGGCGGGGAAGGGGTAGAGGGACTCTCCTACCCGATGCCGGACCGGCGCGCCTTCCTCTCTTCCGAGGACACCGGCAAGCTAGGATCAGGGGGTTCGGAGAAGGGTTTTTCGGGGGATTACGCTGAATGCCTGAAATTTTTAGACATTATATGATACGACAAATTTCACACATTGACTGTAACATATAGTGTGTGTGTGTGTAGGTTTTTTTTGTGCCGGAACGGCGTTCTGGAACTTTTTTCTGAGATGTGTTCAGTTTATTAATAAATTAAATAGTATAATTTATACTATTTTTATTAATTTCGCCATTCTATAATATATGCGTTCCGGTACCTTTTTTCGACAAAAAAAGCCCTGTATAATATATATATATATATATATATATATATATATATATATATATATATATATATATATATATATATATATATACATTTCAACTGCAAAGAACACGCAGTATAATTAACGTAAAGAACGACGCTTGAATAGAAGAACATTCCGCGCAAGATGAGGAGGGAGAACGAACAAATGAGAAAAATGATATATATATAATATAATGTCCTATAAATGAGTGTAGGGTCAAGTTAATCACAACTGTCTTATCGGAAACCCTGTATATATACAGTATATATATATATATACACCTTACCTTATGAACCTTATGTTGTTTCGTGCGTTGGTCTCTCTTCACACGGAGGTCAAGCTGGTGACCCCGCCTCTAGGTCTGGCCTGGTGGAAGAGCGAGTTGCTTTCTTTCGCTCTCCACCGTACATAGCCAGGCACGCCCGGCTCATCTGGTACTGTCCTGAGCCAGGCATCCAGTCTTTTCTTGAAGACTTCAACTTTGACCCCCGTTACGTTTCTGACAACCAAGCTATTTTCTTTCAGGGTTGAGGAGGTCCCTTGTCGGGCCTTTAATTTGGGAACACTACACATTCTGCCTTTCCTATTTTCCAGTGTTGTTTGAATGGTAATTGGGTTTAGTTTTAGGTTTGGTACCAGTTTTTCGATCATTTTCCATATGTAGATTATGATGTACCTCTCTCTTCTTCTTTCCAGTGAGTACAGATTTAGTTTACGTAGTCTTTCCCAGTAGTTGAGTTCTTTGCAGCCATCAATCTTGGCTGTGAAATGCCTTTGCGTTTCTTCTAGTTTATTAGTTTCTTCCTTTTTATATGGGGACGTCAAAACTGAGCAGTATTCAAGTTTTGGTATAATCAGTGTTTTTAGCAGGGGAATCATTACTGTCCTGTCCCTTCTCTTGAACGTTCTTAGAACCTGTCCGGCGACTCTTTTTGCTTTATTTATCGCTATCTGATTTTGTGTTTCGAATTTCGCATCATCTGTCATTATTATCCCGAGATCAATCGCTTTCATGCTTCTCTGAATTTCCTGTCTATCTGGAGCATAATATGCAGTCTGTTTAAGTTCTTCTTTTCTACCATATCTCAAGAGCTGAAATTTCTCGGCGTTGAATGACATGTTGTTGTCTTCTGACCATTTGTATATTTTGTTCGTGTCCCTCTGCAAGGCCTCCACGTCATGTACATCGCTGATTTTTCTGCTGATCTTTGTATCGTCTGCAAAGGATGTTACTATACTATTGCTGTTTACTCCGCTGTCTATGTCTGTTAGCATGATAATGAACAGGAGTGGGGCCAGTACTGTCCCTTGTGGTACTGAGCTGCGTACTTCCGATTCTGATGATGATATACCTTGAATTTTGACGACCTGCAGACGATCACTAAGGAAGTTGTAGATCCATTTTCCCACTTTGCCTGTTATTCCCATGTCTTTAATTTTATGTGCTATTATACCATGGTCACATTTATCGAAAGCTTTAGCAAAATCTGTGTATATAACATCGTAGTTGTCATTGCCTTCCAATGCATCTAGGATATTGTTGTAGTGTCTATTAGTTGTGATAGGCATGATCTACCTGATCGGAATCCATGCTGATTTTCGTTGAATCTTTCCCGTGTCTCCAGGAAATCATAAATTTCTCTCTAACTATTCTTTCAAATACTTTGGTGAGGTGGGACGTCAATGACACTGGTCTATAGTTCTTTGCTTGAGATCTGTCCCCTCCTTTATATATAGGGACAATGTTTGCTCTTTTCAAGATGCTCGGTATTTCCCCAGTGTCTAGGGATCTTCTCCATATCCAGTATAAAGGTGTAGCTATTTCATTTTTACAGTTTTTAATCAATAATGCGTTCCAATTGTCCGGACCTGCAGCTGAATGTGTTTCATTTGTCCTATAGCTCTCGCTACATCTTCTGGTGTAAAATCAAAGTCTGTTATATACTCTCCTTGCAATTCCTCTTCAAAGAATGCATTTATGTCAGGTATCGCTTTGTCACTTTTTGGGGTACTGAAAACTGATTCATATTGAGCTCTCAATGTATCAGATATTTCTTTTGGATCGTCGGTTAGTTCATTATTTCCCGTCCTTAAGGGCCCAATAGCGGCGCGCGTTTTTGTTTTCCTTTTTGCATAGCTATAGAAGTATTTTGGATTTTCCTTTATTGCTTCTACCGCCTTTTCCTCTTCCCTCTCTGTATGGTCCTTAATCAGGGCTTGTATTTCCCTATCGATACCCTCCAGTTTTTCTTTTATTGCTTTCCTGTCATTATCTCCGCAGTTTCCTAACTTCGCCTCCACTCTCTTTCTTTTGCGGAATAGTCTTCTCTTTTGCCTTCTAGCCAGCTCCTCTTTCCTTTTGGCTGTGATTTCGGAGCATATTTTTCTAAAATTCTCAGCGTTTTTTCCTCCAAGGTTGTTAGCATTTCTTCAGTTGTTTTATTCTCGAAAATTGTTCTCCATTCTATTTGGGCCATGTGCGATCTGATTGCTTCCCAATTTATAGTCTTCGAGTTTAAGTTAAAGGCCCCGAATTTACTTCTTTCCACAATATGTGTATTGTCTTTAATGCTGCCTCATATTTGTTGATATCTCGATTAAGTTGTGGTCTGAGATAATGGTTGGGGTTATTTTTATATCAGCAATCAAGTTCGTGTTATTCGTGAATACCAGATCCAGGCAGTTATTTTTTCTGGTATTTTCTGTTATCTCCTGTGTCAGCATAAACTCGTTTGTGAGAGCCATCAACATTTTTGCTTGTTCCTGATCTTCTCTTGTGCCCCCCTTGTCCTGGTGAATATATATATTCCTATTCACCTTTTTGTATTTTATAAATGGGAAGTTAAAGTCTCCGCAGATCATTATATTGGGGGATGGAGGGTTTATGGCCTTTATTAGCTTTCTATGTCATCAATGGCCTCCGAGAATTTTTCGGTTGGGGTGCTTGGAGGTCTATAGATGACTATTACTATCAAGTTTAGTTTTTCTATTTTCACTGCTAGGAGTTCCACATAGCTGTTTGATTTACTTATTATCGTCTCTGTCATATGACCTTCCTGTACATATATAGCACAGCCACCTTTCCGTCTCGTCGTTCTATCCGCTCTTAGTAAGTTGAAGCCCTCTATATTTATCTCTTTCTTATCAATACAATGTTCGCAGTTTTCACAATTTCCTTGGCAATCTTTAAGATGAGTTTCTGTGAGGCATGCGATGTCCGCCCTTGTTTCGTCCATAAATCCTTTCAGGTACGAAACCTTATTGAGTGATTGGTTTGGTCTTATTCCTTGAATATTAGCCAGGACAATTTTTATGTTCTCTGTTTTTCGTTGCCCCTTGTGCATTTCAAGTTCGTTTTCCTTCGATATCGCTTGATTCGTTGCTCTATGATCCTCCGAAAGAGATCCGTTTCCTCCTACTTGTATTGGTAGCTTCTTGCCCGGTAGCGATTTGGCTCGGGGGTTTCCAGCTGTGTCAACTGCATGTGGATGACATTTAGCATTCGTAAGGTGTCTGCGATGTTGAAAAAATTTTCTTGTTCGCTTATTGTGTTCCTATTGTTGTTCCTATTGTTATTTTTATTCCTATTGTCATTTAAACTTTTTCCTTTGTTCGTTGAGTCCGTCGGGAGATGTTGATAGTAGCATTTATTCCCGAATTTGCAGGTTCCATATTTTGCGTAAGTTCTGCAAATGTCCGGGTGGTAGAATTTACATCCGTCTCCAAATTTACAATGACCATTATTATAGAAGAAATTGCATATTGGGGGATGTTCATATATACATTGTCCTCTTTTAAATCTGCAATTATCTTTTATATAATACCTGCATATAATTCCTTCCCCATATTTACTCTTGGCTTTTGTTTTTTGCTCCTTATTGGGGGACAGTTTTACTTCGTTTTCTTGACTGCCCTCTTGTCTTGTCCTGTTTGTGCTATTTGTGCTAGTTGTGTTTGTGTCCTTCGTTGCCCTTATGCTGTGTGTTGTCTTTACACTCTTTGTCGCCTGTGTTTTCGACCTCGTTTTGTGATGGTATTTGATTTTTTCTATTTCGCCTTTCTCCATTTCTTCCGTTTTCCACTGTTCTTTGTTTCCACTTTCCTCTTTCATTCTCTTCTCGTAGTCTCTTTCTGCTTTAAATACTGTAAAAGAGTTTAATTCGGTGAAGCAGTTTTCGCAGAAAAATTTTATCCCATTAAACTGCTTTGCATTCGTTATAAGGGAGATTTTTTCATCTTCCCATTCTAGGCATTTAAAATCAAAAAGTAGCTGACAGAAATCACACCTCATCGCCCCTTTCTCATCCGTTGCATCCTTACATCCTTACAGATACCACAGAGTTGCAAGTATGCATTAATTTCCATGTTGGTGAAGTGACTCAAAAAGGGGGTATTATGGGAGGTATTGGGTGGGGGATGACTCAAGCTGTGTGAGGGAAAGAATTATCCGTTACCCCGGGGTGGGGGATGGGGGATGTGGCACGCTGTATACTTCTCACTGATTGGTCCTCTCGACTGTGGCTGCGGGGGATAATGGGGGGATATTTGCGGGCATTTCAAAAACAAAACTTTCCTCACAAAGAGACTCGGAAAAAAAAACAAATGCTGTATATATTAATTCACTTTTATTTACTTTTTTGGTATACGCCGCGATTTTAACTTTTTTGAAAAGAAATACCGCTATGGACTATCAATTAACTCACAATAGTGGCACCGTTTAAAACTGATTAACTGCAGGATTTTTACTGTAATACCGCTTTTATTCGGATTTCGATCGAAACACGTGTAACCGCCACAACAGCAAAACACACACATACACACACACACACACACATATATATATATATAATATATATATATATATATATTATGTTAAACACAGACCGTGCATGGAACAAGGAACTCTTCTGGGAAAATTAAATCCACTATAGTCCGAATAAGTAATGGTAAATGGCAAATACCACAGTTTTTCTTTTTCATGATGCAAGCCCGACGTGTCATTTACCATTACTTATTCGGACTATAGTGGATTTAATTTTCCCAGAAGAGTTCCTTGTTCCATGCACGGTCTGTGTTTAACATATAAGTTTCTCAGGGGACCATTCTGAGTTTGTGTATATTAAACGGACGTGTTACGTGCCTTGAAAAGTGGACGCTCAATGTCCCGGTTGAGGTTTAAGTTTTGTTTTTTTGGCTAAAAATACAATAGTTACCCCTTTTTCTTTGATTTATTCAATCCGACGTGAATGCAACGAGTCTTTTACTTATATAGAGGTTCTGAATGTAGTGGGTCTGTGTTTAACATATAAGTTTCTCAGGGGACCATTCTGAGTTTGTGTATATTAAACGGACGTGTTATGTGCCTTGAAAAGTGGACGCTCAATGTCCCGGTTAAGGTTTAAGTTTTGTTTTTTTGGCTAAAAATACAATAGTTACCCCTTTTTCTTTGATTTATTCAATCCGACGTGAATGCAACGAGTCTTTTACTTATATAGAGGTTCTGAATGTAGTGGGACTAGGCTTGCTTTAAACCCTAGATCCATGTCCCAAAGCTGGATCCTGTCTGCTTTGCAGATAGTTGGTGAGGGAAGCTATATTTATGGGACCTCTTTGCGAGAGACCCGTTGCCCACGTCGGGCTTGCATCATGAAAAAGAAAAACTGTGGTATTTGCCATTTACCATTACTTATTCAGACTATAGTGGATTTAATTTTCCCAGAAGAGTTCCTTGTTCCATGCACGGTCTGTGTTTAACATATAAGTTTCTCAAGGGACCATTCTGAGTTTGTGTGTGTATATATATATATATATATATATATATAATAAATAAATGTGTGTGTGTGTGTGTGTGTGTGTGTGTGTGTGAATAAACGTGCGTTTTGCCAAAATCGTTTGCTGAATGGCTTTTCTTGTCGCGTTACATAAACAAAATCGAATTTCATGAAGTCAACGTTCGACCTTATGCAAATATATGATATAGATTTCAGATTTCAAAATAATTTCAGCTTTTCAGTGAAAATGACTGACCTAACCTAACCTAACGATACTTAACCTAACCCAGCGTAACCTAACCGGCATAATGTAATCTAACGTAATTGAATTGAACTTAACCTGACTTAATTTAAACAAACTTTTTAGTAGTGAGATTACGCGTGCCGACATCGTACAAATCAACTTTGTTCAAGTTACTCGTTCTATTCATTTACGTTATGAGTTTTTTCGCTTATTTTCTATGCTTACATTGCATTCATTCTTTTTTAGAGGCTCGTGATGTTAAAACTTTACTGTAACTGCCGCGCTCCATTAACGCTAGACGATTTTACTTAGTTTTAGGAAAGCCCCTGTCCCTTTAAGGAAAAATAACAATCCTCAATAATGGGAACATATAATTTTGAATGTGGTTAGTTTTCCAATTTTTTGGATCGAATTTAAAATCTTTTGTTTTTCCGTTTATTTAAATTACCATTAAAGCATTTCACATCAGTGTTTGGGTTACACTTTTTTTTTAAAGAGTAAATTTTTAAAAATCTAAAATAAATTTTGGCAAATATTTATTGCCACTGACAGCGGATTTATCAATGAATTATTTTTTTTAATAGATGAAACGTCACAGCTGTGATATATATATATATATATATATATATATATATATATATATATATTATATATATAGGGTATTGATTGATGGCGTGGAAAACGCAGTTTAATAATAAACAGGAACACTAGAGAAAAAATAAACATACTTCGAGGTTTAATCAGTGGCAACGTTTCGGAATGCACTAATTCCATCTTCAGGGCTAAAACAATAGAAGGCCAATTTATATACAAAATACAAACCTATAGGAACTGACAAAAACAATTACCAGATGCAGAAATTAAATTTAAGAAAAGGCTCAGTAATGAATGTACAGTAATAGGGATCTTAGTCAGTCTACTTGTAATTTTAAGTCTCTGGTGTCTGGTATAGATTTAACACATCTTTTGAACGTCATTCAGACGGGTAATTTGAAATGTATTGCAAGGGTGAATTTTGTTCAGAACAGGAAACTCCAAAAATTAGGATATAATACGATTAATAATCTAGCAGCTAATGATCTCAGCTTTAATTATTCTTCCAAAGTTCTCAGTGATATTAAAAAATCTGCCCTTTGTAAAGGCCTGAAATTCTCTCTCATTCCAAAGAAGCTTAATTTTTACAATCATTTCCTCAACTTTGAGTTATTTTTTAAGGACCTTTTTAAACATTCATACTTTGACCCACATAGTAAAGGTTTTAACTTTTTATCTAATAATTTACGTAATTTAGCTTTTACTTCATTTTATGCTTTTAACCTTTATGGCAATAGACCTAATATGGAGGTGGAAGAGTTTCAAAGTCTAAGAAATCTCTCTTTGGACAAGTCATTGGTGGTTACAAGACCAGATAAAGGTAATGGCGTTGTCCTTTCTGATAGGAATGTTTATGTCGATAAAATGTTAGATATTTTAAATGATGTAACTAGATTTTCTAAAGTAACTGGTGACATTTTTGCTTTTATTTTGAAACAGGAAGATAAAATTAATAGGTATCTTAGAAAACTTAAATCTAATAATATAATCTCAGACAGGTTTTTTCTAAATCATTTATTTCTGGATCCAGCCCAGGTATTATGTATGGACTCCCTAAAATACACAAACCTAATTGACCACTTAGGCCAATTTTATCGGCACTAGGAACTTTTAGTTATAACCTTTCAAAATTCTTGGTCCCCATACTATCACCTATAACTTATAATTTGTACACAGCACGGGATTCTTTTTCTTTCGTTAGAGAAATTACCTCATTAAATAATAATTCGTTCACAATGGCTAGCTTCGATGTAAAATCTTTATTTACCAATGTACCTGTTGCAGAAACTATTAATATATGTATTAACAATCTTTTTAAAGATACTGATACGGTGCAGGGTTTTAATAGAGGTCAATTGAAAGAACTACTGAAATTTTCTGTGGAAGACTGTATTTATATTCAACGGTGAATATTTAAAACAGACTGAAGGTGTTCAAATGGGTCTGCCTCTTGGTCCCACCTTAGCTAACGCGTTTCTTTGTCATCATGAAGTCAAATGGTTGAACGAGTGTCCTTCCAACTTCAAACCGGTTTTTTATAGAAGATATATTGAAGACACTTTTCTCCTGTTCAAATCACCAGACCATATCCCTTTGTTTCGTAATTATGTTAATTCTAAGCACCCTAATATTGAATTTACACTGAATCTAATAGCTTTTTGTCCTTTTTAGACAATTAAAGTAGTATGGGCTAAAAATGTTAGAATGCAATGCAATTGCAAATGTTGATCAATGCCGCAAAGGAAATGTTGCAAGATGTTATGCAACAAGGGGAGGGGAATGTTGCAAGCGGTTATGCAACAAGGGGAGGGATTATCCCCCAAGCTGCAATGAAAGGGAAGGCGGGACGGCCTCACCCCCCGAAAGGGGTATACCTAACCTAAGAAAGGAGGAGAGAGGAGTGTTCGTTTGGCAGGAGCCAAGCGCATATTAAGACCTCAGGCGAGCGCCCGCTGTCTTATAACATTATCAGATTGATGGGTATCTGTAGGTTTCATATGTCACTGTTTAGAATATCTTCCACTTAGCAAACAGATGACAGCTGAATGGATACTACTGGTATGGCATTGTTATATCCGGAGCGAATGCTATTTCTAGATCAGCAACACTGATATAGTAATAAACAGTCACTGAGAGAAATATTATTTAGAAACGAAGAATGTTTTGTATTGAGGCAGCATCATAAATGCACATAACTGTTTTGTATTAATAAGTTTCATGTTACAACTTAAGTGTTGAACCACTGCAGCTGTGACTCTTGGCGGTCTCTCACCTCAGAGAGAATTACAGAAAATAAAACTATTACAGTGATTCATATCAATAAACATAGAGCCATTTAAACGATGATATTTGACAATTTTACAAAGGTGTTAAACATTCATAATTACCATTGTATTTGAGAGATATTTTGTACATGAACGCAACAAACAATATTTTATCCAGCCACCGTTGTTG
Organism: Bathynomus jamesi; assembly: GCA_023014485.1. Lineage (NCBI taxonomy): Eukaryota > Metazoa > Arthropoda > Malacostraca > Isopoda > Cirolanidae > Bathynomus > Bathynomus jamesi. Next base: position 1,361,353 of record JAJOZX010000514.1, on the reverse strand, counting down.
TCTATCACTTCCTGCAGTCGATGTGGTACAGAAGCAACATGATTATATACCAGCTGTTGATTCCTCCTCAGCACCACCCACTTACTAAATGTGTGTTGTAAAAGCTGGTCCGTTGTTCGTTCCCCCGTGGTTCCCACATATTAACAATATTGGCCCATATATTCTCGACTGGATTCATATCACAACCCTTACTTGGCCAATCCAGAAGGTCGCTATTTCTTTGCTCAGAGAACCAGCGTGTGACGATCCGTGCTGTGTGAATTGGGGACCTGTCTTACATAAAAAGGATTCGCTCAGGAAATGGCAGAGCATATGCACGCACAGAAGGAAGTATAATCTCTTCGAAAATTTCTATATACTGGTCTGCAGTAAACCTCCCTTCTTTTTGGTGAGCTTTCCTACACCATACAGACGAATCCATCCCCACATGTTACAGGTGACATGACCGCTAAGTGCTTCCTCATAGATGTGCTCTTGAGCATATCGAGTATTATTCCTCCTCCAACAATGAAGACGGCCATGGGATGTGAAGGAAAGGTCTTTTCGTTGGTAAATATCACTCGGCTCAAGTCAAGTCCTTTGTCAACATGTTGCTGAGCAAATCGAACTCTATTTTCTCGATGTTGCTGATTTAACTTCTCCTTGGTAGCCGGGGTCCGATGGTGTAACCCATCTTTATGTAGCCGCCACCTTACTGTCATTGCCAAAACACCAAGCTGCAATTGTTCCCTTATGGCAACAGCATTGGTAAAGGGATGGGCTTCGGCAACATCGCAGCTCCTCCGATCATCCGCAGCAGTTGCCAGTTGATGTTTCCCGGTTCTGCAGTGATCTCGTAGATTCCCCTCCTCTTGCCACCTCTTCAATCATATATAAAGTGTTCCTAGAAATTCCAAGTTCTCTTGCAATTTGAGTTGGAGACAGCCCGCTCCCCTTCATGCCGATGATTCTTCCTCTTTCAGCAATTTTCTGGTGATGATAATCTATTCTGCAGAGTAGTTGCTTCGGTGAGATTCAGGAATAGTAGGAGTTTATTCTCAGTCACCATACCTATTAACACTTCTGTCATGACGTCATGTGGTGTCACGTGACATGCTAAAAGTCAGGTGGAATTGTTGGAATGCGGAAACAGTTTGGAAAATGGTCATTAAGCTGCTACACCAGAGGTTCCCAAACTTTTTTTGCGATTACTCCTTTTGGTTAATCGCCAAATAGAAATTACCTCTCCCCCCTGCAAAAAGCACAGGAAACTTCATTTTACTGAGCATGAGAATAATTATTCAAATTTTATAAACTTAATGCTCGTATATTTCTATGTATACAGTGCCTTATGTATAAGTCAAACACATGATATTTGTCAAAGAATGGCTACAACATTACATAGGAAGCAAGCAAAGCGCGTCACCACCAACTACTAGTCTAGTGCGAGGGATGCAACTGTTTCTGCTGAACTAACCCCTGAATTCTGGGTTCAGTTTCGCTCAAGGCGCAGCGTAAATCGCTTTCAATGTGCAGCCGATTTCGCAGTTTGTTCTTTATGACCATCATTGCTGAAAAGCCTGCCTCACAACAATAACTTGTAGCAAAAGGCACCAGCACTTTCTTTGCCTCTTCAAGCAAAGAATCCCCATCCACTTTTTCCCAAAATGTCCCGAATTTTCTCTACAAACTCTCAAACTTCAGAATAAGATCTTTCCGCATTTTCAGGAATTCTGCTTTCAGTTCAGATGAGTCACTGCTTTTCAGGGCATAATAATTGAATGGCCTCTTTTTTAGATAGCATGGCTGCGTATTAAATATGTACTAATTCATTTAATGTCCTTAATAAGGATGTTGATTGTGGATCTGACATACAGTGTCTACACAGAATCTAGATTAAACTAGGTTCTGTAGGTAGAAATTCAATTTTTAGCTTTTCTTTCGCCAAAACGGACCATGTCAGTGTCCGAAAGTCTCTATAACTCTCGTTGTCGTGTAGCCGTTCGTCTTTTGTAACACTGCGACCACGACCTAAACAGCTAATTCGAAAAAAAAAAAAAAATTCACAAAAGGAACACTAGAAACACAATTTTCAGGAATTCCTTTTTACCCACGGGAAATGTCAAAATTACCCCCACTTTGCGACACGCTGTATTATACAGACTACCACATACTTACAACGTCTAGCATATAACTGTGGCAGTGTTTTTCAACCTTTTCTAGGTCGAGGGACACTGTAAGCCAGGGCTGTTTCCAGCCATTAGGGGGCCCTAAGCAGTATACCCATTTGAGGCCCCACCCCTCCATCCACCAACTCACGCCTTACTACATCACCTCAGCACACACAAACAAAAAATGGCTGTTAATGAAAAAATTATGAAACAATTTTAATGAAATATTTATGTCCAAAACAACAAATATGTACTTTCAGAAGACAAACAGAAAAAATACTCAACAAAATTCCTGAAAATTAGCTTATACATTATTTAGAATAATAGAAACAGAACTATGTATAAAAAAATAATGCCATTTTCAACTACCAAACAATTACTAACTCTACGATACAATCGTATAATAGCTAACAGTTATACAGAACAGTTTGTATCTTCAAAATTTTTACCTCCTAGATTTTTTTCTGGGCGAAATCATCAATAACATAATCATATGAAATCTCCCTGCCAACGTCCTGGTTGATGCTTATGATGCCAAAGCCACTGAGGCGATCCTGCCCCATTGATGATCTGAGGTAGTTCTTGATTAGCTTCATCTTAGAGAAGCTCCTCTCGGCTGACGTTACTGTCACAGGTAGAGTGCAGGCAATTCTTAGTGCAACCCAGAGATTGGGGTATAGTTCCTCCAGTTGCTTCTGATGAATGAAGGAGAGAAGCTCCAATGCAGTCATGTTGTGTGAAGGTAAAGTCGGCAAGTTCTTAATTTTGAGGGCCAGTTCTCTACCATCAATGTCAGAGTCAGCTCCAGAGCTCAGTATCTTAGAGAGCTTTTCACACTTGCAGGACAAGTCTTCCTTGTTCATTGTGGTGAAGTTTAGGAGAACCCCAAATATGTCTCTCACATCATCTAATGTTTAGAATCTCTCATTTATTGACCCGATGGCACAATCCACCACCACATTGAAAAATTTGACTTCCAGCCTCTTTCAGGCTTCTGAAATGGTTCGTCAGGAGCTTCGTAAGCAAAGTGCTTTTTTGTGGATCTGAGCCTCTTCTCCTTCAGCATAGCCTCCACATTCATTTCCTCACATATGTCCCTAGCTACGACTTGTGCTGTAACAAAACCTGTGTTTCTGTAGCTGGTGAGTGAGTCTTTTGTTTTTGTGAGGAGGTTGACTGCCACATCAAACTGCATTATAGGAGACTGCAGAAGTTTGCTCACATGGTTAACTGCATGAAGAATGTCATACCATACTACTGTGCAAATCTGAAAGCGATAAGACCCTACCTCCTCTACAAGTGCTTGTGCTTCAGTCCTGGCTATGGTATTTGTGGCATTGTTTCTGACTTCCAACAGGGCCTCTCTGATGTTGTGGCTCTGATATCGAGCATCCTCAATGCTCTTAAGCCGGCTCTCCACCTGGTTTCACTCCAAGACTTCAGTGTTGTGTTCACGTGCTTCTTTAGGATTGTCCATCTCTGTGTAGCTGCTGCAAAAAGGTTGTAAAATTTTTGTACGTTGCCAAAGAAGCTGATGGCATCTGTGGAAGCTTTAGCTGCATCAGCCACTACAAGATTGAGAGTGTGAGCCCCACATAGAACATAGAGTGCACGACAGTTCTTCTCTAATAATCTTGCCTGAACACCTTTGTTCTTGCCCTTCATGTTCGCTCCGTTGTCATATGACTGTCCTCTGCAGTTATCAAAGTGAATATTCAGTTCATCTAGTCTCTTCAGAATCAGAACTGATAAACCCAAACCTGTACTTTCTGAAGCCTCAAGAAAGCCCAAGAAGTATTCTTTTATTTCTGGTACTTCACCCATTTTAACAGTTCTGATAATAATCGACATCTGTTCTTGGTGGCTTATGTCTGGAGTGCAGTCTAAAATGAGTGAGTAATATTTAGCTTGTTTCATTTCTAGAACAATGGCATCCAAGATCTTCCTACTAATGGACCCAGTGAGCTCAGTTTGAATGATGTTTCTTAGGTAAATTGAATGACTATATTCGCCACTTTCGACTCTGCTGATGTATTGTTTCATCACTGGATCAAATTTGGCAAGCAGCTCAACCTCCTTCAAGAAGTTGCCATTGTCTCGATCGTACAATGTAGAGGAAGACCTCCTGAAAGCAAGGTTTCTCTCTGCCAGTGATTGGATTATACTTACAAGACGTGTGAGAACATCTCGCCAGCGTCTTCGCTCTACCTCCATTAATGACATTTCAGTTTGGTCAATGGTCCTCCCAGTTTTTAGCCGCAGTTCCAGATCCTTCCATGTTGCCATGTTATCTGCATGTTCTGAACTATTTTCATGGCCTTTCAGAAGCGAAACAACGTTTATCCAGTCTGAAAGTCCATCCGAAATTAGTTTGTACGACTCCCTTGAAAACAACTTGCAGCAGAAGCAATAAAGAGCATCATTCCTTCTAGAGTACATCAGCCAGCTTCGCTTTATTTTTTCCCCATTAATTAATGTTTTGTACATGGAATGGTGATGAACGCTTCTACCGTCCTCTCTTTTAGAGAATGTGAAATCTGGACTGATTTAAAATGGTCCTCGAGACACCAGATCTGTCTTCGAGGCATCTGACAGGACAACTGGCCAGTCATACGGATCAAGCGGTGAAGCAGATCTTGGTTCTTGTTGCTCAATAGAAATGCCTGGGTGTGGTGTTTGAAGCTGAAGAGAAGATGGGTCACTTGTTGGTTCACCAGGCTCTACTTCTACTGGTGTTTAAGGTTGCATAGAGGATGGTCCTGCTGTTGGCTCATTTCAGCAGTGCTCCTGAGAAGAACATAACATTACATATTCTGTTAATTTTTGGTAAAAATACTCTTTCTTATCTTGTTTGATAACACCAGTACACATTTGAAAACTTGTCGATCGATTTTTACAAACTAGTTGGTGATTCTACATAATTTGAGTGCGCTGATCTCAAAAATATAGTTAGTGTTTCCCTATCACGTATGGTTTTCTTACTTCAGGGTGTGTCATAAATCCCCCATTTATCCCCAAATGTGAACCATCTTATCGAGACCAACATCGGATTGCACATGCTAAACCATAAATTTTGTTGTTATAGACTACAGTAACGCTTACATAATAATGTAGGGTAAATATATATAACAACCAGTCCCGTTCCCAGCAAAATACTCTGTCCCCTCCCATCAATGGGTGGTTAACATTTGGGGACAGATGAGGTATTACAACACCCCTTGTAGCACGAAATCTTTAGGTGATAGAGTAAAACCTAATTAAAGCAGAATTAAATAGCTCCTAGCTCTTGGACAAGCATATTGCTTGTTTATGAAAGAATAAAAAAATAACTGAAAAAACAAAATATATTTACCTTCTTTACTTGCAAACATTTCAGGACTTATTCCAAAGACTTAAGACTACGAAGGTAGATCTGACTAATGACGACTAAACCGGTGCTTCTTTGATGTTTTCTTATGCTGTGCGTTAGGCTGATCTCGTTGCAGACACCAGCAGTAATCCGCCATCATATTTGTATGCCATCTTCCTTGATATCTTCTTTCCATGGTTTTGATGTCCTGGTGAAATTGTTCCCCTTGCTCCTCACTGACATCTTGGAGATTTTCGGGAAAACGGTCAAGATGCGAAACTAAGAAGTGAACTTTCAGGCCCATGTTGCAGCCTAAGGCGCAAAACTTTTTAAGCATATTTTCAACCAGTCTTTCATAATTTTGGCTTTTGTAGTTTCCCAAGAAGTTTTCAATAACATCTTTGAAACCAAGCCATGCTTCTTTTTATTTATTGGTAATTGTGTTCAGGGAATGATCGTCTGTCAATAACTTTCTAATCTGAGGACCTATAAAAACACCTTCCTTTATTTTCTCGTAGCTAATCTTTGGATATTTTGAACAAATGTACTTGAAACACACCTTCTCTTTCAATGCTTTGACATACTGCTTCATCAAGCCTAACTTAATGTGCAAGGGTGGTAGGACGATTTTATTTGGTTCAACTAGATGTTCATGTGAAATGTTCTTTGATCCTGGGGTAAGATTCTCTCTAGGAGGCCAAGTTTTCCTCTTCCAGTTCTGGTCACGTGCTCGACTATCCTATTCGCAGATGAAACATGGCATCTTAGTGTATCCTGATTGCTGCCCAAGTAACATGCAAAGGACTTTGAGATCCCCACACAATATCCAGCTGTGATTTTGATACTGAAATTTTTCCAGAAGCAGTTTCATGTTATCATAGGTCTCTTTTAAATGAGTAGAATGGGCCACTGGTATTGATGCATATTTGTTACCGTTGTGCAGTAACACTCCTTTTAGACTGGTTTTAGAGGAATCTATAAACAACCTCCAGTCACTGGTTTGGTATTCGATGCCTAGCTTGCACACTAATCCTGTGATGTCCTTGCAAAATACCAAGGGACCATCTTCTTCGAAAAAAGGCACGAAGTTTTTCTCACGATTTCTGTACCAAGCGAAGTATGTGTCGGATGCCAATAAATTGTTCTCCTGCAATCTAGACCCCAAAAGTTCTGCAGAGTCCTTAGGCAGATTCAAATCCCTGACTAAGTCATTTAGTTCGGCTTGGTTAATGGTTTAGGAGGATCTCGGTCAGCTGTTGGCTGTTCATAAACATCATCATTGTCTGGATTTGGAGCTGAATCAGAATCTGAATTATTGATCCAGACTCTCGGGTGGGCGGGGAATAGGAACTTCTGGACCATGGGGTACCGGCCTTATTGCAGATGGAAGACTTGGGTATTGAAGGCTCTCTTTATTGTTTGCATTATAACCTTTAACATTGCAAGAACAGAAGTAGCAGTCGTCGGTATGGTTTCTAGGCTGGCGCCATACCATAGGGATCCCAAATGGCAAACTTTTCTTTTTACCTTTGCTCCAATTCCTTAGTGCCGCAACACACGTAAGACAAACCTTGTGTGGAGCCCAACTTTTGTCTTGATCTCCTAATTTAATTCCAAAATAAGCATGATAAGCTCTCTTAATGAAGGTCGTTACATTTGTCCTTTGTTTTACAACAACATACCGACCACATATATAACAAAATATGTCTGGACTATGGGTACATCCTCTAGAAGCCATTATTAAAATTTTAAAGACGTAATGTTAGAATTATCTCTCTGAAAAATATGAAAAAACTAAATTAATTAAAGATAGAAAAGGTAAAAAATTACAAAACGCCCCAAAATTGTTTTGCTAATAACTTTAAAACTGTGGGTGTTAGAAAAAAACTGGTAGCATTTTTTAATTCAGCGCAGCGAACTTCTTCAGAATCACAACTCAAAATAAAGAAATCGATTTTCATGCAGACCGGTGTAATTGACCTGTTTGAACAGAATTTGAGGTGATGTGATCCATTAAATTTCACATTTCGAAATATTATAAATATTACAGAGACTAGCTTACTCTACACGATTCCTGAGCACTTGCCTAGCTTGATGGTCTACCTAACCTAGTTGCCTGAACTGTAATCATATGAATATACACGCGGCACATCTCACCTGTGCTACTGGAAAGCTTCTCCTCCTCTATTTTCTTCTTTTTCCGTTTTTCAGCTCCTGATGGATAATGTCGTTTCATTTTGCAAGATGCACGAAGTCACATCTAGTTAACCACAACTAATCTGCTAAATAATAATAATGATGATAATAATGATGATGATAATGATAATAATAATAATAATAATAATAATAATAATAATTGTTATAATTGTAGCGTTAATCAAATACATTCAAATAATCAGACCATTTAGCTTTTAACCAACAAAATTCACATTATCTGAAAAAGATGAGAAAAGAATTAATAAACTTGAAAACATAACGAAAATAATCCTAGATTTTAAAGTGTTACAAAATCTCTTAATAATTAGTAAATTAGTGAAATAATGTTTTACAATACTAGAAAAATTAAGCATTTAGGAAAGTATAAGCGTATAAGGGGTTCCAAAAAACCTTAGCCCCCCCATTTGCAGCTTACATGTTTACTTATATCGAAATAGTTTTTAGTGATTATAAAAATATATAAAATTCTTTATTTATTGCAGGTATTAAAATTACTCTAGCTGATAAAGTGATAATATAATGGCTTCTCAATTAATTGGTGATTCGGAGAGGCAACGTGTGATAGATCGCATACGAGCAATAACATTTCGGGAAGCTCGTGATGCTGGAGCAACCTTTATAACACGTTCATTGGTTGCCAAAAAGTTGCGAAGAAGTGAGGACTTCGTCAAAAGAAATTGGAATAAAACTTTGGATGAATGTGAAATGGATACAACCAAATCTGGGCGCCCAAATTTGCCACTCTCTCAGGAAACAAAGGACATCATTGAAAGCGGTACGCGTAAGCGGAAAAACAGCTGCGTTAAACTTTCTAGAGTGATCGAAGTGTTGAGAGGAAAGATCGTTAGTGGTGAGATCATTCGACTGTACCGTCATAGGCAAGGTTTAAAGCCTTGGCATGAACTTCCAAAACCAAGAAAAACTCAACTTAGCATCGATGACAGAATGTGGTTTGCCCATTATCTTGAAGATTGGGATGTGGATGATTTCATGCATTTAGCTGTCTCCGATGAATTTTTTGTTTACGTAACACGTCGGCCTAACTACCAAAATGATCGAGTGTGGGCCACAACACCAGATGAAATCGATGACAATGAACATTATCGCGAATTATTAAAAAGTCCAGACTGTTTGGTGTGTTTGTTTTGTTCACTGCAAAGAAGCTCATGTGAGTGCTGAAGCCAAATGGTCAGAGTTGGGATGGACAGTATTTTCGTGATACTATTCTATCCCAGCATGTCATTCCTTTTCTAAGAAACCCAAACAATGTTATGGATGTCGATCAGGTCACACTTCTGCACGATAAGGCCCCCTGCTTTAAGGCATTAGCCACTCAACAGTTGTTGCGGAACCATGAGATCGATTTCTTTGGAAATGAAGAATGGCCAGGAAATTCTCCTGACCTGAACGTCTGTGAACACATTGGATCAGTTATAAAGGACAAGGTTGAATGTCTCTTGTTTCAAGAACCTGCATCAAATCGATTTTCGAAGGATACAATGACGCAACACATTGAAACTGTTTTAGCAAATTTGCGTAACGATCAAGATCTATTCACGTCACTTTTGGCAAGCTACCCAAAGCGAATTCAGGCTGTCTTGGAAGCCAATGGTGAGAACACCAAGTTTTAATTGTTTCTCATTAAATGCAGGATTAAATTCTCTTTTGTAAGGTATGTTTAGTTTTACTGTACCTCTAATGGTTTAGGCGATGGGCGGGGGGGGGCTAAGGTTTATTGGAGCCCCGTAGTAAGAATAAAGTTAAATAATATAGAAATAAGATCTCACAATAGTTATTTACACAAAACGACCAAAACGTTTCGTTTGTCTCCGTTTCATCACATTTGTCTCATACAAAAACTTTAATTAATACGACAATAATAATAATAATAATAATAATAATAATAATAATAACAATAGCATTAATAATAACTTCAGCTATATTCCTATTCTTGCCCACTGAGCTATGACCTGGGAGCCTGTCTAGGGGCCTCCTAGTAGCAGCGGGGCCCTAAGCGTAGTCTGCTTATGCCAGGAAACGGCCCGGCTGTAAGCAATATGTAAGATATTGTGGAATCCAGATATTCTCGATCCATTCTATTTCCCTTCATTTTGTAAGCACAATGATGGAAAACTATGTAATAAACCAATTACATATCGCTACGAACAAATATAATACATTATTCACTGCCTTGTTACAAAATATCCCTTTATTTCTATTCTAACTTAGTTCCGTCTATATATTCTGAACTATTGGGCTTCTGTAGGTTATGCTAAATATTTATTACACAACATATCAGAGCCCTTAATGGTTTTTCGCTGAACCCGGTAGAAAACAATGACGTATGGGCTAGTGAATATTTTCGCTCATCTAGTGTTCAGTTGACAATTTTAACGACGCTTTAGGTAAAACCATAATATAGAAAACTCAGGTAGTACTCTTACAAGTGTGTGAGACAAAAGGAAGCCAATATATTGCATCGTCGTGTAAGCTAATAACTGTCATCTACGCGTTAAGTTGCATTCAACCATTGTCTTTTCTGTGAGATGGTAAATTCAACATGCTGACAATATTTAATACGTGTTGTTGCATTGTATTAGGTCATTCCATAAGTAATGCGTCATTTTTAAATTTTTTTTTTTTCCATTTTTATCATTATTTTACGGATAGAAATGAAACAACTCTTTGAAGTTATTTATATTTAAATAAATATTTACTTAAATATAAATAACTTCAAAGAGTTGTTTAATTTCTATCCGTAAAATAATGATAAAAATGGAAAAAAAAAAAAATTTAAAAATGCCGCATTACTTATGGGATGACCTAATATGTTATGCGTTACAGTGTTTATTCATTGAAATGTCAGTTAAATAGAGGATTCCAGACTGTCATCACGTATTATGGTTTTTATTTATAGACTGTACAAGAACACTGTTTTATTGGTAAATTTTTACAAGTGTACATTACAGGCTTTGTAAATCAAAATTGTGTTTTTCTGATGGTTTTTGATGCGGTTTGAACGAATATAACTTTCGTTTCTATCGGAAATCACTAGTTTCTGGGATAGCCCCCCCCCAACTATAACCTCAGAAGGTAGTGATTTGCGATAAAAACGAAGGTTAATTTCGTTCAAACAACATTAAAAACAATCGGTAGAACATAGTTTTAATATATAACCTAACATAACATAACCTAACCTAACAGATCAGGAATATTACCAAAAATTCAAGCACTTCATGATGGTTTCATAATCCCACTGTTTCTGAATCCAGTGGTTGACAAACAGTAGAATCTTCCATGGCTTATTAGGCTGACGTGCTAAAAACGAGCCTTTGTTGTCGCTAACACTAAAGTTGCACACTTTGCGGCGTTTCGATTTAGCTACCCTGGTCGAACGGCCACAAAACCAGTGATGTTTGTCTTCACGATAGAAACACGGCAATTCACAGTTCGGACACTGAACACTAGTAGGCAACACACCGTGTGAACGCAATAAGGAGAAAGATGCAGGATTATTCTTATGAAATTTAGCAATAATCGACCAATAGTCTTCACTACAACCGCCACACCTTTCAGCCATGACGATCAAGTTTGCTGGTCAGCGACACTAAAGCTTGGTCGAGACTGACTGAATTCAAATTTGAATCACACGATTGCAACAATAGGCGGCTAAAACAAAGTAAACACGTAATATCTCGCTTATACATAATTTGCGAGAGAAATGTTATAGAAGAAAAATGTCTTAGAATTATCTAAACTATTGATTGCAAAGGTAAAATTCCTTAAAAGCCTGTAATGTACTCCTGTAAAAAAATACCGTTTTATTCACGTCATTGACATTCCCTTTGTTAATATAATATATAGCCCTTCTTGAATTTATATTTAATTATTCATTTATGTTTCCTTACCCGAAATTCCTTTTCTCGCCGTTCTCAAACATCATGGAATCAAAACAAAGGCTATAAAACTCAAACACGTGGGCATGAAACAGGCCCACGACGACGTCACCAAAGCCTATAAGATGCGAGTTCTTTCTCAAATTACACTCGCTTGCCATTCTCTCGTTTTTGTCATCACATCTCGCCCTCGGCTCCTTCGTCAGTAACACCACTCGTCACGCCACCCGCTCTCCGGCGAAGTGTAAGAGTGTCTACCGGCTCCGGTAGTCACGAAGTCTATCATCAAGTAGGGCCCTCTGCAATTTCATCCAGCAAGAAGCAACATCAGTGCTGCAGGATTTCCGCTGGCCCCTTTAAAACAAGTCTCAACCGGCCCTCAACACTCATCCTCTCGCCAGTAAGGCCAGTCCGCCTTCAGATCCATCTACATCGGAGCCCAGGTCCGTTAACCTTCTCAGAGGCAACAAGCCTACCTTTGTTTTCGTGTTAAGCAACTCCCGCGTAGCCTACATAGTGTAACCTCAGCCTAGCGAATAGGCTATCTTCAAACGAAATGGGACGATTTGGCGCCGCCGTTTGGGCGCCACCGTTTGGGCGCCGCCGTTTAGGCGCGGAGCCGGTTTGGCGCCGCCCCCAGGTCTACACTCAGGACTTAACATTTAAAATATATAACCAATTGAAACAATAAAAAATTATAAAGATTTATTTAGAACCATCATTACAATATTTTTATCTGCTCCCTTGACGATTGGTTAGGTTCAGTCATGATATTTTCGTTAAAACTAACCAAAATATCACGACTTAACCTAACCAATCGTCACTTCCCGGTTAGGTCAACTGTACGCCCTTGACGATTGGTTAGGTTAAGTTGTGATATTTTCGTTAGTTTTAACAAAAATATCACGACTTAACCTAACCAATCGTCAAGGGAGCAGATAACGGAAAAGTACCCATATTATATATACACCTTATATTGTTTTCTGTATGTATTCATCCTTTACAGACTCTTTTGCTCGCACCGCCAAAAAAGTAACGAAGGGTCGCGCTTGCTACATTTATCAAACACATACAAATATCCATTATGTGTAGGCTGACCATATTTCCTTGAGACAAAAACGGGACATTGGGATGGCAAAAAAGGGACGGGGGTTATGTAATATTCTGTATTCATGAAAAAGTAAGTACATAAACATATTGAGCTTACAATTATTCTTCAGTGACAGAACCCATACAAAAACCCATACAAAACGGTACTGTCCCGTTCAAGACGGTACGTATGGTCAGCCTAATTATGTGAAAACTTCTGTTTCCCTTTCTTACTTGATATATTTTCAGACATTTATGCTATTAAGGGCAACAACACAACTTATCTGAAAAGACAGACAACACTTCAGGTTAATAACTAAATATTACTATTTAATACTTAATACTAATTAACGGCGGCGCCAAACCGGCTCCGCGCCCAAACGGTGGCGCCCAAACGACGGCGCCAAATCGTACCCGACCGATCTTCAAAGTGTTCCCAAACAACGGTTGCGGTAGGCCTGTTCAATTATTAATTATTTTACCGTATTCAGTTATCTTGCAGTATATGTATCCGCTTGTTTATTTGCTCATTTATATATTTATTTTACTTGCCTAATCTGTTTACTGTACCAACACCGTACTTTCATTACCTCAGTTATTATTGGGTTTAATTACTTATTATTGTGCGTTCACTGTTGCATATCTTCTTAGACTATCTGAATTAGTGTTTCTTGTAGTTATTTTATTCACTTAACGCTTATACTGTATAAATCATTTCTCATTGCTAAGAATCAGTCATTGTAATATAGCACAATTACTGTATACAGAATTGGTAATTACTGCGAACAAATAATTCATTTATTTTTCATTTAAACACAAAACAACAATGTAATTTCTCTCTCCTTATTAAATGTTGTTTGTTTGGGCTGTGCCCCAACTGGTGACCTTCATTATTCATTTCAATTTAATTCATAAATTATAGTAAGCCTACTTTCAAGACCATATCAAATTCGTGATGTGTAGGCTACTATATATGTAAACCAGAGCGATGAATAGAAATAATTATGTTCTGAAGACATTTGACAATGAGTTAACCAACCAATCAGCGGTCACTCACTAAACCCCAGATTCATTCATAAAATGCTACAACCGTTTGTGTCGTTTGTGTTGTTATCTGTTCCCAAGAGTGTCCTACGAATAATGAGCGCAACTGTATATAAATAGCACAGCCACCATTACGTCTCGCTGTTCTATCCGCTCTCAGTAGGTTGAAACCATCAATCTGCAACTCTTTCTTATCAATACAGTATTCGCAGTTAGCTTGTCAATCTTTAAGATGTGTTTCTGTGAGGCATGCGATGTCCGCCTTTGTTTCGTCCATAAATCCTTTCAGGTGCGAAACTTTGTTTAGTGAGTTGTTTGGTTTTATTCCTTGAATATTAGCCAGACAATATTTATGTTCTTTGTTTTGCGTTGCCTTTTGTGCATTTCCAATTCGCTTGTTTAGTAACCCTGTGGGGTAATTATGTCGCAAATGACATGGCCTGAAGTTGAAATCAAAAATACATTTTTCTAGTGTATTTTGGCAGAGCTGGGCACTTGCGTTTTTTTTTGCGGTACTGCGGTACTGCGGTACTACCGTGTTGGTCGGTACCGCGGAAAGTACCGCGGGAAATTTGAATGCGGTAGCGGTACTGCTGTACTTTCAGCGATCCTTTGCGGTACTGCGTTATGCGGTACCGGTTTGGTAGTGCGGTAGTAGTACCGCAGTACCGCAGTACCGCAAAAAAACGGGCAAAAAAACGCAAGTGCCCAGCTCTGTATTTTGGTGTACTCTGTTTAAATATAACCTTCATTTCTTGTGCAAATGAACAGAAATACGTGTTCCGGCCATGCAATGACAACTGTATTGCTGTTCATTTGCACAAGAAATGTAGGTCATATTCGAACAAAGCACACCAAAATACACTTGAAAAATGTATTTTTGACTACATTTTATACAATAAAGCATAACCTAACATGTTCATGTTACGAGATCTCGTAAACGACTCATTACCACAGGAAACGTGCAAAACACCTCAAAATTAACCAGAAAAGTTTGCTCTCGTCATTTTCGTTTAAGCTAACGAAAATATCACGACTTAACCTAACCAATCATCAAGGGCGTACAGTTGACCTAACCGGGCATTGAATTAACCTAGCCAGGCATTCAGTTGACTTAACCAGGCATTCAGTTGACCTAACCGAGCATTCAATTAACCTAACCGGGCATTCAATTAACCTAACCGGGCATTCAATTAACCTAACAGGTTAATATTGGTTATTTCACCTAAAAATCTTCTGATCTTTTCGTATTAGGCACTCACTGTCACATTTCGGGCAAGTTAAGGATGAGAGAATAACGCCGTAATTGATAAAAACATCCAATGATTTGTCTTCATCTAGGGCACATGACGAATCAAGTTCTCAAAGTCGAAACCACACGAACGGCACGTCATAATTCTATCACAAACACCACCAAACTGAATCCAATTAGAAAAAAAAATAGCCAGAACAGAAACCAACAAACTAATTAAGTCGCAGAGTAGCGAAAAAATAGCCCAAAATTATACTTGTCGGAGCAGAAATGAGTGTATATATATATATATATATATATATATATATATATTATTAGTATCATAATTTTCACCATTAATATACATTTGCACAAAAAATGAGTGACAAATTTGAATAAAGCGACTAAAACTACCTCATAAAAAGTTTTTTTGATTTACAGGTCCAGCCCATGTCATTTTAAACATATTAACCCCCTGTGGTCCTCCGAGAGAGATCTGTTTCCGCCTACTTGTTCTGATAGCTTCTTGCCAGGAAGCGATCCGGCTCGGTGGTTCCCAGCTGTGTTAACTGCATGCGCTGTATGAGACTTAGCAGCCGTATTGTTTCTGTGATGTTGAAAAAAATTTGGTTCGCTATTGGTGTCCATATTTTTCTTTACATTTTTCCTGTTGTCCTTTGAACCTTGTCCTTTGTCCTTTGAATATATATATATATATACACACACACACATTTTAACTGCAAACAACACTCAGTATAATTAATGTAAAGAACGACGCTTGTGTAGAAGAGCGTTCGGCACAAGATGAGGAGGGAGAACGAACAAATGAAAAATGAGGTACCACCCGGGAATCGAACCCGGGATCATCCGATTGCCGGTCAGATATGCTATCCACTACACCATGGACCTCGCTCAATCAGAAATCGTAATTCTGCTACATACGAGAAGAAACCAATGCCCTGAGGGGACACCTTCGCATGCCGTACATATATACATTTTAACTGCAAATAACACAGTATAATTAAAGTAAAGAATGACGCTTGTGTAGAAGAGCGTTCCGCACAAGATGAGGAGGGAGAACGAGCAAATGAAAAATGATCGAGGTCCATGGTGTAGTGGATGGCATATCTGACCGGCAATCGGATGATCCTGGGTTCGATTCCCGGGAGGTACCTCATTTTTCATTTGTTCGTTCTCCCTCCTCATCTTGTGCGGAACGCTCTTCTACACAAGCGTCGTTCTTTACATATCTATATATATATAGTTCTAGTTTTTATTTTATTTCACTTTTATACGAAAATAAGTGCAACATCAATTCATTCATTAAAAAAACCCGGCGTGGATGAACAAATGATTTAAAATTGCAATTAGTTTTGAATGCTTGGTCTAGTTTGTAAAAAGCAACCTTCAGTTGGATATAAATATATCTGTGATTAGAAAGGGGACATTTGTGTTGAGAGGGACGGTAACGCCACCAACCTGGAAAAATAAGTCCCCTTTAAATTGTGAACTGGGACATTACGTGCTGCGAGCTCATCCTTGAACCCTCTTCTCCGATTCTCAAACTGGTTTGGGACAGCCCATTGCTGCATGGATTACCTGCAAAATCCATGCCTCAGTTAGCTTTGAGAATTAGTAATAGAATGCCTTGACACTTATCAAACCAACTATATCTGCTATTTCTGACCATTTCCATAGCAACAATCACATATGTACAATTGAAAAATTTTCAAAACGTTAGACGACTCTACATCTTCATTGAACCCTGATATAAGAAGGTAATTTAAATGTTTTGGAAAACTTAAAAATTAACGAGTTTCAACGTTGATTAGTTCGGAAAATTTGCATACTTTGTTATTGAACTCTTCTAATTTGATTTACTAAACATTGTAATGTAATTTAAAATTTAAAAGTTTTAATATTTTTAATGTAAACATTTGTTAATTAAATTTAAATAAAATGCACGTCCCATCATCAATGAGCTTAACAAATTATCCATAAAACTAAAATATTTTGTTAAATACGAGTGTTTACTTGAAACGTTTAAAAATAAGTCGAGAAAGAAAAATGGTATCAGCGTCGCTCTTTTTATATACCTAAAGATCCTATTTCGTGAGCAACAAACATTTCGTACCGATATATGAAATACACACGTTTAGGATCACCCTGTATTTATTTTATAGAATAATTTAAAGTAAAATTTATCTTTCATTGGCATAATTACAGTGTAAACACGCACGTTCTAAAAATATATATACAAACCCTTAGATAAATGCCTTTCTTCCACACCCTTTTATTCGACGCGTGTCCGGAACCTCTGTTACACTCATCACCGATAGCGCCTTCTTAGCACCCTTTTTAAAAAGAAATTTCATGTCTTCAGAGGCCTTAATATCGGTAAGAGGAAATTGTCTCGCGGTAACAGGAAAATTTTGTTATATTTTATTGCTTTAACTTTCCTGAAACAGTTTACAGTTTTCCGCAAGGGGGTTGGAAATAGGTGAGAAAAGAAGATAAAATATAGTTTTATATCATTCGGCGCTTGAAGGAAATAAATCTTTTTCTTACCTCATTTTTAAGATGTAATTGAGAAATATATTTTAAAGAATTTTTTTTTACTTTGTATTTACCGAAGGACATCTATTAATAAAAAATTAAATACAAAACTAAGCTAATTTGATGATAAATTTCAAATGTAATAATATATTTTGCGTTCTTAATCGTATACTAATTACGTAATTATATTAATATTATATAAAAAAATCTATCTTACAGTACGCTCATACGTATAAGAACATCCATTTCTACAGGATAGCCACAAATTTCCTTTGCATGAAAAACAAAGGTAACATTCAGAGATGTTGTAATTTCACTGCAAAAGGACTTTTGGCCACTCCGTACAAATATGCGCTGTACGTTATTTAATTCAATTGAAACTGCAATATATAAACACAGATAAAGAATGAGACTCAATAATAAAAAGAATTAGGGATAATCTCCATGCATACTTTTATCTAATATAAATAAATTATCTTCGATATGAATGTGACACATGAATAAATATTATGAGCGTGTGTATACCAACTTTATTTAGATTTAATTTTCCAACCGAGATAGGGCATATGTAAGGTTATACTTTAACTCTTGTTTTATCATAAAACAAGTAAAGAATATCTTTGTATACAATCTTTATCATATTTGCTTGGTTTATTTTACAACTTTGTAGCTCCAAAGTTTAGTCATAACGGCTTAACTTAAAAATCTGCGTCATATTTAAAGTGAGCCGAAGTTTCGTGCATACTTGGACTAAAAATATTTTAATTAAAAAGTTAAAATTTAAAAAGAAATGCTTAGATGTGCTGAGGCATATATATATATATATATATATAAGGGATGAAATTTACAATTAAGTACGTGAAATTAATTAGTAAAGTAAAGAGCAAATCCTAGGCCTTTCGCTTATTCATTCCCTGACGAGGAGTTCGAATATGGGAAAGGACTTGGAATTGGTTTTTAATTTTCCTTGTAGGTGTGTAATATACAAGAATCGTGTGAAAATATTATAATCATTAAAGTCCCCGAAAGAAAATAATTATCAGGTCATCCCATAAGTAATGTCGTTTTTACAATAGATTAAGTTGAAACTAGTCCTACTCGGTTTAAGCATAAATTTTCCGAAGGTTATATCTAAGAGGAGATCTATCGTGTTTCGCTACATACTTTACAGACCTTGACCAGTGAAGACGTGTGTTTTGCTTTATGTGAACCCCTCATAAACATGGCGGTATCAGAAGAGCATATCAGACATATAATGCTTTACGAGTTCAAAAAAGGGAATAGTGCTACTGAAGCAACGCGAAACATTCAGGACGTTTATGGCAACGATATTCTGCATGTGAGGAAATGTCAAAGATGGTTTCAATTTCAAAAGTTTAGGAATGGTGACTGCTGTTTGACAGATGCAGCACGCTCTGGACGCCCTGCTGAGTTTGATGATGACCTGCTGTTAGCCGCACTTGAAGAAGACTGTTCAACAACTGTCGAAGAATTGGCTCATGAACTCAATTCATCCCCGTCCACCATCCATCGACATTTGCAACAACTCGGGAAAGTGCCTAAGTTAGGAAAATGGGTGCCACATGAATTGTCGGTCGACAATCTGAGGGTGCGAGTAAACATTAGCACAGCTCTTCATTCCCGTGAACTCCAAGATCCGTTTTTGCACCGTTTGGTGACTGGTAATGAAAAGTGGATACTGTACCAGAATGTTAAGCGCCGTCGACAGTGGGTTTGTGCCGGAGAACCAGCGACACCACAGCCAAAACCAAATCTTCACCCTCGGAAGGTGTTGCTTAGTGTTTGGTGGGATAAAGTGGTGTAATACACTTTGAAACCTTACCACACAACCAAACAATCACCGCTCAAGTCTACTGTCAACAACTGGATCGATTGAACTCTGCACTAAAAGAAAAGAGACCTTCTTTGGTTAATCGGAAAGGAATCATGTTCCACCACGACAACGCATGTCCTCATACCGCTCGGATCACTTCTGCAAAAATTGAGGAGCTTGGGTGGGAAAAACTTCCACATCCTCTATATTCTCCAGACCTTGCGCCTTCAGATTATCATCTCTTCAGGAGTCTGCAAAACTATCTTGACGAGAAACAGTATACTTCTTTAGATGACCTGCACACCAGTCTTTGTACGTTTTTTGCCTCAAAACTGCCTGAATTTTATAAACATGGCATTGAAAAGCTTGTAGGACGTTGGCAGAGTGTCATTGATTCCGATGGAAAATATATACTAGATTAAAAAGTTTCAGTTGAGTTTTTTTTTGTCCTTCAAATTCCGATCTAAAAAACGACATTACTTATGGGATGACCTGATATATATATATATATATATAATATATATATATATATATATATATATATATATATATATATATATATATATATACAAACTCAGAATGGTCCCCTGAGAAACTTATATGTTAACCACAGACCGTGCATGGAACAAGGAATTCTTCTTGGAAATTACATCCACTATAGTTCGAACTTATAAAACTTGTATTTATAGAAATTTATTTAACCAAATATGATAGCATTAAAGGTTGAATAATTGTTTTCGAGCAAAGTAGTGTACATGATTGTAAATATATATATATATATATATATATATATATATATATATATATATATATAAGTAGGTTTGTGCAAAAAAAAACAACTTTCGCAATATATCCAATTAATAGAAAACGACTAGCGAGTCGAAACAGTTAATCCCACAATATTATACAGTACACAACCGAGGTGTACGTTAATTTTTCCATTCCACCATTGTGGCCCTAATTCTATACTCAGATTCTGATGAAACGAATTATTTTATATATTTTCACCTTCTATTCCTCACGCATATTGTATAGTTTTATATACTTTCACCTATTCCTCACGCATATCGTATAGTTCAATTAGAAAATCTTTTGGAGAAAAAGGATTATGGTGATTTGCTTGCGTCCATATATGAGGATTGTTGAACAAAGATTTTTGGCTAAAAATATCGCAGTCTTTCATGTGTAATGAGCAATACTACTAAAGTAATTGAATAGTATCTTCAATAATAATTGAGGGGTCCCGCGTCTTAAGGTACCTAAGCGCCAAAATTAAAATTCGCCAGAAATCGCCTCCAAAGTTCAGCAATATTCTCGCAATTTTTGGCTAAATTAGAGTTCTAAGTATGCTAATGAAGACGTTGATGAGTTTTTGGAATAGATTTTCATATTTTATATTTTATATATATTTTTTTTAATTTTTTGGTTTTCTTATTATGCCGAACTTTGGGTGAACTTTTGGCTGGCGATAGAGGTGAAAAAAGTAGTTCGCTTCATAAGGTTTTCAACCATACTTCTAGTGTAGTAAGGTCATTATAACCCAAACCACGCGATAGAGGAAGGGTGAAAATAGTGATATCCATCAAAAACACGTTTTCGCCTGTAGTGGCGCTTAGGTACCTTAAGACGCGCGACCCCTCAATTGTTCATTCAACAAAGATCTTTCACTACACGGTCGCTTCCCAGAGACGATTATTTAATCAAACCTGAAAGTTGCATTCTCTGCAAATTCTAGTTGCTTTGTGCAACAAACCGGGGCGGGCCCACGCCTGTTTTTACAACTTCTTTCAAAGCAGTTCTAAATCCTCTAATCTTTCCTTTGAAGCAGGAGTCTCACCAAACTATTTTACGCTTTCTGATACCTACAGCATGCAGATATATAAATGTAGTACAATATTCGAATTTTATCAACTTCGTTAATTCCTCAATGCCTTTTTATCACAAATTCCTATCTTTACTAACTAAAATTAGTTAGCTAGTTACCAGCTAGCCCTTTTAATATGTAAGCACCGAGGTGAGAAGCTGAGAAGCACGGAGCTGTGGAAAGATGTGGAAGTGGCCTGTTCCCCCCTTCACTGCTGAAGGAGAAAATTAAATACAGATTCCTGTAAATGGTCTCTGGTGCACTAAAAATTAGGAGTTTAGCTAGGTAGATGTCAAAAGTTATTCAATCAACTGAGATGCAAAATCCACTTTTATTCAGAGCACAGGATATAAACACATAATATTGGGACAAAGTAGTGTATTTTGTAACTTGTAATAATTAATATTATTCTTTTCCATCTTATAATTATAATGGAGTATTATAATGTTAAATGATTTCTTGAGAACTTTATTTAAATTATCATGAATTTCCAATTCAATGTGTAAGCACATGCTCTTTTGCTTATGCCTATCTACGCTCCTCTCTCTCTCTCTCTCTCTCTCTCTCTCTCTCTCTATATATATATATATATATATATATATATATATATGTAGTTTACAATCATGTACACTACTTTGTTCCTAAACAATTATTCAACCTTTAATGTTGTCAGTCATATTTGTTCAAATAAATTTCTATAAATAAGAAAGTGTTATAAGTTCATTCACCTCAATTTTGTGTTCATGTACAATGCTTTGGGTAGCAGTTGGATGAGTGAAACCGTATATAAAGATTTCACATGATTTAACTCTGCACAAAACACACAGCTCTTTATATACATGACTGCTCTAACGTTAAAGGTACTGGGTCGTTGTCTGCTTATAATACATCATTTACTCAAAGAAATAGTAGATGCACGGTCGCATCTATTAACTTGTGGCATCTACCACATGAAAACTACCCAACCTACCAAAACTTTCCGCCAGAAACGTCACACTTAGGGTGTAGAATTACATAATTCAGCACTGATGAATCAACTTATAAACTCTCATTCATGAACACATCCAACATTTTCTTAAAATAATCTTAACAACTATTATTTATCATCATATCACTTCAAGTTAAAGTGCTATACTCGATGTTTAAAACATCGCTTTCAACGCTTCAGTTGATGGATATTGACAAAGTTCCTCGTTTCAACCATATCTCAAGTGAAATTTCTCAATGTTAAATGTAATGTTGTTGTTGTCTTTAGACCATTTGTATATTTTGCTTGTGACCCTCTGCAAGGCCTCCACCTCATTTGCATCACTGATTTTTCTTCCGAACTTTGAATCGTTTGCATACGATGCTGGTATACTAAGCTGTTTACACCTTTCGCTTTGTCTCTCAGCATGATATTGAACACGAGTGAGGCCAGTACTGTACTTTGTGGTACTGCTCTGCGTACTTCTGATTCTGATGATGATATACCATGAATTTTGGCAACCCGTAGGCGCTCTTTGAAGAAGTTGTAGCTCCAATTCGCCACTGCCTATTATTCCCATATGTTCATTTATAGGGTATTATTCCGTGATGACATTTATCGAAAACTTTAGTAAAACCCATGTAGTGTGTATATATACCGGGTGTCCCAATAAAATGTTTACACATCATATTAACATATATATATATGAATAGAAACGACGTAAATAAGGAGCGTCTCTGCACACGGGGAAGAGAAATAACGAATAAATGAAAAATGAGGCGAACCGCCCGGGAATCGAACCCAAGGCCTTCCAATTGCCGGTTGGATGCGCTACCATTACACCACGGACCTCGATCAATCATAAATCGAAATTCTCCTACATAGGGCAGAAACCAATGCCCTGAGAGGGCACCCTCGCAAATCGTGAATATGTGCATTTAACTGCAATGACCACGCAGTATATAAATGAATAGAAACGACGTAAATAAGGAGCGTCTCTGCACACGGGGAAGAGAAATAACGAATAAATGAAAAATGAGGCGAACCGCCCGGGAATCGAACCCAAGGCCTTCCAATTGCCGGTTGGATGCGCTTCCATTACACCACGGACCTCGATCAATCATAAATCGAAATTCTCCTACATAGGGCAGAAACCAATGCCCTGAGAGGGCACCCTCGCAAATCGTGAATATGTGCATTTAACTGCAATGACCACGCAGTATATAAATGCCTCTCAGGGCATTGGTTTCTGCCTTATGTAGGAGAATTTCGATTTATGATTGATCGAGGTCCGTGGTGTAATGGTAGCGCATCCAACCGGCAATTGGAAGGCCTTGGGTTCGATTCCCGGGCGGTTCGCCTCATTTTTCATTTATTCGTTATTTCTCTTCCCCGTGTGCAGAGACGCTCCTTATTTACGTCGTTTCTATTCATTTATATACTGCGTGGTCATTGCAGTTAAATGCACATATTCACGATTTGCGAGGGTCCCCTCTCAGGGCATTGGTTTCTGCCCTATGTAGGAGAATTTCGATTTATGATTGATCGAGGTCCGTGGTGTAATGGTAGCGCATCCAACCGTCAATTGGAAGGCCTTGGGTTCGATTCCCGGGCGGTTCGCCTCATTTTTCATTTATTCGTTATTTCTCTTCCCCGTGTGCAGAGACGCTCCTTATTTACGTCGTTTCTATTCATTTATATACTGCGTGGTCATTGCAGTTAAATGTATATATATATATATATATACATATATATATATATATATATCAACATGCACACTTTAGATGATAGTAATATGCGCTGATGTATTAGTATATTTATAGTACTTAGTAATAGTAGTATAGTAGTATAGTAATGGTGTATTGTACTTAAATAACAGTAGTATCCCTTGTTACAGGAAATGGCGGCATTGCAGTTATCGTTTGAGCAACGTAAGTGGATTCTGAAACACTACTGGAAGACGGAGAATGTAGCTGAGGTACAGAGACATTGGAGAAATGAGTTTCGAACATTACCATCATCACGGGTAACAATTACAAGATTATGTGATAAGTTTGAGACTGACGGAACAGTGCAAAACGTCAACAAAGGCCGATCTGGAAGACGTCGCACTTCAATTGACAATGAAAGTGTTGATACCGTGTTACAGGCCTTCACAAACTCTCCAAATAAGTCTACAAGGCAATGTTCTCGTGAGACTGGTGTTTCTAAATCCAGCGTTCATCGCATTTTGCGACGTGAAAAGTGGAAACCGTACATACCTAGACTGCTCCATGCAATGAATGAGGACGATCCAGATCGTCGAAAAGAATTTTGTGAGTGGGTTTTGCACATGTGTGATGAAAAACAATCTTTTCCTGATTTCATTGTTTGGTCCAATGAAGCCACTTTTGAACTTAATGGTACTATCAATCGACACAACCATGTGTACTGGGCCACCGAAAATCCAAACGTAACAGAAGAACGAGCACTTAATCAACCAGGAGTGTCAGTGTGGTGTGGTCTGTCTTCCAGAGGACTGATAGGACTTACTTATCAATGCTGCAAGACAACATTGTACCTTCAATCAGAGCTCTTTTTTTGGAAGAAGAGTGTTACTTTCAACAGGATGGCGCGCCACCACATTACTACAATGACGTTAGAAATTTTCTCAATGTTTGTTTTCCTAGAAGATGGATAGGACGTAGGGGATGTATGGAGTATCCACCACGATCTCCTGACTTGCGCGCCGTTGTCAAGAATGTATTGATGCTAGTGACAGACATTTTGAAACATTTAAAACATTAAAGTAAACAGCACAACCATGAAGATATTGACGCTGCTGGCTGATATTTCGAACATTTTAACATTAAAGAAGCCTATTTGCTATCTATTTACTATCCGCCTATTTTGCTTATTGATATACAGTATATGTTAATATGATGTGTAAACATTTTTTTGGGACACTCGGTATATATATATATATATATATATATATATATATATATATATATACACACACACACACACACCTTTCCTTTCAACTGTTCAAATGCTCCATGCAATGATTCCTCATTTCACGTAGGTCAAGCTTGTCGCCCCTTCCCCCCGAGTTAGCTTGGTGAGTAGAGAGAGGGTTTCTTGAACTCTCCACCTCACATAGCCAGTTACACCCGGCTCATCGGGGATTGTTCTGAGACATGCGTCTAATCTTCTTTTGAAGATGCCCACCGCAACAATATTCGTGTTCCTTAGTTCTTTGGTAACTGATTAAACAATCTTGGTCCTCTCGCAACAAAACTATTTTCTTTCAGGTTAAGACTGTTCCCTGTCTAGCCTTTAATTTGGGAACACGACACAGTCTCCCTTTTCTACATTCCACTGTTGTTTGGGGCGTTATAGGGTTCAGACTTCAGAGTAAGATTAGGGGCTAGTTTCTCCATTATTTTCCAAGTGTAAATAATGGTGTATCTCCCTCTTCTCCTTTCCAGTGAATATAGGATTAATTCTTTTCCCTGTAATTTAGCTCTTTGCACCCATTGATCTCGGCTGAGAAGCTTCTCTGAATCCCTTCTAGCCATCTAATGTCTTCTTTTTTATATGGTCATGTTAGGATCGAGCAGTATTCCAACTTGGGTATGATCAGTGTTTTCAATAGAGGAATCATTATATTCCTATCCCTTCGTTTAAAGGTTCTCAGTATCTGCCCAGTTATTCTCTTTGCTCTGTTTACTGCTATCTTATTTTGTGTTTCAAATTCCGCATCACCAGTTATTAGAACTCCTAAATCTTTTGCTTTAGAATTTCTCTGAATTTCCTGTCTATTTGGGGTATAGCACCCCATGGATTTTAGGTCCTCCCTTTTTCCGTAACGCGACAATTGAAATTTCTAAGTGTTTAACTTCATATTGTTGTCCTCCATCCACTTGTTGATTCTGTTCATGTTTGTTTGTAGAGATCCTATATCCTCTGAGTTTCTTATTTTCTGCTGAGCTTTGTGCCATCGGCAAAGGATGTTACTGTGACGTCTCTGGGAACGTCCTCATCTATACCAGTTAGTATGATTATGACGAGTAGTGGAGCTAATATTGTTCCTTGTGGTACTGAGCTGAGGACCTCTCATTCTGATGAAGATATTCCTTGTAATGTAACGACCTGCCGCCGCTCACTAAGGAAATTATATATCCATTTCCCTATTTTTCCTTTTATTCCCCTATACAGTATTTCAGTTTATGTATTATGATTCCACGGTCACACTTGTCGAACGCTTTGGCAATGTCTGTGTATGTTACATCATAGTTTTCATTACTTTCAAATGCATCAATAATGGTGCTGTAGTGTTCCATTAGTTGTGATAGGCATGATCTGACTGACCGAAATCCGTGTTGGTCATCATTTAATTTTTTGTGGGTCTCCAAAAATCATTTTCTGTCTAATTATTCTTTCAAATATTTTAGTGAGATGAGATGTAAACGACAATGGCATATAGTTTTTGGCCTCGGATCGATCTCCTCTTTTATATATTGGGACTATTCTCGAGCTCTTCAGGATGCCCGGTATTTCCCCCGTATTTAGTGATCGTCGCCATATCCAATATAGGGGCTCAGCGATTGCATTCTTACAGTTTTTGATCAGTGTGGCATTCCATTTGTCAGGCCCTGTCGATGAGTGTGCTTTTAGTTTCCCTATAGCTTGTGTAATATCATCTGTCGTAAAGTCGATGTCCGTTATACTTTCCCCTTATAGTTCTTCAAAGAACGCTTTTCTAACGCATATCAGATTGTTTTTGGGATACAGAAAGATGATTCGTACTGAGTTATTATTTCAGATATTTCTGTCAGATCATCAGACAAAGCACTGTCTTCATTTTCAAAGGTCCGATAGTCGTGTGATTTTTCGACTTCCTTTTTGCAAAATTATAGAAGTATTTTGAATTAGCCTTTATCGCTTCTATAGCGTCAGCTTCCTCTTTTTTGGTATACTGCTCAACTAGTTCCTGTATGACGCATTCAATACTCTGCTGTTTATCAATTCATATTTTTCTGATGTTGTAGCCTTTACAGTTACTTAATTTTGCAGTCACTCTTTTTCTCTTTCGGAACAAATGACCTCTTTTTTTCTCTCGAACCTACTTCTCTTTCCTCTTTGCTGTATTTTTGGGATATGACTTTCCACAATTTCCTTTCCTGCGTCTTATCCACTAAGGTCATTAGCATCTCTTCCGTTGTCTTGGCCTTGAAGATGGTTTGCCATTCTGTTACTAACATGCTGGATGCAGTACCTTCCCAGTTTATACTTTGAAATATATATATATATATATATATATATATATATATATATATAATACCATTAAACTACGCTGGAATGATGATCAGGAGACTAAGTTCGAATCCACGCGAGGATTTTGTAATTTTATAGATCCATGGTGGGGTATGGTTCGTATTTCACGTTAAGCTGTAGGCCTAAGGTTGCGCGACAAGCATAGCTTTCGTCAGAATGAACAATTCGTGGAATAGCATAACTAGCCTGACCATACGTACCGTTTTGAACGGGACAGTACCGTTTTGTATGGGTTTTTGTATGGGTTCTGTCACTGAAGAATAATTGTAAGCTCAATATGTTTATGTACTTACTTTTTCATGAATACAGAATATTACATAACCCCCGTCCCTTTTTTGCCATCCCAATGTCCCGTTTTTGTCTCAAGGAAATATGGTCAGCCTAAGCATAACGCATAACTTATCTCTATTCAATTCACCACCATATTACAACATGCGAGTAGCTTCGTACAAATTTAGAGCCGTTGAGATTTCTACACTTATTTTAAGTTCACAATTTGACTAAATTTTGAGATGCTTCACGAATTTGAGTTTTATTGGCTACGGCTATGAAGTTTAAAACCTTGACAGTTTTGTTATTTTCATAAATTAACAATCTCGCTAACATCGTCCTCGATTATTTGTACATATACATATTTATATGTATATATTGAATGTGTATATTTTTGTGGGTCACACACACACACACACACACAACAAAAACAGTTTGAAGATTTATCTCTTCTCGTAACCGACTATAATCAAACTCTTTGTACAGAATTGGGAGTTACTTATTTAGCACAAAGACTTCCATACTGATTTCTTATATCTGAGTCATCACTGAAGGAGCTGACGATAATTTGACCAAAATACTTAACCCTAGAAAACCAGCATGGCCTATTACAATAAAAGTACTCTTGTTTTTCGCCAAGCTATGTTTTTATTGTACACAAGTTAATTTTTATTATTGTTTAGTAACAATATATTGTTTCATTCAATCTATGAATGTAATTTTCATTATGTGGTCACCTAGACTCAACACGAATCACTGTATGGGCGATTTCACACTAGCCTTCTAGAATTAACTTCTTGTACTTCCTCTTTTGGTTTACTTCTCATTTCGAAACTAATATCGGTCGACTGATTGGGGCTTTTGCGGTGGAATTTCCCCGACTTTGGTTTATGACATTTAAAGGATATGTTGGTTCTGTGCACATAATTCGCAGATTTTTAGAAGACATTCCAAGCCTTTTATAAAAGGACTTATTAATAACATATTATCGGCGTAGACTGTTATTTATCTTCATGCTATCGATACAACATCCAACGTTTGCCATTAAGTGAAACGACTAAACCACCAATATACACCTTAAATAGTAATACACACACACACACACACACACACACACACACACACACACACACACACATAATATATATATATATATATATAATATATATATATATATGCAGTTACTGTAATTAATATTGTTCACCGTAATTTTTTACGTGATTTACAGATAAAGGTATATTTCAATGAAAAATAAACACTATTACGTACTTCAAACTTTGATTTTCACATTGTTTAATATTTTGCTGAAAACTCAGTTTCGAAATATGGTGAAAAAGAAAAATATGTACACAAAACGATGTAACAATAAATCAGCTAGCACTGTGGGGCTCTCTTTGAAAAATAGATGTGCCCATATTGTTCCACTTTTGGGGGACAAATGATATTCGTCACCATGTTCTATTAAAAATTATACATGCCTTTAGTTACGATCTCACTAGGTCTTTCATCGTGGCAAACGTGAGTGTGGTGGTAAGAATATTTCAAGTTATTCATATTCACTAGGTTGAGGGCTTCATTGAATTATAGTCGGCGAGATGCATCATAACGTAATACTTCTTGTCGTACCATTCGTTAAACAGTTTCATAATCCGTAGTCGAATTCCACGTCATTGTGTGTACGATAATTTATTTGTGTACTGAACGGCTATGAAATTAGGCGAGGATAGATTATTAGATTAGGATAGGTTAGATTACTCTTGCACAGTTGCGGTTAGCGTTAAAAGGCGTTTAAGTTACGTTAGGGCAGGCTAGGTTATTAGGTAGACTGTGCTAAAATGATGTTGAATAGGCCAGGTTAGACGGGATTACTATTCAAACTACAATCTGTACAAAATCCTATCAGGCCTTAATGCCTCAAGATTTTAAACATAAGACGAGGGCAATGGAGCCTCTGGTGTGATACACTACATTTCAATTGCTGGATAACACTGTACAACAAAGAAAAATATACATACTAACAATTATCATTTTTATGCTTTTTAAGGGGTGTACATTATGAAACAGATATCAGTTTTTCTGTATCACACACAGATTTTTTGTATTTTGAGAGTGAATATAATATACTAGACCCTTTATATACGCGGTTTCAGAATGCATAGTTTCGGCTGTACAACATTTTGGTTTTGCCTCTTCCATTTGAAATTACGGGGAAGTCTCATTTTAACGGTTTCACCTTGGACAGCCGTTCCGTCCTCCCCACCCCCCCTACCCCGACCCGACACACACTCGGCAGCGGAATTGCGCGGCAGTTACCCACGTGCTGCCTTTGAGTCAGGTGTGTTGCGCTTGTAGTACCAATCAGGATATTATTCTTTGTCACTTGATTATATCAGCTATAAAACTACGTAATGTCGCGAGTGTGCAGAAATAGTGCAGATTCCATCTGCTATATCTGTGGTGAATTAACCTTCAAAAAGTATCAACGAAATTTCACATCCCGTGTCAGAAAACTATATGAATTGTACTTTGGATGTAAAGTTGGTGATCAGGATAAGCGCTGGGCACCCCATATTTGTTGTGTAAAGTGTGCAACTCTCTATCTCTGTGGTTCAATAAATCTGGACCCGGTTTATCTTTTGGTTTTCCAATGGTCTGGCGGGAGCAGCGCGATCATGTAAATGACTGTTATTTTTGTTTGACTCATACTAAAGGATACAATAACAAGAATAAAAGATCTATCTCATATCCTAACCTCCTCTCTGCCATACGCCCTGTACCTCATTCAACTGATCCCAGTGCCCATACCATCAGCTGCATTACCCGACACCGGTCCTATTCAAAGGAGTGACATAACGAAGGAGTGACATAACAAAGGAGTGACAAATCGGAGATAAAATTCAAAGGAGTGACACGAAAATACCAACAAAGAAGAAGAAAGAACAAATCCAGAGGAAAGAGAGGCTTGCAACTGTTAGGTTAGGTTAGGTTAGGTTAGGTTTCTAGTTTTTGAAATAAAATCTTAATTTTAACAATTCTAACAAATTTTGTTTTTTTAAATAAAATTTTAATAATTATACTCCTTTGAATTTTATCTCCGATTTGTCACTCCTTTGTTATGTCACTCCTTCGTTACGGTATTTATGTCACTCCTTTGTTATGTCACTCCTTTGAAATGTCACTCCTTCGATACAGACCCCCTGACACTGCCTCCGACAGCAGTGATAGCTGTGATACAAACTGTTCAGAGTTCCAACTAGAGGCTGAAGTTAACAAAGAACCACATCTTTTCACGCAAAATTATCTTAATGACTTAGTATGTGATTTAACTCTCACCAAAAGTCAAAGTGAACTGCTGGCTTCGCGTCTAAAAGACTAGAACTTATTGCTTATTGGCTAAAGACACCAAGATAACTGTTTATCGCAAACGTACCATGCAGTTAGCCACCTTTTTTCTATGCAGGACAACCTTTTTTTCTGCAATGACATTTATGGCTTATTCAATACCTTTGAGGTGCAATATGATCCCCATGACTGGACACTTTTTATTGATGCATCAACCTACAGTGTGAAGGCAATGTTGCTGCACAATGGTAATGTTTTACCTTCTGTACCAGTTGTACATTCTGTTATCTTGAAGGAGACTTATGATAACTTTGGTGTCATTCTCAACTGTATCAAGTTTTCCAAGCACTGCTAGTCTATCTGTGCTAACCTAAAGGTTGTTACACTCCTAACAGGACTGCAGACTGGGTTCACCAAATATATGTGCTTTCTATGTATGTGGGACAGTCGGGCATTACACCCGCATTGCACAGCATTACACCCGCAAAGTTTAGCCACCGCGTGACTCAGTCTTTCCAGGTAAGTTCGATGTAGCTAATGCTCCAATGGCTCCGAAGGACAAGATTTTGTTGCCACCACTGCACATTAAACTTGGTTTCATCAAATAATTTGTCAAGGCAATGAACAAGGATCTTCCAGCATTCAAATACCTGTTAGGAGAGTTCCCCAAACTAAGAGAAGCTAAGATTAAGGAAGGTGTGTTTGTAGGTCCACAAATTCGCCAGCTCGTGCTTGACAATGATTTTGAGAAGGCAATGAATGACGTGGAGTTAGCAGCTTGGTATTCTTTCAAGAACATCTGCAACGGTTTTCTTAACATACACAGAGACGTCAACTACAAGGCACTAGTAGATCAACTACTGCAAAGTTACCGATGTCTGGGCTGTAAAATGTCACTCAAACTGCATTTGCTCCACTCACATTTATCTTTTTTTCCTGACAACCTATCTAATGTGAGTGAGGAACATGGAGAAAAATTCCATCAAGATGTTGCAACAATGGAAACACGCTACAAAAGTAAATGGAGTCCCGCAATGCTTGCTGATTTCTGCTGGATGTTGCAACGTGACCAGCCAACCAAGACCTACAAACGATAGAGCCAGACAAAACACTTTTAAAGTGAATTTTTGTGTTGTTTTTCTGATACTATGATATTCTTCGCACATGCTAGTATATAATTGACTTTGATATACTAATAAATATTGTGTTTTCTCTTCTTTCAGATTAGTTGTATTTGGAGTTTTGTACGCAGAGGAGAAAATAAAGCTTTAAATTTACTGTATAAAATTATAATATATTCAATCAAAGTTCAAGAAAATGTGATGTGCTACACAAAACCGGTTTTCATTTTCCTTATCAGCATAGTTTATTTAGTGAATCTGACATAAAATGGTGCATGTATATTTTTGAAACATAAATTTTGTCATCTGAAAGTTGTACAAAGAGTACAGAGTTTTTGAACCTTGATGCTCCCCCTCGAACGATGCATGATTTATTGATTCAGACTTTAACCTACAGCAAGATTGACTTATTGATTTTATTGATTTTAAAGCAAACAGCTGATCTCTATTTTGTAGTACAAAGAGTAAACTGCATGTAGTGGATCTGCAGAGAAGGAAAAATATTTTGTAATATACAGCCTATCATTAATTAAATTTTCGCCCTTTTCAACTAGTTTGTTAAGGTTATGAATGAAAGACAACTTGTAAATTGTGTAAATAGTGTTGTATAGGTTACTTTGGTAGTTTAGGCCGGGTCCGGACAAAAGCCCCCTAGGACAAATTGCTGGGTAGGGCAGGTCAG
Organism: Bathynomus jamesi; assembly: GCA_023014485.1. Classification (NCBI taxonomy): domain Eukaryota; kingdom Metazoa; phylum Arthropoda; class Malacostraca; order Isopoda; family Cirolanidae; genus Bathynomus; species Bathynomus jamesi. The sequence goes on along the minus strand of JAJOZX010000514.1, from coordinate 1,328,422 downwards.
GTGTCACATCTAATCTGAAAAGATCAGAAGATATTTAGGTGAAATAACTAATATTAACCTGTTATGTTAATTGAATGCCCAGTTAGGTCAACTGAATGCCCAGTTAGGTCAACTGAATGCGCAGTTAGGTCAACTGAATGCCCGGTTAGGTCAACTGAATGCCCGGTTATGTCAACTGTACGCCCTTGATGATTGGTTAGGTTAAGTTGTGATATTTTCGTTAGTTTAAACGAAAATGACGAGAGCCAAAATACATAAACTATAAACATAAACTAAACTATAAACTATAAACATAAACCAAACTATAAACTATAAACATAAACTAAACTATAAACTATAAACTATAAACATAAGCTGTAAATAATAAAGAACAAAAATAATGATTAAAAAATTCTTCTTATTATTTTTCCTAGGGGGCTTTTGTCCTAGGGGGTTTTTGTCCTACACCCACTTTAGGCAAACTACTCAAACTACAATATATACAAAATCCTGTCAGAACTTTCTGCCTCAAGATTTTAAAACATAAGATTCAGCCCCCTGACTCGAATGTAGTATACAAATTTGGGTGCTACTATAGCGTGATTCCTACCGGTGACTTCGATACTATAGGGTGATTCCTACCCGTTTTGGTTCGAAACTACAGTACTGTAGAGTGTGATTCCTATCCAAGGTATAAATGAAAATATAATAAATATAAAATGCTATTTATTATTCAATTTTATTTATTTAAAAAATAGTTTCGGTGCTACTATAGTATGTAGTCTACCTACGATTGGTTAGGTTTAGTCACGATATTTTCGTTAAAACTAACGAAAATATCATGACTAAACCTAACCAATCGTCAAGGGCGATGGACATTGGAATGTAAACAAGCAATTAGTAAACAAGGTAAGAAGCTATAATTAAAAGGTAGACCGCCGAATCGAGGTAGGAATCACGCTATAGTAGCACCCAAATTTGCGTGTGGTAGTTGATGAATGGACTGCCGCCTGGAAAAGTTATAAAAGCATCTCATATTTATTTAAGGACATTTGGATAATTTTAATCTTATTTCAAGTTCACAACATGGAATTAAACTAAGAAGGTTTTTTTTATTTTAAAATTTTTATCTGATCAGGTAGATGATGGACATAATTCAGCACACACATTACTTAATTGAAATTTATTAAGACACTTGACAAGGTTCCACATAACTCCAAGCCGTCCTTACCGATAAAATCCTTCTTATTAAAATTATTCCACAAACCTATGAGCGCATATCTTTGATGCAAAGTGTTTTATTTTATTATTTAAGGTTAAAATCCGACTTGTAAACGTCTGTATTTTATCTATTTTATAAATTTTCATCTGTTCTCTGTACCAATATTTAATTTCTTCTGAATATCTATTTAACTTAAACTTCTCATCTTCGTGGTTGCTTGCCAAATCATTTATACATTATATACAGTAAGTTTATCTCAGCTCTCAGACAACTTCTTCACTGACTCACTGGGATACGTTGTGTAGAGTAAGAGGTCCAATATTCTTATTTTTACAGCTAGATGATTCAGATCAAGGACTGTTAAATAAAACATCTAAAATTTGCAAATGGTACAAAAAGTAGGATACCTAATCATTCTAATTATTTATATCTGTTCCATGGATACAAGTAAGAAAAGAATATTATTAACAATTTTTTGTATCTTTGTTGTTAAAAATGATAATTAAAAGATGCTCTTGTTAAAAAGCCTGTCAGTAAGAACCAAGAGATTTTTGGAAAGAATTAAAAGTATTAAATAATAGCACAGTGTCTCTCACTACTGACCATGGTATCAAAATGAAATATAGTACTGACATATATTTATGCAGGAAGGAGGGGCTATAGGCAAATGTCCTGCCAAAGTGGCCCTCCCATAGAAGAAGAGGCAAAATCAAGGGCCGGGGTTATCGAGATGCCTAGACACTCTGCTCTAAATTTGAAAGATGGGAGGTCCTAGACAGAAGGAATGATGAATTGAGGAAGATTGTTCCAGGGTTGACCGGATGAGCAGAGAAAGACTGAAAATATCGATTAACCCTTGCATTAGATAGTTGGACAGAAAAGGAATGTGTAGAAGGTCTGGTACTGCGTGCTTTCCTTAAAGGAGAAGGCAAGCAGTTAGAGAGTTCAGAAGAGCAATATCCGTTATGATAGCGATAGTAAAAAGAGAGTGAGACAACATTGCGGCGAAGAGAGAGATTGAAAACAGTCAGTAAGAGGCAGGGAATTGATAAGACGAAAAGCCTTTAATTCCAGCCACTCAAGTACGGTTGTGTGGGTTGAACCATCCCCACACATGAGAAGCATACTCCATACAGGAGCGAACAACACCCCTGTACAGAGCCAGCAACTGAGTGGGATGAAGAGCTGGGGAGGCGGTACAGCACACCTAACCTCTTAGAAGCTGTTTTAGAAAGAGAGTATATGTGATCTTTCCAGGAAAGATCATGCTAAAAGGACGCGCCAAGAATGTTAAGAAAAGAGGAAGGAATGAGTTGTGTGTTGTTGAAGATAAGGGGATAGTCGTGTGGAAGGTTGTAACGAGTAGACAGATGGAGGAACTGAGTTTTGAGGCATTGAAGACCACAAGGTTTTCCCTGCCCCAATCAGAGATCACAGAAAGATCAGAGGTCAGGTCCTCAGAGTGGAATCATCGGCCTATGAGCGAATAGGACAGGAAGTGCGAATTAAATGAGCACTAATAAATAAAAGGAAGAGAGTGAGTGAGCAGGCAGAACCCTGAGGAACACTGTTAATAGCTTTAGGAGAAGAACAATGGCCATCTACAACTGCAGCTATAGTTCGGCCAGAAAGGAAATTAGAGATGAATGCACACTGCACAGAGAGAAGAGTAGAAACCAAAGGAAGGACGGTTTGGCAATTAAAGATTTGTGCCAGACTCTATCAATAGCTTTTGATATGTCTAGCGTAATAGCGAAAGTTTCACCGAAATCCCAAAAGGAGGATGACCAAGAGTCAGAGAGATATGCAAGAAGATCACCAGTAGCGCGTCCCTTGTGGAAGCCAGACTGACGATCTGAAAGAAGATTGTGAGAAGAAAGATGTTCATGAATCTTCCTATTAAAGTTAGACTTAAAAACTTTGGAAGGGCAAGAAATCAAAACAAATGGACGGTTGGACGGTTGAGAGCGGTCGCCCTTCTTTGGGTCAGGTTGAATGAAAGCGAACTTCCTGCAGGAAGGAAAAATACCAGATGAGAAACAAAAACGATGAAAGATTTATTTTTAATGTTTTCCTTCCTCCATAACCAGAAATTTGACATCAAATAAAACTTATGTGAAAGAGCAGTCATTTAAGGGTAGTTAAGCACATTTAGACCTAATTTCATATATATATATATATATATATATATATATATATATATATGGGATGAATTTCACAATAAAACACGTGAAATGAATGAATGCTGCAAACCCACAAGGAAAAAGAAAAACGATTCAAGGCCTTTCGTGTATTCAAAGCTACACCTCGTCAGGGAATGAAGATAAAAGGCGAGATGCCCATAAATATATACAACGTACAGGAAAAACAAAACAATTAGCACATACTTAACAAGGGTTAATGAGAGGCAAAAGAAATTTTAACATGATATCGTCAATTTTATACGTCCCCGCACTGTTATTGAAATTGTTTTTAAAATGAATAAATGCACATTCTAGAATATTTCTTTCTATTATATCTGTTTTTAACAAGCGCTTTAGAACTATCCCACTTGATGCTATGGTTACATCTATACTAGGGTGGATCGATTTTACATTTTTTTCGATTTCCATATTCTAATAGAGACAAAAACTTGCGCATGCATGAGAAAATAGCCTCTGCAAAATCTTAGCTTAATAGGTAATCATCTTCTGCCCCCGGCAGAGCGATGAAAATCATATTTTAGTAGTCAAAAACGTATTTTCAATATGCATCAAAATTATTCCTAATAACTATAAAGTCGATGGAAAAGACCTCATATGATCGTTTTTCCAAGCGCGTTGTCCTACGTTAATATCTTTTGCCCCCGGCAACAACGTCAAATGTTGAAAAAATAGGTAATTTATAAACATATTTTCAGATCGGCTCTTTGTCTTAAATAATGCATTTATATATTTCCCATAGCATTTATATCGTTGCTTTGGCATGAAATAACACACACGCATATTGAAATATTTTAAAAATTATAAGAAAAATACGTTTTTGACTACTAAAATATGATTTTCATCGCTCTGCCGGAGGCAGAAGATGATTACCTATTACGCTAAGATTTTGCAGAGGCTATTTTCTCATGCATGCGCAAGTTTTTGTCTCTATTAGAATATGGAAATCGAAAAAAAATGTAAAATCGATCCACCCTAATCTATACATATGGTTAAATAAAGCATTGGAATTATTAGCTGTTCTACAAGCATATTTATGCTGTTTTACCCTAATATCTAACGTTTCACCGGTTTGGCCTATATATACTGAGTTACATTGTGTACATCCGATCGAATACACACAACCAACAACATTATCAGGGCTATTCTTTATTAGGCATGATTTAACAGTATCATTATACTTAAAGATTACATTAATGCCAATTGCTTTAAGTACAGTTGGAAGGTATTGAAAATTAACATGGTAAGGTAGGCTAAGGATATTTTTACGCTGAAATTCCTTTACAATTACATTATTATAATACCTATTTCTTTTGCCTCTCATTAACCCTTGTTAAGTATGTGCTAATTGTTTTGTTTTTCCTGTACGTTGTATATATTTATGGGCATCTCGCCTTTTATCTTCATTCCCTGACGAGGTGTAGCTTTGAATACACGAAAGGACTTGGAATCGTTTTTCTTTTTCCTTGTGGGTTTGCAGTATATATATATTTATATATAATATATATATATATATATATATATATATATATATGAGGGTGTGTCAATTTTGGAGGTGAAATGACTAAATTGAAAATCATGTGATTTGGTAGCAATTTCATGGAATCATTTGGCATACAAAATAATGTCCTTGCTTCAAAAACAATAAAAAATAACTCCTACCTCCATCAATTTTAATTAAAAAATTCAATTTTTCCGTAAATTCGTAACAAAATAACAAATGTGCGCAAACATCCTATCAACATTTAAAGTGGCAATAAAATATCATTCAGAGTCTTTATTTGAAAGTAACCAATACAGTCATGTCCTTTTTGCTGCGGTTCCTTGACATCAGCATTTGGCTTGCTACTTGCGCTTTGATGTAGCCTTCTCGCCTCTCGTGACTTTAAACTTGACTAGCTGCTTCTGTGACCATTTTCACACATCTCTCCACACTCTGAGTGTGAGAAGGCCACTTTGGCACTTGCATTGGGGCCTCTTTAAGTTGTGTTAAATCTTTGTTTGTTATACATGTTGTCAGTGGTGCCTCCAAAACTTCCGAACTCAAGTCAACTAATTCTGACAATTTCGTGGCATTGACGTTTATCGGAGGTACCTTCCTTGTCTGAACAGAGCAGTCTCCCAGCTGGTCATCATCTAGTGATGTTCCTCTAGGCTTTAGAATGATTTCCACAGCCTCAGTTCGCTCTTTGGTACATTGGCTGCGGAGTATTGCTTGTAAAACTGCCTCTGGCCTAGCATACCAAGCGGACCTTCTCACCACAGATAACACGATGTCCGCCACTACTTTCCTTTGGGTTCTCAGTAGCTGTAATTGAAACAAGATGTGGTTGGGCCCCTCCATCCACATTGGATTAAGTTTTACATTGAACCAGTGAGGAAGATAAAACCCAACAATAAATTCAACAATCAACATCAAATTCTGTAGCATTTTGCCCTTCAGTGCATGTTTGGAAACCCAAATCCTGCAGAAACGAATCGCTGTAGTTAACCAACGACTGTGACTTACGGGTCCAATCTCCAAGAGAGCCAGATTTTGAGGCAACTCTCCTGATGATTGCTTGAAAATACGATAAGCGTAAGATTTATCCGTGCTGAGGTCTTTGATAACTTCTTCAGACAACACTGGAAGGGGAGGGCCTACTTCGACCTTTGGAAATTTTGTATTTATTTCTAATTCCGTTGCTTCATCTAGCATGTTGCCAAGGGGGGACTGACCACTTGTTGTTGCTCTTTGTAGGACCATCAAGTTCCTGGATGAGACGACGAAGAGGTAGTTCCCCTGTGTGCAAATCACATACAATCCAAACAAGCCTTCTTCCAAGTTTTTTCTCTAAATGCGTCATAACACCGCCCTGTCATCCAGTGTTCACCGCAGTTGAGTCTCCACCAACGGCCTGCAGTGAACTGTCAAGTCTTCTTTCTTGAAGCCAACATATTATTTGATCAGCAACTGCCTCTGCATGTTTCTTGCCTTCTACTTCTGTTTTAGGAACAAAGTGAAACAAATAGCGGCCACCAGGTTCGGAACACACAGAGTAGTGTTCTTCTTTGATGAGACCGGGAAACTTTCTGTCCATTCCCTCTACCTCTAGGAGAACTTTTGTGTCATCTCTTCTTCCATCAAACAAAAAGCAAGAGAGACCTTCCTCCTTCAAATCTTTTTCATGCTGATCAGATATTTCCTTCATTATTTTTCCTTGTGCTCTTCCTATCTTATTATGATCTATCACTAAGGATCTATCCTCTCGGCTGATGAGGCCTGATCTATCCAAGCGGCAGTGGCAATCTGCAGTCTCTCGTAGCCCTGTATGGTGGCGAATACTGGCAAGGGCAATGTTTGAGATGTCTTTAGTGTTGTATTTAATTTTCTTCGGCGAAGGTTCAGATGGCATTTTGGAGCTATCATCTGATGTTGCTTCTTTCTGTTCATCTGAAGAGCTTTCAAAGAAGTGAGAAACCTCTTGATAGAGCTCTTCATCTCTTTGGGTGGTTTCTTCACTCTTTCTTTTCTTCCTTTCTTCCCTCTCTCGGATTTTCTCTTTTTTCTTAGCAATAACAATCTGTTTTTTGGTTTCTGAATAATCTGCCGAACCAATCTGCATACTTCCTTGGCCTCCTGCCTTTGTTCTCTGCGCTTTTATGAAAGCCAGCTCCAAAACAGGGATCTTCTTCTCACGACGACAGCGACAATCAATGTGAGGGTGAGGTTCTCTTCTGCATGAGGGAGAACAATTGGCTTCAGAACACAACTCTATGGGACACTGGCAGTTAAAAATGTCAAGAAGAGTATCAAGTGTGTGCAGAAATTTATTTTTCTTTACTAGTTTTCCTTTACCAAGTGATGTCTCAACTGCTTTGTGCCACAGCTTTGTTAATTTTAGCTCAATAGTTCTATACTGATTGAGTACAGGTGGTTTGAATAACACATCAGCTTTTTTCCACTGATGCAGAAGAGGGGGAATCATGTCCCTTATGAGCTCTTTCTCTGTGTAGTTCCTTCTATCCTTTGTATTTTGTTCACGAAGGAGTAACCCTAGTCTCAGCATGTCTCGCACTGTTGGTAGTTCTAATACGGGAAGCTCCTTGCCTGTACCGACTAACAGGCTCAAGTGGCATGACGACTGACCTCTTGTCTTCAATTTTGGCATCTTAGGAATATCTGAAAAGAAAGAAAAAGTTGTCATTCGATGTTCTAAAATTCAATAAAAAAAATATTTCATGGGATTACAACATAATTAGACAGAAGAATATGATAATAATAAATAATTGTAATAATCAATAATCCATACTTACAGTTAAAACTGTAATTCGTCTAGTAGAATAACTATGAAGTAGGTACAAGAGCAATAACAGCAAACCACCGTCTATGACATCTAAGAGGCAACTGCGGACTGAGAGTGAGGCACAGTTCTATTCATGTTGTGACTTGTACATTGTGCAACAACTATATGTCCCGTAGTGTAAATCCTTACGGTACAAAAGAGTTCGTCTCCGACGAATTGTATTCTAAACCTTGAACCCAAAATTCCTTTGTTCTGAAATCACAGAGTGTGCATTCTTTCATGCGCGGAGAAATCCAATGTAATCCGTATAAATCCACATAAATCCCATTAATCCGTATAAATCCGTATAAATCCCAGTAATCCAAATCTAAATTGTTAGATGCGAGGTGCATATGAAAATATGCACATCGCATGAATTCTTCGATCCCTCCGCGTCTCTATTATTGTCAGCATCACGTGATGCAAGGCAAGCGTCTATAAACATCTCAGTTTTTATATTTTTTATTATTAAATTTTCCTAAAAAACCTGATCTATTCCCATAGATAAAGCATAATTGTGTCAACCTATAGCCCACCAGATTTCCCCTAGCTCGACCTACTCGCATACCAAATTTCAGCTCTTCCTAACCCCTATTTCTCTTTTCCAAAGAATCACGCAAAAGTGATTCTCTCGATTATGAAATTCATTTGCGCCCTGTAAATTCCTTCCAAATCAGTTCCCTTTTGTATAGGTTCGACCCTCCTTCCAGGCCGCCCCCCTGGCGCCTCTCGATCCTACAATTATGCTTTACTATCAAAAGAAAAATGTAAATTCCGCGAAACCTATTTCGATCATGATTGGTTCGCCCCCGGAACTCTCCCGAAGTTCCATCTCCCAATCGAGGCAGTAAATTAACGTCGCCTCCGCTTAAATTCGAATATGGAAAACTATTATAGGCGCTTGCTGTTAGGCTCCGCCCGTAAGAGGGTGACCCTTAGTTTACCTCGTCTCCGCCTACCCCGAGGTTATAAAAACCCCGAGAGCGTCGGAAACGAGGTTCTTTGCTTTCTGACAATCTTCATAATACGTAAACTCTGTGACCTAAGTCTGTAATATTCCTGCAGTGGCACTACCCCTCCGGTCAACTTAGCTTCCATTTGATAATGGAACTTAACTTCAGATATATATAAAAATTGTATATTGAGCTTTAGTCAACCTGTTCAAAGTTAATTTTACTAAGTAATTTAATTTAATTAATTTAATTTCATTTAATTAATTAAATATTATTTTTGATATAAAAAGAATTCTGTATTCAAAGTGAATTATTAAAAAGACTCTGTTAAATTGAGTTAGTCGTTTCCATTCACCGCACCAACTTTACAACCAATTGGGGTCAGTGACTTCCACACACATTGTTGACTAGGCGCGAGCGCCGAGTGCATCCACTGGTAACCCGAGAGTGACGTGTCTATTATCCTTCGGATATAATTCCGACTCCAACCAAGGGGACCAACCCTGGTATTCATTGTCCGTAGTCGTCTAAAACAAATCGAGGGCCCTTTTAGGGACGTACCCCTCGACACTGGAGGTCCCACCGAGACGCAGAGGACCCAGGAACCCCCAGGACCCGGAATTTGGGTGAACGAAGTCTTGCCCATCTCGCCCCGGGTTCTCCCTCACTCCTCTCGGAAGGCGCCAAGGCTGTACATGACGTCACCGTCTAGCCCTTGTCTCATCATGCGAGTGACCTTCAAATCGAGAGAGACGCCAGCTGATGCCACGTCACGAAGTCGCCTCAGTTTCCTCTCTCGGTCACTTCACGCGAACGTTTTTACGTTTGAGTGATAATGAACGTAACTATTAAGTATCACTGATTACCTTTAACCCAATTATAATCTTTAAATTGTGTACACAGTTTATACACTAATCATTAACATTACTTTTGCCATCGTAATAATTCACGGTGAATGGTGACTAGTAATACTAACTACAAACAAACGTTAAGAAAATTTTAATTTTTTTTTTTATTTTTCACTTTGAGTAAGTGGGATCCGTGAAGTGATTTTACCACTTAATAATTTTTCTTAATTATCAAACTTAGTGTAAATTAACGTGTAATTTTAATTAATTACGTAATAGTGAAATACGCTATTATTGTGACTAAGTAGTCATTTATTATTATTTTTCTTTAACGATTTTAATAAGTGAATTATTTTAAATTCGTTTTCATTATTGAATTACCGAGTGTAATATTTTACTTTTTATTTCTGTAATTGAATAGGTTAGGTAGGGTTAGGTTATTCTTTTCATTTTAATTGTTTTACTTGGTGCTACGGAAATTACGCTTGTGACCTAATTGCAGGCCACATCCGTGATTACGATTGGGGCACGACTAGGGTACTTCCTTGCGAACTCAGGCAGAGGGTAGGATCCACCACCGCTGGAACTCACGTTGCCATCGTTAGGATCGAGGATACGGAAAGGGACTTTGTGTGGGACTCTTCATTCATTGGAGACCAACGATTCGACAATCGGATTACAAGTAACCTTTTGCTATCCCAACCTTTATTTTTTCTTATTTCGTTTTTTTTATTACTATGATAACACCTATTTAAGGAGAGTGATAGAACAAAACTGGCATAACTTGTTTTTTTTAGCTATCACGTCGTTCCTGATATACGATATTTTAGTGTGTTACTGCAGTTGTTGAGGTTTCCTCGATTGTTTTGCGTTTGATTAAGTTAACCGAATTTTTAAACTTCTAATTTTTTTTAATTAAATAATTAGTAGTTTACTTAATTTGGACCATCCCCCCCCCCAAAAAAAAAAAAAAAAACAACGCAAACACGCTGATACTATATATACTAGGACCACACTGCCAAAACACACTTCAATTGTTTGTTTTCGCGCGTGACGTGTATGCCACATTCCGATTCCGATTCCGATTCAGACCGGGAATTTTTATTACCACTTACACCTCCACGCCCGTCCTTCCCAAACGTCGCCGCATTCCCAACATCAACATGGCTGACACTAACACTGCTTCCACTGCTGCTGCCGCGACCGCGCCTGCCACGAATATTACGTATTCCAGGTTACTCAACTTACCGGCGTCCGTTCCAAGATTTAAGGGAACCGTCGCGGGAAAGACCACCGAGCCACTTGTTCACCACTGGCTCCACAAACTGGAAGTATATTTCGAGAATGAGAAGGTGATCACGGACAAGGATAGGATCTTGGAAGCACAACGGTTTGTGATCTAGAAGAAGGTCAGCATCGAAGTTTGTTGACACTAACCCCGACTTAGAAGCGGCCACTACATGGACCCAGTATCGTCGGATTCTCTTGGACAATTTCCGAGATGTCAGCGACACTCAACCATTTGTGGCCATGACGAATTTGTTCCGATTGCGTTGGCAGGATGGTGAAGATTTTATGGAGTTTAGGAATCGCATTCAAGGCACTATGAATAGTGTCATCTTAGCCCTTGACGGAGCTTTTGATTATAAAATGTCCTCGCAAACGGCGAAGATATTGTCCTTTTCGGCCATGTATGCGAACCTACCAAGTCACCACCAAGTTAGATTCCAGAAACACGCGGATCTCACCGCGTCGTTAGCAACGGTCGTGAACAAAATGAAGGAGTCGTGTCCAAACTCAACTGATCTGAATATTCGTCAACCGAGGGAAGAACGAACCAAAACCTCCCAGTCCATCCGTTATGCTACCGAACAAACAGGAAGGCCCCAGAAGCAAAAGTTTGCTTCTGCAACGCCCGCGCCGTCGAACCAGTCTCGACCAAACTCATCGCGACAGACTCCCCCAAGTTCGCCCCTACGGTGTTACAACTGCTGTCAAGTAGGACATGGTATAAAACAATGCAGGGCGGCTGCTTATTGCGATTCCTGCAGGGAATCCGGTCACCGGCGGGGAGATCGTCCCAAATGCCGGGAGAAGGGTGCACCGCCCCAGCGACGGGATGAGTGGTCCAAAGGATCTCGACCTCCCAGGAGGCCAAAGAAGAAGGGATACCCTGAGGGAACCCCCTCTTATATAACTAACCCTAACCCTAATCTATCGAACCAGGAAGTTCGAAATATTTTTACAGAATGTTTGACCGAGCTGGGATACACCAGATCACCAGCCTTAGAACTGGAAAGTCGGGAGACGACCAATCTGCCCGATGATTTTTTAGAGGACCTGCCGGCTCCAGGATTCCAGTAAGAGGACGAGCCGGGTTGCCCTCCCCAGGGGTAGCTATTCCGTTGTGGGAAAAACCAGGAGTTACTGCTCCACTTAAGGACCCCGAGGGCCCTGCACGGAATAATCCAGATACCACTGTAGAATCCTTTAAGTTCCCCTTTTCAGAAATCCCTTGCATTGAACCCGAGACCTATGAGTCTCGTCCCGCTTCACAGAGAATTGTGGCAAACTCTGTTGACGTTCCCACGTCATATGTTTGCACAATTAGTAATACGTTTGAAGATGCTGTTATTCCACTTCGCGTTCGAAGTGTAGATATGTTTGGTTTACTAGACACAGGTAGCAACGCTAACCTGATTAAACAGTCTAGTTTGAATAAAATTCCGGGAGTTTCCAAATTGGAACTTTTCCCGTCGAAGGTTGTTTTGAAGAACGTTAATGGAGGAACCATACCCTCCATGGGGCAAGTTAGACTTAAACTGAAACTCGGCAAGTTAGGCTTCAATGCCGATTGCGTAATCGTACAAGACTCTATGCACTTTCCTACCGACATTTTACTCGGTTATCCCTTCCTAAAAGGAAATGGTTGGGATCTTAAGTTTGAAACCAACGTTGTCCAAGTGCACGGACAACTTATTCCGTTAGTGAATACGGAGTCGAACCCAGAGGTTCGTTTTTCAACTGCTGTTGAAGCAGAGTTGAAGGTTTTTTCGGAAGATGTTCCCGATTTTGATGGAACCCTACAGGATTGTTGTAATCCTAGTAATGGAGGGATTCCATTTTTTCCGGCTTTGTCGCCGTGTGATGGTTTAGAGTCGGGTGAAAATCCCGTTGCACGCCAAGTCCGGCGTTCCTTGAAAGTTAGTTCAGAGTCTGTTCCAACCGATGAGTTTCAGTTGAGAGTTAAGGAAGAATTCGTTATTGAGCCCAACCAACAGGTCTGCTTCCGCGTAATTGTTACCTTTAACGATGGTACTTACGTGGATCCTGCGACTTCAGTAGTCGTGGAGAATGTTCTTGAAAACCAAGTCAACATTCAGGCTTAGTAATTGCACGCAGTCTGTGCACTAGCGAAGAGGCAACTATCCCTCTACTGTGCGCTAATGTTGGTTCCGAATCCATTACGTTACAACCTAATACTAATAGGCAAGGCCTATTTGGCCCAAGCTGAGCCTATTCTTATTTCTCACGACGTACGCAGGTGTACTCCTGGAGGCGTACCTCAGCAAACATTACGTGCTACTTACAAAGCATGTCTAGAGTCCGATCCCGCAAATTCTTTCCTTTGCAGCGACCCGGACTTGTTTGACCAATTACTGGACTTCTTGGTCGAACACGAAAGCATCATCGCACTCAAGGGTGATGCTTTGGGACGTTCAAACCTCGTCCCATTTCATATTAATCTCGCGGATAACACAAAGCCCATCTACATTCCGCCATATCGCGTTCCGCACTCCCAGCAGTGGTTGTTGAGGAACACGTAAGGAAATGTTAGATTTGGATGTTATCCGACCGTCGGTTAGTCCTTGGTCTTCTCCGTTGATCCTGGTCAAGAAGAAGACGGAACGTTAAGGCCGTGCATCGACTACCGACGCCTCAAAAAGTGACCGTTCCAGACCGATTTCCGCTTCCCAACATGCAGGAGGTCATTCAATATGTTGGTAAAGCTAAATATTTTACCTCGCTGGATTTAGCTTCAGGGTACTGGCAGATGTCTCTGTCTCCAGAGTCACGGCCATGTACTGCGTTCACTACCAACCAGGGCCATTACGAGTGGAATGTTTTGCCATTCGGATGCCGAAACGGTCCGCGAATTTCTCTCGACTTATGAACATTGTGTTGTCCGGATTATTAGGTTCTCATGCCTTAGTCTATCTAGATGACATAGTGATCTATAGCGATACCGTCGAAGAACATTTCGTACGTCTTGCCAAAGTCTTCAGACGTCTTTCGAATGAGAACCTCAAACTAAAATTGGCTAAGTGCCAATTTTTCCGATCCTCGCTTGTGTATTTAGGATTTCTTCTTGCCTCTGACGGAATCCGACCGGATCCCGCCAAACTTCAGGTTCTCCTAAATTACCCTGTTCCTCGAAACGTTGATGAAGTGCGAACCTTTATCGGGTTTGTAGGATTCTATCGCAATTTCATTCCTAGGTTTTCAGACATAGCCGCTCCTTTGACCAATTTGTTCAAAAAGAAGGCTACTTTTGAATGGAATTCTGAGCATCAGAAAGCTTTTACTGATCTCCGCGACAAACTCCTGCAAGAACCCATACTGCAGTTCCCGGATTTTGGTAAACCTTTTATAGTAGCCACGGACGCTTCTAACTACGGGTTAGGTGCCGTCCTACTCCAAGAAGTAGAAGGTACCGAACTACCTGTGGCTTATGCGAGTCGGTTACTATCCAAGCCCGAACGTAACTATTCAGGGACTGAACGAGAAGCTTTAGCCATCGTATGGGCCCTGAAGAAGTTCAAGAATATATCTACGGGTATAAAATAACAGTAAAAACGGACCATGCTCCGTTAACCTCTATATTTTCCAAAAAACTACCCGACGGGCGATTAGGTCGCTGGGCTCTTACCGTCCAGGACTTTAGCCCCGAATACGTTCACCGTCCCGGAAAACTCAACGTTCTCCCGGACTGTTTATCCCGAATAAATAAACCCGAAGAGGTCCGTGGAATTCATCGTATTGAGACTATTCCCAATTTCGATAGAGACACACTCTTCGAGGCACAACGCAAGGACTCGTATATCTCTAATTTGGTGCAGCAATTAAAAGCACAACCAAATTCGGAACTTCACCAGTTGTATGCTTTCCAGGATCAAATTTTGAATTATCAAATTTCTCCTGGGCAATACGTGGCAGAAGTTCCCGAGAGTCTTCAAGGCGTGGCAATTAAACTTTGCCACGACAGCGTTTGTGCTGGGCATCCCGGAATTGAACGGACACTAAAGTTGGTCCAAGCGCGTTACCATTTCCCACTTACGCGCACCAAGGTAACAGAACATTGCAAGGCATGCTCAGCATGTGCCAGGCATAAAGGAGCGCGTCCGCCCACCGCGCATATGCATGCGTACCCCGTTCCTGTTAGACCTTGGGAGCGCGTAGGAATGGACGTGATGGGCCCCTTTGTCCAAAGTCGAAATGGAAAAATACGTTGTCGTTTTCACCGACCATTTTACCAGGTATAATGAAATTGTACCGGTGCCTGCCCATACATCGGAGATATTGCCAAGTGTTTACTCGAACGAGTAATTCAACGGCACAATACGCCGGTCGTGCTGCTCTCGGACAACGCTCGGGAATTTACCTCCGCGATGTTCGTAGAGTTATGCAAACGTCTCCACATCCAAAAGGTACAAATAACACCGTACCATCCGGCAGCAAATGGTCTGGTTGAGAGGCAGAACGAAAAGATCCTTAACGTCCTACGACATCTCGTGGACGCGGACCAACGTAATTGGGACGAGTGCATCTCCATGGTGCAGTGGACTGTTAACAACAACCACAGTCAACTCATCGGTGACACCCCTCATTTTAGATTGTATCATTACGATGCAAGATTTCCTTTCGACCTCCCAAACGACTCCACCGAAGAGGGATTTGACCTACAGGAACCTCAACGCTATGCGGACGACCTGGCTCGCCATTCGTTCCAAGTTTTCGAAGATACACGACGATGTCTCAACCATGAGACCGACCGAATGGTCCACTACCAACACAAGCGGTACCCTAAGCAACGGACCATAATACCTGGAAACCGTTGCTGGTTGGCAGGTACGAAGCCTCCGGGCCTCAGTCGTAAACTCTGTCCAAAATGGGTAGGACCATATCGCGTCCTCGAAGACCTGGGGCATAACACCTTCACCATCCAACACTTGCAAACCTTAAAGAAAAAGGTTGTTCATGCCAACCAAATTAAGGTTACGAATGAGGATCCGAATCCCCCTCAACCGAAGTCGTCCCGACAACAAGGGGATACAACCCAACCCCGCGTTACCATACCGAAACCGAGAATTCGGACGAGTGGGAAACTACCTAAGGCCCCCTCGGACTACCCTGTCCGTACAGCCTGAGGAAGCTATCCTTGAACCTGAAATGAACTGGAGCCACTCCCTGCTGCTCCTTCCACACTTTGGAAGAAGCCCCGGAGACAACTCCAAACTTTAAAATTTACCGGAGGGCCCCGCAGCCAGTGAGGAGCCCCCCGACTCACCATCACCACCCTCACCTATCGACGACCCTAAAACAGACCCTACAGTGACGTATCGATTTCGACCACAGGAGTCGTCGCAAGGCCCGTGGACTCGCTCCCATCGCGAATACCCGAGTCACTAGAACACACACATAGCCCTATACTCGAGCCAAGCTCCGACCCCGTACCCACACTCCACTCCGTCCCTAAGACACCTACACAAGACAAGACACCTACACAAAGCCCCTCCCTACCACCGAAAACACCCCTGCTGCCATCGACTCGGCCTGCTCCGACTGCGCGAATACCCGAGTCACTAGCCACTACTTCGACGACCCATCCACCTCACCCCCTTCGTCCCCCGGACCGACCTTCGGTCAAACCTAAGGTGAGACCCAAATTCCCTTCCTGGAGAACTTCTCGGAAGTAACCGCTAACACACCCAAAATTATTAATAATGTTAACTCGTCCACTATGCTTACCTTTGTCTTCATTCTTTTTCCTGTTTCTAGTAGTACCTACCGCATCGTCCCCGGCGCTGTGGTCGAAACCTTAGCGGATGGCCATTTTTTAAAAGGCCACCTGAATGTGATTTTCGACCTACAAGCCCCATACGTTATTTTCCGTACGCTCAACGCCTGCCAACGAAAATTACTCTCCCACGCAATCGCTATTGCTAAAGCACCTATCCACCCACCATACTCTACTCCGACTAAGTCGTTTACCATATATAAACAACTACTCTCCTCCACCTATGCTCACACTCTGGAAAACATACACGCCACACAATACAAACTTAACGATACGCTGGCCCTCCCTTGGATTCAGCAGTATCGCCCCAACAGTCCCTCAAACCGTACTAAACGCGGTTTCTTCGATCTCGGCGGGCAGTTGCTGAAGACCATTTTTGGCATCGCCATTTCAGCAGATGTGCGTAGCGTGCAACGCAAGATCCGACTACTAGCGAGTGACAATATCATTAAGGGCGATGTGTTAAAACGTACTGTCTTTGCAGCCAAACGAAATTTTCACCTAATTGAATATGTCCACCTAATTAACCTCCAAATTACTGTCATTGATAAGTATCTCGATCAAGTCCACGAGACACATCAAATCGTAATGGCCGCACTTAATGCTGCCATGTCAAAACAAACACCCCATTCACTAATTCCCTTTAAGACTTTAAATACATTAATAACGGACGCTAGTAAGGAACTCGCTCTCACCCCAATTTATCCATTACACTCATCCAACGCCCATCATTTTCTCGACCTCACCTGGACGTTACTTGGTAGCTCTCCATTCTCTATCATTATTGTTATACCCTTCTTCGATGCTCAAATATACAACGCTTATCTTTTTCACCCCTTTCCCACAGTTTACTCTATGAGGGAAAACGTAACCCGTTTCATCTTACACACAGAACACCCATACTTTTTCCTTTCCAAAACCTACCAACAGTACACCCTGTTTACCACCCGCGACGTTACTCACTGTAGGACACCTTTGTCAACCGAATTCCTCATTTGCCCTCCACTCCAACCCTTTGTTTCCATACATTTTCAGAAACCTTGTTATCTAATGCTGTTACAAAATTCGTCCCGTGCAAATTGCACGTTCCGAGCATTCGACCCCTCAACCCCCGTTCAGCTCCAAATAAGTTCCGACCTCCTCCTGTCCATCCCCCAAAAACGTGAAGCAACCCTGGATTGCCCGAACAACCGTAGTATGATACAATTGGATCCAGTTAGTAGAATCCCCTCCGGTTGTTCTATTATTACCTCTAGCTTTATATCCACAAACCCCAGAGTACGCTCCCTTAACAACACGCCTCGTCTTGTACACCCTATGGCTCACCTCCCACCAATTCCTCTCTTCAACCTTCCTCTTGCCTCTGTAACTCTTGTACCTTCCTTTAACTATCCCCCTTGGGATCAGCAATTGGATCGTATCACCGAAACCCTCCAAGAACGGTCTCATGTCTTATCCCACGTTCAGCCCCTCACCTACGTCAACGCCGCCGCTGTCTTACTAATACTAATAATTATATTCATCTTCCTTGCTTGCCGCCCGTGTCGACGACTGAAGTGGAATGCCCCTACTTCGGAGCCCTCACCTTCGGAAGAAGCCCCGGACGGTCTGCCCCAATCTTCGGCCCCCCGTTAGCTGTCACTACACCGAGAAATCCAAATTTTAATTAGTTAGCTAGCATGTACATATTAGTTTTTGTTTCTGCTTAAAACTGTTGACCGTATTATTTTTTTTGTTTAATTGTTACTTTTGCAGAAGGGGAGGTAGTGTCCCGTAGTGTAAATCCTTACGGTACAAAAGAGTTCGTCTCCGACGAATTGTATTCTAAACCTTGAACCCAAAATTCCTTTGTTCTGAAATCACAGAGTGTGCATTCTTTCATGCGCGGAGAAATCCAATGTAATCCGTATAAATCCACATAAATCCCAGTAATCCGTATAAATTCGTATAAATCCCAGTAATCCAAATCTAAATTGTTAGATGCGAGGTGCATATGAAAATATGCACATCGCATGAATTCTTCGATCCCTCCGCGTCTCTATTATTGTCAGCATCACGTGATGCAAGGCAAGCGTCTATAAACACCTCCGTTTTTATATTTTTTATTATTAAATTTTCCTAAAATCTTGACCTATTCCCATAGATAAAGCATAATTGTGTCAACCTATAGCCCACCAGATTTCCCCTAGCTCGACCTACTCGCATACCAAATTTCAGCTCTCCCTAACCCCTATTTCTCTTTTCGTTAGAATCACGCAAAAGTGGTTCTCTCGAATACGAAATTCATTTGCGCCCTATAAATTCCTTCCAAATCAGTTCCCTTTTGTATAGGTTCGACCCTCCTTCCATGCCGCCCCCCTGGCGCCTCTCGATCCTACAATTATGCCTTATTATCAAAAGAAAAATGTAAATTCCGCGAAACCTATTTCGATCATGATTGGTTCGCCCCCGGAACTCTCCCGAAGTTCCATCTCCCAATCGAGGCAGTAAATTAACGTCGCCTCCGCTTAAATTCGAATATGGAAAACTATTATAGGCGCTTGCTTTTAGGCTCCGCCCGTAAGAGGGTGACCCTTAGTTTACCTCGTCTCCGCCTACCCCGAGGTTATAAAAACCCGAGAGCGTCGGAAACGAGGTTCTTTGCTTTCTGACAATCTTCATACCACGTAACCTCTGTGATTAAATTCTGTAATTATTTCTGCAGTGGCACTACCCCTCCGGATCAATTTAGCTTCCATTTGATAATGGAACTTAACTTCAGATATATATAAAAATTGTATATTGAGCTTTAGTCAACCTGTTCAAAGTTAATTTACTAATTAATTTAATTTAATTAATTTAATTTCATTTAATTTAATTAAATATTATTTTTGATATAAAAAGAATTCTGTATTCAAAGTGAATTATTAAAAAGACTGTTAAATTGAGTTAGTCGTTTCCATTCACCGCACCAACTTTACAACCAATTGGGGTCAGTGACATCCACACACATTGTTGACTAGGCGCGAGCGCCGAGTGCATCCACTGGTAACCCGAGAGTGACGTGTCTATTATCCTTCGGATATAATTCCAACTCCAACCAAGGGGACCAACCCTGGTATTCATTGTCCGTAGTCGTCTAAAACAAATCGAGGGCCCATTCAGGGACGTACCCCTCGACATATATGACCTTGAAAACACTCCATATGCGATCAGTGGGATAATTCTGTGACAGATGAATAGTTAATCAATTTATGTCCTATTATTTAGTAAAAGAGTCAATTTCTGAAACTTTAAGGTAAAATTGATGTAGGTAAGGGTTATTTTATTTCATTTTGGTTGGCCAATTTCAAGTTTTGACATGAAAAGACACTATATTTTCACTACCAAAATTGATTTGAAAAAAGTTGACAACATTGACACACCCTATATATATATATATATATATATATATATATATATATATATATATATATATAGCGGGTGTGCCATAAAAAAAGGTACATTTTAAAAAGGCTATAAAATCAACATCTGTCATTTAAGTTTAATAAAACTTTTACACAATAAAATATGTTTTTATCTATATGCAAACAAGTTTTCAGACTAAAACATCAAATAATTCAAATTCTATCAACATTTTTCTATTTCACATGTAAAAATTATTAAACCTTTTTAATATTTTTTTATAAAAATAAATTTCAACGTAAAATTTACCTGAAATTATTAAAAAAATTGTTCGAAATGCTTTCCTTCCATTTCAATAACTTTTTTTATTCTTGGCCGGAATATGGGAGAACTTAGCAGAGCGAGTCTACAGGACTAGGATAAAAGATAGCGCTCATTTACGCGAGATCATCATTCAAAAATGGGAAGAGCTTCCACAGGAACAAGTAAATCGAGCCATAGATGAATTCCGGCCAAGAATAAAAAAAAATTATTGAAATGGAAGGAAAGCATTTCGAACAATTTTTTTAATAATTTCAGGTAAATTTTACGTTAAAAATTATTAAAAAAAAAAAATATTAAAAAGGTTTAATAATTTTTGTATGTTAATAGAAAAATCATACTCTTTCGTTAAATGTTGATAGAATTTGAATTATTTGATATTTTAGTCTGAAAACTTGTTTGCATAAAGATAAATACACATGTTTTCTTGCGTAGAAGTTTTATTAAAATTAAATGACAAATGTGGATAAATACACATTTAGAATATACTTTTCAGTTATATCTGTCTTCTTAACGAGCGCTTTAGAACTATCCACTTGATACTATGATTACATCTATACATATGGTTAAACAATGCATTAGAATTATTTGCTGTTCTACACGCATATTTATGCTGTTTCACCTTAATATCTAACGTTTTTCCCGTTTGGCCTATATATACTGAGTTACATTGTGTACATCCGATCGACTACACACAGCCAATCGCATTATCCGGGCTATTCTTTATTAGGCACGCCTAATATATATATATATATATATATATATATATATATATATATATATATATATATTATATATATATATATATATGCGCCTCGGTGGTGTAGTGGTTAGCGTCGCTGACTACGAATCCATCGGCCCCGGGTTTGAGACCCGAAGGCAGCCGGCGCGCAGCTAAAACCCAGCTGTTCATCCTTCCACACAATAAAGAAAGTGGTTGGTAGATAAATGGGTACCCTAGGTGGCCTAGTGGTTAAGACGCTGGGCTGCTGATGGGGCATAGTTCGGATTCCACGTTAAACTGTAGGTCTAAGGTGGAATGAAAAGCTTGACCTTCGTCAGAATGAACAATTTGGGCGGAAGCTAACCAAAGGTACATATGCCTCAATATATATATAGACCAAACGGGAAAAACGTTAGATATTAGGGTAAAACAGCATAAATATGCGTGTTGAACAGCAAATAATTCTAATGTATTGTTTAACCATATGTATAGATGTAATCATAGTATCAAGTGGATAGTTCTAACGCGCTCGTTAAGAAGACAGATATAACTGAAGGGCATGTTCTAGAATGTGCATTTATCCATTTTAAAAATAATTTCAGTAACACTGCGGAAATGTATAAAATTGATAATATCCTGTTAAAGTACCTTTTGCCTTTAATCATCTCTTGTTAATCATGTGCTAATCTTTTTATTTTTCTGTCCCATTGTACATATGTATATATTTTCGTCATCTCCCTTCTCCCTTCATTCTCTGACGAGGTGTACTTCTGAATACACGAAAGGCCTTGGAATCATTTTTCTTTTTCCTTGTGGGTTTGTATCATTCATTCATTTCACGTGTTTAATTGTGAAATTCATCACACACACACACACACACACACACACACACACACATATATATATATATATATATAGTTGGTTACATTTTCAAACACTTCAAATTTAGAACACTTCCACATGATGACCATCACTGATCGCTGCAGTGTGTATTTGACGCTCAAACTTCATTATAGCATTAGAAAGATGTTCTTGTGGAATTGCTCCAATAACGACTGATTCTCTGACGGAGTTCTGCCAGATACCTTGATTTGTCATGATACACAAGTGTTTTAACATAACTCCATGGATAAAAGTCCAAAGAAGTTAAGTCCAGTAATCGAGGTAGTCTACCAGCCCTGACGCACATCTACATAAACAAACAGGGTTCACCAAAAGTTAACGTTTAGTGTGCTACGTCATGGAACTACACATTTAATCCATTTCTGTTTGACGATCGTATCGTGACTAGAGCAAACTATACTTAACATGTTACATACACCCTTTCTTCCCCAACTAAGGACTATTGGAGTTGAACAGTAAGAGTTAATATGGTCCTAATATGGTTAAAAAAGGTTTTTCACATTATTTAATCACTTTTTGGTTTGCATTTTCAATAAAATTATTTTTTACCAACATTAAAAAAACACGTCGCTTCACTCTATATATACAGGGTGATTCAAAAAATGTTTAACACTTATATGGGAAAGAATTACAGATGTCATCCAATCAACATCACCAGAGATATGCCTTAGGGCTCTGGAAGCAACGTTTCACCGCTTTCATACATGCATAGATATCCGTGGACAGCAAGTGGAGACTGTATGAAGCACTGTTTGCATCACAAAAAATGTTTACAAATAAATTGGAAATAAAAAATAAAACCCCACATAAATATTAAAAGTTTTTAATCACCCTATATATATATATATATATATATATATATATATATATATAGTGGGCCTAGATTTAGCCGTTTAAGGTGATAATGATTAATTTACTGCTAGTGAGTAATTGATGCAATGATTGATTACACCAGTACACATTTGAAAACTTGTCGATCGATTTTTAGAAACTAGTTGGTGATTCTATATACTTTGAGTGCGCTGATCTCAAAAATATAGTTAGTCTTTCCCTATCACGTATGGTTTTCTTACTACAGGGTGTGTCATAAATCCCCCATTTATCCCCAAATGTGAACCATCTTATCGAGACCAACATTGGATTGTACATGCTAAACCATAAATTTTGTTGTTATAGACTACAGTAACGCTTACATAATAATGTAGGGTAAATATATATAACAACCAGTCCCGTTCCCAGCAAAATACTCTCTCTCCTCCCATCAATGGGTGGTTAACATTTGGGGACAGATGAGGTATTACAACACCCCTTGTAGCACGAAATCTTTAGGTGATAGAGTAAAACCTAATTAAAGCAGAATTAAATAGCTCCTAGCTCCTGGACAAGTATATTGCTTGTTTATGAAAGAATAAAAAAATAACTGAAAGAAACAAAATATATTTACCTTCTTTACTTGCAAACATTTCAGGATTTATTCCAAAGACTTAAGACTACGAAGGTAGATCTGACTAATGACGACTAAACCGGTGCTTCTTTGATGTTTTCTTATGCTGTGCGTTAGGCTGATCTCGTTGCAGACACCAGCAGTAATCCGCCATCATATTTGTATGCCATCTTCCTTGATATCTTCTTTCCATGGTTTTGATGTCCTAGTGAAATCGTTCCCCTTGCTCCTCACTGACATTTTCGGGAAAACGGTCAAGATGCGAAAATAAGAAGTGAACTTTCAGGCTCATGTTGCAGCGTAAGACGCAAAACTTTTTAAGCATATTTTCCACCAGTCTTTCATAATTTTGGCTTTTGTAGTTTCCCAAGAAGTTTTCAACAACATCTTTGAAACCAAGCCATGCTTTTTTCTTTATTGGTAATTGTGTTCAGGAAATGATCGTCTCTCAATAACTTTCTAATCTGAGGACCTATAAAAGCACCTTCCTTTATTTTCTCGTAGCTAATCTTTGGATATTTTGAACAAATGTACTTGAAACACACCTTCTCTATTCAATGCTTTGACATACTGCTTCATCAAGCCTAACTTAATGTGCAAGGGTGGTAGGATTTTATTTGGTTCAACTAGATGTTCATGTAAAATGTTCTTTGATCCTGGGGTAAGATTCTCTCTAGGAGGCCAAGTTTTCCTCTTCCAGTGCTGGTCACGTGCTCGACTATCCCATTCGCAGATGAAACATGGCATCTTAGTGTATCCTGATTGCTGCCCAAGTAACATGCAAAGGACTTTAAGATCCTCACACAATATCCATCTGTGATTTTGATACTGAATTTTTTCCAGAAGCAGTTTCATGTTATCATAGGTCTCTTTTAAATGAGTAGAATGGGCCACTGGGATTGATGCATATTTGTTACCGTTGTGCAGTAACACTCCTTTTAGACTGGTTTTAGAGGAATCTATAAACAACCTCCAGTCACTGGTTTGATATTCGATGCCTATCTTGCACACTAATCCTGTGATGTCCTTGCAAAATACCAAGGGACCATGTTCTTCGAAAAAAGGCACGAAGTCTTTCTCACGATTTCTGTACCAAGCGAAGTATGTGTCGGATGCCAATAAATTGTTCTCCTGCAATCTAGACCCCAAAAGTTCTGCAGAGTCCTTAGGCAGATTCAAATCCCTGACTAAGTCATTTAGTTCGGCTTGGGTTAATGGTTTAGGAGGATCTCGGTCAGCTGTTGGCTGCTCATAAACATCATTGTCTGGATTTGGAGCTGAATCAGAATCTGAATTGTATTGATCCAGACTCTCGGGTGGGCGGGGAATAGGAACTTCTGGACCATGGGGTACCGGCCTTATTGCAGATGGAAGACTTGAGTATTGAAGGCTCTCTTTATTCTTTGCATTATAACCTTTAACATTGCAAGAACAGAAGTTGCAGTCGTCGGTATGGTTTCTAGGCTGGCGCCATACCATAGGGATCCCAAATGGCAAACGTTTCTTTTTACCTTTGCTGCAATTCCTTAGTGCCGCAACACACGTAAGACAAACCTTGTGTGGAGCCCAACTTTTGTCTTGATCTCCTAATTTAATTCCAAAATAAGCATGATAAGCTCTCTTAATGAAGGTCGTTACATTTGTCCTTTGTTTTACAACATACCGACCACAAATATAACAAAATATGTCTGGACTATGGGTACATCCTCTAGAAGCCATTATTAAAATTTTAAAGACGTAATGTTAGAATTATCTCTCTGAAAAATATGAAAAAACTAAATTAATTAAAGATAGAAAAGGTAAAAAATTACAAAACGCCCCAAAATTGTTTTGCTAATAACTTTAAAACTGTGGGTGATAGAAAAAAACTGGTAGCATTTTTTAATTCAGCGCAGCGAACTGCTTCAGAATCACAACTCAAAATAAAGAAATCGATTTTCATGCAGACCGGTGTTATTAATGACAGGCTGTGTTAACAATTTATGAGGTCATACAGTATCACCGGTTGAAAGTGGCTAATAGAGTAGGCGTAAGTAGTATGGACGCAAAATGGACGAGTGCAAGAATGTTGCAGTGCATTGTTGATGTTGCAAATGGGTTACGCAACAAAAGAGGGTAGGGGGTTTGCAATGAAGGGGTAGGGTGGGTGTGCAATTAAGGGGAGGGTGGTATGCAACAAAGGAGGAGGGGGAATGTTGTAAGAGCAACAAGGGATTATGCAACTTGGAGGCGGAGTTATCCCCCAAGAGAAAGAGAGAAGAAAGAGAGAGAGAGAAAGAGAGGTGTTCGCCTGGCAGAAGCCAAGCGCATATTAAAACTTTCCCCGAGCGCCCGCTGTCTTATAAGGTGTAAATCCGCCAGTCGGCTTATTGGAATCAGAAATATATAGAAAATAAATATACAATCAAACAATGGAATATATATGATCAAAAAAATAAAATAAAAAATAATAATAGTAAAGAAATATGAACGAGGAATATGAATATATAATCAAAAAATAAAATAAAAAATAATATAACCATCAGTATAACTACAGGAGAAATATATATATATATATAACACACACAATTATATTAAATAATTAAATATATTGAAAATAAATACATACACTTTATCTTCTGCACAAAATCAAAAAAACAAAAAATAATCAATACAAAACGATGGCGTATAAACATCAATATAGCAATACAGGAGAATATATATATATATATATACATATATATATATATATATATATATATATACACAATTATGTTAAATATTTAAATATATTGAAAATTCATTCAAATACATTCACTTTGTTGTACTGCGCAAAACACTAAACTCACACGTAATTGAGTCTACAGTCACTCATTATTGCTTTGCACTACGCAGTAAACGCGGCTTAATATTATTTCACCGCTCAAGTTATAGGGCAGGGGTGGGCAACCTTTTTAAGTGAGCGTGCCAAAATCGTCAAATGTTTGATGCAAAATTTTCTCACGTGCCAACCGAAATTTTGGGGAACATATTATTATTTGGTGCCTTTTAAGTATTGGGAGAACCTTTTCAAATAATCAAAAATTACACTGGAGCGGTAAAATCAAAGAATATTGTAAGAGTGATTATTGTAAGTCATGTAAGATTGAATAAATGTAAAATTTAGTGACGGAATTTTTACTTGAAGGTCGTTCTACCCTGTTGATAGCGTGGATATTTTTTATTAGCCTTTAAGTGTAATTATAGCTGCCATATACAGCCACACAATTTAAAAACGCAATTTTTAACATCAGCGAAAGAGTAAAAAATAATTCTGATTTTTTTTTGTTTTTTATATATCAGATCAATCAGCCATAAGTTTTTTCAAGTTTTCCCAATACATTACAGTGCCCAATCTCATAATCGTTTTACTTGACTAAAGACAATGAAAGAAAATAAAATTAAAGATATTCTTTTATTGATTCTTAATCCCTTATGAATAATACATAAAAATTACAGAGAAAATAAAATGTTATTTTACCTACATAATATATTAAACAGAAGTTAATCTTTACCATTTTTTAGCAGAAAACATTAAGTTAAAATATAAAACTCAGCGAAGAATTTGGATATTTATTTATTTAATTTTTTTTTAAGGTGAGCCCGGGGAATCGCGTGCCGGAAAAAAGTCGTTGGCGTGCCACGTTTGGCACGCGTGCCAAGGGTTCCCCACCCCTGTTATAGGGAAACCTGTACTCTATATAAATGGCCTTCATATCGTTCAATACTATTTTTGTGCCCACTTTACATCCGGTTGACAAGTTATCTTTAAATACAACTAGAATACAATCAAAAGCACGCACAAAGAGGTCATCGTTAGCCACAACGTCATTATTAAATACAAGTTTGTAAACACTCCTTTCCAATCGAGGGTTTGTTTTTACCGACCTGAGCTATTCAATCGTGAACATTTCTTCACACTGCATAGCGGCAGTTGAAATAATCTTCTAAGTCGTTACGACAGCTGCTCATTATATAAAGAAATAGTTCTTCAGGGTGAATAGTGTAGGTGAGCTCTGCCATGTACTGCTCGGGTGCCTTGTACCAAAGTTCATGATATTTCAAAGAGTCTAAACCTTTAAAATAAGCATCCAGCTCTAGACCATTCTCGCCTTGTTCAGTCCTACACTCGGTAAACTCATCGAGCAGAGCGGTGTATGCGTATTCAAGAACCGTATCAAAATAAAGCATATCCGTAACACGCAAGTCTAATATAGGCTTCCGCTTGCGGAATCCGACGATTTCCAACATTCTGTCGAGGATAAGACGGTTTCGCGTAGGGACAAAGCATTATTATCAGAAGCATTCTTCTACATCAGTCGTATATCAATGCATGGCTGATCGTTATTTATACACAACGTACAAACAACGGCATATGAGGGGATGTCACTAATCTGCTCTCTTGTACCTACATCTACAGGAATTTTATACCGATCCTCACCCCACTTCTCACCTACCACGAAGATTCTATTCATCTCCTCAACACTTAAATAAACAACATTCCGTTTGTTTGTTTTTCTAAAAGTCGTTTCAAGTACATAGTTAATGGCACCGGTTTTACGCCTGAACACGTGCAACGACTTCGTCACGGACACATCGTACACGGCGTTGAGAATGCTGCTCAAAGGAAGTTCCATCGTATTCGAGGAGCGCACGTCCAGTCGGTTCAAGCTCTGAGATGACTATGAGCCACATGCAACGGATCGGCTGGACGGGAGGATTAAGTCACACCATAAGCTAATGAAACGTGTATGGCGCTGTTCGAATACTTGTATCCCAATATATTGGGTAGGTGTTTCGAGAAATTTTCCGATAATGAAGCAATATCGGTTTTAATGTTTTATCACTCCCACTCCCCAGAATACGCACCAGACATTTTTGCATTGGGGATTTTCACGAACTAAACACATTTTATTCACACTCCGGCGCACTATTTGAGAGAGACATATGACCATATTCTTCCTTTTTGCTTAGCATCCGATACTCATCTCTAAATTCTGTTAAATACTCACGCAGACCTTTAGCCACATGTAAGAGAATACTTGTATCCCATTATATTGGGTAGGTGTTTTGAGAAATTTTCCGGTACATGAAGCAATATAGGTTTTAATATTTTATCACTCACCAGACGTTCATTTCCACAAACTAAACATCTTCACAATCCGGTGCACTATTTGAGAGAAACATATGCCCATGTTTATCCTTTTTGTTTAAAAATCGATACTCGTCTCTAAAGTCCGTTAAAAACTCACACAGGCCATTAGCCACAACCTCGCCATTAGCCACAACCTCACTACAAACCTCGTCATGATATATATTAATAGTGTTAAAAATACTTAAGATTCTCTATGATGACAAGATTTACATTCTCAACCGTAGGGTACGAGTAGTCGGTATGATGTAACATGACATAATATCGCTTGTCACACCACTCATCAACAAGACTCACTATCGATATCCGTTGCTTCTCTTCTGCACGTGTTGTATCTTCTACTTCACGGTATATGTAAGCTTTTATAAAATTTAGTCCTACAACATAGTTCAATACATCACGTGTACCACGAAAACCTGCAATGCTCTCGCCAGAATAGCCGTAGAGTATTTGTACCTCTTGCTCCTTCGCACGAATCAATGTAGCCTTAAAAGTATCAAAGGAGGGTGGAATAGGGAGTTTTTCAGTATCCACCACATCTTGGCACTTTTCCGAATACCACTACATAAACGTCGAACACGAAATATTAAAGGTATCCATTACTATTTTTCGTCTATGCGGGAGAATACACGTCTGAGATCCAAGGCTTGCTGCGATCAACTGAGCACGCAGGGAAGAGATATGCCCAGGTAGTAGCAGGAGTCACGTGACCGACCTTAAAGTGGGCGGAGCTTAGAACTTTCTCCTGTACACACGCTGGGCGGAGCTTAGCATTTTCTTCTGTGTACACACACACACACACACACACAGGAGAAAGTGAAACGTTAAATGACGCACGATTTATTTAATAAACGAAATATTCAAGGTGTATATATATTTACAAATACGTGTAATAAATAGGTTAACAATAGACATATCAAAGATTATGGTATCCAAAGGGTACGGTATCATAGGTACCAGGCAACTGGTAACGTTTCCTATAGGTGTTACGGCACACTTTTGTACCGCGAAGATCCTTCACGCCCCCCAGCTTCTGCACCCGAAAATTGTGTGTACCTACAGTTAGTTGGGGCGGCCAGTCGCACTCATCATCATCCAAGCACACTAGATCCTCCAACGAATCAAAGTTAACGACCCGCCGATTCTCCTGGTTGAGCGTGATACCCTTAGCCTTCACGATATATTTCATATCCTCCCCCACCCTCACCCGTACCCCATAAGTTTTTGGCCCTGTTGAGAAAAAGGAGTCGGCGTATGCGATGACTCCATACTCATCCTTGATCTCATTAGTCAACTCTCCTAGGAATTCCCCAATAGGCGGCATGTATTCACCCTCCCTCTCTGTGAATATCACACTATCTGTATCGGCGTACAAAACCCTCCGCCCAAGAGAATGCAATAGGCCCCAAAGTTTGATGCGTGCGTAGGCCGTTGTGAAGCTGGCTACAGGTATGTTTGTAACCCGTGAGGTATTTGTGGCCAATTCGAAACTTCACTATAACTTTGTGCCAAATGAACGTTCCCTTTGCCAGTATTCTGTGCAAATTTTCCCCAAAGACTGTTTAGACACAACTTTGCACTAAAGCGCTTACCAGGGTTCTTCACAATTTGGGAACAGTCACGCTGTTTACCTTCAC
Organism: Bathynomus jamesi; assembly: GCA_023014485.1. Lineage (NCBI taxonomy): Eukaryota > Metazoa > Arthropoda > Malacostraca > Isopoda > Cirolanidae > Bathynomus > Bathynomus jamesi. Next base: position 1,298,233 of record JAJOZX010000514.1, on the reverse strand, counting down.
GGGCACGGTAACGTTGAATATAGGCCGATTCTTCATATTCGTTCTCAACTCCTCGCGGATACCATGATGCTTCGACCTTTATATATGGTGTGAAAAGGTTGGGTAGCTTCTGAATCCTCCACACCTCATGTATCTTCAATATTCTGTAGCCATGGCGAACAGCTAGATCCAGCTCTGGACTTGTACGTATATACACCTCTGATCTTACGCTCGTTAGCTGTATGATTACATGCCCTATTGCTCTCCTCTGCGCACTTCAGGCACAAGGGAAACATGAGCTTGTGATCGATAACGACGGGTAAGATCTGCATCCATAAATCGCGTTGGAGAGCACATCTACGAAAGAAAGGCCGAAATAGTACCGTTCATATTTGTTGAGAACACCTCGATGGTGGACAGGTCAGGTCCCACCAGTTTCCCAGGTGCACCCACGGGGTACGGATTGTTCTTCATCACGTAAGGATATAAAAAACAGAAGTCGTAGTAATGGAGTTTCACGCCCTCCATAGGCGGAAAGTATAGCTTGAAGGGATTTGTACGCCCTCCGAACAAACTATCACCGCATATGAGAGGATCCAGCACCATTGAACGTTTGATCGTGTTTATTTCTTCACGGTACTGTCCATCTGTTTCCATCCGTGTATCACACTCTTGCTCCCGCAAGGCTTTGTGAGTAAACTGGGAGCCTATAAGTTGATCGCGTGTGCGGGTCCACGCAAGACTGTCGGCAAGACAGCTACCGTGGATATCTCCTACGATTCCACACTCAGGACGGGGGCATCCGCGCCACCAGCAACCGTTAAAGGAGTACACAGTCATCTCACCAGTGGCATGGTTTTCACTTAAACCATCAACCCAAAAAACACGACCATTAACCTTAATGGGTACTTCACCGTGCTGCGGGCATGCTTTATATATACACACACACCTCGGTCTACTGCTGTAGGTGTATGAGCCAGTAAATAGCCTTGTGCCCATAACTGCGGGGATTGTTCTTGTGAATAACGGCTAAGGTGTCTTTAGGCATGAAGTTATTCTTGAACACCGTAAAACATAATGAGGCGATTGTGGTTGCGACTTGTCACGGATCGCATTTGAAACGACCTATGTACATTCTTCTAAAGGCCTGGAAACATACTCTAAGCACGCGCACATCATTCACGCAATAACGTTCACATTCATCGGCTATATTATAAGGATTAGTTTCATTAAAACTGTTGTACTATCGGTCAAAATCTTCACGTCCATCTGTACCCATACATTCATAGTTAAAGTAATGTTTGGGTGGAGGTAGTCCTACGTAATTTAAAGTTTCGCTAGTGAGGGATGTGTACGGGAAATATCCTTTTGAAACTTCAGCGGCTACGCCCATCACCTTTGGTAGCTTTGCTAATTTACAAAGTGTGCATAATAGTGTCTTTAAACTGTACATTACCCCTTATTTGCATCTGTATAGCTTGTTGCCTCTTTTCAAGGGATCACCTGTAAATATCGCAGATGACTCGTGCTCAAGCGATTCCTTGTAAAGGAACTGTGTCTAATTTTGCCTCGTTATGGGCGAGAATATACACAGTCATTTTTTTAAACTTCTCCGCTAACTTGACAATATAGGACACAAAGAGTTTCACAGGGCTATCGTGGGCATTCGTTTTAAAAACGTTTGTCCGTTTTCCACATTTGTGGCACTCATCCCAATCGATCTCCATACACTCATCAGGGATAGTCTGGCTTACAAGTAAATGTGGAATAAATTCTTTGGTTTCAGCGTTCGTGTATGTTTCTATATCGTAGTACACAGTTATACAAGGGCTATTTTTAGGCTTAGCATCTTTCATATAACATACATGCTTTACTCCAACCGCCTTATATTTCTCGTGGCATGTAGAACAGTGAATTTCATCACATTTATGCTTGAAATTCCGCCAGTTATCCATCATATGAAACATACCACATTCACAGATACTCATTTTCCTCAGTCTACAGCTAGTTTACGGGCACGCTCCACTACCGTAGGCAACCAAATGTTTTTGACCCGTGTATTTAGTACAGTAAACATACGGGACAAGACTACTGCTATAAAGCCGCAACCGCGATCGGCGTTTATATGCCGTCTATAAATAGCCTGAGAATTGAAGTTAAGAGTATAAGGTGTGGCACTATGACCCGCAACACGGAATACACGGTCAATATTTACCGTGAAGTTGTCCATATTGAAGGCTATACTACTTTGAGAGGCCTGCATTATACGGCCTAATATATACTCTATATCTTCAGCTGCCAAGCGTTTGAACGGTATTACTACCCAAAAATCATCTACATCTCCGTCATCTAACCCGAATCCAAAGGACAGCCTCGTCCTGACTTCACGCTCGACGCGGTTCTGAAGGGCAAACTCTACAATACGTTCAACTATGTGCCGTAGTTCGTGTTCAACACCATTGCTATACATGGATCTAGGATCAACCCTGACTATATACCGATTTCTAGTCAAAGCTCGGGTGGGGGTAGCAGTGCGCACCAACTCGAAATGTTATGCCATGCTCAACAGAACGGAGGATGTACGCGGAATTGAACAGGAATAAGGGAGTATATTTGAGGAAGGTACTAATGTGGGGGTTGTGTCGTAAGACGTAGAGGGTTGAGGCTCTATTACTGGGGGTCTAACAACCGCCCGCAATCCTGGCGCGCTTTATACCTGACGTCGTGGGCTCTTCATCATGCCGCCGCCTTGAATTGGCGCGTGCTACAGGTATCGCTGGTGAGGGTTCGTCAGCGGGAATGGATTCTGTGATCACAACTACACTCTCGTCGGGGTCATCTGTAATACTGATGATGGGGTGCTGTACCTCATCGTCATTCACGGTTCTGTGGGAGAAGAGAAAAGCAAGACTGTAGAATATAAGGGTCATCACTTAAATACTTATTATATTTTGTAAATGACCCACTTAGGAGTGTGACGTGTTAGAAATGGATTCTGTAGGAAAATTCAGGTTCACGAGCCCATCCACATGTATTATATTTTGACCTACAGGATGTGGTAAAACTGTGTTTATGCTTAAAATCATTAAAGAAAAGGGAGAGATGTTCTCAAAATTTGTGCATAAAGTTATATGGTGCTATTCGACGTATCAATCAGTGTTCAACGAGTACCAAGATGATATTTTGTTTCACAAAGGTGTATATGACGTTAATTCGTTAAAGGGAAATGAACATAGTCATTGTAGTTGACGATCTCATGTTGGAAATGGATAAAACGTTTGCCGAGACATTTACAGTATTCTCCCACAATCTTAACATAAGCGTGTTCTTCATCAATCAGAATCTATTTTTCAAAAATAGATACATGCGCGATGTGTCGTTAAATACACAATATCTAGTCTTATTCTCGCAACGTAGAGATGTATCACAAATTGGGGTATTAGCCAATCAAATGTTCCCGAATCAGCGTTAGGAGTTTTTGGAAGTTTATAAAGAAGCTACAAGCACTCGTTACGGATATTTGCTTTGCGACCTTCATCCGCGAAAAACGTTTAGGGTGCTTCTAAGAACGAATATGTTTCCAAACGAGCCTGAAACGGTGTATATTCCAGAATGACAAAGAGGCTAAAGAAATACCATGAATTAATAAAAATCTATCATCGACTGCCCCGGGCAGCAGATGTTTGCTTAAAATATCGACTCCGACTTTTTGAAATGCATCTGTGAAATCTGTCTTAACGTTATAAATTGCAATGTATCAATGAAACCACCTCAGAAGGCTCGCCTACGCCGTTACAAGAACATAATACGTGCACTCGCTCGTAACAGTCAAACTGTAGGGAAGAAAAAACGAATTATTGTACAAAGAGGAGGGTCATTCCTCCCCATCTTATTTTTAGTTTTGGGTCCTTTACTGACTAGATTAATATAATGAAGAAAGTGGTAGTGATTCCACACGAGGTGTTTGCTTCACTGCAAAGTTCAAAGAATCCAGACACGGATATAGATCCCCGTAAAAGCAGGCTTAAAAGAATGGAAAGGGAATTGCTAACCTTATTAAACAGTGAAAAAACACCTGATGAGAAAAGAATCTTATACCAAGAAGCTCTGCAGAAATTTCTTCACGAGTACGAAAATTATAAGAACTCGACTGAGATTCTCGTGGTTATTAGGCACAGCACGGGGAATGATGGACATTGTGACATATGACCTGTGTCCGACGATAGAGCTGACCAACCAAAGATTAATCGGTCGGCCCCACAACATATCGAGCATGTATTAAAAAGCACCCTCCCACATACATTGAGGAATAAAGGTTTAAGTCTTTATAATGTATTGAATGAGGACCCCGCCATACAATGGACCGATACAGGTGAGATCATTGTGGAAGGAGAAAAGGTACAGGGATCGAATATCGTAGACATCGTCCATGATCTGGTGAGAAAGTGGGATAGGCCCTCACCATCAGGATGGAAGCATATTAAAGCAAGACTACAACAAATAAATGTCCCCAAAACAATGATAATAAATCTGAACAGGTTAAAAGACTTGGAACATGTGTCGCAGGTGACACAATTGAAGACGCCATCACCCCCGGCGGTAACACCTCTGAAGAGGAGAAAGAAGAGAATAGACAACGATGAACCCTACCCATGTGCCTCTAAAATAACATATTAAGAAGACGTTATTATGACATTTCTAACCCAGCCTCCTACGGAGGCGTAGATAGACTGTACAGAAGTGTTTACGGAGTAGGGAAAAAAGATGTTGAGAGATTTTTGCGGGAACAGGACGCTTATACACTTCATAAGCCTGTGAGAAAAAGATTTAAAACAGCCAAGACAACAGCTGCCTCGACTGACTCTATTTGGCAAGCAGATTTAACAGACAAGCAAAGATATTCAGTGTATAACGATGGTTACCGCTACATTCTATTCATAATAGATGCATTCTCTAGATATCTGTGGCTAATTTCTCTGAAAAATAAATCACCTGAAACAGTTGCTAAAGCCACCAAAACGCTGATGTTGAAAGAAAGCATGGTTCATGATTATTTTTGTACGGATATGAGAAAGGAATTTATAGGCCGTGCTTTTCAGAACATGTTGACAGAGTTTAATATCAACTATTACACAACCAATTCTATACATAAGGCTTCTTTAGCCAAAAGAGTTCAACGTACCATAAAGGAACGCATCGCTATTTTACACATAAAAAACATACAGATTTCTAGACATTCTGGAATCATTGGCCTCATCCTACAACCGCTCACACATCGCACGATTGGGACAACACCTAACGAGTTTTAGAAAGAGGTACGCCCAGAGGTGAGAAGAGATGGAACACCACCACACCACACTCTGCGCGTTTCAAAATCAATGATTATGTAAGGCTGTCGCGTTCGGGAAATAAATTCGCGAAGGGATTTGAGCAAGGATGGACACGTGAGATTTTTAAAGTTAGAGCTGTAAGACCTAAAGGTGAGATAATGGTGTATTACGTTGAAGATTTGAATGGGGAAGAAATCGCAGGAGACTTTTACCGCGAGGAGTTGCAGAAAGTGGCATTTAATTTAGGAAAAAATGTGTTTAAAATTGAAAATGGCTAGGGTACCCAGAAAGCTTCAACACCTATATAAAAGCTGATGCAATAATGAAGCTTAAATAGTATGCAACATGGCTCCTAACCATTTCTACGTCACACTCCCGTCCTCCTCGTCCCTGTCTGTACATCCTAACAACACACTAGCCAACTTTGTAACAGAACTCCATGGACCCATTGAATTGGGTCGTGATTCGTATGAGGTGGGGATATGTGAAATTCAGCTGGACACCTTCTTTTTAAATATTGATTATAAAGATTCCGTTTTTACGATTCTTAGAGACATTGATGAGTGTGAAAAAGCCGGGGTAACTCGGGATGAAACTATACGTATTGCCCGGACTGAGGTTGCACGGTATTACAGTACAGTAGTAACACTAGGTCCGGGTCGTTATGGTTCGGCTGAGGATGTTGTGAGAGACTTAAACGTAAGTTTCAAAAATTCAAATCTTACGACTGATTTAATATACGAAATCGTAAACAAAGGAAACCCTGCACATACTCTAATCCTAAAATCAAAGGCTAACAGAAATATTAAAGACCAAAGAATGTTCAAAATTATGACCATGGGGCAATTTCGATTAGCCTTCCAAAGAGACATTTCACGAGGTACAACATGACTTGTCCAGCCAAATGTATCAGATGAAATTGGAGAAATTGGTTGCTGGCTATACACCCCCAGACATGTGCTATATTTACAGCAATATAGTGGAGCACCAGTTTGTTGGGGATACCCAAGCACGCCTGCTGCGCATTGCTCACATTCCCAACCATAGAGGAAGGAGTTTGAATATTACGTATGACAGACCCCATTATGTGAATGTCACAACTAAGCTAATAACTAATATCTCAATATATATAAGAACGACTGAGGGAAAAAAATTCCCATTCGGTGATGGGAGCTTAACAGTGAAGCTGCACTTTCGACGCACTGAGTTATAATGGACAGAAAGCCTTTCATAGTCTATCGAGAGGTGAGATACCAGCGTGGTAGTGGACTTGGATCCATTTTTTCAACCATCCTACGTACGGCTGTCCCTTTGCTGAAGAGGGGTGCCAGATACCTCGGAAGGAAAGCGCTACAATCGGGTCTTAATACTGCAGAAGACATATTGGCTGGGGCTAAACCTAAAGAAGCTCTAAAAAAACACTTAAAGCGTACACCGGACGAAATCGTCAAAGATGCAAAGAGAAAAATGCGTGGTGGTGGGAAGAAGAGGAGGACTGTCCGGAAGAAGGAATTACCATCATGTGGCACTAAACGTAAAAGGATATAAAAAAGAAGTGTTGTAAGCGAGTAAAATCTATGGGTGACCATTTTTTTGACTGATATAAGCTAAGGACAGTGATCTCATGAATCATAGTTTGTTTACTACTTGTCGAGGGAGGAGGCACTATTTCTAACTCGTCAGGGCACGCTTCATCCATCCGTGTAGTTCACACTGTTGTAAATCGGAGCTGTCCCTCTTTGACATGCCTCCAACTCAAGTTTCTATTGAACACAGTGACTTTATTACAATTAACCCTTTAAACAAAATTAGTTCCCCGAGTGCCCCTATAGAATTCGTGATACCCAGCTCAGGCCCATAAATTTTGACCCAGGCTGAGTGCACATGTACGCTAAATTACGTATAGCCCATTCTGATGGAACGGACTGCGATGACAAATATGCTGCATACCCTGAAACAAACTTTCTGCGCTCCATATTCAACCAGTGTGACGTATATGTAAATCAGATCAACATATCGGCAGGCACGGGGTACTATCACCTACGAACCTATCTTGAAAATGTCCTCAACTTTTCCAAAGAAGCGAAGGATACCTTTTTAAGTGCCGAGGGATCTTATCAAGCTAAAGACGCAAGTAGTATAAAGGACAAATTTAAAAATTCTAAAAAGAAGATATACGAGTGTTTTGGACGCCTGCATACAGATTTCACATTCCAGGAGAAGTTGCTTGTGAATGGGGTGGATATGAAAATAAAGGTCACCCGCACGAATCCTGAGATCTGCTTAAATCTGGATGCTGATCAAGAAGAGGGGGCAAAACCAGTTGTGGTTCACATTATGGAGACATACCTCCGCGTACGGCGAGTGAAATTAAGTTCACCAAAACAAATAGAAATTGAGAAAAATTTACTACACGCCACAGTAAAATACCTAATTAACAGAGTACAGATCAAACTATACACGGTGCCAGCAGAGTTGGCATCGAAACAGATAGTAAACATAGCCCTGGGAAATCTACCAAAATGATATTAATTGGAATGCAGGAACACAATTCGGTGAATGGAAAATATAAAAAGAATGCCTTTAAATTCGAGAATTTCGCCCTTAAAAATATAACTCTATACGTTAATGGCGTTGCGTTGGAAGGAACATTGGATACGGACTATTCATCAGACGCTGTGTTACAGTTTTGCGTGAGGGCATATAGTAATCTGCCCCATATTGCAGGTGATTATGATGAGCTCGGGATTGGTAAAGAATTTATAAATTTTTAAAAATTATTCGACCCGTGTCACACTCAACGAAACGACGAAATGGTATGCAGACAGATAAACATCCGTTTTCCGATTGTGCGCGTACTCTTTGTATAGTATAATGTTTTGTTCGTGTGTATATATATATGTAACCAATAATGTTAGTTTGTATATTCTGTTGTTTAAGATGGTTATTGTACTAAAAACAGGATTTCTTTCATTTAATGACTTGATGAAAATACATTGTGTCTTCGTCCACCCAAAATAGCTCGAAACAAAAAAATATTTACATTATTTCGTTAATGATGTGACAATCGTTGGGCTGACTGCTCGGTAAATCTTCTACCTCCGTATTCAGGTCCATGACATGGGTTTCTTCAAACCGAAAAGATTGTATAACACGTGTCCAATCCTCATCGGACCTTAAAGGAGAAAGAATAATTCATTAGTTCATACTGAATCTTTTTAATAAAAACCCAAAACATATTCAGAGTATACATACTGTATAGTAAGAGTATTACAATGTGAAGATATCTTTGAACCGCTGAGAGAAGTTCCTTTAAGAGATAATTCCAAATAACATTTATTAACGAATTTATAAAATTATTTAAAACATGCGAAAGATTGCTATAAAAATTATTTAAAACATGCAAAAGATTGCTATAATAAAATCACTGAATCAAAACAGGACTTTAGCATTTTTAATGTGATGAGATGAATTACTACAACCCTCCATATATATGATGAAATAATCCAGAACAGTGCTCTTTCTGACAGGCACATTAAATAAATAACAAGTTTGCGAATAATTGGCTACAAAAAATAAAATTACAGGCACTTACATTTCTACAGCAGACCCTTGCGTTGTATCGTAAGGAGGTCATTGCAAATATCATCAACGGTTTGCGTTGGAAATAATCCATCTCGGTCAGCCAAGTTAAAAAAATTAATTTTAGACAGGAGGGAATGTTTATTCACTGATGAAAATAACTACTGTGGCTCTCAGCTGAAAATATTTCCTTTCATATGCATGATCCCTAAGCACCACCCCAAAAGACTAATAGGCGGTTCGTAAGTTTAATGATTGGTTGTCAATGTAATTGGGCGGAGCTATGATAAATTTGTGTACCAATCGTAACACCTATATTACTGGTCCATGCTTTGGACATCCTGATTGGTCGACTAATAGAGTCTTTATATTCTCCGTAGATTTAATGCTCACATCGTGTATTACCACTTGCAGTCTCTGCCACGATAATATTTGCATTTGCGTCCATACTATTCTCGGTTTTCCTATTTTAGAACCCACCCTTTATGCAATGTCCCTCACCCTTTTGCAACATTGATCAACATTTGCCATCTCTATCACGACAATATTTTACATTATCATTTTATGCAGTCATACTATTCGATCCTTAATTTTTTCCCAGTTCGGATAGGGAGATGGACAACTTGAGCGGCTGCAAGTTGTTACAGGAATATCTTCATCAGACCCGCTGAGCTCAGTACCACCACTACTCTTCATAATCCTGACATAGATCATTACCAGAGACAGCACAGTAACATCTGATGACACAAAGATCATTAGAAAATAAGAAATCTAGAAGATCTCTACAAGTAGAATGGTTTTGTGCATTATTATTTTTTGCGGTCGTACTATTCTCAGCTTTCCCAAGATTCTTGACTTGTGGATTTGGTTTTACATATATATACATATATACATATATATACACATATATATATATATTGTGTGTGTGCGTGTGTGTGTGTGTGTGTGTGTGTGTGTGTGTGTGTGAGTGTGTTGTGTGTTAATTGCCACTTGCAGTCTCTACCACGATGGTTTCAAATATTTGCAAAATATATGTTTGCGGTCATACTATTCGATCCTCAACTTTGATTAATGTATTCGGCTTGACTTTTTACCTGCCAATTCTCGCGTAGGAGTGTGATTAAATTGTGTTTAGCTCATGAAAATGAATGTCTGCTTGGGTTGGTAGATAAATGGGCGCCCTAGGTATCCTAGTTGTTAAGACGCTGGGGTGCTGGTTGAGAGATCGAGTCCGGGCAATGATGTTGTGATTTCAGCCTGCCCGTGCTGCAGCTTAGTTTGGATTCCACGTTAAACTGAAGGTCTAAGGCGGAGTGAAAAGCTTGACCCTCGTCAAAATGAAAAATTCGGTGAGAAGGAAAACCGAGTTAGCTATTATTATTACTACTGTAATTTGCACCACCCTATATATATATATATATATATATATATATATAAACTTATATACACACACATATTGTTGTTGCATATGGAAATATGATAAAGAAAATCATTACTTAATCAAAGGCTAATTTAGCCTCTAAATAATTTGGAAAACAATCACGTGATGCTTATGTATATATTTAAGTTCATTTTTTAACTTCATTATAATAATAATAATAATAATAATGGCGAATTTAACATATATAGGTTAGTGCGACAAAAACCAGTTTTGGAGACGAGAAGTGGGACAAATCGACCTTTGCGGTCGGCTCAGCGATAATCTCCCTTTTCTCGAATAAAAAGATTTGTTTTAACGTATGCCTTCCTTGTCTTTCGAATTATAGGTAAAATGAAAATTATTCTTATAGAATATTTCTCATTTAATTCTTTTATCAATTACTTTGATTTCGCGGATTTCGTGTTTATAAAAAATATAGAAGATATATAGAAAGGATTACCAAAAGTAAATAGACATAGTATACTTTCTAAGGTTTTAGAATAAATGAGTGTTTCATGTCTTTCGAGTTATAGGTGAAATAAATATTATTCTTGCAAAGAATGAATTAATATTATGAATTAATATTATGAACGAATTTTTCATTCATTTCGGACAATAATCTATGCTTTTCACTCCACCTTAGACTTACAGTATACACAATAGACACACGGGGTGGCTTAAGTTTGAATGTAATCTAATTTTTAACAGTGATTTCGAAATAAAGTCAATAATGTGTGTTTGTGTGTGTGTGTGTGTGCCGTCTTCAATTTTTCGAGCATTAACTCTCTCTCTCTCTCTGTATAAATAGAAATTAGATTCGTTAGATATATAGAAAGGATTGTCAAAAGTAAATAGACACAGTATACATTCTAAGATGTTACAATAAATGAAAGCGAATTATAGGTAAATTGAATATTATTCTTAGAGAATAACTTATTGGCATGATTTCTTTTGCTAAACCAATTGTCTAGTGTATTTCTTTTATTATTAATATTAAGTTGAACGACGTTTAAATAATTAGTTCTCTTGCTGGACAACTTTAATGAGAAAGTCGGTCTTGCCTTTAATAAATAAATAAATAAGTGGAAACTCGTCTAAATAAGTTAAAATAAATGGCGCAACCTGGCAACTCAACCTAATAAGGCATACGTGAACAATTAAAAAACACTATTTGGCAACTCATGTAAATAAAATTAAAATAAATGGTGGTATCTAGCAACTCACCCTAATAAGGTATACCTGAACAATTAAAAAACATTATTTGGCAACTCATCTAAATAAATTCTCTCTGGTAACCCCTCCATATATAAAGAAGTGATATCTGGCAACTCACGATCCTCTATATAACAATTGTTTGGCCCCTGGACGCTCATAATGCGTCTGGCTCAAGCCAGGCGAACACCTTCATTCTTAGGTTAAGGCTTAGGTTAGGTTTTCCTTTGGGGGGTGAGGACATCCCACCTTCTCTCCCAAAGACCTCCTCCTTCTCCTTTCTCTTCCTCTCTTAGGTTAAGGCTACCCCTTTGAGGGGAGGTCATCCTCACTTCTCCTCCCGGAAGCTCCTCTCCCCTTGGCAGCATTGAGTTGTTGCATAACCCTTCCCCCCTTTGCAGCATTGATGTTGCATAAGCCTTGCAACATTGGTGTTGCACAACCCCCTCCCACTTCATTGCACAACCCCCCCCCTTTGTCGCATAACCCATTTGCAACATCTTGCGACATTGATCAACAATTGCAACATTTGCAATATTTCTGAGTGATACGAATTGCTTTGAGGTCACCAGCTTGGATTACACCCAAGCAAATATTGTCAAGGTTATAAAAAGCACCTTATTGTTTTGTATTTAATCAAGAAAATAAATCAGTTATTTGTTCACAGTGAATAACAAATGATTGACAGTAGTTATAGTGAATAACAATTATTTAACAGCCTTTATATTATGCTAAGATGACATGGCGCTTAGCCAATAAAAGAAATGGTTAAGAGCTTAATTGTCAAGTAATACATTCATTTAAGATAGGCTAATGGCATGCAAAGTGGAACATTGAATGGGCCTAGTAATGACAAAGAATGCACGTACACTGAATAGAATACGTAACACACTGATTAAGTAGGCTAAAGGTTATGCATGAATGAACATTGAATGGGCCTAGTAATGACAAAGAATGCACGTGCGTTTAGTACACTGTAAATAAATTAGACCTTCATTTAGGTAGACTAGAGTTACGCATAAATGGAACATTGAATGGGCCTAGTAATGATAAAGCATGCACCTGCGTTTAGTACACGGTAAGTGGATTCGGCTGTTAATAATGAATGCTTAAATAAATGGATGCAAAGTATTTATGGATACATGAAGGAACACAATAGCAGGATGATACAGTACACGATTAGGTATTGGAAATAACACTTGAACTGGGCACAGGAAATAAGCCTAGTGTAGGTTTGTATTAGAGAATTAGTCTGATGAACAATCATATATTGTAATGACACTTGGATTATGAAATAGGCCTACTGCGTTTAACGAGAGTCAGTTCGAACGATATTGAAAGCACTTTAGGTATAGCTTAATCACGCTGCTGCGATTACGCTCTGTAGGCTTAGCGAGCATTACTTAAGAACGAGGAACAGAGAGCTTACCGATTGTGTTGAAAATACCTCTCGAAACGAAGGGTATGCTTGAAGGTCGACCTTGTAGATTGGAAACTTGCGGAAGTTGACCGTCCGGTGTTACGTACGCCGAGATGATCGTGGAACCGGTAGCGAGCCTCTTGTTGAGTTTGCTTGAGGGAACTCGTGGAACCGATAGCGAGCCTCTTGTTGAGAGTTATGCTTGAGGGAACGGATGGTTCTGCGGACACTGATGTAGGCTTCACAAAAACTGCTTCAAAGACGGTGCCCGGCCGAGATCAAACGGCGCTGGTTTCGAAAGTGCTTCTGCAGGTTGACGGCGGAAGGTCTTACTTGATGATAGATCGGAGGCTTTGAAGGAACAGCAGGCCGCTCCTCCGGCGGGAAGCCGGAGGACGGTTGAGGTGACGAGTTGTACTGACGAAGGAGACGTGACACTTGACGAGAAATGCAAACGAGAAGTGGTGAGCGCGAGTGAGAGAGTGAAGAGTGAGTGAGGAATGAGGAAGTGTATCAGTGGAAACTCGCTTATATAACCTCTGTGACGCGGAACTTTCGCGGGCATTTCTTGAAACGCCTCCTACCGTCCTTTAGTTATTAAGGGCTTGCTTTCGCGGGCCTTTTGGAAGAAACAGACGTTTTCATTTGTTTCTGATTCCTTGACCACGTGTGGTCTTCTAAGATTTTGATGATGGCGTGGAAGAAAGAATTTGTTTGTCTACTTGTTAGTATATTTCTTGTCGGTCATATATATATATATATATATATATATATATATATATATATATATACACACAGTGTATATAAGATTGAATAGTCTGTAATGTTTAGTTGTACAGATATACAACGTTTTCAAAACTAATATTATTTCATTTATAACCTAATTCCGTATAACATTCATTTTAATTTGACACGAAATTACCAGTCTCTTCAGAAATTTTTATATTTATCTTGTTTCTTATACAGGTGGCCCATAAGTCCCAAATCGGTTATAATTAAAGTGAAAATCCATCTAGCGGAGCTCACACTGACGTAATCGACTACTAAGAAAAACAATATGTGGAGATGGTTATATTGTACACTTTGAATAATCAATAAATATTTCTGAACTTATTATAAACTTTTTACTTTGTTTGAGTTTTTGTATTTTCATTTTAATTATAACCGATTGGGACTTATGGGCCACCGTGTAGAAACTTCTATCTTTCTGATATTTATCAATTTATCATGTTTAATTTTATTATTTTATTATATTATTATGTATACCTTCATACTGTAAAGTAAACGTTTGTTGTTTGATTGTTTATAGTAGAGCTCAACCACACTTTTGATAAAACCAAATTAGAAGACTGCATGATATTATCTTATACACCCATATCTAATTGCATGAGTATAAGTGAATATAATGAATTTATCCTATATATTAAGTCCTTGTGAAAACAAGTATGAATGATTCATACCATATATGAATTACAAACTGTTTCTCACTAACAACAAAAGTATATAGATTTAAAGTATGCAGTAAATATATTGATTTAATTAATTATCTATGGTGCACTTCATTTCGATCTTCATGCTCGAATAATAAAATAAGGGTGAGAAGGCATCTATGTACAGTAGGGTGGATCGATTTTACATTTTTTTCGATTTCCATATTCTAATAGAGACAGAAACTTGCGCATGCATGAGAAAATAGCCTCTGCAAAATCTTAGCTTAATAGGTAACATCTTCTGCCCCCGGCAGAGCGATGAAAATCATATTTTGTAGTCAAAAACGTATTTTTAAACCCTAGCCTAGAGTCATAAAAATTTGCGCGTGGTGTTATTTCATGCTAATGAACGATATAAATGCTATGGGAAATATATAAATGCATTATTTAAGACAAAGAGCCGATCTGAAAATATGTATAATATACATATTTTCAGATCGGCTCTTTGTCTTAAATAATGCATTTATATATTTCCCATAGCATTTATATCGTTGCTTAGGCATGAAATAACACACACGCAAAATTTTATGACTCTAGGCTAGGGTTAAAAGTACGTTTTTGACTACTAAAATATGATTTTCATCGCTCTGCCGGGGGCAGAAGATGATTACCTATTAAGCTAAGATTTTGCGGAGGCTATTTTCTCATGCATGCGCAAGTTTTTGTCTCTATTAGAATATGGAAATCGAAAAAAATGTAAAATCGATCCACCCTAATGTACAGTATGTTGGAAGAAGTAAGGGAGGGAAAAGACTGAGAAGAAGAGATCAGAAAGGTGGTGGGGGAGGGGGAGAAATGATGGGAAGAGAACAATCAGGTACAGGAATTAGTAGAAAGAGAGAAGGAAATAAAAAATACTGTAATTTAAAAATTGTTAGGTTCATAACGGCGGTATTAAATTTGATTGGGTTAATAACAATACTAATAATTATAATAATAATAATAATAATAATAATAATAATTATAAATTCATGATCAGCTTCTAATTTCATGTAGTGTTTTAGATATTTCTCCAAAATTCTAGATATTTTCTTTGATATTTTAGGAATTTTATTTAAAACAATCGTTGAGTAAAATAATATGATTGCTTTACTTATGATATCTCTGACGTTTCGCGCGTTACACTTCACGCATTTTCAAAGAACCAAAATAAAAATTGTTAAATTAATATTTACACATGAAACCTGATTAAAATAAACATTATTTTTTATATATAAAATTATTAATATGATATTTGCAGTAAGATAAAAATTCAACTTTGTTTTTAAAAACATTGATCTCCCGCCGAAATTTCCTTTTTATGTCGCCTTTTAATTAAAAGTATATATAAAAAACACCCCATGTCATTGAATTTTATATTAATATCTGGTTTATGGTGTTTTTATCATTAAGGATTCCGCTATTTCTTAGCTCGTAAAAAATTTCACTTTTAAATATTATGCGAAGGTTTTTGACAATTTTATTCGTTCAATTTTAAAGTGTTCCTAAACTTTACTTAGTTTTTACTAATGTAATGTTCTGAGATGAAGTGTATTAATTATATAACCTACATAAAAAGAGTTGTTACATCCATCTTCCTCACGTATGAACAGCTATACAACATTACTCATATCATTCTCAGAAATATATTTCGTAGTTGAAAAAAATGGTGACAATTTCCTTGGTTTATACTAAATTTTAAGTTTCAACTTCTTTATTTTAGTATTTTCATCAAATTTTATGCATTTCTTCAACATACGATTTAATTCTATTTCTTCGCTTTTCGTGCAGCAAAATACTTCAGTTTTATAATAAAATACTATATTTCTATCATCTATGTTGCTTTCATTATTTATTTTATTTTTCAGTTTTATTAAAAAAACTATTGATAACGTTTTCAATAATAATTTGAGGGAATCCATTATTAACTTCGTTTCGTGTTATTCTTTTAATTTCTTCATCAAATAGATCCCAGTTTCGAGTTATTTTATAGGCCTTATGTACTAATAACGTTTTGATTATTTAAATTTTGTAGCTGTGTGGAATATACAATCTTTATTTAGTATACAACCGTTTGTCTGTTGTTTAACGTATACATTTCTATGAATTAAAAACATTTTAATTGATTTTAAGTTAACATCAAGGAAATGTAATTCGTTCCAATTTGATTTTTCATATGTAAATTTAAGTTGGCTTAGGTTTTCTGGTTGAATAAAAACGTTCAATGTCGCTTTCATTTTTAAAAATTGTAAAAGTAACGTCTATATAGCGCGTATGAAAAATAGGATTGAAATGGTTTTTCACATTCATATATTTTTTATTCGCAACATACGTGGTATAAGTCAGAAAAGTTTGGTCCAAAGGTGGAACGCAGCGAAACATCACCTGTTTCTACACAGAAAACAAAAACTTCCTGCAATCTTCTCTACATAGAAGTATTATCTTCTATTGTCTCAAATCACTCAAAAAAAATATTTGAAATCATTTCTTCTATCTAAAGAGTTATGTATCATTAAAATAAGTTATTATATCATCTGACAAGAAGCTTTAATACCTAAACGAAGGAAAACCTTCCCTTCGAATGCACCCTCAAAAAGAAGTAATAAGTTCTAAATTTAGGAGTTTTTTTTAGTGTATGTATGTCTTGTCTGCAAATTTCCACCAATAAATTTTTGCCTTTTACAAAATTATTTTTCGGTGAACCTCTTTCTACCTTAGCGTAAAAAATAAACCGAACTTTGCATACTGCGTAGTAAAGACGAGAGCTGTGAAATGCGCATGCGCACTGGATGTTGGTAGACATGTCGAGACTTGTTTGCCAAACGGTAGTTGGTGTATCTGTCACGAATAAGACGCACGACCTCATTTAGTAGAACACTGTTAGTGTGTGCCGTCGGATCTCAGATATGACGCATCACGAGCAGCGGATAAACATTAAGTTTTGTGTCAAACTTCGTAAAACATTTACTGAGACTTTTAACTTGCTACATGAAGCATATGGTGATGAAACCATTTCGCGGACACAGGTTTACGAGTGGCATAAGCGCTTCAAAGGAGGGCGTGTATCAGCGGATGATGATCCCCATGCAGGCAGACCTGCTACAGCAAGAAATGAACACATGATCATTCGAGTACGGGAAGAGACCAGACAAGACCGCAGGCAAACGATAGACGACCTGGTTAACATTTTCGGAATCTCTCTTCGTTCTGTACATGCCATTCTTCATAACGACTTGAAGATGCATCGCGTCTGCCAGCACATTGTTCCGAGGATGTTAACAGACGAGCAACGGGAAGGACGGGCCCTAAGTTAGTGGAGAATTGATTGACAGGGTAGATCATGACCCCGATCTGTTGAAAAGAGTGATTACCGGCGACGAAACATGGCGTTTCCTCTACGACCCACAAACCAAACGCCAGTCATCGACATGGAAATCACCCTCTTCACCACGACAACAAAAGTTTCGTGCAGACAGATCAAAGGGGAAGGTGATGTTAGAGGTATTTTTTGATATCCAGGGTTTAGTGCACTACGAATTCATTCCCGAAGGTCGGACTGTTAACAAGGAGGGGTACGTCGGCATTCTCAGCCGTCTTCGTGAGTCAGTCAGACGAAACCGGCCTCATCTGTGGCGAGCAAAGAATTGGGTTCTCCATCACGATAATGCCCCCGCGCATCAGTCGTTCCTGGTCAATGAATATCTTGCAAAGCACGAGATACCTGTGCTTCCCCAGCCTACTTACTCTCCTGATCCCGCCCCGCAGATTTTTATCTGTTTCCAAAAGTGAAAGAATTGATGAAGGGGCGCCTGTTCGAATCAGGAGAAGAGATGAAGAGTGCTGCGACGAATGCCCTTAAGGTCACAAAAAATGGTTTGCAGGACTGTTTTGATAAGTGTAGTTTTGATAAGTGTAGTGTAAAAACTTCTATTACAAATGTAATAAAAGTTGTGTTAAAAGTTCGGTTTTTTAGACTACCGTACAATTTTACATGCGATAGCATAGCACATTTCTCATTCTCTGTATGAGGTGCATGCATCTTCTGAACTCTAACTAAAATATTATTATTATTGCACACGATTAAAAGACAACGCTTTAGTTTCAACCACAAAATATATAAACATTCTAAAACCTCATTAACATTGTTAGGAAACGAGATCTATGAAAGAAATACAAATATGAACGTATAGACTTGCATACTTCACGGTACGCCAATTTATGCTCTTCTTGAACTATTGGTCTCATTGATCTGATATTGATAAAGAAATGATTATCGAGAATTACATCATTTGAAAAGAATGTCTTTTGTGGATAAGAAATTGGCAGTCGGTAATCAATGAAACATCTGTGCATAATAGATATGCATAGCTAAAAACTATTTAGTGAAACTCAAAATGTTTTTAAATAAGCTCTGATCCATTATGTACTTAAAAATATTGCATTATTCCGGGGTAGAATTCCAGATAGCTCAGTGGTCTCAGCGTCGGAATATGGGCGGTCAGGATCTGGGTTCGATTCCAGCCACTGGCTCATGGGTTGGATTGAGCCAGCCACTCTTCCTGTCAGTGCTCGGGCTCATGTGACCCATGAGGCATTCTCGTCTCCACGCACTGGAGAATTGAGTTTCAGGCTGTTGCCTTTCTTTATTTCGGTGGATTTGAAATCGGAATTTTGTTTACTCTCTTTTTTTATCAGAATTACTAGTTATAAATAACTAGACAGTTTTCAGAGTGATGTTTACTGTTTAAAAAGGTTTAGAGGGACCTTTTGGCGTTTAGGTGGGCATTCGCCCTTGACCCCTCCTTCCTGCATAAAAAACTGTAAATTCACTTAATGTCTATGGCTAATATAGTAATACATACTGTACAATTGTTCTAAGTGTATATTGTACCAAAAAGCGCGTTTTATTGTTTTCTTGATTCTTTTCTGCTTTCTTTAGTTTAATACATTTCCTAACTTCTAAACTCTAAACAAATTCTCTTATTGAAAGATGTAAATTTATAATAAAAATTCTCTCATTTTTTACCCAAAATACGAAAGAAATTTATCAAAAAAAGAATCTCAAAGAGCAATGTTAGAAATCGTTTATTACGTGAAACGTCCAAATTACAAATTCCCATTTTGGTACTTCGTCTTCAGTGTTTCAGGAACTTTTCTCTTTACAGTATAGGTAGGCATCGTGTTGATCCCACTTACTGTAGTCAAGGAAAAGATTTGAAAAAAAGTCTATGGTATAAAGAGATGTATAGGGAAAGGATTAAAATGCATAAAATACTGAAGACTGGTCAGTGGTCATAGACTTCATATACTATAGGATCACGGAAACCATAATTATGGCAATCCAGGTAACTATGACAACACGAACTCGTGTCCGTTATACAATATAGAAAAAAAAAGGTGCAATGAATATGTTTTTCGAAAAAATCTTATTTACCAACCGATTTTTATGAAATTTTCACCGTTTATTTTCCGCCATTTCAAGTCGAACAATTTAGTTTTATATTAGTCTAAAATTACGTTAAAAGTTTTAATGTTATTAGGAATTTTCTTTGTTTTGGAAAATGTTAATCTTGTCACTGAATTTCGAATATTGCGCTATAAACCCAAAATATTGTTTTTTTCCAGTGTGTTAATTGGCGTTAGGTAATAGTTTCAACGTGATTATATAAAATTTTTTGACCTGGGTCCATCTCATACCCCATAATTTTTAATTTTCATATATTTTTTTTAAATTATCATGTAGAAAGTGTCTATGAATGTCCTGTGTATATATACAAGTATGAGAATATCGTAGGGGACGGTGGGGTAAGACGGAACCCCCCCCCTCTAAACCCAAGCAGAAAGGGCGAGGTTCAGATATTGGTTGCTAGATGTCCTTCACGTCACCAAACAAAAGCATGACACAAAAGAAAAAAGCAAAGCAAGCGAAAGCTGGGCCATCCTGGGCTCATGACAGTGACAGTGAGGATGGAGATTCAACCAAGTGCTTGTATTGCAATGACACGTTTGGTAATTCTGTGCGAGGGGAAGGGTGGGTTTGTTGCGCCATTTGCAAGAGATGGGCACATGAGGAATGTGCAGGGGTAGAGGATGATGAGGAAGAGGTTTTTGTGTGTGAGTTGTGCCAGTAAGGATGGACTCCTGGGGTCCATCTTACCCCGTGATTCGTTTTTGGTACAATAAAAATATTGATTTGGTAAAATCTCGTGTTTCAGTCTTTTCCTCTAAAAACCGTGACCAGGGTGTGGACTTTAAATATAACACCCCAAAGCACCACCACAACCCCTAAAAAAAACCCAAAATTATATAAATGTGGTTTCTAAACTCATTTTTGTGTTAAGTAGTCCGTCTTACCCCACCTTCCCCTACATTAAATTTTATATATATATATATATAACCATCTCAATAATCTGCTTTTTTAAAACTTTTCATTTTGAGAAAATTGAACATAAAAGTTCAATTGTCTGTAAAACTTTTTTCAACCATTAAATTTTCCTAAAAATTTGTATGACATAAGCCGATTATATGTAGCAGTTTTATAACAAGTTTCAAACAAATTGTACGAAAATTTTTTTCTTTTGCAACGACTTCAGTTTTATTGGATAAAACTCTGAACCCCCTTAAACGTTTTTAAAATAAGCTTAAAATTTTAAACCTCCATAAACTTTTTTCTATGAAAACGATTATGTTTAGATTTAAAATAAATAGTAAATGGGTGCTCTTCCAATATGTGCTCTACCTTAAAATTTACATTCCAATACGTGATCTACCTTAGATTATTCGGATTAGCAGCAGGTACGTTAGTTAGCCTTATAAGGCTAACTAACGAAAATATCACGACTTAACCTAACCAATCGTCAAGGGCGTATAGTTGACCTAACGATTGGTTAGGTTAAGTCATGATATTTTCGTTAGTTAGCCTTATAAGGCTAGTTTCACGGTAGAGCACGTATTGGAATATGGTGGATCACAGTTTCGCGGTAGAGCACATATTGGAAGAGCACCTAGTAAATGTTATAGGTGAAACCGATGTTGTAAGTTTGAAGCAAATCGGACGAAACTTTTTTCATCTATTGGTAGGCCTATTTGAACTTCATGGTTTAGAATCAGTGACCGATACACATACACAATTTTTTTGTTATTTATTTCTACAAAAATCACACACACACACACACACACACATCAACGTCAGTTAGGTGTTTTTCACGGCGTTTCCAATATAACTAACCGAGACGCACATAAATTTTAGAACAATTTTGAACTTTGAGAAATGATAATGCTAAATAAAGCCTAAAAAATTACATTCGTCTGTACATATAGGCAAATTTCATTATTATTTGGTAAAAATATGTACGTTTGTTAAATCTATGAGAATTTTTTGCATTATGAAATAACATAAATCAAGAAAACTTTTAATCTATATTATTTCTTCCCAATCTCTCTCTCTCTCTCTCTCTCTCTCTCTCTCTCTCTCTCTCTTTTGTAAACCAATTTTATTTTATTTTTAATTTTCTTAAAAAATGACAGTATTCACGTCAGTATCATTAAAATTCAAAAGAATTTCCTTCATGTCTCGAAGATCACAAAAGCACATCTATGCGTGTTTTCTCCACATGATATATGACGCGTTCGGTGGAGAAGGGGCGAACGCAACATTTTCGAATTATGCCACAAAATGCAGTTAAAGTTTGTAAACTTTAAACCTTTGTATTTTTCCGGTTTATTGAAATGTTGTATGAATTTGAACACATATTTGAGTAAAATATTGTTGTGTAATATGTCGATATAATAAAACGCCAAGAAATTTTACAATATTATTTATTGATAGCTTCTGATGTTAACTGGTGTAATCCATTATTAGGTCCTCTTCGTCGAATGTTGTATTACCTGCTTCAACTGTTTCGGTTTCTTCCAGTTCCTTTAACAATCTTGTATAATAGTTCACTGCAGTTGCAGGCATTAGGTCTGATAATTCTTTGAGATCTTTTATTTTTTCCTTAGTTATTGGCAGCAATTGGAAATACTTTTGTTGCAGTGTCTGCTGGGCTAGATTGAATAAACTGACACTGTAGGATTTTTTCCCTTTCTGCAGTCTGACGGGATGGCTATTATCTGGGGTTGTGCGGTATGCAGTAGATATTACGTAGCCTTCTTTGTGTTGAAAGTCAAATATTAACTTTCTTGCATCTGTAAATTTAGTAGTTGTTGATTTCCTAATGACAATGCACGTTTTTAGGACGTCAAAATCGAGAAAATCAGCCTGTTTCATTTCTACAACTAGGAAGCGCTGCGAAACGGCTGTAGTTATGGCCGTAACATAATCTTTTTTGGTGTAAATAATATTGCTGTAATTATTTTTTATATTTTGTTCAATTTGGCCAAATTGAGCATCACGGGGCATTGTCGAGTGACCAGAAAGTAGATAGATGTGTTCAATGTGAAGCAATGATGCGGAGTGAATTTCTCTGAGATACATTAAAACCTAAATTTTACCGTGAAAGAGTGCAGACTAACATCTAATTTTTTGCATAGGTAAAGCAAAGGTTTTAAAGGATAATTATACGACAAAAAACTCATTTTTCGAATTTTGTGGCGTTCGCCCCTTCTCCACCGAACGCGTCATATTCCGTCATGCAACCGCAGAAAACTGGAAAAATATGTCACATATAAGTCATTCTTTGCGATACTTGTTTTTCCTTGATAATGTTGAATTTGTTCATGCATACGAGTACATTATTCGTGTATATAAATATATACACAGGGGGGAGTAAAGTCTTTAAGGATTTTATACATACAAATAATTTATTAATAATAAATAAATTCCATTGATATCACTGCAGTGTGTGCGATACTTTTCAAAACACTGACCCTAGGTTAGAACAGGAAAGTCCTCGGCCCTAGCCCCAATCAGCGCCATGTCATTAACGATGGAATACAGCAATGAAGAAAAAGTGTATTTTGTATCGTGGGCTATTTCGGAAAAAAATTGTGAAGAAAGTTTGCGTTTATTTCAAGAAAAATATAATAAACCACCACCAAATGCAACTACTCTTTGATAATGGAAGCTCAAACTTTTGGAAACAGGAAGCTTGGTAAAACATCGTCCAAGAAGCTGAAGGCCAGTTACGGCGACAGGAGATAACAACAAAGAAAATGTTCTCGCCACTTTTCAAGTCGATCCAACAACTTCAACGAGAAAAATTGCACAGGAATTGGGTATTTCGAAATTTTCAATAGCAAAAATATTGAAATCACAGAAGTATCACGATTACAAACCCAATTATTGTCAGCTCATATTAGACGATAATTCTGATAGACGGCTGGAATTTGCTGAAACAACGAGACAAAAGTTGAACAGTGATCCAGAGTTCCTTGGAAAGATAAAATTTTCAGGTGAATGTGTCTTCGGTTTAACGAGTAAAGGGAACAAACAACGTTCACTATCAAAATATGATAGGGTAAACTCGTTAAGACGGCTACACTAACAGTTTGGGTGTGCATTGGTTATTCAGGACCCATTTCCTATAACATATCGAGAGATACGATGGATGGAAAATGCTATTGCCAGGTATTGAGAGAGAAAGTTTTGCCACAGTTAACTAATGGGGTTGGCAGGAATTGGCTTTATCAACATGATGGAGCGACGCCACCCTGCAGCTGCTCGTGAGATTCTGGATACGATTGTTGAAGATGGGTTGGGCGGCCAGGTCCCATCGAGTGGCAGGTCAGATCACCTGATTTAATCTCACGTGATTTCTGGCTTTTGGTTTATTTGCATGACAAACTCTACACTCCTGGTTTCCTCTATCTAAATGTGAATGCCCTTGGCCGCAGAATATATGTTGAGAAGAACAATGAAGAGTTCCACAGAGAGAATCCACAAATGTATCATAGCAGATGGAGAACTCTTTGAAGATTAAATTATGATTTAACAAAATATTTGTAAGAATAAAATTATTATAGGACTTGTTTGATTTGTTTCATCTTTTGAACACTCATCTCTATAATGTTGTTAACTAAATAGAAAAGTTGTATGTACAAACTCCTTAAAGACTTTTCTCCCACCCGGTATATATATATATATATATATATATATATATATATATATACAGGGCGTCCCAAAAAAATGTATACACAATTTAAATAATTATAAAGGCAGTGTTTATTAAAATACATTTCATTTTCAAAATGTAATAGAATCTACAGACATTATTTAATTGTTTTGTCAACGCCTGTTTTCAAACTGACGTCCGTTCTGGTCCAGGCACTGCTGATAACGCGAAGCAATGGAATCGCAAACATCACGAAACATTTCGTTTGGTATTTGTGTGCATTCTCGTTCAATGGCTGCTCTCAATTCAGCGACTGTTGCAGGTTTTATAGCGTAGACTTTGTCTTTTAAGTATCCCCATAAAAAAAGTCTAGTGGTGTGAGGTCTGGTGAACGCGGAGGGTATTCTACGAAACCCCTTCGTCCAATCCACATCCACATCGTGCCAAGTACCACTCGCAATATCCACTCTTCGGTCCGGATCATCTTCATTAATAGCATGGACTAATCTTGGAATGTAACTTTTCCATTGACAGCGCTTCAAAATGCGTTGGACAGACGATTCTGAAATTCCTACCTCACGACTCGCTTGCCGCACAGATTGTCTTGGACTTTCGTGATACGTTTCCAGTACTCTTTCTTGCTTTGTGGGGCTTGTCGATGTCCGTGGTCTTCCGGAACGCTTCTTGTGGACATTCTGAACAGTTCCATCGGCTACAAACTTATCTCTAATTCGAGTGATGGTAAGTCGCGTTGGTGGATCTGTTTGAAACTCCCTCCTAAACTGTCTTTGTACTTCAACTGCGTTTTCACACTTCCAGTAGCATTTTAGAATGAATTTCCTTTGTTCAAAGCTTAGTCTGACTGCCATTATTAATTCTAATGGGTTTAACTTGGAAAGAAAGAAACATCAATTGAGCTATCAGCTGTTAAAGTGTGTATACATTTTTTTGGGACGCCCTGTATAATATATATAGTGTATATATTCTAAAATTTAATACTATTTCATTATTTCAGTAGAATGGGCGCAAAATGGGAGAGTGCAATGCAATTTAAAATGTTGGTCAATGTTGCAAGTTGTTATGCAACAAGGGGAGGGGTGTTGCAAGTTGTTATGCAACAAGGGAGGAGATGTTGCAAGTTGTTATGCAACAATGGGATGGGGACGTTGCAAGTTGTTATGCAACAAGGAGAGGGGGATGTTGCAAGAGCAAAAACGGGTTATGCAATTTGGAAGCAGAGTTATCCCCCAAGAGAAAGAGAGAGAGAGAGGAGGAGAGGTGTTCGCCTGGCAGGAGCCAAGCGCATATTAAGACTTCAGCTGAGCGGCCGTTGTGTTATAGGGCCCCTAATCAGTCAGCTGGCTTAATCAGCCAGTTGGCTTATCTGGCTGAGTTGCTAGATTGCGCTATTTATTTAATTAAAGCATATATTCTGCCTTAATCCGCCAGTTGGCTTATCTGGCTGAGTTGCCAGATTGCGTTTATTTATTTAATTAAAGCATATATTCTGGCTTAATCTGCCAGTTGACTTAGAAGGCATAAATGACTTGTTCAGATGTACAGGTTGATTTGCCAGAGAGCGCTATTTATTTAATTATTGCATATATTCTGGTTTAGAAATCCGCTTTAGAAGCCAGCCAATTGATATAATTAAATACCGTGTACTACCAAAACAATTAAATAAAACACCATTACATCATTCTGTTTATTTAGGCGAATTAGTGGAAATATGTGGAAAAAAAATATACAATGGAATATATATGATCAAAAATAATAATAGCATACGGACGAAGAATATATAATAAATATACAGTGTAATATATATATATATGATAAAAAAATAATAATAGCATAAGAAACACGACCTACAGGCGGGGCCGCCAGCTTGACCTCCGGGTGAAGAGAGACCAACACACGAAACAACATAAGGTTCATAAGGTATACAAAACGTTGTATTATCAATATATTAGTACAGGAACAGTATTAGCTCCACTACTCTTCATAATCATCCTAACTGACATATATATATATATATATATATATATATATATATATATATATATATAATATGTGTATATAATATATATTATATATAAAAAATATATATATATATATATATATATATATATATACACATAAACAAAATCTACAAGTGGACGGAAGACAACAATATGAAGTTTAACACCGAGAAATTTCAGCTATTACGGTACGGAAAAAGAGAAGACCTAAAGTCCATGGAATATTATACCCCAAATGGACAGGAAATTCAGAGAAATTCCAGAGCAAAAGATTTAGGGGTTGTAATGACAGATGATGCGAAATTTGAAACACAAAATAAGATAGCAGTAAACAGAGCAAAGAGAATAACGGGTCAGATATTGAGAACCTTTAAACGAAGGGATAGGAATGTAATGATTCCTCTACTGAAAACCCTGATAATACCCAAATTGGAATACTGCTCGGTCCTAACATCCCCATATAAAAAAGAAGACATTAGACAGCAGGAGGGGATCCAAAGAAGCTTCACAGCCAAGATCAATGGGTGAAAATAACTAAATCACTGGGAAAGGTTACGAGAACTAGACCTATATTCACTGGAAAGGAGAAGAGAGATACACCATTATTTACACTTGGAAAATAATGGAGAAACTAGTCCCTAATCTTACTCTAAATCCCATAACTCCCCAAACAACGATGGAAAGTAGAAGCGGTAGACTGTGTCGTATTCCCAAATTGAAGGCGAGACAGGGAACATCCTTAACCCTGGAAGAAAATAGTTTTGTAGTGAGAGGACCAAAACTGTTTAATCAGTTGCCCAAAGACCTAAGAAACACGAAGGGAGTTGCAGTGGAAATCTTCAAAAAAAGACTAGACGCCTGGCTCAGAACAATCCCCGATGAGACGGGCGTACCTGGCTATGTGAGATGGAGAGCGCAAGAATCCAACTCACTACTTCACCAGGCCAACTCGAGAGGAGGGGCGACAAGCTTGACCTTCGCGAAGTGAGAAATCATCGAGCGGAACCTTTGTAAGGTTGTAAGGTAAGGTAAGGTGTATATATAGATAGTTATATTAAATAATTAAATATGTTGAAAATAATAATATACGAAATGTATAATCAAATGCATATTAGTATGTATATATATATATATATATATATATATATACACTTCATTTTTTCATTTGTTTCGTTCTCTCGCTCTCTTCTTGCGCGGAATATTCTCCTGTACAAGCGTCGTTCTTTACGTTAATTATACTGCGTGTTTGCAGTTTAAATGTATATAATGTACGGCATGCGGGAGGTGCCCCCTTGGGGCATTGGTTTCTGCGCGTATGTAGAGGAATTACGGCATCTGATTGAGTGAGGCCCGTGGTGTAATGGTTATCATATCTGACCGGCAAACGGAAGATCCCGGGTTCAATTCCCGGGTGGTTACCTCATTTTTTCATTTGTTTCGTTCTCTCGCTCTCATCTTGCGCGGGATATTCTCCTATACAAGCGTCGTTCTTTGCGTTAATTATACTGCGTGTTTGCAGTTTAAATGTATATATATATATATATATATATATATATATATATATATATATATACACAATTAAATAATAAATATGTATCCTTTATGTTCTACTGGGTATATTAAATAATTAAAAATAATAATATACGAAACGTTTAATGAATTGCATATTAATAGAGGAAATGTATATATATATATATATATATATATAAGGGGTTCCAAAAATCCTTAGCCCCCACCACCCCCATTTGCAGCTTACATGTTTAATTATATCGAAATAGTTTTTAGTGATTATAAAAATACAGGGTGTACATAAAGTCAGGATCTATTTTTGTGAAGCACTTGGAAATTATATGGAATTCAATCATAAAATGATAAAGTGGTAACATTTATTAAATAATTAACAGTAGGATTCGACGTGACGCCCATCAGTATCCCCTGCACAGCTCAAATCGTTCCGCAGCATTTCTAAACACATTCTGGAGCATTTGCGGGGTTATGTTATCTGCAGCAGTTCGTATACGTGTACGTAAGTTTTCAAGACTCGTAATCTTCGTCTGATAGACGTGCGATTTGATAAATCCCCATGCAAAGAAATCTAAAGGGGTTAAATCTGGTGATCTCGCTGGCCAAGGTCTGTTGCTTCCGCGTCCGATCCAGCGATTTGGAAAACGTCCATTTAGATAATCCTGAACAATTTTGGCATAGTGACAAGGAGCACCATCATGTTGATAGACGACGGTACTAACAATCCTATCCCCAATCAGCTGAGGTTCAAGGAATTGCTGCAACATGTCCAGATAAATAAGCCCCGTAACTGTAGCTTCAGCAAAGAAAAAAGGACCATAAACCTTAGATTTTGTTAAACCCATCCAGACATTAACTTTAGGTGAGTCTCTTTCTCAATTTTGGACGAAATCATTCGGTCTTTCATCTGCCCAAATTCGACAGTTATGGCGATTTACTTTTCCACACGTATGGAAAGTGGCTTCATCACTAAAGAGAATGTTGTCCATTAAATTATCACTCCAGATTTGTTCTACGAGATCAGCACACACAGCACTTCGTTGAGGAAAATCTTCCTCATGTAAATCATGTAAAACCTGCAAATGATAGCTTTTCTTCTGCAAATTAACTTTCAGAATTTGTGCACAGATGACGTCGGGAGGCCGAGTCTGTGTGATGCAGCACGAACGGACGTACGTGGCTCCTCAGTGATAATTCCGCGTACTGCATTCACGGTAAGATCTGACATACACGGTCGTCCTGATCTTGCTTCATCACTTACAGATCCCGTTCGTTTAAATTTGTTCACCAATTTTCGTATTGTCTTGTCTATTGGTCCCGGCTTATGAAATCTCCTTCTAAACTTCTCTCTGATGTCATTGTATTTCTTTCCCTCGATTCGCCAAATTACTATTGCCACACGCTCTTCTGTATTCATTCTAAGGGCTTCTGAAAAGAAAAATAGAAAAAAATAATTATTTCACAAAAATAGATCCTGACTTTATGTACACCCTGTATATAAAATTCTTTATTTATTGCAGGTATTAAAATTACTCTAATTGATAAAGTGATAATATAATGGCCTCTCAATAATTGGTGATTCGGAGAGGCAACGTGTGATAGATCGCATACGAACAATAACATTTCGGGAAGCTCGTGATGCTGGAGCCACCTTTATAAAATTCCATTTGATCTTGTGTTGAATTCGTTCAGAACGGATTTAGACAAGAAGGGCAAACTGCTAAAATTGGTAGTTTTCATTACAAATTTGTATGCTCATCCCACAATTGTTATTTCTATATTTATTATATATATATATATATATTTTTTTTAACGTATATATAGTCTCGGACTCTTTATTTACTTCAGTGTTCCTGAGGATATCATTAGACGAAAGCGCTTGAGCACCATTCTGTTTCCTTTCCTTCGTGGTTTTATTCATCATAAATATTTTTCACGTGTTTCTTTCGTGAAATAATTTTCATATATATATATATATATATATATATATATATATATATATATATTCCTATTGTATAGGAATAAATGAAAATATTTTTTTTATGTAGAAAAGAGGGTCTAAGGGCAAGCACCCGCAAAAGTGACTCCTTCACAGAGGACGGAGAGAGCCAAAAACAAGGTCTTCAAGGCTTAATGATGCCTTATTATTTTTTTAATATAAATTTTGTAAAGGTTGTGTAGTAGGGTGGAGTGAAAATACTAAACCATCTTGCCTCACTCATGTTTTGGTGTATTGACCCTCTAGAAGTTCTAAAAAGATAATATTTTCTTTTTAGGACCCTCCACCAGCCGCATTTTTGCCGAAAACAAAATGGCGGAAAGTCATACTTTGAAAGACACCTAGTATAATATCTATCGGTTATTGAGAGAAGATATCGCGTTATATTGTGCGTTATTTGGTTATAACTATGATAACGAGTAAATATATTCACACAACACAAACGATACTTACAAATCACCAACTACTTAAGAACACACAGACGCTTATCTAAACATCAGTCTCACTCGAGGTCAATGACAACTTGCACATGGCTGATAAGGGATGGGGGTAGGAGCCGCATGCTACAGACAAATGAACTTCCCTTGAGGCATCTGTTTGAGCGATACGACGGGAAAACAACTTGGCCAAGATCATTCAGAGGATCTATTGGTAATGCTCTTAAGACTTCCGATGAGATGCCTGTGGTAGAGTTCTCCCAAATTACGGATGGGGCCGATAGCATCCCAGTTCTTACAGATGAGCTCATAGAACATTTAAGTAATGATCAACAATACATGTTCAGAATAATTGGGGCCATAAGAGAAAGATATGTTGACGGAAGCCTAGAGAAAATCAAGCCTGGTCCCCTTAACAACTCTAGATGGTTAACTCCAGCTAATAGACTATGTCGTTAATATGTCTCCCAAAAGAATCCCTCCAGAGAGTTACGTAGCCTTGCATGTCCGTTATAAATAGATATAGAATGTAACATATTTGTGGATAGTAGTCTATTATGACTTGCTCCTCTGGACCGAGAGATTCTATCTTTAGTTTTAAACCGATAATTAATTATTTTTAAATTGATAATTATTTAGTTTCGTAAAAATTGGTCGTTGCCAATTTACCGGCAGTTTTTAAATAAGTTTCTTATGTTCTTGTGGTTCGGAACCCACGTAAAATTGTAGGTCCCCTCCGCCACCACGGAGGACATACACAATACACGATTACGAACACAGTTAGGTAGACCAGCCATGAGTGGATCCTAGGGTCTTTGTTGGTCTGAAACATTATAACATTATAACAATATAAAATTTAAACCGTATATGCCTGATGGATCCAAACATCAACCTGTTACCCCAAGATATACAAAAAGTTGTCCAACCTTATATATCATAGAATACCTATTTTGCTCACTCAGAAAATATTCTTCTATCAATGCTGTCAGATAGTGAGCAAAAGCTGCGCAAAGTTGCAATCGATCGAATAATACAAACAAGAAAGTGTATGGAAGCCAATACAAGGAAAATCAGAGAATTTAGAGTACCAGAATTGAACTTCAAAGCATTACATTGGACAGACATCATCTTCTGGGATAGGGTTGATATCAGTGAACCATCTCTCACTTCTAAATTGTGTGATGAAGAATTGCTTGAGTACGAAACAAAATATTTCAAAGTTGAGCAATACCCCATTCACACACAGATCGTCGAAAGAGCCGTGAAGTTGGTTGCAGATGCATCAGCATCAGCAATATCACAGGAATCAAGAGACGGATTTATTAGGTCAAGAATAAAAAGTCGCTCTCTGCTTCCCTCACTTGAAACCTAAAAGGATCTGATGCCTCTCCTGAAAAATAATAATATTTGAGATGAGCTGGTTTTATGTCGCATTCAAATGTAATTGATTTACGGCATCCAACAAAGTGAGACCAGATGCAATTTTATTGCAATACAATGTATGCACAATAGAGTGGATCGATTTTACATGTTTTTCGATTTCCATATTCTAATAGAGACAAAAACTTGCGCATGCATGAGAAAATAGCCTCTGCAAAATCTTAGCTTAATAGGTAATCATCTTCTGCCCCCGGCAGAGCGATGAAAATCATATTTTAGTAGTCAAAAACGTATTTTTCTTATAATTTGTAAAATATTTCAATATGCATCAAAATTATTCCTAATAACTATAACGTCGATGAAAAAGACCTCATATGATCGTTTTTCCAAGCGCGTTGTCCTACGTTAATATCGTTTGCCCCCGGCAACAACGTCAAATGTTGAAAAAATAGGTAATTTATATACATATTTTCAGATCGGCTCTTTGTCTTAAATAATGCATTTATATATTTCCCATAGCATTTATATCGTTGCTTAGGCATGAAATAACACACACGCAAAATTTTATGACTCTAGGCTAGGGTTTAAAGGTCATCAGGTTCTGCCACTGCAATAACATCAGGTATCATCAACTTTCTAGAGACTAACAATATTAGCACGGACGACATTGTGGCTATCGGCTGTGATGGTGCCGCAGTGAACACGGGTCGAAAGGGTGGATCCATTCGTATGATTGAAATGAAACTACAAAGGCCAGTTCAGTGGATCATATGCCTATTACACGGTAATGAATTATCACTGCGACACCTCATTCAAGACTTGGACGGCAAAACAACTGGGCCAATGGGCTTTACTGGACCAGTTGGAAAACAACTGAATGACTGCGAAAAACTTCCAATTACAGAATTCGATGCCATTCCATCTCCCGACATTGACATAGATGATGCCGAGTTGAGCACTGATCAAAAATATTTGTTAGGCATCTACAGAGCAGTGTCGAGCGGTAGCTGCTCTTCAGCTCTCGCGGCTCGAAATCCAGGTAAGATGGCGCATTCCAGGTGGCTGACAACAGCAAATAGATTTCTGCGCCTCTATGTTTCAACCAGTGAACCCTCCAGCACCTTCAACGAAATTGTGCGATTCATTATGACAGTTTACGCACCAATTTGGTTTAAGATAAAGAAAAACTCCAGTTTCACTGAGGGCGCAAAACATTTTTTCGAAATGATGCGTCTCTCTCAGACCATGCCTCAAAGATCTAAGACAATCGCCAACAAAGTCCTCCGTAGAAATTCTTTCTTTGCTCACCCAGAAAATATTTTGATCTCCATGCTACATGCCGATGAGCAACACATAAGAGAATTGGGATGGAGAAGAATATTAAAAGCACGATCAAAACAATCACCAGGGGGGAATTCGAGCCTTCGCCATGCCTGAGCTGCTCTACGATAGTCAAAACTATTACGAAATGATCAACTGGCAAACGGCTGAGGTGACCGAACCCCCCGTTACAAAAACAATACCTGATACCCTACCCGAATAAAAGAGTTTGTTGAGACGGGAGACCAGCCTGATGGACTGATCCCACTATTCCCTTGTCATACTCAAGCGGTCGAGAAACTCATCAAATTAGTAACCGAAGCCTCTGCCAGTGTAAGTGGAATAGAAGAGAGGGACGGATTCATCCGCTCCCGTCTTCACTCCCGAACAAAATTTCCACGATTTGATTCTAAGAAAGATTACCGTATGTAAATCGACATGCAGCCAAAGGAAGGGTGGTTGGGGCTGGATAGGGTGGAGCTCGACGTACAGCCACCTCCTCGTGGTGAGTTCTGGGTTGCTAATTTTATAAAATTAGCAAGCGAGGAGCTGTACTTAGTACTTATCGTACTTATAACAACGCATTAACGTAATTATAATCCACATTTAGACTTTTCTCGGGGACAGAAGATATTACTCTAGAGTCATAAAATTTTGCGTGTGTGTTATTTCATGCCTAAGCAACGATAAAAATGTTATGGGAAATATATAAATGCATTATTTAAGACAAAGAGCCGATCTGAAAATATGTTTATAAATTACCTATTTTTTCAACATTTGACGTTGTTGCCGGGGACAAAAGATATTAACGTAGGACAACGCGCTTGGGAAAACGATCATATGAGGTCTTTTTCACCGACTTTATAGTTATTAGGAATAATTTTGATGCATATTGAAATATTTTAAAAATTATAAGTAAAATACGTTTTTGACTACTAAAATATGATTTTCATCGCTCTGCCGGGGGCAGAAGATGATTACCTATTAAGCTAAGATTTTGCAGAGGCTATTTTCTCATGCATGCGCAAGGTTTTGTCTCTATTAGAATATGGAAATCGAAAAAAAATGTAAAATCGATCCACCCTAATGCACAATGGTGTTTTTTAAGTACAGTTTTGCATTATAAAGCGTTTCTTTTCATTCATTTTTTTTTATAGAACACTTAGTTTTTATGTTATGAGCATATTTTTATTTATGGACAACCGGCTGATGGCCATTTTGCTTTTACGTAAAAATCCGAGAGATGGTTTGAGTTACAAACATTAAATTACTGAATACATCATTTTTATGTTCTAATACACCAAAAAACAAGTGAGACAAATAAATTTGAAATAAAAAGTTGTGTTTCAGTCGGGCATATTGTGTAGTGTGTTTCAGAGCATACTAGACTGCTCACAGAGTAGATGAGACACGGAAAAAGATCAGCTAAGGAGGTCAGTGACAGGAGAAACGGGAGTTCCAGCACTCCCTGACTCCTGCCTAACATCCATCCCATCTTCTACAATCTGTATAGGTATATGTACAGAAATAGATTTCCAATAGAGTATATGTACTAATAGGCTTAGAAATGAATTTTCCCGCAAAGCGTAACGCTTTAGGTGAATTGTAAAAAAGGGGCAAATTTTAAATTTTTGGCAACTTAGTTTTGCATAAAAACAAAATAGCGCATTTGTTAGTTTAAAAAAAAATAAGGTAATATCATGGAACAGTACTGAAAATATTCCGAAAACCATAAGTGATAACGAATTTTAGAGCATAATCCAGAAACATAATTAGATTTTGCAAATTTTAACTCGTACATCTTTTATCGGTGAAATTTTCATTTCTGAGATATGCATTTGAAGTTTTTGTTCATTCTACAAATAGAAAAGTTTGACACCATTTATTTTTAAATGTTCAAAACGATTTCAGCAGTATTTTTCGTATTGCTTTTAAGCACAGACGAATACGGCTAGGAAGCTCTAGGAAGCTCATTTATCTAGTGCGTGAGGACTATCGGGAGTCGAACTCCCTGGACTCACTGTCTTCAGTTCGCTTATATAGGTGCTAGCTACTGAGTTACGTATCCTGCTTAAACAAAAGGTACACATTATAAATGAAAAAGAATAATAATACGTGTACGGTACGTTTTCTTCCTTGTCATGTAACAATGTTATGTTACACGTTGTTAATTGATTAGTACAATATATCTCTCAGAAAAAATACAAAGTATGAAGTGCTGTAATTTTAATTTAAAACTGTTCAAAGGATATGGTTTGATATACAGATGGTTGACAAAAGTAAATAGACACCTTCGGTTTCTCCAAGGCTTTTGATTTGATAATAAACATAAATAAATATTAACAGATTTATTGAATCAATATATTTAGAATCTTTTTGCTTTCCCCTTTGCATTATATAAAGCTGACACACGTTTTGGCATTCAAATGATGAACGTTGCCATTTGTTCTTGAGGACAATCATCGCGGTGTCTATTTATTTTTGTCAACCCTCTGTATTTTCATTTACCCTGATAATTATGTATTTCTAGATGTTTGATCATTCATGATTTCCCATCAGTTTGACCATGAGTACAATATAATTAAACAACCTCGAGTATTGTTCTTCTTCCTAAATAATAAAAAACAACTTAAAAATAGGTGTTCTTTCTAAGGGGTTCCAAAAAAACCTTAATCCCCCATTTGCAGCTTACATGTTTAATTATATCGAAATAGTTTTTAGTGATTATAAAAATATATAAATTTTTTTATTTATTGCAGATATTAAAATTACTCTAGCTGATAAAGTGATAATATAATGGCTTCTCAATTAATTGGTGATTCGGAGAGGCAACGTGTGATACAGTAGATCACATACGAGCAATAACATTTCGGGAAGCTCGTGATGCTGGAGCCACCTTTATAACACGTTCATGGGTTGCCAAAAAGTTGCGAAGAAGTGAGGACTTCGTCCAAAGAAATTGGAATAAAACTTTGGATGAAGGTGAAATGGATACAACCAAATCTGGGCGCCGAAATTTGCCACTCTTTCAGGAAACAAAGGACATCATTGAAAGCGGTACGCGTAAGCGGAAAAACAGCTGTGCTAAACTTTCTAGAGAGATCGAAGTGTTGAGAGGAAAGATCGTTCGTGCTGAGATCATTTGACTGCAGGGCCGTAACTAGGGTTTAGAAATTAGTGAGGTCCAGATTTTTTTCGAGCGCGGCGGGACGAGCAAAATTCAGACCAAAATGACATCTACAAACACAACCCAAGCTATACACTAAACACAAAACACAAAACGCTCGACGCTCCCTCTTTTCAAAAGAAAAGCGGTAATATGCGTTTCATACACGGAGAACGGTTCAGTCTCTTTTTTTTTTAGGAAATAATTACCGAGGTCCGGACCTCGGTGACCTCATAGGTAGTTACGGCCATGTTTGACTGTACCGTCATAGGCAAGGTTTAAAGCCTTAGCATGAACTTCCAAAGCCAAGAAAAACTCAACTTAACATTGATGACAGAATGTGGTTTGCCCATTATCTTGAAAATTGGGATGTGGATGATTTCATGCATTTAGCTGTCTCCGATGAATTTCTTGTTTACGTAACACGTCGGCCTAACTACCAAAATGATCGAGTGTAGGCCACATCACCAGATGAAATCGATGACAATGAACATTATCGCGAATTATTAAAAAGTCCAGACTGTGTTGGTGTGTTTGTTTTGTTCACTGCAAAGAAGCTCATGTGGGTGCTGAAGCCAAATGGTCAGAGTTGGGATGGACAGTATTTTCGTGATACTATTCTACCCCAGCATGTCATTCCTTTTCTAAGAAACCCAAACAATGTTTTGGATGTCGATCAGGTCACACTTCTGCACGATAAGGCCCCCTGCTTTAAGGCATTAACCACTCAACAGTTGTTGCGGAACCATGAGATCGATTTCATTGGAAGTGAAGAATGGCCAGGAAATTCTCCTGACCTGAACGTCTGTGAACACATTGGATCAGTTATAAAGGACAAGGTTGAATGTCTCTTGTTTCAAGAACCTGCATCAAATCGATTTTCGAAGGATACAATGACGCAACACATTGAAACTGTTTTAGCAAATTTGCGTAAAGATCAATATCTATTCACGTCACTTTTGGCAAGCTACCCAAAGCGAATTCAGGCTGTCTTGGAAGCCAATGGCGGAAACAACAAGTTTTTATTGTCTCTCATTAAATGCAGGATTAAATTCTCTTTTGTCAGGTATGTTTAGTTTTACTGTACCTCTAATGGTTTAGGCCATGGGCGGGGAGGCTAAGGTTTATTGGAGCCCCGTATACAAAATTAAATACTTAAATATACATCCTTTATGTTCTACGGGGCAAAACGCTAAACTCACACGTAATCGAGTCTACATTCACATCGTTATTACTTTGTACTACGCGGTAAAACCGTCCAAGCAACACTTCACCGTTTAACTTATACGTATGCCTATACTCGACATAAATGGCCTCATATCGTTCAATACTATTTTTGTGCCCACTTTACATTCGGTTGGCAAGTTATCTTTAAACACGGCTAGAATACAATCAAAAGCACGCAAAAAGAGATCATCGTTAACCACAACATCATTATTAAATACAAGTTTATAAACAAGCCTTTCCAATCAAGGGTTTTTTCTTACCGTCCCGAGTTTTTCAATCGTGAACTCTTCTTCACTCTGCATAGCGGCAATTGAAATAATCTTCCAAGTCATAACAACAGCTACTCATTATATAGAGGTATAGCTCTTCAGGGTGAACAGTGTAGACAAGCTCTGCCCTGTACCGCTCAAGTGTTTTGTACCAAAGTTGAGGATATTTCGAAGAATCTAAACGTTTTAAATATGCATCCAGCTCTAGACCATTCTCGCCTTGTTCATTCCTACATTCGATAAATTCGTCGAGCAGAGCGGTGTATGCGTATTCAAGAACCGTGTGAAAATAAATCATATCCGTAACACGAGCATCTAATATTGGCTTCAGCTTGCGGAATCCTACGATTTCAAACATTCTGTCGAGGATGAAACGGTTTCGCGTAGGGACAAGAACGTTATCAGAAGCATTCTTCCACATCAGTCGTATATCAATGCATGGCTGTTCGTTATTCATAAACAAAGTGCAAACAACGGCATATGAGGGGGCGTCACTAATCTGCTCTCTTCAGGTATTTTATAACGGTCCTCTCCCTACTTCTCAACTATCACGAAGACTCTATTCATCTCCTCAACACTTAAATAAATAACATTACGTTTCCCAGAGTTTGCTTGCCTGCAAATCGTTTCAAGTACATAGTTAATGGTGCCGGTTTCACGCCTGAACACGGGCAATGACTTCGTCACGAAGACATTGTACGAGGCGTTGAGAATGTTTCTCGAAGGAAGTTCCATCGTATTCGCACGTCCATTCGGTTCAAGCTCTGAGATGACTATGAGCCACAGGTGGACGGATCGGCTCGTCGGGCGGAGTGAGTCACGCTGATGAAACTTGTACGGGTTTGTTCGAACTCGTGTGTTTCGTGAGGTACACGGGTGGGCGGCTCGCTGGGGGCAGCGAGTCACACCATAAACTGCTGAAGCGTGTATAGGCTTCTTCGAACACTTGTGCCCTTGGATAAACAGATTTTTCCGCTACATGAAACAATACCGGCTTTAATGTTTTATCACTCACCAGACGTTCATTTCCACAAACTAAACATCTTCTCAGTCCGGTGCACTATTTGAGAGAAACATACCCATATTTATCCTTTTTTGTTTAACAAGCGATACTCGTCTCTAAAGTCTGTTAAAAACTCACACAGCCCATTAGCCACAACCTCACTACAAACCTCGTCATGATATAATTAATATAGTGGTAAAAATACTTAAGATTCTCCATGATGACAAGATTTACATTCTCAACCGTAGGGTACGAGTAGTCGGTATGATGTAACATGACATAATATCGCTTGTCACACCACTCATCAACAAGACTCACTATCCATAACCGTTGCTTATCTTCTGAACGTGTTGCTTCTTCTACTTCGCGGTATATGTGAGCTTTATAAAGGTTAGGTCTACAACATACTTCAATACATCGTTTGTACTACGAAATCCTACAATGCCCTCGCCAGAATACCCGTAGAGTATTTGAACATCTTGGTCCTTCGCACGGCTCAATGTAGCCTTAAAAGTATCAAAGGAGGGGGAATAGGGAGTTTTTCAGTATCCACCACATCTTGGCACTTTGCCGAATACCACTTCATAAACGTTGAACACGCAATATTAAAGGTAGCCATTACTATTTTTCTCTACGCGGGAGAATACACGTCTGAGCTCAAGGGTATGCAGAGGTGAACTGTGCACGCAGGGATAGAGATATGCTCAGGTAGTGGCAGGACTCACGTTGCCGATCTTACAGTGGGCGGAGCTTAGCTTTTTACTGTACACACACACGCACGCAAAGGAGAAAATGAAACCTTAATTGAACAAATATACGTGATAAATAAACATATCAATACACATATATATAAATACAATCAAGGATTAAGGTAGCCAAAGGGTACGGTATCATAGGTACCAGGCACCTGGTAACGCTTCCTATAGGTGTTACGGCATACCTTCGTGCCCCTAAGTTCCTTCACACACCCCAGTTTCTGCCCCGAAAATTGTGCGTCCCACAGTCAGTTGGGGTAGCTGGTCACCCTCATCTTCCAAGCACACTAGATCCTTCAACGAGTCAAAGTTAACGACTCGACGGTTCGCATGGTTAAGCGTGATACCCTTAGCCTTCACGATATACTTCATATCATCCCCTACCCTCACCCGTACCCCATAGGTTTTTGGCCCTGTTGACACAAACGAGTCTGCGTATGCACCATCACCATACTCATCCTTGATCTCGTCAGTTAGCTCTCCGAGGAATTCCCCAATAGCGGGCATGTATTCACCTTCCCTCGCTGTGAATATCACGCTATCTGTGTCAGCGTACACACCCTCCGTCCAAGAGAGTGCAATAGGCCCCAAAGTTTGATGCGGGCGTAGGCCGTTGTGAAACTGGCTACAGGTATGTTTGTAACCCGTGAGGTATCTGTGGCCAGTTCGGTGATGTTGTACTTTATTATGTAAGTATTACCTACATTCACGATCTCCATAACCTCTTTATCGGGAGCGTTGGCATAATCCCAGAC
The DNA here is from genome assembly GCA_023014485.1 of Bathynomus jamesi. Classification (NCBI taxonomy): domain Eukaryota; kingdom Metazoa; phylum Arthropoda; class Malacostraca; order Isopoda; family Cirolanidae; genus Bathynomus; species Bathynomus jamesi. Next base: position 1,257,916 of record JAJOZX010000514.1, on the reverse strand, counting down.
TTCACTATAACTTTGTGCCAAATGGACGTTCCCTTTGCCGGTATTCTGTGCAAATTTCCCCAAAGACTGTTTAGACACAACTTTGCACTAAAGCGCTTGCCAGGATTCTTAACAATTTGGGATCGGTCAAGCTGTATACCTTCATGGGCACGGTAACGCTGAATATAAGCCGTTTTTTCATCTTCGGTATCAACCCCTCGCGGATATCCTGATGCTTCTACCTTATCCTTCAAAAAAGCGTTTATATATGGTGTGAAAAGGTTGGGTAGCTTCTGAAACCTCCACACCTCATGTATCTTCAATATTCTATACCCATGGCGAACGGCTAGGGCCAGCTCAGGGCTTGTATATACACCTCTGATCTTACGCTGGTGGTTGTATGGTCACAATCACCGTTGTTCTCTCTGCGCACTTCACGCACAGGGGAAACATGAGCTTGTGATCTATAACGACGGGTAAGATCGGCATCCATAAATCGCGAGGGGGGAGCACGTCTACGAAAGAGAGTCCAAAGTAGCGCTCATTCAAGTTAGCTGAAAACTCCTCGATGGTTGGTATGGTGGGACCCACCATTTTTTCAGGTGCACCTACGGGGTACGGATTGTTCTTCATCACGTAGGGGTATAAAGAGCAGAAGTCGTAGTAGTGGAGTTTCACGCCCTCCGTAGGCGGAAAGTATAGCTTGAATGGGTTTGTGCGCCCTCCAAACAAGCTGTCACCGCATTTGAGGGGGTCCAACACCATTGAACGTTTGATGGTCCTTATTTCTTCACGGTACTGCATCTGTTTCCATCCGTGCATCATACTCATGCTCCCACACGATTTGTGAGTGAACTGGGAGCCTATAAGTTGATCACGGTTACGGGTCCATGCGAGGCTGTCGGCGGGGATCTTCCATAAAGGTCCCCTGTGACGGCACATTCAGCGCGCGGCATCCATGCCACCAGCAGCCGTTAAAGGAATACACAGTCTTCTCACCAGTGGCTGGATCCTCACTTAGGCCGTCAACCCAAAAACACGACCATTAACCTTAATGGGTACTTCACCCGTGTTGCGGGCATGTTTTATGTATACCCCGGTCTGTTGCTGTAGGTGTATGAGCCAGTAAATAGCCTTGTGCCCATAACTGGGGGTTGTTTCTGTGAATACGGCTAAGGTGTCTTTAGGCATGAAGTTATTCTTGAACACTGTAAAACATAATGAGGCGATCGTGGTCGCGACTTGCAGCGGATCGCATTTGAAACGGGTTATGTACATCCTTCTAAAGGCTTGAAAGCATACTCTAAGTACACGTACGTCATTCACGCAATAACGTTCACATTCATCGGCTATATTGTATGGATTAGCTTCATTAAAACTGTTGTAGTACGGTCAAAATCTTCACGCTCACTATCACTCATGTTGGTGTAGTTAAAGTAATGTTTGGGTGGAGGTAGTCCTACGTAATTAAAGTTTCGTTAGTGAGGAATGTGTAAGGGAAATATCCTTTTGAAACTTCAGCGGCTACGCCCATGACCTTGGGCAGCTTTGCTAATTTACAAGGTGTGAACAGCAGGGTGTCTTTAAACTGTACATTACCTCTTATCTGCATCTGTATTAGTTTGTTGCCTCTTTTCAAGGGATCACCTGTAAATATCGCAGACGACTCGTGTTCAAGCAGCTCCTTATAAAGGAACTGTGTGTCAAATTTCGCCCCGTTATGGGCAAGAATATACACAGTCATTTTTTTTAACTTGTCCGCTAATTTGACAATATAGGACAAAGAGTTTCACAGGGCTGTCGTATGCATTCGTTTTAAAACGTTTGTCCGTTTTCCACATTTGTGCACTCATCACACTCGACTCCATGCACTCATCACAGATAGTCTGACTTACGAGTAAATGTGGAATAACCTCTTTGGTTTCAGCGTTCGTGTAAGTTTCTATATCGTAGTACACGGTTATACAAGGGCTATTTTTAGGCTTAGCATCTTTCATATAACATACATGCTTCACTCCATCCGCCTTATATTTTTCATGACATGTAGAACAGTGAATTTCATCGCATTTATGTTTGAAATTCCCCCAATTATCCATCATGTGAAACATACCGCACTTACAAATCCTCATTTTCCTGCAAGTGCCATTTGATTTATGGAGCTCAAAGCATTTATTATTGAAAAATGTACGTCTACACACATTACATTCCCTCTACTCTATTTCAACTAGCTGACTTTCACATTTGGGGCATTTACACTGCTCACATACCATGTAGCAATCCTTACAATGTTTCACCATATCATCAGCACACTCGAGACAACCCTTACATAAATCATGATGCCTTCCATATTTTCGACTTTTATCATAACTGGCGTAGAGACCCTTATGTTACGGATGGGGAGATACGATGTTCCTGACAATCCTAAAATAAGTAGAGGTCTTGTACAATCTCTCACGCTGCTTTTAAACACATACACAGTCTTACGACGATCAGCCACTCGAAATACGACTCTACGTGGATTCATTTCCTGCTCGGCCCTTCTCAGTTCTTCAGGACCCATATTACACTCAAACTTAAGCTTACAATCTGAAGCCAGTTTCCGGGAACGCTGCACAACCTTGGGCAACCAAGTATTTAGCACAGTGAACATTTGAGCTAAAATTATTGCTATAAAACCACAACCACGATCTACGTTTAAATGCTTTCTGTAAATAACCGGGGAATTGAAATTAAGAGTATAAGGTGTGGCACTATGACCCGCAAAACAGAATACTCTGTCAATATCTACCATGAAGTTGTTGATATTGAAGGATGTACCACTTTGAGAGGCTTGCATTATACGCCCAAGATATATTCTATCTACAGCCGCCAAACGTCTGAACGGTATTACCACCCAAAAATCGTCCCCCTCATCTGACCCGAACCTGAAGGATAACCTCGTCCGGACTTCACGTTCGTCGCGGTTCTGAAGGGCAAACTCCACAATACGTTCAACTACGCGCCGCAGTCCGTTGGTATACAGGGATCCAGGGTCAACCCTGACCACGTACCGATTTCTAGTCAGGGCAGGGGTGGGGTAGCGGTGCGCACCAACTCGAATGTTATACCATCCTCCACAGTATGAGAAGCTGGTGGAGGAAGTACCCGGAACTGAACAATGGGGCATATTTGAGGAAGGTACTATTGTGGGGGTTGTGTCGTAAGACGTTGAGGGTTGGGGCTCTATTACTGGGGTCTAACAACCGGAGCAATCCTGGCACGCTTTATACCTGACGTGGAGGGTTCTTCATCATGCTTCCGCTTTGAACTGTCGCATGCTACAGGTGTCGCTGGTGAGGGTTCGTCGCGGGAAGGGTTCTGTAGCTGCACGGTCATCGGGTTCGTCTGTGATATCGATGATGGGGTGCTGTACATCGTCGTCATTCACGGTTCTGTGGAAGAAGAAAACAAAATATAAGGAACAGCACTCAAAATTTGTAATATTTTGTAAATGACCCACTTAGGGGTGTGACGTGTTAGAGATGGAATCTGTAGAAAAATTCAGGTTCACAAGCCCCTCCACATGTATTATATCTGGCCCTACAGGATGTGGAAAAACTGTATTTATGCTTAAAATCATTAAAGATAAGGGGGAGATGTTCTCAAAATTTGTGCATAAAGTAATATGGTGCTATTCGACGTATCAGTCAGTGTTCAACGAGTACCAAGATGAAATTTTGTTCCACAAGGGGTCTATGACGTTAATTCGTTAAAAGGTAATGAGCATACAGTTATTGTAATTGACGATCTCATGTTGGAAATGGATAAAACGTTTGCCGAGACATTTACAGTGTTCTCCCACCATCTTAACATAAGCGTATTCTTCATCAACCAGAATCTATTTTTCAAAAATAGATACATGCGCGATGTGTCGCTAAATACACAATATCTAGTCTTATTCGCACAACGTAGAGATGTGTCACAAATTGGGGTATTAGCCAATCAAATGTTCCCGAATCAGCGTAAGGAGTTTTTGGAGGTTTATAAAGAAGCCACAACCAGCGTTATGGATATTTGCTTTGTGACCTTCACCCGCGAAACACGTTTAGGGTGCTTCTAAGAACGAATATATTCCCAAGCGAACCTGAAACGGTGTATATTCCAGAATGACAAATAGGCTGAAGAAATATCGTGAATTAATAAAAATCTATCAACGATTGCCCCGGGCACTGCAACAGATGTTTGTTAAAAATATCGACTCGACTTTTTAAAATGCATCTGTGAAATCTCTTAATGTTATAAAATGTAATGTGCCAATGAAACCCTCTCAGAAGGCTCGCTTACGTCGTTACAAGAACATAATACGAGCGCTCGCTCATACAATAAGCTCAAAGTCAAACTGTGGGTAAGAAAAAGCGAATTATTGTACAAAGAGGAGGATCATTCCTACCCATTATTTTCAGTTTTGGGTCCTTTACTGACTAGATTAATATAATGAGGTGGTTGTGATTCCGCACGAGGTGTATGCTTCATTGCAAAGTTCAAAGATTCCAGACACGGCTCTAGAACCCCGTAAAAGTAGGCTTAAAAGAATGGAAAGCGAGTTGCTAGCCCTATTAAACAGTGAAAAGTCACCTGATGAGAAAAGGATCTTGTACCAAGAGGCTTTGCAGAAATTTCTTCATGAGTACGAAGATTATAAGAATCCTACAGAGCTCCCCGTGGTTATTAGGCACAGCGCGAGTAGCGCTGAGCATGGCGACACAGGACCTGGCCCGACGTTAGAGATGACCAACCAAAGAACAACGGAACACAACACATCGAACATGTGCTAAAAAACAGTTCCCACATACATTGAGGAATAAAGGCTTAAGTCTTTATAATCTATTGAGTGAGGACCCCATCATACAGTGGGCCGATACAGGCGAGGTCATTGTTGAAGGAACAAGGGTACAAGGATCCAATATCGTTGATATTGTTCATGATCTGGTGAGAAAGTGGGACAGACCCTCACCAACAGGATGGAAGCATATTAAAGCAAGACTACAACAAATAAATGTCCCCAAAACATTGATAGGTAATCTGAATAGGTTAAAAGACCTGGATCAAGTCTCGCATGTGTCACAACTGAGTACGCCATCCCCCAGCAGCAGCGTCTCTGAAGAGGAGAAAGAAGAGAACAAACGGCCAACCTTATCCACGTGTCTCTAAAATACGCAAATGGCTAACATATTAAGTAAACGCTATTATGACATTTCTAACCCCGCCTCCTATGGTGGCGTTAATAGACTGTACAGAGGTGTTTACGTGTAGGAAAAAAGATGTTGAGCGGTTTTTGCGGGAACAGGATGCTTATACACTTCATAAACCGGTGAGAAAAAGGTTTAAAACGGCCAAGACAAGCGGATTCGATTGACTCTATTTGGCAAGCGGATTTAACAGCCATGCAAAGATATTCAGTGTATAATGGCGGATACCGCTACATCCTATTCATAATAGATGTATTCTCTAGATATCTGTGGCTAATTCCACTGAAAAATAAATCGCCTGAAACAGTTGCTAAAGCGACCAAAACGTTGATGTTAAAAGAAGAAAGGGTTCCTGGCTATTTTTGTACGGATATGGGGAAAGAATTTATAGGTCGCGCTTTTCAGAACATGCTGACAGAGTTTAATATCAGTTACTACACTAGCAGTTCTATACATAAGGCCTCTTTAGCTGAAAGAGTTCAACGTACCATAAAGGAACGCATGCATCGCTATTTTACACATAAAAACACATACAGATATATAAACGTTCTCGGGTCATTGGCATCATCATACAACCGTTCACACCACCGTACGATTGGCACAACGCCTAACGAAGTTTTAGAAAGAGGTGCGCTGCCAGAGGTGAGAAGAGATGGAGCACCGCCACCACACTCTACACATTTCAAAATCAATGATTATGTAAGGCTATCACGTTCGGGAAATAAATTCGCGAAGGGATTTGAGCAAGGATGGACACGTGAGATTTTTAAAGTTCGTGCTATGAGACCTAAAGGTGAGATAATGATGTATTACGTTGAAGATTTGAATGGGGAAGAGATCGCTGGAGGCTTTTACCGCGAGGAGTTGCAGAAAGTGACATTTAATTTAGGAAAAAGTGTGTTTAAAATTGAAAAAATTTTAGGCAGCAAAGGTTCAGGAAAGAGAAAAATGTACCTGGTGAAATGGCTGGGTTACCCAGAAAGCTTCATATAAAAGCTGCTGCAATAATGAAGCTTAATTAGTATGCAACATGGCGCCTAGCCACTTCTATGTCACACTCCCGTCCTCTTTCTCTGTCTGTACATCCTAACAACACCCTCGCCAACTTTGTGACAGAACTCCACGGACCCATTGAATTGGAGCGTGATTCGTATGAGGTGGGTTATGTGAACTCCAGTTAGTCTCCAAATTTTTAACTCTTGAAAATGAGCAAATCATATTTCTGATCCTTAGAAGAATCGATGAGTGCGAAAAATTAGGCATAACCTTAGACAATACTATGCGTTCAGTCCTGTTCGGTGAGGAACAGTACTATAGCACAAATGTATCGCTAGGAATCGGCATTATGATACAGCCATGGACATTGTGACGGGGTTAAACAAGAGTCTTGAAAAGTCGTACCTGACAAACGATTTACTTTTTGAAGTCGTAAACATAGACACGCCTGCATGCACATTGAAGTTAAAGTCAACGCTTAGTAGAAATATTAAAGATAAAGAGCTGTTCACAATTGTGGCTGAGGGCCGATATGCAGCTCTCCAAAGAGATACCTTTCACGAGGCACAGCATGACTTGTCCAGCTTAATGTATCAATTGAAGATGGAGAAATTGGGTGAAAGCTCCACCCCAGACATGTGCTATATTTACAGCAATATCGTAGAGCACCAATTTGTTGGGGACCCAGGCGCGCCTGCTGCGCATTGCACACATCCCCAACCATAGAGGGAAAAGTTTGAGCATTACATATGACAAGCCCCATTATGTGAATGTTGCGACTAATCTATTAACCAACATCTCGATATTATAAGAACGATTGAGGGAAAAAATTTCCCATTCGGTGATGGGAGCTTAACAGTGAAACTACACTTTCGCCGTTTATAATGACCGAAGGCCATTCACAGTCTACGAGGAGTGAGATACCAGCGTGGGAGTGGACTTGGATCCATTTTTTCATCCATACTACGCACCGCTGTCCCACTGTTGAAGAGGGGTGCCAGGTACCTAGGGCGGAAGGCGTTACAAACAGGTTTTAACGCGGCAGAAGACATAATGGGTGGAACTAAGCCTAAAGAAGCTCTAAAAAACATTTAAAACGTACACGGGACGAAATCATCAAAGATGCAAAGAGAAAAATGCGTGGTGGCGGAAAGAAGAGATCTGCCAGGAAGAAGGGGTTACCATCACGTGGCGCTAAACGTAAAAGGAAATAAAAAAAGAAGTGCTCTAAGCGTATGAAACCTATGGCTGATAATTTTTTTAACTGATATAAGCTGAGGACACTACTCTCACGAATCATAGGCTGACTAATACTTGTCGAGGGAGGTGACACTATTTCTGATTCGTCATGGCGCGTTTCATCTCTCCGTGTAGTTCACAATGCTGTAAATCGGAACTGTCCCTCTTTGGTATTCCCCCCACTCAGGTCTCTATTGAGCATAGCGACTTTATTAAAATTAACCCATTAAACACAGTTAGTTCGCAGAGTGCCCCTATAGAATTCGTGATACCCAGCTCAGGCCCTTACTTTTTTGACCCGGGTTGCATGCACATGGACGCTAAACTGCGTATATCCCATTCTGATGGAACGGACTGCGATGGTAGTTACTCTGCCTACTCTGAAACCAACTTTTTGCACTCTATATTCAGCCAGTGTGAGGTGTATTTAAACCAGGTTAACATCCCGGCAGGAACGAGATACTACCACCTACGAACCTATCTGGAAAATGTCCTCAACTTTTCAAAAGAAGCGAAGGACACCTTTTTAAACGCCGGGGGATATTACCATACTTTAGATGAAAATGGTATAAAGGATAAATTAAAAAATTTAAAATAAAAGATATACGAATGTTTTGGACGTCTTCATACAGATTTCACATTCCAGGAGAAGCTGCTTATGAACGGGGTGGATATGAAGTTGAAGCTTACCCGCACAATTCCTGAGATCTGTATAAATCTTGGGTCTGATCAAGATCAAGAAGAGGGCGCGAAACCCGGTGTGATTCACATCATGGAAACGTAGCGTATACGCCGAGTGAAATTAAGTTCGCCAAAACAAATAGAAATTGAGAAAGACCTAATACACGCCACAGTAAAATGCCCAATTAACAGGGTACAGATCAAACTATACACGGTGCCCGCCGGGTTGGCCTCGAAAGAACTAGAAAACGTGGCCCTTGGAGTCCTACCTAAAAGATATGAATTGGAATGCAGGACCACGCCTCGACGAATGGAAAATATAAGAGTGCCTTTAAGTTCGAGAATTTCGGGCTTAAAAATATTACTCTATATGTAAATGGCATCGCTTTGGGAGGGAACATGATTACGGACTACTCATCAGACGCTGTGTTCCCGCTCTGCGCCTGTGACGAACTTGGGTTTGGTGTAACGCAGAAAGAATTTGTCGAAGAATTTAACATTTATTCATTTGATATTACGCCTGACTTGTCTGCTGGCGCAAATACACATTTAAGTCCACAGCAGAGTGGGAATATCTCAGTCAGGATGGAATTTGCCAAGCCTATAGACGCGCCTATTAGTGTACTCGTGTACCTCGAATCACAGGCACTAATAGAAGTTGATCTTTTCAGGAACGTAGTCACAGACTTTTAAAATGGATGCGAATACACTCCAGATAGTAATGAAAAGTGACCGCTTCACACGCTCCAAATTTATCGGTGTGTTTGCGAAGAATGAAATATTCAAGTTACCAAGTACGAGAGATTGGTGTAGCCTTATCGTTAACACCGACATTGTAGGGGGTGATGGGATTCACTGGTTTGCAATCTATTTTAAAAATAGGGAAAGAATGTACTATTTTGATTCATTCGGCTCTCAGCCCTGGAGTGATCCTGTTATAGTAAAATTAATCGAGCAGATACATGTACCTGAGATTGTATGGAACCAATACCGTTTTCAAGGATATTATAGCGAAACGTGCGGCTTGTATCGCATTTCATTTCTCCTGCACATGTCACGTGGGAAGGGATTTATAAATTTTTAAAAATTATTCGATTTGTGCGACACAGAGATGAATGATAAAAGTGTATGCAGACAGATAAAAAAGGTTCCCATCTGTTAGCACCCGCTGTATTGTGTAAAGGTGTATATCTATATTGTGTAAAGTTGTATATACATTTTTAACTGTAAAATGTAGCCATTAAGTCTTATTTAACGGACACTGGTTCCGCTTTGTTCAAGTTTTCTACCATTTAATAAATGAAAATACAATGTGTTTTGTTTTTAACCTCAAAAATAATTACATTAGTTCCTCGATGACCTGGCACTCGCTGGACCGGATATGAGCCAATACCTTGACTTTTGTATTCAGGTCACTGGATTGGCTGTGCGGAGAAGCATCCTTACCATTTATTCCCCTTTCATCAAAAGTAGCTATAACACGATCAAGTTCCGCATCGGTCCTATAAGGTTAAGTAAAAATAAAGAGCTACAACAAGAGAAAATGCCACGAATTAAAAAAATTATAATAAAAAGACATAATTCTTAAAAGTTTGGTAATTTAAAAATCCTACTGCGGTGCTGAATTATCGAGAAAAATATTATTAAAGCTCCACCATATATAATATATATATATATATATATATATATAAAGGGTGATCCGGAGAAATGGGACCCAGAAGAAGCCCCTGTAACTCTTAAAGTATAAGTCCTTTTATAAAATCATAGGCATCATTCGAAAGAGGATAGTTACAAGTTTGTACAGGATTGTATAGGTTTTGACAATACAAGACAAGATAAGATACAAAACAAAATAAATGTGTTAGTTAAAACTAACCCTTCAAGATGACTGCATGGACTGTGGAACAGCTGCGTTTCATAACTGAGCAATATTATGAGCATGGAAGAAGTGTAGTTTCAGCTCAAAGATCTTTCAAGACAAATTTTCAGATGTCAAAATCACCTTCTAAGAAAGTAATCCGTCGGTGTGTCAGAAATGTTTCCCTAACTGGCAGCATTGGAAAAAGAAAACCAACTGGAAGAGTGCGCACAGCAAGGATAGACGAGATCATTAACAGAACTCATGAAATTGTACAGGATAATCCTAACATAAGCATCAGACGTGCTTCTCAGCTGTTAGGAGTTGGATATGGAACAACACACCGTATATTCAAGCAAAATTTAATGCTCTTTCCATATAAAATTCAAACAGTGTAACAACTAAACGATGGAGATTTCGCACGAAGACGACAATTCTGTCAATGGATCCAACAGAAGGTAAATGACACCACCAATTTTCTAGCAACTTTGATTATGTCAGACGAAGCCCATTTTCACTTGAATGGAACTGTAAACAAACAAAATTGTCGTTTCTGGGCAACAGAAAATCCATTGAATATTATCGAAGTCCCGTTGCATAGTCAGCGTGTAACTGTTTGGTGTGGTCTTACTGCATCTCAGATCATAGGGCCGTACTTTTTCGAGGATTCCACCGGAAACACGGTCACTGTAAATGGTGATCGCTACGAAAAAATGTTGACCGATTTCCTTATTCCTAAATTAAGAGATCTTTGTCTACAAAACCACTGGTTCCAACAAGACGGAGATACCTGCCATACCACGAGGAACTGCATGGCAGTTTTGCGTCAAACGTTTCCAGGCGAGTTAATCTTAAGATTTGGAGACGTTGAATGGCCCGCAAGGTCTCCGGATTTTTCTCCCTTAGATTATTATCTCTGGGGATATTTAAAGAGTAGGGTCTACAGAAATAACCCAACGACCTTGCAAGAATTGAAGGCTGCCATCACAAATGAGATACAGGCCATACCACCGCACACTCTTGCAAAAGTGATGCAGAACTTACAAGCGAGAACACTGGATTGCTTGGCAACTAATGGAGCACATTTGAAAGGAGTCATTTTTAGAAAATAAATATTTCATAATAAACTTGTAACTCTACTCTTTCGAATGATATATAGTTTTTATGAAAGGAATTAAATATTAAGAATATTTGGCTTTTTTTATGGGTCCCATTTATCTGGATCACCCAGGATATATGCCAAACTAATCACGATGGAAATAGACAATAATTAAAAACTTAATGGGATTAATTTTTTACGTTGTAGAAAAATTCAGAATAAAGCAAGGTTAGACTAACAGCAAATTGTAACCATAAGCAGATATCCTGACAGTTTTCGAGTGCTAAGACATCGTCTGCCTGCAACAGGACTCGAGCCCGCATGCAGTTCTTAATAGTTTTTAATATTATTATAAACGAGAAAGAGTCCTGGCCGATATATATATATATATATATTATACCCCGGTTAGGTTATATTATTATAAACGAAAAAGAGTCCTGGGATTAATTTTTCTTTGTAGGAAAACTCAGAATAAAGCTAGGTTAGGCACTTATAAGTTAACACTGAAAGAGCCGCAGAATATAGTTACTTACATTTTAATATCGTCTTCATTCAACGGTTCTTGCATTTCGTCACAATTTTCCGTAACAATCTTGGTAGATAAAAGTTCATCCCGATCTGCAGCGCTGAAAATTAGACGCGTTGCGTGAGCATAAAAATCTTGAGCTTCAAACAGATCGGGGGAGTCGTACAGCTGGCTCATGGTTGGTATTTCAAAAACACTAAACAAGAAAAATCAGTGAGCTAAGGCTCCGTGATGAAAGTGCTCCCTTTTATAAAGGGGGCTTGTGATCAACCCACAACACACAAACGCTAGCTTCCTATTGGCTATCAGTGAATTTTGGGCGGGGCTTGACCTGTAGGCCTGCATAGCGGCCAAACAGAGGTCCTGGGCTCCGCCCGCAGGGCTGTGATTGGCTGCCCCGTGAAATCTGGGGCGTGTGGATATCATCCAATCTTCTAATTTTTAAATGTTTTTGTAACAATACGCTGTATTAGAATTCGAATCCTCAAGGCCGTGTTTAATTCGTGAATTGCACTGAAGAAAATTTAATTTAATATGTCCCAAAAGCTGGTTTAAAATTACAATAAATATAATGCATCAAAGTTTAAAATTCTTCGAAGAGTCTATTCCTTTTAAAATAATTTTGCCTTTCAGGATATCTTCAACAGTAAGATTTAATATGATCGTGAATCCTGGTTTTAATTATATTAAAAAATAATGCAGCATTGTCGCGGCAGGGCTGCAAGTAAATGAGGAAAAATGAATAAGTTACCGCGAAATAGAATCTATTTTGTTTTAGAGATCATATTAATATTTTTTGTAATAAGGCTTGAAGATATAGTGGTGTCTTAAAGATAAATTTATATTGAAACACAATAATTGTCCAAAAGAGGAAAAATGAATAAGTTACCCCTAATTTAATTTCTATTTTGTTTTAAAATCATATTAATACTTTTTATGTTATAGTTTGAGGATAAAATTGTCTTAAAGAGAAATTTATATTGAAACAATAATTGGATAAAAGAGGAAAAATTAATAAGTTACCCCTAATTTAATTTCTCTTTTGTTTTAAAAATCATATTAATGCTTTTCATGTTATAGTTTAAGGATAAAATTGTGTCTTAAATTTATATTGAAACACAATAATTAGCTAAAAGAGGAAAAATTAATAACTTACCCCTAATTTAATTTCTATTTTGTTTTAAAAATCATATTAATTCTTTTCATGTTATGGTTTAAGGATAAAATTGCGTATTATGATGAAAATTTGTATTTGTATTAAAATTAGTTTAGTTTATTCGATTTTTTGTTTAAAAGGTCGCCTTACCAAATATCAAATAGGCATCGTTATACCACGAGAAGCTCAATAGAAAAACTATTGGCGTTGCCTTTTTTTGACTTGTCCCCATAAACGTATTTGTTTATGTTTAATAGCTCTGTCTATTGGGTCATATTTAGAGACCTTGTCGGTCTACCAGGAGTTGGTAAGTAAGGCGGTGGTGGAGGTTGTTGGTGGGTTATTGTGTAATAGTTTCACCACCAATCGTCTAAGTTTCGACGCTTGGTTGTAGACCTCATATCGGTTACGTGGTGTTGATGGGATGAGCTCCTAAAAGTCGTAACCCTCATCTCACCATGTGCTGTTGATGGGATGAGCTCCTAAAACTCTATACTTAGGCGATTGTTGGTGATGTGATGCTTTTTTTGTGAGTAGCTGGTAAGTAAAGCGGTGGTTGTGGTGCTTCACTACCAATCGTCCAAGTTTCGACGCTTGGTTGTAGCCCTCATATCGGTTACGTGGTGTTGATGGGATGAGCTCCTAAAAGTCGTAGCCCTCATCTCACCATGTGCTATTGATGGAATGAGCTCCTAAAAGTCTATACTTAGACGTTTGTTGGTGATGTGATGCTTTTTTTTTGTGTGGTGGTTGTGCTCGTATATATATTTTGCTATTGGGGCTTTGCATGCATCAATCAGTTTATATATATATATATATATATATATATATATATATATGTGTGTGTGTGTGTGTGTGTGTGTGTGTGTGATAATAGGGGTTTTATGGGCGTACAGTCGGTGAGTGTATGTGCGTTTGTGTGCGCTTTTAATTCAGTCGAAGGTTATTAATATACACAGGCCATTTATGCCTTCTAAGAAGCCTTCTAAACCAATTGGCGGATTAAGCCAGAATATATGCTTTAATTAAATAAATAAACGCAATCTGGCAACTCAGCCAGATAAGCCGACGGGCAGATTAAGCCAGAACATATACTTTAATTAAATAAATAGCGCAATCTGGCAACTCAGCCAGATAAGCCAACTGGCTGATTAGTGGCCATATAAGACAATGGCCGCTCGGCTGAAGTCTTAATATGCGCTTGGCTCCTGCCAGGTGAACACCTCTCCTTCTCTCCTTCTCCTCTCTCTTTCTCTTGGGGGATAACTCCGCCTTCAAGTTGCATAACCCCTTCTTGTTCTTGCAACATTCCCCTCCCCCCTTTGGTGCATAACAACTTGCAACATTCCCCCTCCCCCTTGTTACATAACTTGCAACATTCCCCATCCCGTTGTTGCATAACCTTATGCAACATTGATCAACATTTGCAATTGTATTGCACTCTCCCATTTTGCATCCATACTACTTATTTCGTATTAAGTTCATATATTATATATTAAATTTCGGATATATATATATATATATAGTTCTAAAATTTAATACTATTTCGTACATTTTATTTAGCTGATAAAAAACTCTTGTAAACACGGTCATAATATCTCCCTTCTCTGCGTGCACGGAACTTCAATTACATTCATCATCGATAGCGCTTTCTTAGCACCCCTTTTAAAAGGAAACTTCATGTCTTCAGACGCTTTAATATGGATAAGAGGAAATTGTCTCGCGGTAACAGGAAAATTTGGTTACATTTTATTGCTTAAACATTCCTTAAACAGTTCGACTCTTTAGGGTGTAAGAAATATATTTCTTACCCATTTTTGAATTGTAATTGAGAAATCATAACCTCACATATAGTTACTGCCACTCCAAACAACCATCAACAATGAACACCAAAGTGTTTATATATGGCTTAATGCCAACAAACTATCCTTAAATATTAAAAAAAAACAGCTTCTATATTCATCACAAAAAAGAAACTTCTGGGAATTACCATCGATTCAAACCTCTCATTCAAAGAGTACAGTGAAGATCTATGCAACAAATTAGCCAAGGTCTCACTCATAATTACGAAAGCGGGTGCAGCACTCCCAAAACAGGTTCTTCGATACCCACATCTACAATACTGCATCAGTGCTTATGGAAGCACACATCAATTTTGGTACATCCATTGGTAGTAATGCAAAAAAGATTAATTATGGAAATCTAGAAATCGAACAAACATAATGAAAGTACAGATCAAATGTTTCACGAGTTAAAAATTCTCAAACTTGTAGAAATCTACAAACTAAACGTTGCCTCATATATGTATCAAATCGTTTATAATACTGCTCCAGAAATCATTGAAAACAAAATATTATCTTCCCAAACATAACAACGCTTTAACACAAGGCAATCAGACACGTACAGCAGAAAACCGAATATATACACAGTATATATATATATATATATATAGATATATTTATTTATATATATATATATATATATATATATATATGTGTGTGTGTGTGTGTGTGTGTGTATTATTTTATGTTACTCTCTGTATGCCTATTGTATGCCTTATATATGTAACAAAGAACAATAAATTATTATTATTATTATTATTATTATTATCTAATTTTATCGCTAATTATCAACTTTAATGACTTAATTCTTTAATTTTATACTTCATTTTGTCAAATAATTTTCCTTAATTATTATAATAATTGGTTATGATCGTCGTTAATTACAGGATCAATAAAAGGTTAGCTGGCGTTCGTAGCTCAATAGCCAATATTGTTTCTGTATAAGCGAAACGAAGACACTGAGGTCTCGGGGGTTCGACTCCCGATGGTGGGGGTTAATAATAATCCAGGAGTTAGGGCAATGAGTCGCAATAGTTTGGGTATTTACTGGCCCGCTTTACAAATTATTATTAGTATTATATTATTATTAAAAGGTTTGGCCAGAGTGACGGTACGCCCATTCTTGGTGTAAACATATAATGTACAATCTGTTTAAAAACTCTTATTGTGAAACACTATGTTTCTTTCTTTCGAAAATTTAAACATTTTGGCGACACCGAATAAAATGTCAAAAGAAACAAAAATTACGAATTAATATTTGGTGGTTATTTCAACATTTTAATTTCTTTGCGAAATTTTTCTTTTCGAATATTTATTATTGAACTTTTGAACTTTAAACAAACTTATGAAACACGAAAAGTTAGACTGTACCTGATACCCTAACTGAAAAGGAAAAGTAAAATCCAGGTCTTTGCTAACCTATTGGATTTTATTTTATATACAGGGTGTACATAAAGTCAGGATCTATTTTTGTGAAGCACTTGGAAATTATATGGAATTCAATCATAAAATGATAAAGTGGTAACATTTATTAAATAATTAAGAGTAGGATTCGACGTGACGCCCATCAGTATCCCCTGCACAGCTCAAATCGTTCCGCAGCATTTCTAAACACATTCTGGAGCATTTGCGGGGTTATGTTATCTGCAGCAGTTCGTATACGTGTACGTAAGTTTTCAAGACTCGTAATCTTCGTCTGATAGACGTACGATTTGATAAAGTCCCATGCAAAGAAATCTAAAGGGGTTAAATACGGTGATCTCGCTGGCCAAGGTCTGTTGCTTCCGCGTCCGATCCAGCGATTTGGAAAACGTCCATTTAGATAATCCTGAACAATTTTGGCATAGTGACAAGGAGCACCATCATGTTGATAGACGACGGTAATAACAATCCTATCCCCGTCGTCTATCAACATGGTGGTGCTCCTTGTCACTATGCCAAAATTGTTCAGGATTATCTAAATGGACGTTTTCCAAATCGCTGGATCGGACGCGGAAGCAACAGACCTTGGCCAGCGAGATCACCAGATTTAACCCCTTTAGATTTCTTTGCATGGGGCTTTATCAAATCGCACGTCTATCAGACGAAGATTACGAGTCTTGAAAACTTACGTACACGTATACGAACTGCTGCAGATAACATAACCCCGCAAATGCTCCAGAATGTGTTTAGAAATGCTGCGGAACGATTTGAGCTGTGCAGGGATATTGATGGGCGTCACGTCGAATCCTACTCTTAATTATTTAATAAATGTTACCACTTTATCATTTTATGATTGAATTCCATATAATTTCCAAGTGCTTCACAAAAATAGATCTTGACTTTATGTACACCCTGTGTATATATATATATATATATAATATATATATATATATATATTCTTTTTAATGTTACAAAAACTAAGGTTATGCAATTTCATCCTAAAAGCTGTAATCAGACAGCTGATATAAGGTATAAAATGAATGGTGAAGTAATTGAGGAAGTACAAGAGTTTAAGTATTTGGGTCAAACTATTACCAAGCTCCTTGGGTGATGACTCGGATATAAGAAAACAATCTCGAAGCTTGTGTGCTAAAGCGAATATGACCATAAGGAACTTTCGATTCTGTACAAGTGAAGCTAAAGACACTCTCTTTCGTACTTTCTGCACTAATATATACGGACAGCAACTGTCGGTGGATTATAAAAAAGTTTCTGGCAGAACCCTAAATTTGCTGTACAACAGGTCTTTTAGACTCTTACATAAATTACCTCCGAGATGCTCAGCTTCGCAAATGTTTGCTACCCGTAATGTCCCGAGCTTCCCGGAGGTAACAAGACGTGCTCAACACAGTCTAATTTTCATTTTCATATATATACAAGGTGGAAGAAAAGTATTTAACGATTTTATATATACACAACTATTTAATTAACAACATTATACGGATAAGTGTTCAAATGATGAAACAAATCAAACAAAAATTTTATTCATACAAATATTTTGTTAAATTGTAATTCAATCTTCAAATACTTCTCCATCCGCTATTATACATTTGTGGATTCTCTCTGTGAAACTCTTCATTGTTCTTTTGAACATATATTCTGCGGCCAAGGGCATTCACATTTAGATAGAGGAAACCAGGAGTGTAGACTTTGTCACGCAAATAAGCCCAAACCCAGAAATCACGAGATTAAATCAGGTGATCTGGCTGGCCACTCGATGGGATCTTGCCGCCCAACCCATCTTTCTTCAACTTTCGTAACCAGAATCTCACGGGCAGCTGCAGAGTAATGTAGTGTCGCTCCATCATGTTGATAAAGCCAATTCCTGCCAACCCCATTAGTAAAATGTGGCAAACCTTTGCCTCTCAATACGTGGCAGTAGCGTTTTCCATCCATCGTATCTCTCGATATGTCATAGGAAATGGGTCCTGAATAACCAATACACGCCAAACTGTTAGTGTAGCCGTTTCAACGAGTTTACCCAATAGTATTTTAGGATTTTTTTTCGCCCAGTAGTGAACATTGTGTTTGTTTCTTTTATTCGTTAAACCAAAGACACATTCATCTGAAAATTTTATCTTTCCAAGGAATTCTGGATCACTGTTCAACTTTTGTCTCATTGTTTCAGCAAACTACAGCCGTCTATCAGAATCATCGTCGTATATGAGCTGAGAGTAAATAAGTTTGTGAAAAGAAAAATTAAAATGAAAAATATATTTCTCATGACATTTGCTCATATTTTGCAACTACAAACAATGTTGAAAATAAAAAATTCGATCGATTTGTGCATATGTAGAGGTGGCGCAACTTCAAGCCTTGGTCTCATTATACAGTTTGGGGGTGGCAAATTTTTTCAAACTTGCGCCACCCTTAAATATTTGTGCAATTTAAATTTTTACCATATATGTGTGGCTCACCCTAATATATATACGGTGCTCTTCCAATACGTGCTCTACCGTAAAATTTACATTCCAATATGTGCTAACTAACGAAAATATCACGACCTAACCTAACCAATCGTCAAGGGCGTACAATTGACCTAACGATTGGTTAGGTTAGGTCGTGATATTTTCGTTAGTTAGCACATATTGGAATGTACATTTTACGGTAGAGCACGTATTGGAAGAGCACCTATATATATATATATATATATATATATATATATATATATATATATATATATATATATATATATATATATATATATATATATATATATATATAGATATGAGCCTCGGTGGTGTAGTGGTTAGCATCACTGACTACGAATCCATCGGTCCTGGGATCGACACTCAGTGACGTCATGCTGCGCTCAGCAAAACCCAGTTGTTCCGTAGTTTCGAGAGTATTTCACCATTATGGCGACCCCAATCAAGAGGGTTCGTGTCGCGACTGACTCGTGGCTCCTTTGAATAGATGTCTAATTCTTTTTGATAACTTTTCTGACTATTTTTGATAGGTGGAGGCACAACCTCATCGAAATAACTCCATAAATTAACCTTCGGCTTCTTTCCAAAGGTTTTTGATCTTCTCGTGAAACAAAACCAGTTGCTTCATCGCCATAGGTTATATTACGTGCAGTACTAGCGTTAGGTGATGCAGACCTAATAATTATCTAATTTCTTACAAACTCAGGCACTGTTATGTAAGCATATTTGAAACTGATAATCTAAAACGTAAGAAATCATGCGAGTAATGTTTGCCTTCCACTGCCTGAAACGATTCTGTAAATTTTCTCTTACTGAAATCGTTTTTTATAGTATGAACACCTACATCATCAGTTATTTTAGGCAAAAATACCACGAGACCTGTTACATCGGGAGACACCATGTGAAAACAAGAAGAATCAGAGAAAAAGTATTCGCTAATTTTTCACATCGACTAAGAAACTTTACAAAACACTGAATTAAAGCCACTGATGATTATTGAAGGTTGCTACAGTATGTCATAGTCCGAGGCGTATGCAACAACCGCAGTTTTTTGTTGAAGAAGTCGTTGTAGCATATAAAATGTCGAGTTCCATTGGGTGACAACGTCTTTATAAATTTGTTTTCGGATAAATTATGTTGCTTCTGGAATTCGTTAAGTCTGTCAAAGTCTGGAGATGAATAATTAAAATGCAACAGATTGGGCGGGTAATTGCACATATCTCTGAAATAGACTTCTGGCTAAGAGGGGCTTCATGAACTACAAGTGCTAAAGTATGATTCGCACAAGCAACAGGAGTAATTTTGAGAAAGCTAACAGCTTCAGTAATATTACAGCCATTGTCGTGCACAACTGCATGCACACGATCGCTCTGTATTGACCATTCTTGCAATATAGAAGTCAATGCAGTTTCAAATTTTTCGTGAGTATGGGAACCTGGCAGATTTTTGGTGGCTAAAACATGTTGCTTTTGATCACACTACTATTAATTCTATGTGCTGTGAAATTGATAAAGGCTTCAGTTTTTTATAGTGACGCCTAACAACTCAAATGAAACTAATATTCGGAATTCAGTATTCGGCCGAATAGTTTTGCACCAAATATTCGGTATTTGGTGAATTTTAGTATTCGGTACCTCCTAATACTCGTATATATAATGTTACATACAGACCATGCATGGAAAAAGGAACTCTTCCTGGAAAATTAAATCCACTATAGTCTCAATAAATAAAGGTAAATGACAAATACTAAAGTTTTTCTTTTTCGTGATGGAAGCATACGAAAAACACCTCTGACTGGCTTTTGAGCTAAATCAATTAATATTTAAGGGTGGCGCAAGTTTGAAGAAATTTGCATCCCGAAACTATATAATGATACTAAGGCTTAGAGTTGCGCCACCTCTAAATATGCACGAATCGATCTACATTTTTATTTCAAATATTGATAGTGGTTGTGGAATATGGGCAAATATCAAGAGAAATGTATTTTCCATTTTCATATTTTTTGAACCACCGTAATATATATATATATATATATATAAAGAACGACGCTTGTGTAGAAGAACGTTCCGCACAAGATGAGGAGGAAGAACGAACAAATGAAAAATGAGGTTACCACCCGGAATCGAACCCGGGATCTTCCGATTGCCGGTCAGATATGCTATCCACTACACCATGGGCCTCGATTAATCAAATGTCGTAATTCTCCTACATACGAGCAGAAACAAATGCCCTGAGGGGCACCTTCGCATGCCCTCAGGGCATGCGAAGGGCATTGGTTTCTGCTCGTATGTAGGAGAATTACGACATTTAATTAATCGAGGCCCATGGTGTAGTGGATAGCATATCTGACCGGCAATCGGAAGATCCCGGGTTCGATTCCCGGGTGGTAACCTCATTTTTCATTTGTTCGTTCTTCCTCCTCATCTTGTGCGGAACGTTCTTCTACACAAGCGTCGTTCTTTACATTAATTATACTGTGTGTTGTTTGCAGTTAAAAATGTGTATATATATATATATATATATATATATATATATATATATATATATATATATATATATATATATATATATATATGTGATTGAACTCAGAATGGTCCCCTGAGGTTTTTTCATGATACACACAGACCGTGCATGGAACAAAGAACTAACTCTTCTGAGAAAATTAAATTCACTATAGTCCGAATAAGTAATGATAAATGAGAAACCCTATAGTTTTTCTTTTTCATGATGTTAGCCCGACGTGGGAACGAGTCACTCGCAAAGAGGCCCCAAAAATATAGCTTCCTCACCAGCTATCTGCAAAACAGATAGGATCCAGCTTTGGGAAAGGATCTAGGGGTACAGGTACACCTATACACACACTGAAGATAATTATTTTTGAAGTTAATAAAATTTTATACAGAAGGATAGTTACAGAGTTACAGAGCTATAGGCTAACAAAGACGTTAAGACCCACTCCAGCTATCTCAAGAAAGAAATAAAGAAAATGAAAGAAAAATAGAAAACGCAAATGAAAATAACGAATACCGAAAATTTGTATCATCCTTACACTTATAGGCGTGTAGAGCTTTCATACAGGAAAAGGAGTAATAGTAAAGTATAGAAGAGTCAAGCTTCTCCCTCCTCTACAAGCTACTGCTGTCAGAAAATAGTTGTGAAAGAAGATTTATAGGAAAGTAGGAAAATGCATAATGAAAATAATAGCATCAGAATTCACTCACAACATGCGTACACTTATCTCGTGCACACAATTAGACATTAAAGAACAGTGAAACATTAATGATAATATGAAACACTGAACTACTTAATCTAATCTACACACGCATTTTTTAAGGATTTTTTTTTATTATTATTATGGACAAGAAGTCATCATTTCATCGTTGCATCATTTGTTCGTTGAATGCTAAAGCCAGTGTGTCGAGACTTACTTTTATTAAAAATATACTATTTACAGTGCCATCTTTCGAAATGGAATTACTTAGATAAGGGAGTACTTACCCAGAGACACCTCCAGCTGGTCAGAATTTAAGAATTCCCTCAGTAGAGCACATATGCGTATTTTTTTAGGAAATTCTATTACATACTATTCAAAACTAAAATTCTACTGTAACTAAGTAGCTTCTTTGAAGACGAATGTCTATTCAGAGGTGTTGACTCCCAAGAGTTCTCATCAAGCTTCCCATCAGTAGAATGGGCGCAAAATGGGAGAGTGCAGGAATGTTGCAGAGATAATGATTAAAGCGCCAAAGGGGGTGGGGATATGTTGCAAAGGGGGCGGGGGTCTCTTGCAAAGGGGTGGGGGTATGTTGCAAAGGGGGCGGGGGTATGCAATGAAGGGGAGAGGGGAGGGGTCTTCGGGGGGAAGGAAGGATGACCTCCCCCAAAGGGGTAGCCTTACCTAAGAGAGGAAGAGTAAAGAGAGACGGAGGAAGTCTTTGGGGGAGAAGTTGGGATGTCCTCACCCCCCCAAAGGGAAACCTAACCTAAGTCTTAACCTAAGAAGGAAGGAGAGAGTTCTTTATTCTACCAGAGTTCGCATCATTATAAGCGTCCTGAACCCAAGCATGTCTTATATAGAGGATGGTGAGTTGCTAGATACCACCATTTATCTTAATTTACAGGAGTTGCCAAATAATGTTTTTATTTATCAAAAGCATGCGCAACTTTTTCCTTAAAGTTATTCAGAAAGAGAATTAATTATTTAAACGAAACCCAATATTAATAATAAAAGAAATACACTTAAACTGAAATAAATAAAACACCATTACATCATTCTGTTTATTTAGACAAAATATTGGAAATATATAGGAAATAAATATACGATGGAATGATCAAAAAATAAAATTAAAATAATAATAGTATAAGAAATATGAACGAGGAATATATATGATCAGAAAATATAACCATCAATATAGCAGTTCAGGAGAAATATATATATATACATATATACACATACAATTATATTAAATAATTAAATATATTGAAAATAAATACATACACTTTACTGCACAATTCTACTGCACAAAATAAAAATTAATATAAAGAATACGGAACGTATATTTGCAAAAATAATAGTTCAGGCGAAATATATATATATACACACACACACACACACACATGTATTTGACCGACTTTCTCCTTCCCTTATATATATATATAAGATAAACAATAAACACCAAAAGAAATATTTATTTTAACGTTATTCTCTCTATTTACTTTCTTTCTTTCAAATCGTCTCTTAAAGAAACAATGTAGAAAATGCCTCAGGCCGACCGCAAAGCCTAACCACAAAGTTCCATTTGACCTAAATTCATCCCTTCCGTAATATAAGAAATATGGAACGTATATTTGCAAAAATAATAGTTCAGGCGAAATATATATATGCACACACACACACACACACACACACACACAAATGTATTTTACCGACTTTCTCCTTACCTTATATATATATAAGATAAACAATAAACACCAAAAGAAATATTTATTTAAACGTTATTCTGTCTATTTACTTTCTTTCTTTCAAATCGTCTCTTAAAGAAACAATGTAGAAAATGCCTCAGGCCGACCGCAAAGCCTAACCACAAAGTTCCATTTGACCTAAATTCAGCCCTTCTCTCCAGTTTTCCTCCACTGGCTTCAAATATTAAATTCATCATTACCATTACTACTAAAGTTAAGAAAGAAAATTTTATTTATTCTACAGTGCGTTCGAAAAGTCTCCGCAGTGATATATTAAACCCACAGGAAATTGGAAAACTACAATATTTTCATTCAACCATGATTTAATGATTTTATCACATAACCTTTTGATTTACAACAAGGGTTGAAAGTGTTTTCCACCATTTTGCAGGCAGAGAGCAACTCGTGATTGTTTTCCAATAGACCTTTGATTAAGTAATGAGATTCCTAATCATATTCCCAATGCAACAATATATATATATATATATATATATATATAATAATATATATATATATTAATTAAACACAAACACGAGAGATTTTTTGTTATGGAAAGTGAAGACGGCACACACACACACACACACACACACACACACACAGAAAGAAAGTTTTGTTTATTGTATATGAATATTATATCCATAACAGTAATTTTCAGAACAATGTCATCGCCCGGACTCTCAATCAGTACCCCAGCGTCTAATCCACTGGGTTACCTAGGGTACTCATTTTTCTACAAACCCAAACAGACATTCATGAACTAAATACAAATTAATCACATTCCTACGCGAGAAGTAAAAAATCAAGCCGAATACATTAATCAAAGTTGAGGGTCGAATAGTATGGCCACAAACGTGTATTTTGCAAATTTTTGAAATTATCATTTTAGTGACTGTAAAATGCAATTAACACACACACACCACACACACACACACACACGCACATATATATATATATATATATATAACCAAATTCGCAAGTCAAGAATCTTCGGAAAGCCCAGATTAGTATGGCCGCAAAATATAATAATGCACATTCTGTTTGTAGAGATCTTCTAGATTTCTTATTTTCTAATGACCTTTATTTAACTGTGCTGATTCGTCAGCATTATGAAGAGTAGCGGTGCCAATTTTGTTTCCAGCGGTACTGAGCTGAGCGACTCTGATGAAGATATTCCTATAACGACATGCATCAGAAAAATTGAGGCTCAATTAGTATGGCCGCAAAATAATAAAATATTGTTGTGATAGAGATGGATGATCAATTTTCTGAGGGATATTGCATAAAGGGGAGGGTTGGGGAAAACCAAGAAAAGTATGGTTCAAAAGCAAATATTGTCGTGGTAGAGATTTTCAAGTGCCAATACACGATGTGAGCATTAATTCTACGGAGAGAATATAAAGACACCATTAGTCGACCAAAGCATGGACCCCTAATACAGGTGTTACGATTGGTACACAATTTATCCCCGCCCAGTTACACTGACAAACATTCATTAAATTTACGAACAGCCTCTTAGTCTTTTGGGGTGGTGTTTGGGGTTATGCGTGTAAAAGGAAATATTTTCAGCTGGGAGTCGCAGTAGTTATCTTCAGTGAGTAAACATTCCCTCCGCCATGAGTCAAGAACTTTATAGTTTACCGGATTTATATCAAGATGGTGACATTGTAGCATTGTTTACAATTAATCATTTTAACGCGACTGACTAGGATGGATTATTTCCAACGCAAACCGTTGATGATATTTGCAATGGTGCTCCTTACGATCCGAGGCAAGGGACAGCCAAAGAAATGTAAGTGCCTATAATTTTTTTTTGGAGTCAATTATTCACAAACTTGTGCCTGTTAGAAAGAGGCTTATTTCGTCATTTAGGTAACCGCAATTATGCTAAAAACCTGTTTTGATTCATTGAATTTTTTAATAGCTTTTTTTTGCATGTTTTTTAATATAAATTCAAATGTTATTCGTAATTATATCTTAAAGGAAGTTCTCTGAGCGGTTCAAAGATATCTTCACATTGTAATACTCTTACTATATGTATACTCTGTGTATGTTTTTATTAAAAAAGATTCAGTATGAACTAATGAATTATTCTTTCTCCTTTAAGGTCCGATGAGGATTTGTCACGTGTTATACAATCTTTTCGTTTTGAAGAACCCCATGTCATGGACTTGGATACGGAGGTAGAAAATCTACCGAGCAATCAGCCGAACGAATATCACATCATTAACGAAATAATGTAAGTGTTTTTTTGTTTGATCTTTTTTGGGGGAAGAGACAATGAATTTTCAATTTATTAAATGAAAGAAATCGTCGGGTTTTTAGTATAATAACCATCTTAAACTAGAGAATATACAAATTAACATTATTGGTTACAAATGTATATATACACACGAACAAAAAATCATACTATACAACGAGTACGCACAATCGGAAAACGGCTTTTTATCTGTCTGTATACCATTTCATCAATTCATTAAATGAAAGAAATCATGTTTTTAGTACAATAACCATCTTAAACTACAGAATATACAAACAAACATTATTGGTTACAAATATATATATATATATATACACGAACAAAACATACTATACAACGAGTACGCACAATTGGAAAGCGGCTTTTTATCTGTCTGCATACCATTTCATCGTTTCGTTATGTGACACGGGTCGAATAATTTTAAAAAATTTATAAAGTTTTTACCGCGTGACATATGCATGAGAAATGAAAGGCAGTACATTCCACACGTATTACTAAAATACCCTTATAACCGGAATGGGTTCCATACAACTTCGGGGATATGGAACTGGCCGAGAAATTTTACAATAACAGGGTTACTGCATGGCTGAGTCCCGAGTGAATGAAAATAGTACAGGCGGTCCTTATTTTTAAAATAGATTGCAAACCAATGAATCCCTTCATTACCAACGACGTCTGTGTTCACAATAAGACAACCGCAATCTCGCGTAGTTGGCAAATTCAATGTTTCACTCTTCGCAAACACACCGATAAATTTGGAACGTGTGATTCGTTCACTATTCATTACTTTCTGAAGTTTATTCGCATCCATTTTAAAAGTAAATGATAACGCCCCTAAATCTGTCTACTTCTATTAGGGCTTGTGACTCGACATATACCAGTACACTAATAGGTGCGTCTATAGGCTTGGTGAATTCCAACCCGACTGAGATGTTTCCACTCTGCTGTGGACTTAAATGTGTATTTACGCTATCAGATAAGTCAGGTGTAATGTCAAACGGATAAAGGATAAATTGATCAATGAATTCTTTCTGCGTTACCCCATTCCGGAGCTCATCACAATCACCGGCAATATGGTCCAGATTACTATATGCTCTCGCGCAAAGCGGTAACACAGTATCTGATGAATAGTCCGGATTCAATGTTCCTCCCAACGCAATGCCATTATCGTATAGAGTTATATTTTTAAGGCCAAAATTCTCGAATTTGAAGGCACTCTTTTTATATTTTCCATTCACCGAAGCATGGTTCTGCATTCCAATTAATACCCTTTTAGGAAGATTTCCCAGGGCGATGTTTTCTATCCGTTTCGTTGCCAACCCTGCTGGCACCGTGTATAGTTTGATTTGTACTCTGTTAATAGGGTATTTTACTGTGGTGTTTATTAAATTTTTCTCAATTTCTATTTGTTTAGGTGAACTTAATTTCACTCGCCGTACGCGGAGGTATTTCTCCATAATGTGAACCACAACGGGTTTTGCTCCCTCTTCTTGATCAGCATCCAGATTTAAGCAGATCTCAGGATTCGTGCGGGTGAAATCTGTATGCAGGCGTCGAAAAGACTCGTATATCTTCTTTTTAGAATTTTTAAATTTGTCCTTTATACTACTTGCGTCTTTAGCTTGATAAGATCCCTCGGCACTTAAAAATGTATCCTTCGCTTCTTTGGAAAAGTTGAGGACATTTTTAAGAGAGGCTCATAGGTGATAGTACCCCGTGCCTGCCGATACGTTGACCTGATTTAAATATACGTCACACTGGTTGAATATGGAGTGCAGAAAGTTTGTTTCAGGGTATACAGCATATTTGCCATCGCAGTCCGTTCCATCAGAATGGTCTATACGTAGTTTAGCGTAAATGTGCACACAGCTTGGATCAAAAAAGTAAGGGCCTGAGCTGGGTATCACGAATTCTATAGGGGCACTCGGGGAACTAATTTTGTTTAAAGGGTTAATTGTAATAAAGTCACTGTGTTCAATAGAAACTTGAGTTGGGGGCATGTCAAAGAGGGATAGCTCCGATTTACAGCATTGTGAACTACACGGATGGATGAAGCGTGCCATGACGAGTTAGAAATAGTACCTCATCTCTCGACAAGTAAACAAACCATGATTCATGAGATCACTGTCCTTAGTTTATTTCAGTCAAAAAAATGGTCAACCATAGGTTTCATTCGCTTACAACACTTCTTTTTTGATATCCTTTTACGTTTAATGCCACGTGATGGTAATCCCTTCTTCCGGCCAGTCCTCTTTTTCCCACCAGCATGGATTTTTCTCTGCATGTTTGACGATTTCGTCCCGTGTACGTTTTAACTGTTGTTTAGAGCTTCTTTACGTTTAACCCCAGCCAATATGTCTTCTGCAGTGTTAAGACCTGATCGTAGCGCTTTCCTTCCGAGGTATCTGGCACCCCTCTTCAGCAAAGGAACAGCCGTACGTAGTATGGTTGAAAAATTGGACCCAAGTCCACTACCACGCTGGTATCTCTCCCCTCGATAGACGGTGAAAGGCTTTCTGTCCATTTTAACTCAGTGCGTCGAAAGTGCAGCTTCACTGTTAAGCTCCCGTTACCGAATGTTAAACTTTTATCCTCAATCGTTCTTATATATATTGAAATATTGGTTATTAGATTAGTTGCGACGTTCACATGAAGGGGTCTGTCATATGTAATACTCAAACTTCTTCCTCTATGGTTGGGAATGTGAGCAATGCGCAGCAGGCGTGCCTGGGTATCCCCAACAAACTGGTGCTCCGCTATATTGCTGTAAATATAGCACATGTGTGGGGGTTTATAACCATCAATCATTTTCTCCAATTTCAACTGATACATTAGGCTGGACAATTCGTGTTGTGTCTCTTTGGAAAGCTGCGTTATATCGTCCATCGGTTATAATTTTGAACACTCTTTGGTTTTTAATATTTCGATTAGCTTGCGGTTTTAGGGGCATAGTGCATGCATGGGGATCATTGTTTACGATTTCGTATATCAAATCGCCCGTAAGATTTGAACTTTTTAAAATTACGTGTCTCTCACAACATCCTCGGCCAAACCATAGTGCCCCGGTCCTAGTGTTACTTCTGTCCTGTAAGACTGTGCATACCCAGTCTGGGTGTTACGCATGGTTTCATTCCGAATTACCCCGGCTTTTTCACACTCGTTACAGTCTCTAAGAATCGTAAAAACGGTATCTTTATAATCAATATTTAAAAAGAGGGTGTCCAGCTGAATTTCACATACCCCCACCTTATACGAATCAGGGCCCAATTCAATGGGTCCATGGAGCTCTGTTACAAAGTTGGCTAGTGTGTTGTTATGGTGTGCAGACAGGGACGAGGACGACGGGAGTGTGACGTAGAAATGGTTAGGAGCCATGTAGCATACTATTTAAGCTTCATTATTGCATCAGCTTTTATATAGGTGTTGAAGCTTTCTGGGTACCCTAGCCATTTCACCAGGTACATTTTTCTCTTTCCTGAACCTTTGCTTCCTAAAATGTCCTCAATTTTAAACACATTTTTTCCTAAATTAAATGCCACTTTCTGCAATTCCTCGCGGTAAAAGCCTCCTGAGATTTCTTTCCCATTCAAATCTTGAACGTAATACATCATTATCTCACCTTTAGGTCTCATAGCCCTAACTTTAAAAATCTCATGTGTCCATCCTTGCTCAAATCCCTTCACGAATTTATTTCCCTAACGCGACAGCCTTATATAATCATTTATTTTGAAACGCGCAGAGTGTGGTGGTGGTGTTCCATCTCTTCTCACCTCTGGGCGCGTACCTTTTTCTAAAACCTCGTTAGGTGTTGTCCCAATCATGCGATGGTGTGAACGGTTGTAGGATGAGGCTAATGATTCCAGAATGTCTAGAAATCTGTATGTGTTTTTATGTGTAAAATAGCAGTGCATGCATTCCTTTATGGTACGTTGAACTCTTTCAGCTAAAGAAGCCTTATGTATAGAATTGGTAGTGTAATAGCTGATATTAAACTCTGTCAACATGTTCTGAAAAGCACGGCCTATAAATTCCTTCCCCATATCGTACAAAAATAGCCAGGAACCCTGTTTTCTTTTAACATCAGCGTTTTGGTGGCTCTAGCAACTGTTTCAGGTGATTTATTTTTCGGAGGAATTAGATACATATATCTAGAGAATACATCTATTATGAATAGAATGTAGCGGTAACCATCGTTATACACAGAATATCTTTGCATGTCTGTTAAATCTGCTTGCCAAATTTAAACCTTTTTCTTACAGGCTTATGAAGTGTATAAGCGTCCTGCTCCCGCAAAAATCTCTCAACATCTTTTTTTCCTACTCCGTAAACACTCCGGTACAGTCTATCTACGCCACCGTAGGAGGCTGGGTTGGAAATGTCATAATAACGTCGTCTTAATATGTTAGCCATTTTCGTATTGTAGAGGCACGTGGTTAGGGTTGACTGTTGTTTAACCGTTATCGCCAGAGGTGATGGCGTCTTCAATTGTGTCACGTGCGTCGCATGTTCCAAGTCTTTTGACCTGTTCAGATTTCCTATCATTGTTTTGGGGACATTTATTTGTTGTAGTCTTGCTTTAATATGCTTCCATCCTGATGGTGAGGGCCTATCCCACTTCTTCACCAGATCATGGACAATGTCCACGATATTCGACCCCTGTACCTTTGATCCTTCCACATTGATCTCGCCTGTATCGGTCCAATGTATGGCGGGGTCCTCATTCAATAGATTATAAAGACTTAAACCTTTATTCCTCAATGTATGTGGGAAGGTGCTTTTTAATACATGCTCGATTTGTTGTGTGTCCAGTCCATTAATCTGTGGTTGGTCAGCTCTATCGTCGGGCACAGGTCATATGTCACCATGTCCATCGTTCCCCGTGCTGTGCCTAATAACCACGGGAATCTGTGTCGGGTTCTTATAATTTTCGTACTCGTGAAGAAATTTCTGCAGATCTTCTTTGTATAAGATTCTTTTCGCATCAGGTGGTTTTTCACCATTTAATAGGGCTAGCAATTCGCTTTCCATTCTTTTAAGCCTGCTTTTACGGGGATCTAGATCCGTGTCTGGATTCTTTGAACTTTGCAGTGAAGCATACACCTCGTTTGGAATCGCTACTACTTTCTTCATTATATTAATCTAGTCAGTAAAGGACCCAAAACTGAAAATAAGATGGGGAGGAATGACCCTCCTCTTTGTACAATAATTCGTTTTTTCTTCCCTACAGTTTGACTTTTACGAGCGAGTGCACGTATTATGTTCTTGTAACGGCGTAGGCGAGCCTTCTGAGGTGGATTCATTGATACATTGCAATTTATAACGTTAAGACAGATTTCACAGATGCATTTTAAAAAGTCGGAGTCGATATTTTTAATATACATCTGCTGCATTGCCGGGGCAGTCGATGATAGATTTTTATTAATTCATGGTGTTTCTTTAGCCTCTTTGTCATTCTGGAATATACACCGTTTCAGACTCGTTTAGAAATATATTCGTTCTTAGAAGCACCCTAAACGTGTTTCGCGGATGAAGGTCGCAAAGCAAATATCCGTAACGCGTGCTTGTAGCTTCTTTATAAACTTCCAAGAACTCCTTACGCTAATTCGGGAATATTTGATTTTCTAATACCCCAATTTCTGATACATCTCTACGTTGCGCGAATAAGACTAGATATTGTGTATGTAACGATACATCGCGCATGTATCTATTTTTAAAAAATAGATTCTGATTGATGAAGACCACGCTTATATTTTGATGGTGGGAAAATACTGTAAATGTCTCGGCAAACGTTTTGTCCATTTCCAACATGAGATCTTCAATTACAATGACTGTATGTTCATTTTCCTTTAACGAATTAACATCATATACACCTTTGTGGAGCAAAATATCATCTTGGTACTAATCGAATAGCACCATATAACTTTATGCTCAAATTTTGAGAACATCTCTCCCTTTTCTTTAATGATTTTAAGCATAAACACAGCTTTACCACATCCTGTAGGTCCAGATATAATACGTGTGGATGGGCTCGTGAACCTGAATTTTTCTACAGATTCCATTTCTAACACGTCACACTCCTAAGCGGGTCATTTACAAAATATGATAAATATTTAAGTGCTGCTCCTTATATTCTACATTCTTGTTTTTCTCTTCTCCCACAGAACCGTGAATGACGAGGCGGTACAACATAATCTTTGATATGTCTATTGTTAACTTATTTATTACACGTATTTGTAAATATATATATCTTGAATATTTCGTTTATGAAATAAATGGTGTTTCGATTAGCGTTTCAATTTCTCCTTTGTGCGTGTGTGTGTGTGTGTGTGTACACAGGAGAAAGTTCTAAGCTTCGCCCACTGTATGACCAGCAAGGTGAGTCATGCTACTACCTGGGCTTCCCTGCTTGCTCAGTTGATCGCAGTAAGCCCTGGACCTCAGACGTGTATTCTCCCGCGTAGACAGAAAATAGTAATGAATATCTTTAATATTGCGTGTTCGACGTCTATGAAATGGTATTCTGCAAAGTGTCAAGATGTGGTAGATACTGAAAAACTCCCTATTCCTCCCTCCTTTGATGCTTTTAAGGCTACATTAAATCATGCGAAGGAGCAAGATGTATAAATAGTCTATGGCTATTCTGTTGAGAGCATTGTAGGATTTCGTGGGACAAGTGATGTATTGAACTACGTTGTAGGACTACACTTTATAAAAGCTTACATATACCGTGAAGTAAAAGAAACAACACGTCCAGAAGAGAAGCAACGGATATGGATAGTGAGTCTTGTTGACGAGTGGTATGACAAGCGATATTATGTCATGTTGCATCATACCGCGTACTCGTGCCCTGTGACTGAGAATGTAAATCTCGTCATCATGGAGAATCTTAAGTATTTTTATCACTATATTAATAAATATGATGAAGTTTGTAGTGAGGTTGTGGCTAATGCCATGTTTAAGTTTTTAACAGACTTTGGAGACGATTATCGCGTTTTAAACAAAAAGGAAATATATGGGCCTATGTTCCTCTCAAATAGTGCGCCGGAATGTGAAGATGTTTAGTTTGTGGAAATGAACGTATGGTGAGAGATAAAACATTAAAACCGTTATAAAGTGTGTTTAGTTCGTGAAAATCACCCTGAAGGAAAATGTCTGGTGCGTATTCGGGGGAGTGGGAGTGATAAAACATTAAAACCGATATTATTTCGTGTGTCGCAGATGAAAAATTTCTCAAAACATCTGCCCAATATAATGCGATATAACGATTCATGTTGGAACAGCCGTGTGACTCACTCCTCCCGTCGAGCCGATCCGTTGCATATGGCTCATATTTATCTCAGAGCTTGATCCGAGTGGACGTACGCTCCTCGTATACGATGGAACTTCCTTTGAACAGCATTCTCAACGCCGTGTACGATGTGTTCGTGACGAAGTCGTTGCGCGTGTCAGGCGTAAATCCAGTACCGTTAACTATGTACTGGAAACGGATTGTAGACAAACAAACAAACGGAATGTTGTTTATTTAAGTTTCGAGGAGATGAATAGAATCTTCGTGATAGTTGAGAAATGGAGTGAAGATCGTTATAAAATTCCTACAGGTGTTGGTCCAAGAAGAGAGAAGATTAGTGACGCCCCTTCATATGCCGTTGTTTGTATGTTGTGTATAAATAACGATCGGAAATGCATTGATATACGGCTGATGTGGAAGAATGCTTCTGATAATAACGCTCTTTTCCCTACGCGAAACCGTTTCATCCTCGACAGAATGTTTGAAATCGTCGGATTCCGCAAGCTGAAGCCTATATTAGACGCGCGTGTTATGGATATGCTTTATTTTGATACGGTTCTTGAATACGCATACACCGCTCTGCTCGATGGGTTTACCGAGTGTAGGACTGAACAAGGCGAGAATGGTCTAGAGCTGGACGCTTATTTAAAAAGTTTAGACTCTTTGAAATATCATGAGCTTTGGTACAAAGCACTTGAGCAGTACAGGGCTGAGCTCGCCTTCACCGTTCACCCTGAAGAACTATTTCTTTATATAATGAGCAGCTGTCGTAACGACTTAGAAGATTATTTCAACTGTCGCTATGTAGTGTGAAGAAGAGTTCACGATTGAAAAGCTCTGGTCGGTTGAAATAAACCGTTGATTGGAAAGGCGTGTTTATAAACTTGTATTTGACGTTGTGGTTAACGATGCACTCTTTGTGCGTGCTTTTGATTGTATTCTAGGCGTATTTAAAGATAACTTGCCAACCGGATGTAAAGTGGGCACAAAAATAGTATTGAACGATATGAATGCCATTTATATAGAATATAGGTTTCCGTTTCCCTATACCTTGGGCAGTGAAATATTATTAAACCGTGTATACTGCTTAATGCAAAGCAATAACGATGTAATTGTAGACTCGATTACGTGTGAGTTTAATGTGTTGCACAGTAAAACAAGGTGAATGTATTTATTTTCAATATATTTAACATAATTCTGTATATATATTTCTCCTGTACTGCTATATTCGTGGCTATACGTTTTGTATTTTTTATTTTTTATTTTGTGCGGTAGAAGATAAAGTGTATGTATTTATTTATTTAACATAATTGTGTATATATATATATATGTATATATATATATATATATATATATATATATATATATATATAGAAACAACGTAAGTATAGAGGAGCGTTCTGCACACGAGGAAGAGAAATAACGAACAAATGAAAAATGAGGTACCCGCCCGGGAATCGAACCCAGGATCTTCCGATTGCCGGTCAGATATGCTATCCACTACACTACAGGCCTCGATTAGTCAGAAGTCGCAATTCTCCTACATAGGGCAGAAACCAATGCCCTAAGAGGGCACCCTCGCAAATCGTGAATATGTACATTTAACTGCAATGACCACGCCGTATATTAATGTATAGAAACGACGTAAGTATAGAGGAGCGTTCTGCAAACGAGGAAGAGAAATAACGAACAAATGAAAAATGAGGTACCCGCCCTGGAATCGAACCCAGGATCTTCCGATTGCCGGTCAGATATGCTATCCTATGTAGTGGATAGCATATCTGACCGGCAATCGGAAGATCCTGGATTCGATTCCCGGGCGGGTACCTCATTTTTCATTTGTTCGTTATTTCTCTTCCTCGTGTGCAGAACGCTCCTCTATACTTACGTCGTTTCTATACATTAATATACTGCGTGGTCATTGCAGTTATATATATATATATATATATATATATATATATATATATATATATATCCTGTACTGCTATATTGAAGGTTATATGTTTTGTATTTCTTATTTTTTATTTTTTTATTTTGTTTTTTGATCATTCCAGTGTATATTTATTTCCTATATATTTCCATAATATATGATAATTGTGTACATATATATATATATATATATATATATATATATATATATATATATATATATATTTCTCCTGTACTGTTACATTGACGGTTATATTTTTTTTATTATATACATATTCCTCGTTCATATTTCTTAAACTATTATTATTTTTAATTTTTTTATCATTCCAATGTATATTTATTTTCTATATAGTTCCAATATTTAATAAACAGAATGATGTAATATTGTTTTATTTAATTCTTTTGGTTGTACACAATTATACCAAATGGCTGGTTACGCCTTTTAAACTTACTGACGGATTTCTAAGCCAACTGTTAAGAATTAATTAAGTAAATGGCACAATCTGGCAACTCAACCTGAACAAGCCATTTACGCCTTCTAAGCCAACAGTCAATAATATATGCTTTAATTAAAAAATAGCAAAATCTGGCAACTCAACCTGTACAAGCCATTACGCCTTCTAAGCCAACTAGCGGATTAAGCCAACTGGCTGATTTAGAACTAATAAAACAGCGGCATGTCGGCTAAAGTGTTAAAATGCACTTGGCTCCTGCCAGGTGGACACCTCTCTTCCTTTCTCTCCTCTCTTTCTCTTGGGGGATAATGCCGCTTACAAGTTTCATGACCCCTTGTTGCACCTGCAACATTCCTATCCCCCTTTGGCAACATTGAACTGTGGCTTTACCCTACCCCCTTCATTGCATACCCCCTCCCCTTTGCAACACCCCCCGTTGCAACATGTCCCACCCCTTTTGCAACGTGCCTTGCCCTTTTGCAACAGCGATCATTACCTCCGCAACATTGCAACATTCATGCACTCTCCCATTTTGCGCCCGCACTACTCCCATCACCTGAGAATCCTTAGCGCTCTGAAACCAGCCCAGACCAGCGCTTGCTACTACAGTTATTGCAAAAGGGAACACCACTACTTCTATATAAAACTAAAAATTTCTTTAGCTAGCCAGTGTAAATTTATTGCGATTTTCTTAGAAAAGACAGTCCTACACTGTGTATTGTGTAACCAAGTAGCATCCCTAATATTGAAAACGTCTATTCGGAGGTTTTGACTCCTGAGAGATCCCATCAAGTTTCCCTTCTCTACCAATGAGGTATCACCGGAGAACTCTCAGTGCGCTACAACCAAACCCGATCAGCCCCTTCTACTACATTTAAAACAAAAAGGAAAATCGTGCTACTTCCTATACTAACTAAAAAATACATCCCCAATTAACCCACCCTTTAATGAAAATTTATGCTACTAAAATACTTATCCAACCTATTCTAAAGCAAGCCTAGACCCCTCTACATTCAGAACCTCTATATAAGTAAAAGACTCGTTGCATTCACGTCGGGCTAACATCATGAAAAAGAAAAACTATGGTATTTGTCATTTACCATTACTTATTCGGACTATAGTGGATTTAATTTTCCCAGAAGAGTTCCTTGTTCCATGCACGGTCTGTGTTTAACATATAATTTTCTCAGGGAACCATTCTGAGTTTGTGTATATTAAACGGACGTGTTACGTGCCTTGAAAAGTGGACGCTCAATGTCCCGGTTGAGGTTTAAGTTTTGGTTTTTTTGGC
This sequence comes from Bathynomus jamesi, assembly GCA_023014485.1. Lineage (NCBI taxonomy): Eukaryota > Metazoa > Arthropoda > Malacostraca > Isopoda > Cirolanidae > Bathynomus > Bathynomus jamesi. Next base: position 1,221,220 of record JAJOZX010000514.1, on the reverse strand, counting down.
TAAAAATACAATAGTTACCCCCTTTTTCTTTGATTTATTCAATCCGACGTGAATGCAACGAGTCTTTTACTTATATAGAGGTTCTGAATGTAGGGGGGTCCAGGCTTGCTTTAAACCCTAGATCCATGTCCCAAAGCTGGATCCTGTCTGCTTTGCAGATAGCTGGTGAGGGAAGCTATATTTATGGGATCTCTTTGCGAGAGACCTGTTGCCCACGTCGGGCTAACATCATGAAAAAGAAAAACTATGGTATTTTTCATTTACCATTACTTATTCGGACTATAGTGGATTTAATTTTCCCAGAACAGTTCCGTGTTCCATGCACGGTCTGTGTTTAACATATATATATATATATATATATATATATATATTATATATATATATATATATATATATACAGTATATATATATGTGTGTGTGTGTGTGTGTATATACCTTTCCTTTCAACCTTTCAAAGGTTCCGTGCGATGATTCCTCATTTCACGAAGGTTAAGCTTGTCGCCCCTCCTATCGAGTTGGCCTGGTGAAGTAGTGAGTTGGCTTCTTGTACTCTCCACCTCACATAACCAGGTACGCCCGGCTCATCGGGGATTGTTCTGAGCCAGGCGTCTAATCTTCTTTTGAAGATGGCTACTGCAACATCATTCGTGTTCCTTAGGTCTTTGGGCAGCTGATTAAACAGTTTTGGTCCTCTTACCATAAAACTATTTTCTTTCAGGGTTAAGGATGTTCCGTGTCTCGCCTTTAATTTGGGAACACGACACAGTCTTCCTTTTCTACTTTCCACCGTTGTTTGGGGAGTTACGGGGTTCAGTTAAGATTTGGGACGAGTTTCTCCATTATTTTTCAAGTGTAAATGATGGTGTATCTCTCTTTTCCTTTCCAGTGAGTATAGGTTTAGTTCGCGTAACCTTTCCCAGTAATTTCGTTCTTTGCACCCACTGATCTTGGCTGTGACGCTAATGTCTAATGTCTTCTTTTTTATATAGGGATGTTAAGACCGAGCAGTATTCCAATTTGGGTATGGTCAGTGTTTTCAGTAGAGGAATCATTATATTCCTATCCAGTCGTTAAAAGGTTTTCAGTATCTGCCCAGTTATTCTCTTTGCTCTGTTTACTGCTATCTTATTTTGTGTTCCAAATTTCGCATCATCAATCATTACAACTCCTAGATCTTTTACTCTAGAATTTCTCTGAATTTCCTGTCCATTTGGGGAATAACATTCTATGGATTTTAGGTCTTCTCTTTTTCCATACCGTAAGAGCTGAAATTTCTCAGTGTTAAACTTCATATTGTTGTCTTCCGTCCTCTTGTAGATTCTGTTTATGTCGATTTGTAGAGATCCTATATCTTCTGAGTTTCTTTTTTTTCTACTGATCTTTGTGCCATCGGCAAAGGATGTTACTCTGCTGTCTCTGGTAACGTCCTCAACTATGTCAGTTTGCATGATTATGAAGAGTAGCGGAGCTAATATTGTTCCTTCTGATACTGATCTGAGGACCTCTGATTCTGATGAAGATACTCCTTGTACTGTAACGACTTGCCGCCGCTCATTAAGGAAATTATATATCCATTTCTCTACTTTTCCTGTTATTCTCATATATTTCAGTTTATGTATTATGATTCCATTGTCGCACTTGTCAAACTCTTTGGCAAAGTCTGTGTATATGACATCATGGTTTTCATTACTTTCTAGTGCACCAATAATGTTGTAGTATTCCATTTGTTGTGATAGGCATGATCTATCTGACCGAAACCCATGTTGGTTAGCATTGAATTTTTTCTGAGTTTCCAAAAAGTCATAGATTTTCTGTCTAACTATTCTTTCAAATATTTTGGTGAGATGAGATGCAAGCGACATTGGTCTGTAGTTTTTGGCCTCGGATCGATCTCCTCCTTTATATATCGGGACTATGTTCGTGCTTTTCAGGATGCCCGATATTTCTCCCGTGTCCAGTGATCGCTCCACATCCAATATAGGGGCTCAGCGACTGCATTCTTGCAGTTTTTGATCAGTGTGGCGTTCCATTTATCCGATCCTGCCGCTGAGTGTTTTTAGTTTCCCTGTAGCTTGTGTAATATCATCTGTCGTAAAGTCGAAGTCCGTTATACTTTCCCTTTTTAGTTCTTCAAAGAACGCGTTTCTATCGCATATCAGTTTCTCAGATTTGGGATACTGAAAGATGATTCGTACTGAGCTCTTAATATTTCAGATACTTCTGTTAGATCATCAGATAAAGCACTGTTCTCATTTTTCAAAGGTCCGATAGTCGCATGGTTTTTCGACTTCCTTTTTGCAAAATTATAGAAGTACTTTGAGTTAACCTTTATCGCTTCTATAGCGTCGTCTTCTTCTTTTTCCGTATGCTTCTCAATTAGTTCCTCTATGACGTCGGCGATACTTTGCAGTTTATCATTAATATTTTCCTGATGTTATCTTTACAGTTACTTAGGTTTGCAGTCACTCTTTTTCTCTTTCGGAACAATGACCTCTTTTGTCTCTCGAACCTGCTTCTCTTTCCTCTTTACTGTAATTTTGGGACATATCTTTTCACAATTTCCAGCGTCTTCTCCCCTAAAGTCATTAGCATCTCCTCCGTTGTCTTGGCCTCGAAAATGGTTTTCCTTTCTATTACTTCCATGCTGGATACATCTTCCCAGTTTATAGCTTTGGAGTGAAAATTAAAAATTTCGAATTTGCTTCTTTCTGTTGTTTATATATATATATATATATATATATGATGAATAAAACCACGAAGGAAAGGAAACACAGAATGGTGCTCAAGCAAAATTAAAAGTTTCATTCGAAATAGTCAGTGGAGTAAAAAAACAAGCTCAAAATGTGTTTTGAACCTTTCTTCGAAAAACATTAGTGACGATGCAAAACATGTCTTTCGATTTGGTATGTCCTTTTTTATTGTTAAAAAAACTTGCTTTACAAATGTGTTATAGTCTTGCTTGTTTTGAAAAACAGTGTAATCTTCCTCAGTCTTTGGTTAACATAGTTAAAGGCCTTGTCTATAGTGCTGCGAATAGTACCTACGAAGATAACTTTCATAAACGTTTTCGCAATCGCCTCTCACAATTAAAAAAAGATGGTGAGCTCCATATTACTAAAGCAGACAAGGCTAACACCATAGTTATTATGGACAAGGTGGACTACATTAGAAAGATGAACGAACTTCTCCAGGACCCCGCCACATACAGAAAACTTGGGAAGAACCCGCAGGATGACGTCATAAAATCATTCAATTGTGGCTTGAAACGCATTCTCAAAGATCATATGGACTTAATTCCGGTTTTTACGTCCACTTCACCTTCTCTTCCCTACCTTTACGGTCTTATTAAAACCCACAAACCTGGCAATCCTATGCGTCCCTATTATTAGCTCGGTGGGCTCTATTACCTATAAACTCTCCAAATGGCTTGTAAAAGTCTTGTCCCCCGTTCTCGGAACTACCTCTGATTCACATGTAAAAAATTCCATGGATCTTACTGAAAATTGAATGATGTACGCACTGAAACCAACGATAGATTGATCAGTTTTGACGTTTTTTCATTGTTTACAAAAGTGCCGATTGACGATATGCTTGACTTTCTCTCCCGAGAATTACATAAGTATTACCTGCCACTACCTGCACACATCGTTTTGGAACTTATTAAGCTTTGCATCAAAGACTGTAAATTCACTTTCAATTGCGAGTATTATGAACAGGTTTTTGGGATGGCCATGGGCAACCCCTTGTCGTCCCTCCTCTCCAATATTTATATGGAGTTTTTCGAAATTATTTACATTCCGAGAACCTGGGGATTAGCATCCCATGGTTGCGGTACGTCGACGATATTTTGTGTATCTGGCCCATGAATCGTGACCTGGATAACTTCCTCCTTCAGTTAAATGATCAAGTCCCCTCCATTAAGTTTACTTTAGAAGTGGAACAAGACAACTCAATCCCGTTTTTGGATGTGCGTGTACATAGGGAAAGCCCAGGTTTTAAGTTTAGTATCTATCGGAAAAAACGAACAATTTGTCCTACATACACTTTTATTCCAGACATGATGACACACTCATTAAGAAGGCCATATTTTCTTCAATGTTTCTCCGCGCTCTTAGAATCGCCAGTCCGGAATACATCGATGCCGAATTGGAAAAAATCAACGGTATTGGAAGTGATCTGTGCTACCCACCTGCCTTTATGGAATCTTGTCTTAACAAGGCAAAACGAACCTTCTATCGTGTGAATAATAACACTCGCACTTTGTCAAAGAATATTTTAGTATTTCCATTTTTCCTGTGCTTTTTAGGCATTGCTAATGTACTTAAACTTTTGGATATTAATGTAGTATTTTCATATAACAATATTGTGAAAAATATCATCGTAAAAAATAGTCCTACCAGTAATTCAGGCATTATCTATAAAATTGGTTGTAAACAATGTGATTCCTTTTACATTGGTCAGACGGGAAAGGATTTGCACAAGCGTGTAAAACAGCATCAATATTCCGTTAGAACGGGAAAGTCGCCCAGTGCCCTTTTTGTCCATTTGTCAGAGTTATCCCACTGTATTGATTGGAATAATGCTTCAGTTTTGTTTCACTCTAGCAACATTGTTAATAGAAATATTCTGGAGTCTGCTATTATCCAACTTACAAATAACTTTAACATGAGCCAAGGTCTTTTCCAACTTGATCCTGTTGTTTTGAATTCGTTCATAACGGATTTAAACAAGAAGGGAAGAGTGCTAAAACTTTGGTAGTTTTACCTTATAAATTTGTATGCTCTTACAATTTTTATTTTTCAATTATTTTCATATTTTTTTTGTGACCTATATATCATTCAGGCATTATCTATAAAATTGGTTGTAAAAATTCCATTTGATCTTGTGTTGAATTCGTTCAGAATGGATTTAGACAAGAAGGGCAAACTGCTAAAATTAGTTTTCCTTACAAATTTGTATGCTCCTCCCACAATTGTTATTTCTATATTTATTATACGTATATATTTTTTGTAACGTATATATAGTCTCGAACTCTTTATTTACTTCAGTATTCCTGAGGATGTCATTAGAAGAAAGCGCTTGAGCACCATTCTGTTTCCTTTCCTTCGTGGTTTTATTCATCATGAATATTTTTCCGTGTTTCTTTCGTGAAATAATTTTCATATATATATATATATATATATATATATATTCCTATTGTATAGGAATAAATGAAAATATTTTTTTTATGTAGAAAGGAGGGGTCTAAGGGCAAGCACCCGCAAAAGTGACCCCTTCACAGAGGACGGAGAGAGCCAAAAACAAGGTCTTCAAGGCTTAATGATGCCTTATTATTTTTTTAATATAAATTTTGTAAAGGTTGTGTAGTAGGGTGGAGTGAAAATACTAAACCATCTTGCCTCACTCTTGATTTGGTGTATTGACCCTCTAGAAGTTCTAAAAAGATAATATTTTCTTTTTAAGACCCTCCACCAGTCGCATTTTTGCCGACAACAAAATGGCGGAAAGTCATACTTTGAAAGACACCTAGTATAATATCTATCGGTTATTGAGAGAAGATATCGCGTTATATTGTGCGTTATTTGGTTATAACTATGATAACGAGTAAATATATTAACACAACACAAACGATACTTACAAATCACCAACTACTTAAGAACACAGACGCTTATCTAAACATCAGTCTCACTCGAGGTCAATGACAACTTGCATATGGCTGATAAGGGTTGGGGGTAGGAGCCGCATGCTGCATACAAATGAACTTCCCTTAAGGCATCTGTTTGAGCGATACGACGGGAAAACAACTTGGTCAAGATCATTCAGAGGATCTATTGGTAATGCTCTCAAGACTTCCCATGAGATGCCTGTGGTAGAGTTCTCCCAAATTACGGATGGGGCCGATAGCATCCCAGTTCTTACAGATGAGCTCATAGAACATTTAAGTAATGATCAACAATACATGTTCAGAATAATTGGGGCCATAAGAGAAAGATATGTTGACGGAAGCCTAGAGAAACTCAAGCCTGGTCCCCTTAACAACTCTAGATGGTTAACTCTAGCTAACAGACTATGTCGTTAATATGTCTCCCAAAAGAATCCCTCCAGAGAGTTACGTAGCCTTGTTCTGTTCATAGTAACAAACTATGGTCCTAACTGGTTCAATATAAAATTTAAACCGTATCTGCCTGATGGACCCAAACATCAACCTGTTACCCCAAGATATACAAAAAGTTGTCCAACCTTATATATCACAGAATGCCTATTTTGCTCACTCAGAAAATATTCTTCTATCAATGCTGTCAGATAGTGAGCAAAAGCTGCGCAAAGTTGCAATCGATCGAATAATACAAACAAGAAAGTGTATGGAAGCCAATACAAGGAAAATCAGAGAATTCAGAGTACCAGAATTGAACTTCAAAGCATTACATTGGACAGACATCATCTTCTGGGATAGGATTGATATCAGTGAACCATCTCTCACTTCTAAATTGTGTGATGAAGAATTGCTTGAGTACGAAACAAAATATTTCAAAGTTGAGCAATGCCCTATTCACACACAGATCGTCGAAAGAGCCGTGAAGTTGGTTGCAGATGCATCAGCATCACTAATATCACAGGAATCAAGAGACGGATTTATTAGGTCAAGAATAAAAAGTCGCTCTCTGCTTCCCTCACTTGAAACCTAAAAGGATCTGATGCCTCTCCTGAAAAATAATAATATTTGAGATGAGCGGGTTTTATATCGCATTCAAATGTAATTGATTTACGGCATCCAACAAAGTGAGACCAGATGCAATTTTATTTCAATACAATGAATGTATGCACAATAGGGTGGATCGATTTTACATTTTGTTCGATTTCCATATTCTAATAGAGACAAAAACTTGCGCATGCATGAGACAATAGCCTCTGGAAAATCTTAGCGTAATAGGTAATCATCTTCTGCCTCCGGCAGAGCGATGAAAATCATATTTTAGTAGTCAAAAACGTATTTTTCTTATAATTTTTAAAATATTTCAATATGCGTGTGTGTTATTTCATGCCAAAGCAACGATATAAATGCTATGGGAAATATATAAATGCATTATTTAAGACAAAGAGCCGATCTGAACATATGTATATAAATTACCTATTTTTTCAACATTTGACGTTGTTGCCGGGGGCAAAAGATATTAACGTAGGACAACGCGCTTGGAAAAACGATCATATGAGGTCTTTTCCATCGACTTTATAGTTATTAGGAATAATTTTGATGCATATTGAAAATACGTTTTTGACTACTAAAATATGATTTTCATCGCTCTGCCGGGGGCAGAAGATGATTACCTATTAAGCTAAGATTTTGCAGAGGCTATTTTCTCATGCATGCGCAAGGTTTTGTCTCTATTAGAATATGGAAATCGAAAACAATGTAAAATCGATCCACCCTAATGCACAATGGTGTTTTTTAAGTACAGTTTTGCATTATAAAGCGTTTCTTTTCATTCATTTTTTTTTATAGAACACTTAGTTTTTATGTTATGAGCATATTTTTATTTATGGACAACCGGCTGATGGCCATTTTGCTTTTACGTAAAAATCCGAGAGATGGTTTGAGTTACAAACATTAAATTACTGAATACATCATTTTTATGTTCTAATACACCAAAAAACAAGTGAGGCAAATAAATTTGAAATAAAAAGTTGTGTTTCAGTCGGGCATATTGTGTAGTGTGTTTCAGAGCATACTAGATTGCTCACAGAGTAGATGAGACACGGAAAAAGATCAGCTAAGGAGGTCAGTGACAGGAGAAACGGGAGTTCCAGCACTCCCTGACTCCTGCCTAACATTCATCCCATCTTCTACAATCTGTATAGGTATATGTACAGAAATAGATTTCCAATAGAGTATACTAATAGGCTTAGAAATGAATTTTCCCGCAAAGCGTAACGCTTTAGGTGAATTGTAAAAAAGGGGCAAATTTTAAATTTTTGGCAACTTAGTTTTGCATAAAAACAAAATAGCGCATTTGTTAGTTTAAAAAAAAATAAGGTAATATCATGGAATAATACTGAAAATATTCCGAAAACCATAAGTGATAACGAATTTTAGAGCATAATCCAGCAACATAATTAGATTTTGCAAATTTTAACTCGTACATCTTTTATCGGTGAAATTTTCATTTTTGAGATATGCATTTGAAGTTTTTGTTCATTCTACAAATAGAAAGGTTTGACACCATTTATTTTTAAATGTTCAAAACGATTTCAGCAGTATTTTTCATATTGCTTTTAAGCACAGATGAATACGGCTAGGAAGCTCTAGGAAGCTCATTTATCTAGTGCGTGAGGATGAGTGTACCCTAAGGGTCACCTGAACCAGAGCAGAAACAGGGTAAGATTCTCACTGCTCTGAGTCCGCCACCGTAACCACTGACGAATTCAACCAATTGCGCTAACTCCTGAATTAATTTTAGCCAGGACTATCGGGAGTCGAACTCCCTGGACTCACTGTCTTCAGTTCGCTTATATAGGTGCTAGCTACTGAGCTACGTATCCTGCTTAAACAAAAGGTACACATTATAAATGAAAAAGAATAATAATACGTGTACGGTACGTTTTCTTCCTTGTCATGTAACAATGTTATGTTACACGTTGTTAATTGATTAGTACAATATATCTCTCAGAAAAAATACAAAGTATGAAGTGCTGTAATTTTAATTTAAAACTGTTCAAAGGATATGGTTTGATATACAGATGGGTGACAAAAGTAAATAGACACCTTCGGTTTCTCCAAGGCTTTTGATTTGATAATAAACATAAATAAATATTAACAGATTTATTGAATCAACATATTTAGAATCTTTTTGCTTTCCCCTTTGCATTATATAAAGCTGACACACGTTTTGGCATTCAAATGATGAACGTTGCCATTTGTTCTTGAGGACAATCATCGCGGTGTCTATTTATTTTTGTCAACCCTCTGTATTTTCATTTACCCTTTAATTACTTATTTCTAGATGTTTGATCATTCATGGTTTCCCATCAGTTTGACCATGAGTACAATATAATTAAACAACCTCGAGTATTGTTCTTCTTCCTAAATAAAAAACAACTTAAAAAGAGGTGTGTTCTTTCTAAGGGGTTCCAAAAAACCTTAGTCTCCCCATTTGCAGCTTACATGTTTACTTATATCGAAATAGTTTTTAGTGATTATAAAAATATATAAAATTCTTTATTTATTGCAGGTATTAAAATTACTCTAGCTGATGAAGTGATAATATAATGGCTTCTCAATTAATTGGTGATTCGGAGAGGCAACGTGTGATAGATCACATACGAGCAATAACATTTCGGGAAGCTCGTGATGCTGGAGCCACCTTTATAACACGTTCATGGGTTGCCAAATAGTTCCGAAGTAGTGAGGACTTCGTCAAAAGAAATTGGAATAAAACTTTGGATGAAGGTGAAATGGATACAACCAAATCTGGGCGCCGAAATTTGCCACTCTCTCAGGAAACAAAGGACATCATTGAAAGCGGTACGCGTAAGCGGAAAAACAGCTTGCTAAACTTTTTAGAAAGATCGAAGTGTTGAGAGGAAAGATCGTTCGTGGTGAGATCATTCGACTGTACCGTCATAGGCAAGGTTTAAAGCCTTGGCATGAACTTCCAAAGCCAAGAAAAACTCAACTTAACATCGATGACAGAATGTGGTTTGCCCATTATCTTGAAGATTGGGATGTGGATGATTTCATGCATTTAGCTGTCTCCGATGAATTTTTTGTTTACGTAACACGTCGGCCTAACTACCAAAATGATCGAATGTGGGCCACAACACCAGATGAAATCGATGACACTGAATATTATCGCGAATTATTAAAAAGTCCAGACTGTGTTGGTGTGTTTGTTTTGTTCACTGCAAAGAAGCTCATGTGGGTGCTGAAGCCAAATGGTCAGAGTTGGGATGGACAGTATTTTCGTGATATTATTCTATCCCAGCATGTCATTCCTTTTCTAAGAAACCCAAACAATGTTTTGGATGTCGATCAGGTCACACTTCTGCACGATAAGGCCCCCTGCTTTAAGGCATTAACCACTCAACAGTTGTTGCGGAACCATGAGTTCGATTTCATTGGAAGTGAAGAATGGCCAGGAAATTCTCCTGACCTGAACGTCTGTGAACACATTGGATCAGTTATAAAGGACAAGGTTGAATGTCTCTTGTTTCAAGAACCTGCAGCAAATCGATTTTCGAAGGATACAATGACGCATCACATTGAAACTGTTTTAGCAAATTTGCGTAACGATCAAGATCTATTCACGTCACTTTTGGCAAGCTACCCAAAGCGAATTCAGGCTGTCTTGGAAGCCAATGGCGGGAACACCAAGTTTTAATTGTCTCTCATTAAATGCAGGATTAAATTCTCTTTTGTAAGGTATGTTTAGTTTTACTGTACCTCTAATGGTTTAGGCCATGGGCGGGGAGGCTAAGGTTTATTGGAGCCCCGTACATGGTCTTCCATCTTCCATTTCACTTATCAAAAGGTAGTTAGACGAGAGTAGTGTGCCTGCAAAATGTTCGAGTGCATATGCAATTGCAATGTTGATCAATTGTTGCAAGGTGTCAACACCCTCCCCCTTGTTGCAAGGTGTCAGCCCCCATCCCCACCATGGTGCAAGTGCCACACAAAAAAATGGAAGAGGGTAGGCAAGCAAGGGGGATTGGTTTATCCCCAAGCTGCTACCCAAACATAACCTTAAAGAGAGGAGGAGAGAAGAGAAGATGTTCTTGCAGGCATGTCGCATCACTTAATGAGCGCTCTTGACCTCACAGTTAGCTTAGAATTCTTAATCTTCCAGTTGGCTTAGAAGGCTTTATATATATATATATAAAACCAAGGCAATCCACTTAATAATGTGGCAGTTAGTGCTAAAAATGAATTATTATGTTGTATATTATTACGAATTATTATTATTATTATTATTATTATTATTATTATTATTATTATATTTAAAAATAAATAATTAAATTTATATTACTTTATATACATTATTAAGAATTATTATTATATTTAAAAATAAATAGATAAATACGCCGTTCGTTAGTGCTGAAAGTTAATTTTTATATTGTTCTATATATTATGCATTACACTGGTATGCATCAATTTTGCTGTCAAGGGTTTTGTAAGTGTTTCTTATAGAGTGTTTCCTGCTCATTTCGAATCTGCAATCCGTTTTTCTCAATCAGCTCAGGTTATCCGGCTATGGCCTCATAAGTAAAATAGAATTTTTCGTGATTTTGTCAAAGCGGAATTGGAATAGTAACATCTATCATCACTTGTTTCACTTGTATAATATCTTTTTTTACTTTTCAGGCATATAGATAAACTATTCCATAATGAATAGAGCGTGTAAAAATGATCCCAATAGATTCTGCTACATATGTGGGACGGTTACCATGCCAAATAACCAGTCCCAAATCACTAAATTTGTGAAGACAATGTATAGAGCATACTTTGGAATTAAACTAGGGGACCAGGACAAAAATTTCGCCCCTCATATGTGCTGCAAGACGTGCATTGAAAATTTGAGAAGATGGAGCAAAGGCAGAGCGAAATCTTTGCCTTTTGGAATTCCCATGATTTGGAGAAAAGGAAAGGATCACGTGACAGATTGCTATTTCTGCATGACAAACCTCCAAGGTGGGCTTATAAATTTATTTTTCTTAAATATTTTGAAATCCTCGTATGAAACTTGACATAATATTCACCATAATGTAATATTCACCATATATAGCATAATATTCACCATAATGGTAATCATACATTTACATATACATATTGTTATAGAAAATACATTTACACATACATATTGTTATACAAGTTACATTTACATATAAAATGATTGTATATTTTCTTTCTTTTTCATTCATATTGTCCCCGAAGGGGCAATATGAATGAAAACGAAAGAAAATATACAGACTCCATCGACCTATTTCATATCTTACAGACCGCAGCCTTCCCTCACGAGCCGCCACTGTCTGAATGCTTCTTCTATTTCATATGCAAGTTTTATATCCATGTTTCTGTGTTTCTATTTTCAGGAGTTAACAAGAAGAATAAACACATTGTTGTATACCCTGACATTCCTTCTGCTATGAGACCTGTACCCCATGGTCCTGGAATTCCAATACCCGACCCACCTCAAACCCTGGACTTCGATGATTCTGATGATGAATCAATGACCAATGCCAATGACCAGTCCCAGTCGTATATACCTCAAAATACCGCTTCAAATGAGCCGAGGCCTCTCAACCAGGCCAAACTTAATGATCTTACCAGGGATTTAGGACTTTCCAAATTAGCTGCCGAGATCTTGGGCTCACGACTTCGAGAGGACAACTTGCTGGCTCCGAGAACAACATTCTCCTGGTATAGGAAACGAGAGGAAGAATTCCGCAAGTTTTTTGCAGTGCACGAAAATACCTCTTCCTTAGTGTACTGCTGCAATGTTGAGGGGCTAATCGAATCCTTGGGCCTGCCATATAACGCATCAGAATGGAGGCTATTTATAGACTCGTCTAAACGAAGTTTGAAAGCAGTACTTCTCAACATTGGGAATAGGGTTGCATCAGTCCCTGTAGCACATTCCGTACAACTTACTGAGAGCTACGATAACATGAAAATTTTACTGGATGCTCTCGTATACGACCAACATAACTGGAGGATCTGTGGAGATTTGAAGGTAATACTAATATCATAAGTAAACTATTGCTATTGACTATGTTGTTTTTCCAAAGGTTATTTGAGAGCGTATAAGAACACTTAACTTCCCCACAGAAGTGATACAGTCCAATGCATAGATTTTTTTATCTGATAGAACAAATTCACTAAATTCTTTAAATATTTTAATTTTTTTCAGATTGTGGCATTTGTATTGGGAATGCAAGGGGGATACACGAAATACCCATGTTTCCTCTGCAAATGGGATAGCCGAGCGGATGAGAAGCACTATGCACAGCGTGAATGGGCATCCAGAGAGAATTTTGAACCTGGGTCGCATAATGTCGTTTCAGTGCCCCTTGTACCACCAACAAAAATTTTGCTCCCACCACTTCATATTAAGCTGGGCTTGATGAAAAATTTCATCAAATCAATGAATAAGGAGGGTTCAGCATTCCGATATCTCGAGAGTAAATTTCCTCATATATCTGATGCTAAACTAAATGCTGGGGTTTTTGATGGTCCTCAAATTCGAACTTTGATCAAGGATACTCAGTTCGAAAACGCAATGACTCCAACTGAGGAGAATGCCTGGCAGGTATTCAAATCAGTTGTCACTGATTTTCTTGGCAAGCGTAGAAGTCCAGAATACGAGTCCGTTGTCGAAAACTTGATGGAAGCTTTTAAAGCTCATGGTTCGCGCATGTCCATAAAAATGCACTTTTTGTGGTCCCACTTGGACTATTTTCCTGAAAATTGCGGGGATTATAGTGAGGAACAGGGTGAACGATTTCACCAAGATATCAAAATAATGGAAGAGAGGTACCAGGGAAACTGGGATATCAATATGCTGGCGGACTATTGCTGGTGTTTGAAGCGAGACGTGCCCGAAGAAAAACACAGACGGAAAGCCAAAAAAACTTCCTTCCTTCCTCAATAAACTTTTTCCCATATTCATTGTATGAATAAAAGTATTTATTCACACAATGTTTTCATTTTTCACGAGTGTTCTTATAATATTACTCGTATCTACAGTGTTTAAGCTAAAAAAATCAATAAATTTGGGGATAAAATTGGACTTATAATAAATGGCCAATAGAGAAAAAACCTGACCTGATTGAGGAAAACCAATTTCATTTTCGAATTCAGCATGGTCGAATTATATAATATGAGTTGAAAAAACCTTCACAGCAGACAAAAAATTTCATATGCATACCAGAGTTTTTAAGAATTATTATTATTATTATTATATTTAAAAATAAATAATTAAATTTATATTTCTCTACATACACTACTAAGAATTATTATTATATTTAAGAATAAATAGATAAATACGTCATTCATCAGCACAAACCCAGCACTTGATGCTTTCTTGTATTCACACTTCGTCAGGGAATGAAAACGAGACGACAAAATATGTACCTATTACCCCATATTTAAACAATCCCATTAGATATATATATATATATATATATATATATATATATATATATATATACAATAATGATAATATATATGCATATATATATATATATATATATACATACACACAATAATAATAAGCTGAATTAGATGGGACCACAAAAAAATTACTCCACAAATTAAAACATTGAATAACCCTGAATAATTGTGAAGCTCGACTATTTATTTTATTTAATTTGGCCCTTTAGGCTTTACTGCTTTACTGGGCTCTTATATATTAATGGGATCACAAAAAATTTCATCCACAAATTGAAACATTGAATAACCTTTATTGTTAATAATAAATACACTCGTTTTACAATGTCTTGAATAATTGTGAGGCTCTTGTCAAATCTATGCGTGTGTGTGTATATATATGTAGAGGACCGACAAAGAAATAGACTAACAAGTAGACAAACACATTTTTTCTTCCACGCCATCATTAAACATTCTTAGAAGACACACGTGGTCAAGAAATCAGAAACAATGAAAACGTCTGTTTTGTCCCAAAAGGCCCGCGAAAGCAAGCCCTTAACAACTAAAGGACGCGTGGAAGGCTTCTCAAGATATGGCCGGAAAGTCCGCGTCACAGAGGTTATATGAGCGAGATTCCACTGATACACTTCCTCACTCACTCCTCACTCATCCTCACTCGCTCACCACTTCTCGTTTGCATTTCTCGTCACGTGTCACGTTTCTCCTACGTCCGTAGCACAACTTGTCACATCAACCGCCCTCCGGCTTCCCGCCAGAGGAGCGGCCTGCTGTTCCTTCAAAGCTTCCGATCTATCGTCAAGTAAGACCTTCCGCCATCAACCTGCAGAAGCACTTCTTCGAAGCCCAGCGCCGTTTCGACTTCAGCCGGCTTGTCCCTCAAGCATCATCTCAAATCTACACGAAGCGATCAACACTTGAGGCGACCGGCGCCCGTTGAACAAACTTCAATGGGACGGTCAGCATCAACTCGGACCTACGTTCTACAAGGTCAACCTTCAAGCATCTTTTCCATCTCAAGAGGCCTAATCGACACGACCAGCGCTCGGTCAACAAGCTTCAATAGGACGGTCAACGACACTTCGAGCATACAGTAATATGTTCACGTTCAACACTTCTTCAACAGAGGTTTTCATCGTCCCGGTAAGCTAAGTGCATCTTTTCTAAGTAACTCTCATGAAGCCTGCATCAGCCTACCGCCGAACGGTAGGCTATACTCCCAAAGTGTGTAATTAAGCATTCTAACTGACTCTCGTTAAAGAACGCTGTAGGATTATTTTCCAATTCAAGTGTCATTCCAAAACCGTAATCGTGTAGCATCATGCTATTGTATTCACTCATGTAATCCACAAATACTTTGCATCCGTTTATTTATATGATTTATTTAAGCACTCATTATTGACAGACGAATCCACTTCCCGTGTACTAAACGCATGTGCATTCTTATATCATTTACTAGGCCCAGTCAGTGTTCCACTTATGCGTAACTCTAGCCTACCTAATCCATTTACAGTGTACCAATTTAACGTGCATAATTTCTATTATCATTTGGCTGCATCATTATTCCATGTTCATTCATGCATAACCCTTAGCCTACATAATCAGTGTTACGTATTCTATTCAGTGTACCAAAACGTACGTACATAATTTCTATTATCACTAGGTTTCATATTTTATGTTGTGTTCCATTGTGCGTGCCATTAGCCTAACATAATTGAATACATTACTATATCATTAAGCTCTTAACCATTTCTCTTATTGGCTAAGCTCCATGTCATCTTAGGATAATATAAAGGCCGTTAAATAATTGTTATTCACTATAATTATTGTCAATCATTTGTTATTCACTGTGAACAAATAACTGATTTATTTTCTTAATTAAATACAAAACAATAAGGTGCTTTTGGTAACCTTAACATATTTGCTTGGGTGTAATCCAAGCTGGTGACCTCGAAGCAATTCGTATCACTCAGAAATATTATAGTAGGCCTACTCCATTAGCCACTTTCAACCGGTGATACTGTAGGACATCATAAATTGTTAACCCAGCCTGTCATTCTAACAATCAACTTGCATCAATTAATCACTAGCATTAAATTAGTCATTATCACCTTGAACCGGTAAATCTAGGCCCACATATATATATATATATATATATATATATATATATGTAATCCCTTAAGTCTTACATCTATATTTTATTCGCTATTCACGTTTTTTCAAAATTTATTTCTAAAAATGTTTCGGCTTAGCCTAATGAGGCATCAACTTATCGATGAAATTTTAGACTGCGTTGGCGACAGTCGGACGTCTCTGACTTGAAAATTAATTCATGATGCAGCTGGGCACTTTGGGTCCAGCACAGGGTTAATGAAACAAAACTCACATGCATAGGATGGGGCGACAGTTAAAATTTCGACTCGACCGATCGCTAATACCCTTCGTCTAGATTTAAATCTGAAACGAAGTGGACTGAAACCCCAAATTTATTTTCCAAGCGGTATTCTCTACAACTCTTTTAAATAATAATAATAATAGTAGTAATAATACTAACAATAATAATAATAATACACGTTTCATCGACGAATTGAACCATTGAATAACCTTTATTGTTAATAATAAATAGACTCGTTTTACAATGTCTTGAATAATTGTGAGGCTCTTGTCAAATCTATTCGTGTGTGTGAGGCGACAGGTAAAATTTCGACCTGACCGATCGCTAATACCCCTCGTCGAGATTTTATTCCGAGGCGAAGTGGACTCAAACTCCAAATGTATTTTCCAAGCACTATTCTCTACACTGCATTATTATTATTGTTAGTATTATTATTATTATTATTTAAAAGAGCTGTAGAGTCTACAGGTCTTTTAAATAATAATAATAATAATACTAACAATAATAATAATACATGCAATGCAAACTTCTCTCTCTCTCTCTCTCACACTCTCTTTCTCGATCTACCCGTATACTAGAAGCAATTCTCTGTGGTACTGTCTACTTAGATATGTCATTAAATTTAAGTCTCATATCTATGTTACGGTTAAGTAATCGCGGGACACCTGTTATTTGCCTTTCAACTTATTAAAGATTACCCTTTAAAGGGGCTGCCACGATTTACAACTTCAAAAGTAAAAAAATTAAAACTTTTAAACTTGAAAAGAGTTTATTCCTTCAAAGCGCATTAATATCTCGCGAATTTTAATAAAAATAATCAAAAGATTTTCAATTTACTTCTAAAACACTTAAAAGAGCTCCAAAATTCCTCCCTTAATACAAATACAATTCACTTTATGAAAAATCTGTTAATTTTATACAATGATGATTGTTAAAACATTGAATTTACGTTTAAAAATAAAAAAAAAAATACATACTAATTAATGTTCAATTTTGTGCTGAAATTCAAGCAATTAAGTAAGTTTTTAATTAAAAAATCGGGATTTAATCATCCATTCATTTAATATTTACCTAATGTTGACCTCTCTGAAAAAAGTGAAAAAATCTGAAGGCTGTTTTAAGGCAATTCTGATAAAGACACGCCTTCAGTAAACGGCAATCGACCAACCAGAAATTTTCGAGCCATCGAATGGGGCGAGAGATCGTGAGTACGACATTTTGATTTGTTCAAAACCCGCATACCTATGACATAGTCACGCCCTAGAGATATTGTCCTCCAATCAGGATGCCTTCGAGTCGGCGATTGGCCTTCTGAACTCGGGGTATAATTGGAGCGATGCGCCGTATATAAAGGGAACCGCGAGCAAATCGGGCCATGCATGTTACTATTTTTGCCAGTGAATAAACCACGCACTACTAGCCGTCATGTGTACAAGCAGTCAAGCAGAACTCTATTGTTTGGCAGACTTATATGAAGTTGGAAGTCTCACGTAAGCCATACGCACACACACATACACAAACACACACGTCTATATATATATATATATATATATATATATATATATATATATATATATATATATATATATATATATATACACATATATATATATATATATATATATATATATATACACACACGAGGGTACTTCAATACGTATCCGCACTCTTTATTTTAGTGATAATATAGTATATATAATATATACTCGTAATAACGAGCCAAACCGAGAGCTATAGGCTTATTTACGCTAGCAACAGTATAGGCTTGTTTAGGCTACCCGTAGCTGTAAAATATCGTACGAGTAGTGAGCATGGCTGTGCCGCTTTCAATTTATACTCTGGAAGAACAGAGATCCGTGGTTCGTTTTTTGTGGGCAGAAGGTGTGAAAGGAGCTAAAATTCACACGCGTTTATGTGCTCAGTATGGGAATAATGCGTTACCACGGCGAAGTGTGTACGAGTGGATTCAAATGTTCAAGGAAGGTCGGACATGTGGGACAGATGCTCAGCGCTCAGGACGACCGTCAACATCAACCAGTGGTGACAAGCAGGAAGAAGCCCATGATTTTCGATGACAGAAGACTAGCAATAAAAGAAGTTGCATCTTCATTAGACATCAGTCAAGGGTCATCCTATTCGATAGTTCATGACATTCACCGCTTTCACAAGGTTTGTGCAAGATGGGTGCCCAAACAGTTGACAGAAGAGCACAAGCGTAATCGTATGGACGTCTGCTCTCGTCTTTGGGCGCGGTATCATAATGAAGGTGAAAAGTTTTTGGAGCGCATTATCACTGGAGATGAAACCTGGATTCATCATTATGAACCAGAAAGCAAACGACAGAACATGCAATGGAAGCATCCAACATCTCCCGTTGCAAGGGAGTTCAAAGCGCAGTCGTCAGCAGGTAAAGTTATGCTAACACTGTTCTGGGATACACGAGGCCCTATTCTTGAACATTATCTACAGCGTGGAACTACAGTAACAAGTGCATCGTATTCTGACATGCTTCGGAATGAGTTAAAGCAAGCAATTCTCACAAAACGGAGAGGGAGATTGTCGGAAGGTGTTATTTTGTTACACGACAATGCGCGCTCTCATACCGCTGCACAGACTAGAAAATGCCTTCAAGAACTTAAATTTGAAGTTCTCGACCATCCAGCCTACAGTCCAGACCTGGCACTTCGGATTTTTACCTGTTTGGACCACTAAAAGACGCTTTGAGAGGTCAGCGATTCCAAAGTGATGATGACCTGAAGGAGGCGGTGCATGACTGGCTACGCACACAGCCAAAAACATTCTTTTATGATGGCATTAGGAAGCTTGTAGATCCCTGGACTAAGTGTATTGAGAAACAGGGAGACTCTGTTGAGAAGTGATGTGTTTATAATCTATCAGATGTGAAAATAAAATTGTGAAAATAAAAAGTGCGGATACTTATTGAATTACCCTCGTATGTAAAAATGAACAATGAATAATTCCTACATTCATATAATTCTTATATTCATTCATATAATTCTTATGTTCACTCGTATACTTCGTATATTTATATAATCCTTATATTCTTATTCATATATTCATTTTTGCATATCAAGTCCAAAATCGTATTACGTTGACACGAGTTTCGATAATATTTTTATTTGCTTCCTATTTTATAATTGGTGAATTATTTCTTTGTAAACCACTTAATCATTTTGTATAAAGTCCAAAATCCTATAACGCTGACACAAGTTTGGATACATTTTTTATTTGCTTTCTATTTTATAATTGGTTATTTCTTTTTAAACAACTTAATCATTTTCGTAGATTTAGCTTAATAATGTAATCTTGTTTATTTCCTGTATACATTCTCTCTTCGTTGTAAAAGACGAAGTCATGTCCTGCTTGAAGTTTAATTTTTAATCTTAAGCCTTTAATTTTCGCCCATGTGCACGTTTGTTTGTAATTCGTGATGGGAAGGCATATTTCAATTTCCATTTTTAGTTAACTCGGCAGATCATGACAACATCATATCTGTCAATGTGCGGTTTGAAATAAAAATATGGCTTCCTTTTGCTTAGCAGTCTAGACACTGCTACAGCAAAAATATTTGTTTTGTCTTTAAATGTTTTGCAAAGTAAATTGAGAATAAAAAAAAACAGATCAGCATTAAATAATAATGATGTCAGTAAATATTCAGTATAAAAGACCATACAATTTCTCCAATGTATTATTCTGATCTGAGTGATCTAACTTAGAGGCTGAGCATTACCTGTAACATTTTAGCAGTAAACTATAGTCAGGGAAAATCTTTGTCTTCTCCTTTGAGCCTTGCCCCCTTCAGAGAAGTTAGTCTTAAATAGAGCAAAATAATTTCCCGATACGTTATAAGAAGAATCTGGGAACCTTCAGAGAATTTAGTAAGCCTCACAGAATCCTCCGATCGACTACAAGAAGAAATCGGAGAATAGTACAAGAGCAACTTCTGTGATTTCCTATACGGCAGCAGAGTAACAAATCCGTTGCTGCCACCTAACCAGAACCCCCGTCAACTTCGAACCACCTAAGGCCATAGACGGAGGGGTTAACATATATATATATATATATATATATATATATACGAAGGAGTGATTTTATCATGTGTTCCTGTAGTGCTGGTGCCACCCTCAATCCTTTTGCCGCTGCCGACCGGAACGAATTATTTTCATCACAAGCAGTAGCAAATATTTGTGAATCCGAACAAGTTGACACAGCGGAAGGTACCACAATTGAAATGTGAGTATAACAGTACTTTCAGCCCCTGTAAATTAAAGTAATTATACTCTATTAAGTATTTAGAGAGCGAATTTTCAAATTATTTTGCTTATCAAATAATTAATAATTATGTAATAATCTAAAAAACTAAAACTTTATAGAAAGTTCTACAGGTAGACTTTTAGAAATACTAATTGTATCCCTCTCTGAAATTTACCCAATCAAAGTATATGTGAATGATCCGGTTTGGTTAATTGTTTATTATCTGACCGGGTAGGCTTTTAGAATTACTAATTACATCGCTCTTTGCAAGTTATTATTTATTAATATGTATATATATATAATATATATATATATATATATATATATATATATATGACGAAAACCCAAAAGGAAAAATAAAAACGATTCGAAGGCCTCTCGTGTATTCAGAGCTACACCTGGTCAGGGAATGAAGAGAGAAGGCATGATGCCCATAAATGTATACAACGTAGCGGAAACCCAGTGGTGGGCACGGTTCCGCTAATCCGCTAACCGTTAATTAGCGAAGCTAACTTTTCCGTTAGCGGATTAGCGTTTCCGCTAACTTTGAGAACCGTTAGCGGACCAATTAGCTTCCGCTAAATTTAGTTCCGCTAACTTTAAGTCCGCTAACCCTAAAATCATACATGTTTGTTCCAGTCTGTTCTGAGCGTGTCTGCAACAGTCAGTCTGGCACGCTATTGGCTGACTACGTGTAAACACAAGACGTGATTGGTCGAAGCAGCAGCAGCTGAGCAGCGTTGTGTAATTCTGCAGTTCAGTTCACTTACGACGTTATAGTCTTACAGTGTCAGCGACAGCGTACGTTATCATAAGCATATTTTCGTCAGTTTACCGAGTCTACAAGTTTTTGCAATGGAAAGTGAAGACATTTTGGTTCCGCCTGAAGATGTTGGGCCTGTTGATGGCCAGGTCCGCCAGGACCAGCCCAACCAGGAGTCTCAGAATCCGTGGCCCCACCTGGAGGACTACTTTGTCTTTATGTCAAGGGATAACTGAAACGCCAACCTCTTGTACTTCCGGTGCATCTTGTGCCAGCCCAAGGAGACCACCATCAAGGGACACGCGTCGAGCCTCTACAACTTGAAGTCGCATGTCAAGAGGAACCACCCAGCGCATGCCATCCAGTTTGAGGAGAGGCCGGCTCTTCCCGTGGGAAACACAGGCAATCTTCTGGTAGCAGTGCCAGTAGCAGGAGCAACAGCCAGTCGTCGCAGCCACCTGCAAAGAAAATACGCCAGCCCACCATTGGTGAGGCGTTTGGCCAATCAGCTGCTGGCACTGGCGTCCGTCAGTCTGTGGTGGACACAAGGATTGTGGACCTGTTCGTCTGCAACATGCTACCGCTGCATGTAGTGGAGTCCCCCACCTTTGTCAGCTTGATCAAGACGCTGAACCCCAGCAAGACGTCGATGTCCCGCCGCACCATGGACAGGAGCATCTTGGCCAGTCATAACCAGCTGGAGGAGTATCTTATAGGGTATTTATAATTTATAAAAGTTTATTAAATTATTATTAATGGTATTTCATATTTTTTTCATACCATTTTATCTTGACTATGATTAATCTATAATATAATCTATATATTATAATATATATATAATATAATAATAAGTTTTTGCATAAAATAAGTTTGATTTTTGTTAGCCAAATCTAAGTCAATTTTCCGCCAAATTCTCTACTCCCACCTCCACGATCTAGTTGCCATGTTGCCTCTGTTGATGAGCGAAAAAACCCGAATTCCATATTTTTTCAATTATTCCCAAAATACGTCAGATGGTCCCCTTAAGCAAATCATATCATATGATTTGCTTATTAAAATTAATAAATATAGATAGACATAGTCATTACTTAATTATATATTTTTAATTTTACAACTTATGTCTCTTTACAATTTATAATTTTTAATTACAGATTGCTGAAGGATGTCCCCTTGGTGGCGACCACCGCGGACTGCTGGTCGGCCCACAACAAGTCGTACCTGGGGATGACGACACACTGGCTGGACCCCAAGACCCGCACGAGACAGTATGCCGTCCTGGCCTGCTCTCGGCTCAGAGGGCGTCACACTTTTGATGTTCTCGCCGAGGCCATGGTGGACACCCATTACAAGTTCCACCTGCAGGACAAGGTGACCAGGACCACGACGGACAACGGCAGCAACTTCGTCAAGGCGTTTGTACAGTTTGGCACAGAAGCTGAACTCTTGCCAGACATTCTTGAGCCTGCTGCCGATCCGGACGTGGGGGGCGTCGAGGATGTGGACATGGACGTGGATCCCGGGGATGGGGCTGTGGACGAGGTGGAGTACATCTCTGTTGAGGCCGCCCTTGAAGAGTCCAGCGGCCTGGGCCACAACCTGCCAGTGCACTTGAGGTGCGCAGCCCACACCTTGAACTTGGTAGCCAGCGTGGATGCCGACAAGGCGCTTGACAGCGCTCCGTTCAAGTCGGCCTACAGGAATACCATGTCCAAGGCACAGGCGCTGTGGAACCAGCAGAGCCGCAGCACGGTGTCGGCAGACAGCATTCTGGACGAGTTGAAGAGGAGGCTGGTGGTCCCCAACAGTACCAGATGGAACTCCACCTATGACTCTGTTGTTGTCCTCAACAACCTGCTGGAGAAGAAGAGGGGAGCTGTCCACAGGGTGATGACGCAGCTGAAGCTGCAGACCTTCACTGATTCTGAGGTCGGCTTCCTGAAGGAGTACGCCCAGGTGATGTCCATTGTTGCCAAGGCCTTGGATAAGATCCAGGGGGAGGACCAGGCCTATCTCGGGAGCCTTCTGCCAACTGTAGCGGCTGCCATCATGAGGTTGAAGGACGCCAAGTCCAAAGGCCTCCTGTACTGCGGTCCTCTGGTAGACGCGATACTGGCAGGCATCACCAAAAGGTTTGGGCCCCTCCTACAAGACAAGGAGTGCCAGCTGGCCGCTGCCTTCCACCCCAGGTTTCGCCTGTTCTGGCTGGAGAAGCATAATCACAGCCAGCTCAGCAGGGTAAAGAAGGCCATGGAGACCGGCGTGGAGACAGCCCTGAGGGAGACCATTGAGGAGGGCAGCAGCACCAGCTGCACCACCAGCAATGAGGAGGAGGAAGATGACTTCTTCAGCAGCATCACTCAGCCCCAGGTGAGCAGGAGCCACAGGTCACTGAAGTCCAAAGCACAGATCTTTGGTAAAGACCTGGCTTGGAGGCCGGCTCGAAGGAGGTCCTGACTGACGTCGCCTTCTTGGGTGAACAAATGTTGATCGACCTGTTCATCAAGTACAACACAGCCATCCCATCCAGTGCTGCAGTTGAGCGCCTGTTCTCCATAGGCAAGGACATCTTGCGCGCCAAGAGAGCCACCCTGTCAGATGCCAACTTTGAGAGGCTGATGTTCATGAAGGGCAACCAGCATCACGTCGAGGCGATGGAGAAGGAGCAGGAGGCCAAGCCAGAGTGAATGCATTATTAGATTATTAAAGTTATTTTTTATGTGTATTTTTATTTCTTAATATTTTTGATTCGTTTAATACTTTTTGTACTGTAAATAAACTGTATGTTGAATGTAAACTAATGTTTAATTTCATTTGTTCATTTAATTATTTATGTACACCTTGATCATCATCTGATTTTGGCATGCTATACCTTTTTGGAAAGCTCTATGTCTAAGCTGCAACATATTAAAATTTCAGCTCTCTTTATGGGTTTTAGAGCCAAAAAACCAAACCGAAGCTAAATTCATATAATAAAAGTTAGCGGTTGGTTAGCGGTAATTGTTAGCTTCCGCAAATTTTTTTAGCGGTTTATCGGTTTAGCGTTATCGAAGTTAAGTTTTGAGTTAGCGGTTCAGCGGTTATCGAAGCTAACTTTTCGGTTAGCTGTGCCCACCACTGCGGAAACCAAAACAATTAGCATATACTTAACAAGAGTAAATGAGAAGCAAAAGGAATTTTAACAAGATATTGTCAATTTTATACAGTCCCGCACTGTTATTGAAATTGTTTTTAAAATGGATAAATGCACATTCTAGAATATTTCTTTCAATTATATCTCTGTTTTGAACAAGCGCTTTAGAACTATCTCACTTGATACTTTGATTACATCTATGCATATGGTTAAACAATGCATTGGAATTATTTGCTGTTCTACACGCATATTTATGCTGTTTTACCCTAATATCTAACATTTTACCCGTTTGGCCTAAATATACTGAGTTACATTGTGTACATCCGATCGAATACACACAACCAACAACATTATCCGGGCTATTCTTTATTAGGCGTGATTTAACGGTATTATTGTACTTAAAGACTACATTGATGCCAATTGCTTTGCGTAAAGTCGTAAGATATTGAAAATTAATATGGTAAGGTAGGCTAAGGATATTTTTACGCTCAAATTCTTTTACAGTTACATTATTATAATACCTATTTTTGGCTTTCCAAAGACAGTTATCTAAAAATGAAATAGGATAACATAATTTAGTACCAATATTCATGATAAACCAACCATTTCGATAGCTTATAGGCTACGAAGCCTACTGAGCTAGCAATAGGCCTCATGCAATTCTTAACTGTGTGTTTTTGCTAAGCCGTACAGATATGGTAGTGACGGATTGATACTAAGAAACTGATGCGAAAGCCCATTATATTTATTTTTAATATTTCTCTTAATTTTCTGTTAAACATTTTATTAACATCCTCTAGTGGGTCTCTATTTAGAGGTTTGTACGTGTCACGATCACTCAATAACGTATTCATCATTTCAACATAACTGTTTTTGTCCATGATGAAGATCGAATTAGATTGTCCGCTTTCGTAATATGTAATGAATCGTTATTTTTAAGTGTTTTAGGTTTTTTTTTCAAACCTCAAAGAGTAATTCGATTCATACCTCGTATTAAAAGCACTATACACACAACCTTTGACTAAAGTCACCTCACTTTCATATATATTACTATGTTTTTCAAAATTGATAAAAGACTTAGCAATCAATAAACCGCTGGGCTTTTTTGGGACAGAGAATCCTAACCCAAAACCTAACGCACATTTTGTATTGAAGTCTAGCTCATGGGAAGACGAGTTAACAATATTACTAAAATCACTTTTTTAGTCAGTAACTATTGCGAATTAAATTCTCCAGTCTATTGTTTAATTTTCTGTTCTGAGTTCTGCATCTTCTACGTAAGTTGTTGTAAATATCGTCCAAAAGTGTACTTCTCCAAACACGAGGAAGGGTGGAAAGAAATATATCTTTTCTTACTTCTTTAAAATAATTCTTTCGGTGTCATCAAACGGTGTATCGTCCAACATACGGTATCGTCTTCCAAGCAGGGATTTTGGGGATGACTTTTTCACGACAACGCTTCCTAAGGAAATCGAATTGGTTCTTAATAGAATGTGCCTGAGCAATAGCATATTTATGCTATTTTACCCAAATATCTAACGTTTTGCCCGTTTGGCCTATATATACTGAGTTGCATTGTGTGCATCCGATCGAATACACACAACCAACAACATTATCCGTGCTATTTTTTATTAGGCGTGATTTAACAGTATTATTACACTTAAAGACAACATTGATGCCAAATGCTTTAAGTGAAGTCGGAAGATATTGAAAATTAGCATGGTAAGGTAGGCTAAGGATATTTTTACGCTCAAATTCCTTTACAGTTACATTATTATCTAATATACTATTTCAGAAATGAAGCCTTATATATATATATATGTAAAATTTTTTTGCGCACACCTACATGTCGCTACAATTGGTGTAGAACAATGCGGTTTTCACCATTCGATGCGTCTTTTTATTGTGCAGTGCCCATGCTAAAAAAATTCCCTAACATAATTCCTTCCCCCCTTTTAGGGGTACAGTTCTTCCCATGCCTGTACACGCATTTTTTAAATTTTTCATTTTTAATCATAATTTTGGCAGAAAATAAGTCAATATTTACTAAACATTTAATATCATTCGATTCACAAAAGTTTTATTTATCGATTCAATTTAAAAAAGTATATATTTTTAAAATTCATAAAGAACTTTTTGCAAAAAACTAAAAACAAACATGCATTTTTAAAATTCAATGATTTTTATACAAAATATTTTGATATTTGTTATAATTTTAACATTTTTCGATTCACAAAAGATTTCTTTATCGATTCAATACAAAAAATTACATAATTAAAACGGGCAATTTAAATAAACACGAGTTTAAAGTTAAACGAGCCACACTCGAAATTATTTACCGTGACTTTTGTGCGTTTTATTACTGTGGCTTTTGTACAAATAATTTTACGTATACACAAACAATTTGATAGGATATTGATTTATCATTATTTTTTAGTTGTCATAGAAATACATTAATTAAGTTGTCTGATTAGATGCGCTTTTATAGTTGAAGATCATTTTTAGAAAATTATTTATTTTCCCCACTTTAAAATATTACAAAATTTCTATTAGGTATCTTAATATCATTATGCCTGTCGCTGTAAGTAAGAAAATAGCAATTGAATAATTAATATTAAAACATTAAATGACGTCATCAAGATCATTACGAAACCTATGGTAAAATTATTGAATACCCGGTTAGGTTCATTGAATGCCAGGTTAGGTCATCTGTACGCCCTTGACGATTGGTTAGGTTAAGTCGTGATATTTTTGTTGGCTTTAACGAAAATATCATGACTTAACCTAACCAATCGTCAAGGGTGT
The DNA here is from genome assembly GCA_023014485.1 of Bathynomus jamesi. Classification (NCBI taxonomy): domain Eukaryota; kingdom Metazoa; phylum Arthropoda; class Malacostraca; order Isopoda; family Cirolanidae; genus Bathynomus; species Bathynomus jamesi. The sequence goes on along the minus strand of JAJOZX010000514.1, from coordinate 1,193,694 downwards.
ACAATTAACCTAACTGGGCATTTAATTAACGTACCCGGGCATTCAATTAATCTAATCGGGCATTCAGTTGACCTAACCGGCCATTTAATTAACCTAATCGGGCATCATTACTATTATAATTTAGCAAAAATGTGTCTGCCTGTCTGTCCGCAGAAAAAACTTTTACGTTTCTGAACCGATTTCGACCAAACTTCGTATGGTGGATGGGGGTGATGAGTAATGAACGAAAATATATGTGTGACCAGCCCCCCCCCCCAATTACTGGGCCCGAGGGCCCCCAGCACCGCGATAAGACTATAGAAAAGAACGCAGCAATGAAAATCTTGAGCTTCACATTGTGTCAATATTTGTGAAGCTTAAGATTTTCATAACTATAGTTTTATTGACCAAATAATTGTTCAATTATTTGGTCAATAAAACTATAGAAAAGAACGCAGTCATGAAAAGCTTGAGCTTCACATCAGAGTTCATCGTATCAAGGTTTGTGAAGTTTTAGATTTTCATGGCTGCGTTCTTTTCTGTAGTTTTATTGACCGAATAATTGGTTCGCCAGTAATTGGAGGGCCACAGGCACCCAATTACTGAGGCCCAAGGTGAGAGGAATGGGAACGATATCCAGATAAAGGGCTATTGATGTTCAAAATAAAATACGCCGTAGGCCCACAATTCGGTTTGGGTCGAAGGTCCAAGCACGGCAGATCTAGCAAAATCGGCGCGAAGCGCCGATCTTTTGCTAGTAATACCTATTTTTGCTTTCCTAAGACAGTTATCTAAAAATGAAATAGGATAACATAATTTAGTACCAATATTCATGATATTGCATAACTCGGAATCCAAAAATTCAGGACTAACAACTCTCAATGCTCTAAGAAACATAGCAGAGAAAATAGAGGATTTAATCGAGGGAGGATGGTCAGAATAAAATCCAAATAAGAGTTATTATTAGTAGGCTTAAAATAAACTTCAACTTTGAACTGATTAGAGCATCTCCAAATTTTTAGATCCAGAAAAGATAAGCTTCCATCTTTTTCTTTTTCAACTGTGAACTTAATAGATGGGACTAAATTGTTGAGCCTACCAAGAAATAAGTCAACATCCAAGTTATTAGGCCAAAGGCATAAAATATCATCTATATACCTGTACCAAACCACCTGGACTAGCTAACTTATATATGGAATTCTTTGGAAGTAGAATTTTGCCTACGATTGTTAATTTTAACCTGGTTTGGTACAGGTATATAGAAGATATTTTATGCCTTTGGCCTAATAATTTGGATGTTGACTTATTTCTTGGTAGGCGGTCAAGAGAGGTTTCTTTGCTGCCTTCCTCGTTGGCAGATCGAGATCACGTAGCGAATAAGCTATACAGTTCTTACGGACACGTTACCCACTAATGCAGGATAAGTTTCCTTTATTTCACGTGCTGTTTTTGTTGGCGAGGCATTCAGCTGTCTTTTAATAACATTCAAAGTCTTTTTACTGCATTTACGTGGCCGTCCAGACTTTGGTAAATGTGAGGGTGTCTTATCACCAACTGCTGCCCTGCTGCGCTAAAGCCACCGTTCAACAGTTCTTTGAGCTATTCCTGTCACAATAGTTTTTGCACCAAAACCAACCTTGTGCAGGACGTATATACGGCTGATAGTATCCTGGGATATAATGCGCCTTGGTGTCATGTCACACTGAGCGATCATAACAACCTGAAAAATACGCTTGAATTTAGACACAAGCACCGGAATATTGGCCACTAAACAACTCTCTCCCTTCACGCCTGGATGAACAAGGAATGGCAGTCTGAGCTCCGAGGTGTTGCTACGGGACCAAGCAAGATGCCAGATTAGCCATATCTATAATTTCACCCATACGGGCTGGCTGGGAAAGGTATGAAAGGAAACGTCAAATGTCGTAGCCGGTTTGCGTGACCCGCCACAACATTTGACGGCTACTGTATATATATATATATATATATATATATATACACACACACACACCCGCAAGTATTGCTATAGTACCCTTGTAAATGGCAAGGACTCCAGACAATTCGGGGAATGTGCAATTGCTCGAGAAATTTTACAATAATAGCGTCATTCCAAGGATGAACCCCCAGTGAGTTAAAATAGTACATTCGCTTTCTATTTTTAAAATAGACGGTGATCCAATGAAGCCCTTTACCTCCGCTAACATCCGTATTTAGAATAAGTGCGCCGCAGTGTCTCATAGCTGGAAGCTTCAGCGTTTCGTTCTTCGCAAACACACCGATAAATTTGGCGCGTGTGATTCGGTCACTATTCATTACTCTCTGGAGTGTATTCGCATCCACTTTAAAAGTCTGTGACTATACCTCTAAACATATCGATCTCTATTAACGCTTGTGATTCGAGGTATACTAGTACACTAATAGGCGCGTCTAGCTGGTTGGCGAATTCCAATCTGATCGAGATGTTTCCACTCTGCTGTGGACTTAAGTGCGTGTTTACACTATCAGATAAGTCTGGGGTGATGTCAATCAGGTAAAGGTTAACTTGCTCGATGAATTCCTTCTGTGTTACGCCAATTTCTAGCTCATTGCAAGTAACAGCAATATGTGCAAGATTACTAAAAGCTCTCGAGCAAAGCGGGAACACGGCTTCTGTTGAATAATCCGTTTCTAGTGTCCCCCCTCAGGCGACTCCATTGATGTATAGGGTTATATTTTTAAGTCCGAAATTTTCGAAATTAAAGGCGTTCTTTTTATATTTTCCATTCACAGATACGTGTTCCGCATTCCAATTAATAACCATTTAGGTAGAGATCCCAGGGCGACATTTTCTATCTGCTTTGATGCCAGCCCTGCTGGCACCGTGTATAGATTGATCTGTACTCTGTTAATTGGGTATTTTACTGTGGCGTGTTGTAAATTTTTTTCAATTTCTAGTTGTTTAGCAGAGCTTAATTTCATTCGGCGCACGCGAAAATATGTTTCCATAACATGAATCATCACGGGCATTGCGCTCTCTTCTTGGTCAGCCCCCAAATTTGAACAGATCTTAGGATTCGTACAAATGAACTTTATTTTCATATCGACCCCATTCACAAGCAGCTTCTCCTGGAATGTGAAGTCTGTATGCAGGCGTCCGAAGCATTCATATATCTTCTTTTTAGAAATTTAAATTTGTCCTTTATACTGTTTTCGTCTTTAGCTTCATAATAGCCGTCGGCAGTTAAAAATGTGTTCTTCGCTTCTTTTGAAAAGTTGAGGACATTTTCCAAATAGGCTCGTAGGTGATAGTAGCCCGTTCCTCCCGAGATGTTGACCTGCTTTAAATACACGTCATACTGGCTGAATACGGGGTGTAGAAAGTTTGTTTCTGGAAATACAACGTATTTGTTTTCGCAATCCGTTTCATCTGAATGTCCTATACGTAGTTTACCGTACATGTGCACGCAGCTTGGATAAAAAAAGTAAGGTCCTGAGCTAATGGTGCTTAACGGATTAATTGTAATAAAATCACTGTGCTCAATAGAAACACCTCCGATTTACAACATTGTGAACTACACGGATGGATGAAACGGGCCATGACGAGTCAGAAAGAGTGGCACCTCTCTCGGCAAGTTTAATCGCTTAGAACACATCTTTTTTATGTCCTTTTACGTTTAACACCACGTGCTGGTAACCCCTTCTTCTTCTTACGGACAGGCCTCTTCTTCTTCCCACCATCACGCATTTTTCTCTTTGCATCTTTGATGATCTCGTCCCGTGTTCACTTTAAGTGCTCTTTTAGAGCTTCTTTAGGCTTAGCCCGAGCCATTATGTCTTCTACAATGTTAAGACCTGATTGCAACGCTTTTCTTCCAAGATATCTGGCACCCCTCTTCAGCAAGGGGACAGCCGTATGCAGTATGGTTGAAAAAATGGATCCAAGCCCACCCCCGCGCTGGTATCTCACCCCTCGATAGACTGTGAAAGGCCTTCGGATCATTATAGCTCAGTGGGACGAAAGTGCAGCTCCAATGTTAAGCCCCCGTCACCGAATGGGAAACTTTTCCACTCAATCGTTCTTATATATATTGAGATATTGGTTAATAGATTAGTTGCGACATTGACTTAATGAGGTTTGTCATATGTAATGCTCAAGTTCCTTACTCTATGAGTGGGAATGTGAGCGATACGCAGAAGGGGCGCCTGGGTATCCCCAACAAACTGATGTTCCACGATATTGCTGTAAATATAGCACATGTCTGGGGCAGGGTAGCCATCGTTCAATTTCTCCAATTTCAGCTGATACATTAGGCTGCACAAGTCATGTGTTTCGTGAAAGGTATCTCTTTGGGGTTCTAGGACAGTTCATACCAGGACAGCTCATACCAGGACAACTCATACCCAGACAACTCATACCCGGACAACTCATACCTAGGACAACTCATACCTAGGACAACTCATACCTAGGACAACTCATACTTATATTGAGGTTCTAAATGTAGTGGGGCTAGGCTGCTTTAAACCCTAGATCCATGTCCCAAAGCTGGATCCTGTCTGCTTTGCAGATAGCTGGTGAGGGAAGCTATATCTATGGGACCTCTTTGCGAGAGACCCGTTGCCCACGTCGGGCTTGCATCATGAAAAAGAAAAACTATGGTATTTGTCATTTACCATTACTTATTCAGACTATAGTGGATTTAATTATCCCAGAAGAGTTCCTTGTTCCATGCACGTCTGTGTGTATCATAAAAAACTCAGGGAACCATTGGGTTCATTGAATGCCCAGTTAGGTCAACTGTACGCCCTTGACGATTGGTTAGGTTTAGTCGTGATATTTTCGTTAAAACTAACGAAAACATCACGACTAAACCTAACCAATCGTCAAGGGCGTACAGTTGACCTAACCGGGCATTCAAATTTTATCTTATGTAAATAATGGTTCTCTATTTATTATATGTTTGCAATAAATAATAAATTTGTTGTTATTGTTTTCTTATCTTATTTTGGTTAATTTGCAGAGTTTAAACTTTCGGGGTGGATATAGATGAAAAGATCAACATTGGGGTCGTAATTGTTGAAGAGAGTATGAGTTGTCCTCGGTATGAGTTGTCCTAGGTATGAGTTGTCTGGGTCTGAGTTGTCCGGGTCTGAGTTGTCCGGGTATGTGTTGTCCTGGTATGAGCTGTCCGGTCACGCTCTTTGGAGGGCTGCGCCATATCGACCCTCGGCTATAATTTTGAACAGCCCTTTGTTTTTAATATTCCTACTAGACGTTGATTTTAACATCAACGTATGGACCGGCGTGCCTTATGTTTACAACTTCAAAAACTAAATCGGCGGTTAGGTATGACTTTTCAAGATTCTTATTTAAACCCCACACAATATCCGAAACTGTCATAATGGCCGAGCCCTAGTATTACTTTTGTACTATAGTACTCACCGGACAAGACTGATCGCATAGTATCATCTAAGGTTATGCCTAATTTTTCACATTCGTCGAAACTTCTAGGAACTAGAAAAACGTCCTGTTCCTTTTCAAAAATTAAAAACTTGGTGGCCAACTGAAATTCGCAAATTCGGGAGTGTAACGTAGAAGTGTTTATGCGCCATGTTGCATACTGTTTAAGCTTCATTATTGCATCAGCTTTTATATAGGTGTTGCAGCTTTCTGGGTACCCTAATCATTTCACAAGGTACATTTTTCTCTTTCCTGATCCTTTCCTACCTACAATTTTTCCAATTTTAAACACGTTTTTCCCTAAATTAAACGCCACCTTCTGCAGCTCCTGGACGTAAAAGCCTCCTGCAATTTTTCCCCATTCAAATCTTCATCGTAATACAGCATTATCTCGTCTTTAGGTCTCATAGCCCTAACTTTAAAAATCTCGTGTCCAACCTTGCTCAAGTCCCTTTGCGAATTTATTACCCGAAAGTGACAGCCTTGCATAATCATCATAAAAATAACCAGGAATCGTGTTTTCTTTCAACATCAACGTTTTGATGGCTTTAACAACTATTTCAGGCGATTTATTTTTCAGGGGAATTAACCAGGATATCTAGAGAATACATCTATTATAAATAGGATGGAGCGGTAGCCGCCATTATACACTAATTATGAGTATTTCAGAGGCACGCGGGGAGGGAGGTCCGTTGTTGTTTGGTCTCTTCTTTCTCCTCTTCAGAGATGCCACCGGTGTGGGTGATGGCGTGCTCAGTTGTGGCACACGCGAGGCTTGCTCCAAGTCTTTTAACCTATTCAAATTTCTTATCAATGTTTTTGGGACATTTATTTGTTGTAGTCTTGCTTTAATATGCTTCCATCCTGATGGTGAGGGCCTATCCCACTTTCTCACCAGGTCATGGACGATGTCAACGATATTCGAGCCCTGTGCCTGTGTTCCTTCAACAATGACCTCACCTATATCGGTCCACTCTATAATGGGATCCTCGCTCAATAGATTATAAAGGCTTAAGCCTTTATTCCTCAATGTATGCGGGAGACTGCTTTTTAATATATGCTCGATATGTTGTGGGGTCCATCCGTTATTCTTTGACTGGTCATCTCTAGCCGCGACCCCAGGTCATATGCCTCCATGTTCAGCGTCGTCTGCGCCGTGTCTTATAACTACGTGGATCTCTGTCGGATTCTTATAATTTTCGTACTCGTGAAGAAATTTCTGCAGAGCTTCTTAGTATAAGATTCTTTTCTCGTCAGGTGACTTTTCACTGTTTAATAGGTCTAACAATTCGCTTTCCATTCTTTTAATCTGCTTTTCCGGGGTTCTAGAACCATATCTGGACTCTTTGAGCTTTGCAGTGAAGCATACACCTCGTGTGGAATCACGACTACTTTCTTCATTATATTAAACTAGTTAGTAAAGGCCTCAAAACTGAAAATAAGATGGGGAGGAATGAATCCCCTCTTTGTACAATAATTCGTTTTTTCTTCCCCACAGTTTGATTTTTACGAGCTAGTGTGCGTATTATGTTCTTGTAACGGCGTAGGCGAGCCTTCTGAGGGAGTTCCATTGGTACATTACATTTTATAACGTTAAGACAAATTTTACAGATGCTTTTCTAAAAAGTCGGAGTCGATATTTTTAACAAACATCTGTTGCATTGCTAGGGGCAGTCGATGATAGATTTTTATTTATTCATGGTATTTCTTCAGCCTCTTTATCATTCTGGAATATACACCGTTTGAGGCTCGTTTGGGAATATATTCGTTCTTAGAAGTACTCTAAACGTGTTTCGCGGATGATTTTAAGCATAAACATAGTTTTATCACATCCTGTAGAACCAGATATAATACATATGGACGGGCTCGTGAACCTGAATTTTGCTACAGAATCCATCTCTAACACGTCACACTCCTAAGTGGAACATTTAGAAAATATAATAAAATTTTAAGTGATGATCCTTATATTCTACAGTCCTGTTTTTCCTTTTCTTCCTCAGAACCGTGAATGAGGATGAGGTACTGCGCCAGCAACATGTCCCCATCATCGATATTACAGACCTTTCCAATGACAGTGTAGTTGTGGCTACAGGCTCCAGCACCGCTAGCGAATTCCCACCAACGCCAGCTGTAGCGCCTCCACGCGACAATTCGAGGAGAAAGTGGAGGCATGATGAAGTTGATGATGATTCGCCTTCTACGTCTTGGTAAAATGCGTGCCAGGAGTGCGCCGGTTGTTAAACCCCAGTAATAGAACCCCAGCCCTCTACGTCTTACGACACAACTCCCACATTAGTTCCTTCCACAAATAAAAATATGCCCCCTTATTCCTGTTCAATTCCGGACGTACCTTCCACAGCACCAGTTCTCGTTCTGTAGAGGATGGTGTATATATGCTGGTGTCCTGGTGTGTACCGCCACTCCCACCCCAGCCCTGAATAGAAACCGGTATGTAGTCATGGTCGACCCGCGAACCATGTATAGCAATGGTGTTGAGCACGGAGTCCGGCGCGTAGTTGAGTGTAGTGTGGAGTTTGCCTTTCAGAACAGTGACGGATGTGAAGTCAGGACGAGGCTGTTCTTCGGGTTCGGGTCAAATGACGGGGATATAGATGATTTTTGGGTAGTAATACTATACAGACGCTTGGCTGCTGTAGATATAGGATATATTATGGGTCGTATAATGCAAGTCTCTCAAAGTAGCACAACTTTCAACATGGACAACTTCACGATAGATATTGACCGGGTATTCCATGTGCGGGTCATACGGCCACACCTTATACTCTTAACTTCAATTCTCGGGCTATTTACAGACGGCATATAAACACCGATCGTGGTTGCAGCTTTATAGTTGTATTCTTAGCTCATATTTGGCTGCCGACGGTTGTGCAGCGTGCCCGTAAACTGGCTTCAGATTGCAAGCTTGAGTTTAAGTGTAATATGGGTCCTGAAGAGCTGAGAAGGGTAGAGCAGGAAATGAATGTTCGTGTAGTTGTATTTGCGATGGATGATCTTCGTAGGACTGTGTATGTTTCTAAAAGCAGTTTGAGAGATCGTACAAGTCCCTACTTATTTTAAGGCTGTCAGGGTCAACGTATCTCCCCATCCGTAATATAAGGGACCTTTACGCGAGTTATGATAAAAGTTGAAAATATGGAAGGCATCATGATTTGTGTAAGGGTTGTCTCGAGTTTGTGGATGATATAATGAAACATTGTATGGACTGTCACATGGTATGTGAGCAGTGTAATAGCCTCAGGTATGAAAGTCATGTAGTTGGAGCTGAGAAGAGGGACTGTAATGTGTGTGGACACACATTTTTCAATAACATCTGTTTTGCTCTCCATACGTCAATTATCACTTGCAGGAAGATGAGAATTTATGAATGTGCTATGTTTCATATGATAGATAACACTGGGGAACAAATTTTAACTTTTTTTTTGTTTCTTGGACGTAAACAGGTCGGTCTTATAGGAGTCTTTCCGCTGATTCCGAATATAGCCGTAGAATTTCTCTATCACCCAAGGTTACTGAGAAATTTGTATTTTAATATTTATTCAAAAAGTGTATAGAAGTTAGTAAAAATACTTCATAAAAATTATATTAGTGGCAGATTGGCATTTAAAATATTCTTCTTAAAACTTCTTTGTCACTGATTTTCTCTTGTAGTTTACATTAGGAGTTTCTCGCATCAATGTCCAGCAGTAATCAGCTAACATTGCCGGATCCCACCTCCCTTGGTAGCGTTTCTCCATAGTAGCTATATCTTGGTGGAACCTTTCTCCATGCTCATCGCTTACGTCGCCGAAGTTTTCAGGGAAGAAATCTAAATGGGAGTGCAAGAAATGGATTTTTAGTGACATATACATCCCAATAACCTATATGCTTCAATCATGTCCTGCACTATTTTTTCATAGTTAGAGGCTTTGATGTTCCCTAGAAAATTTGTGACAACATTCTTCATGGCCTCCCATGCCACTTTTTCTTTTCCTCTCAAGGCATCATCAAACTTTTGATCTTTCATGAGCTCTCTGATTTGGGGACCAACAAAGATCCCTTCTTTTATCTTTGCATCGCTAAGTCGTGAAAACTTTTTCTTCAAATATTTGAATGCCTCATCTTCCTTGTTCATTGCTTTGACAAAATTTTTCATGATGCCAAGTTTGATGTGAAGTGGCGGTAAGTATATTTTCTTGGGGTCAACTAAGGGCTCATGAGACACATTCTTCAGTCCTGGGATACATTTTTGACGAAGTGGCCAATCCTTTACAAAATAATGCGAATCTCTGGCTCTGCTATCCCATTCACAAAGGAAGCAGCAGAACTTCGTATAACCGAGCTGCATTTCCAGAAGAAGCGCGACGACTTTTAAATCCCCACATATATACCAACGAAACTGGTCATAATTAATCTGCTGAAGGATGAGTTTCATATTTTCGTAAGATTCCTTCATGTGGACAGCGTGCCCTACAGAAATGGAAGGGTATTTACTTCCATTGTGAAGTAGTACAACCTTGAGGCTTAGCTTCGAAGAGTCAATAAATAAACGCCAATCTTCAGATTTGTGCTCATGACCGAGAGCTAACAGCAGTCCATTTACATTATTACAGTAGCATAAACTACCTAACGAGGAGAAATACTGCATCAGATCTTTTTGGCGAGTGCGGAACGCCGATATGCTTGTATCTTTTGCCAGCAAATTCCATTCACGTAACCTGGAGCCCAATAATTCCGCTTTCTTTTTCGGAAGGTCCAAATCTCTCACGAGATCATTCAGCTTAACCTGCGTTATCATACGTGGTTTATTTGATTCAGGTTGCTGAAAGTCTGTGTCTTTAGTGTCATCAATTTCCATTGGTTCAACTTCAGACTCTTCATCCAGTGTCCATGACTTTGGGGGAGTTGGAATTGGGTTATCATCGTCATGTAGTACTGGTCTCATGGCAGATGCAAGATTTGGGTATTGAATTTTATGTTTATTTTTGGCAGAGAATCCTGAAACGTTAGTCATACAAAAATAGCAATCCGTTAGGTGATCCTTGGGCTCTCTCCAAATCATTGGTATGGCAAATGGCATAGATTTGCGGGTACATTTAATCCAACCCCTAAGAGTGACGGCACAGGAAATGCATGAGATATGAGGTGCCCAGGATTTGTCTTGGTCGCCTACCTTACATCTAAAATAAAGTTCGTAAGCCTTCTTCACGAGTGGGGTCATCGTCTTCCTCTGTGCCATTATGGTCAGTTCTCCACATACGTAGCAAAATGTATCTCTGGGATTAATACAGTTTCGATTCATGCTGGCGGAAAATTATTGAAATCATGGAAAAATATTTGGAATGAAAAACCAATTTTTTCTACTATGAAAAATTTTAAAATTTGAGCAAAACTTGAAAAAAATTTCTTTCTTTTTATTAAAAATCTGTTTGTTTAAATAGCTATATTTTTTTAATGCAAAAAATACTATTAAATATAGTTAACCTGGAAAAAAAAGAAAGTAAAAGTAAATTAGTACACTTAATTTTAACTAATATTTTGGGAAAACTCTGAGTAAATGGAAATATTATTTTCTCGAAAACTATTTGGAATCAGCATCAAAAGTTCTATAAGAAACACCAAATAGTTTTCAAGAACCAAAAATGTTGTTCCCTAGTGTAATTGGGAAAAGTTTGAGCACAAATGCGATGAAATTCACTTTTCTATATGTCATGAAAAATATAAGGCGGATGGAGTAAAGCATGTATTTTATATGAAAGATGCTAAGCCTAAAAATAAACCTTGCATAACTGTATACTACGATATAGAAACATATACTGCTGCTGAAACCAAAGCGGTTATCCCACATCTACTTGTAATTCAGACTATCTGCGACGAATGCATGGAAGTCGAGTGTGATGAGTGTCACAAATGTGGTAAACGAACAAACGTTTTTAAACCGATCGCACACGACAACCCGTGAAGCTCTTTGTGCCCTATATTGTCAATTTAGCGGTGAAGTTCAAAAAATGACTGTGGAAATTCTTGCCCATAACGCTGCAAAATTTGAAAAATCCTTTACAAGGAACTGCTTGAACACGAGTCATCCGAGATATTTACAGGTGATCCCTTGAAAAGAGGAAACAAACTTATTCAGAAGCAAATAAGAGGCAATGTTCAGTTTAAAGACACTTTATTATTCACACCTTGTAAATCAGCCAAGCTACCCAAGGTGATGGGTGTAGCCACCGAAGTTTCAAAAGGGTATTTCCCTTACACTTTTCTCACTAGCAACACTTTAAATTACGTAGGCCTACCACCCCGCAAGAATTACTTTAACTATGCCAACATGAGTGATGGTGAGCGTCAAGATTTTGACCGCTACTACAACAGTTTTAATGAAGATATTCCTTACAATATAGCAGATGAATGTGAGTGTTATTGTATGAACGATGTGCGCGTACTTAAAGTATGTTTCCAAGCCTTTAGAAAGATGTACATAGACCGGTTCAACTGCGACCCGCTACAAGCCGCAACCACGACCGCCTCATTGTGCTTTACGGTGTTCAAGAACAACTTCACTCTTAAAGACACACTGGCCATCATTCACTGAAACAACCCACGCTGTTATGGGCATAAGGCTATTTACTGGTTCTTATACCTGCAGCAACAGACCGTTGTATACATAAAACATGCCCGCAACACGGGGGAAGTGGCCATTAAAATCAATGGTCGTTCTTTTGGGGTGGATGTTCTACGCGAAGACCGGGTCACTGGTGAGTAACTGCATACTCCTTTAACGGTTGCTGGTGGCATAGATGCCCACGTCCTGAGTGCGGAATCGTAAGAGATATCCATGGTAGATCTACTACCGATAGTCTTGCATGGACTTGGACCAACGATCAGCTTATGACTCTCAGTTCACTCACAAGGTAATATGGGAGCACGAACATGATACGGGGATGGAAATAGGTGGGCAGTACGGCGAAGAAATAAATACCATCAAATGTTCAATAGTGTTGGATCCTCTCAAATGCGGTGATAGCTTGTTCGGCGGACATACAAACTCCTTCAAACTATACTTCACACCTACGGATGGCGTGAAACTCCATTACTACGACTTTTGTTCTTTATACCCCTACGTGATGAAGAACAATCCGTACCCCCTTCACGACTTATGGATGCCAGTCTTACCCGTCGTTATAGACCACAAACTCATGTTTCCCCTGTGCGTGAAGTGTACAGAGGAGAACAATGGGGCCTGTAATCATACATCCAACTAGCGAAAGATCAGAGGCGTATATACAAGTCCCGAGCTGGCCCTAGCCGTTCGTCACGGTTACAGAATATTGAAGATATATGAGGTATGGAGGTTTCAGAAGCTCCCCAACCTTTTCACACCATATATAAACACTTTTTTGAAAGATAAAGTAGAAGTATCAGGGTATCCACGAGGAGTTGGACCGAAAATGAAAACTCGGCGTATATTCAGCGCTACCGTGATTGTGAAGGGATACAACTTGAACGGCCCGAAATTGTAAAGAACCCAGGCAAGCGCTTTAGTGCAAAATTAAGTATAAATAATCTTTGGGGGAAATTTGCTCAGAATACAGAGAAGGGGAATGTCCATCTAGCCCAAAGTTATAGCAAGGTGTGGGATTACGCCAACGCTCCCGATAAAGAGGTCATGGAGATCGTGAAAGTGGGCAATACGTACATAATAAAGTACAACAGAACCGAATTGGCTACAGCTACATCACGTGTTACAAACATAACTGTAGCCAGTTTCACAACAGCATACGCCCGCATCAAACTTTGAGGACTCTGCATTCTCTTGGGCGGAGGGTTCTGTACGCAGCCACAGATAGTGTGATATTCACGGAGAGGGTAGGTGAATACATGCCACCTATTGGTGAATTCCTCGAAGAGTTGACTGATGAGATCAAGGAAGAGTATGGAGATATTGCTTATGCTGATTCTTTTTTATCATCAGGTCCAAAAACTTATGGGGTACGGGTGAGGGTGGGGGGAGGACGTGAGATATATCGTGAGGGCGAAAGGCATCACGCTTAACCCGGCGAACCGACGGATCGTTAACTTTGATTCGCTGAAGGAGCTAGTGAGCTTACAAGATGAGGGTGACCAACCACCCCAACTGACTGTAGGAACCCACAATTTTCGGGCACAGAAACTGAGGGGCGTGAAGGAACTTAGGGGGACGAAATTGTGTCGTAACACATATAGGAAACGTTACCAGGTGCCTGGCACCTACGATACCGTACCCTTAGGGTTCTATAGCCCTTGAATGTTTTGTTATATATTATATATTTATATATATATATATATATATATTATATATATATATATATATATATATATATATATATATATATATATATATGTGTGTGTGTGTGTGTGTATTTACTTGTGAACGATATGTTTATTTATTTGTTACGCGTATTTGAATACATTCCATGAATTCATGAATTAGAGACTAATTATTTGTTGATGATATGTTTGTTTATTTAAAACAAATTATGTTTCAATTCGCGTTTCATTTTATCTTCCTGTGTGTGTGTGTGTGTGGTGTGTGTGTGTATGTGTGTACAGGAAAAGGCTAAGCACCGCCCACTCTATGACCGATCAAAGGGGTCATGTGATTCCGGCCACTAGCTGGTCATATCTCTGCCCTGCGTGCTCAGTTGACCTCAACAAGTCCTGGATCTCAGACGTGTATTTTGAAGAATTCTCGCGTAGACGGAAAAACTAATGGCTACCTTTGTTATTGCGTGCTCGACATTCATGAAGTGTTATTCGATAAAGTCTACAGATGTGGTGAAAACTCAAAGAATCCCTATTCGTCCCTCCTTCGAGGCTTTAAATGCCATATTCAGCCGAGCGAAGCGTGAGGAGCAGGAGGTTCAAATACTCTAAGGTTATTCTGGCGAGAGCATTGTGTAGTATTTTATTCCTTGAAGGGCCCATTCCTTCGTTTATATTTCATTATTTACTTTACTTTCTATTCATTTTCTCTTTATCTTTCATCGTTCTCTTTACACTCTTTTCATACTTATTTCGGTGTACTTTATAAATACGGTAGACGTAACCGAGTGGAAAGTCGTTATAATTAAAACAATGCAAGGGAGACCGGGAGGGAGGAGTTAATTATACACGTATTAACATTTTACTAACTTTCATTTATGCCGAAACGCTTTAGATAAACGAGGTAATGCGAGGGAGGGAATTAACGTTAACATTCTAAGTCGGAGAGGCTCCACTAAATACTATTCTAAAGTTACAATTACATCTTAAGAACACAAATACACCTTACTACGCTAAGGGTCGCCCGATGACTGCCCTTTTTTGGGCATTTCTCTCTCCCGTCCCGCTTGGGCCGATTCTTAGTGTTGCCAAATCGTATTTTATATTTTTTTATAAACAAACCATTATTTATCGTAATTACATTTATTAAATATTATTATCTTCTTTATTAATTTCTTATAACCAAAACATTCTAATTTTTAATTAGACCTTACTACACTCGCATCACCCCCTTCAAAACAAGTTTTACACTAGGAAAACATTAATATCGTTTAACAAATTTATTTATTTATTCAACAACGTTATTTATTTTGCAATTTTTTTTTTTCAACAAGTTCACAGTTAGGATAGACAAGAAATCATTTCAATGACGAATTCCACACATCGATATTTGTATTATGTTATAAGAATCGAAAACAAACTATAATTTTCACAACATTTGCATAAAATAACATTTCACACTACTAATCAAATTTACAACCTGTAACGAATCTGTAACGTGACAAACAACGGATAATTTTCTTAACAGGCTACAACAAATTTCAAGTTCACAATCTATTCCAGCGATTCCTTATCAAAAGTCGCTTTACATTCGAAACAAATATTTATATAGTTATGGAGTTACTATCAGGGCAACATAGAAAAAACAAGAAAACGTTTATATAAAATACTGACCAGAGAGTACATACTATTTCACGAAATACAAAACAAATATGGGCAATAATCGCACCCTTTCACTTATAATTTTAGTACATAATAATCAGTGCAATAATACGTAGCTGGACGTTGTTTAGATCACAATCCGCAGAGTTGACAACGGACTTCTTCAATTTTCAATTGCAGCTCCTGCTCACTTCGCTAGAATGCAAGGGATTGCATCACCATGCAACAGGTCAGCACGCTTGAGGTTGGTTCCGCTCTCTCTCCAAATGGCGAAAAAAAACCAAGAGAGACGTCCAATTCTAAGAGGATCAGGGGGGGGGAGATATACTGAAGGTGGAACCACGCACCGGAATTGGACGGAATTTGCAAATCTAGAAGTCGACGAAGAAACTCGCCTGTTTCATCTGAACTTTTGTCGGTGAACGCTGCTCTTCCTACGTCCAGCTGAAAGACTCTCTTACTGGCAATAATCAAACGATCACTTCGCCGTAGGCGGTTTCACAACGAACCTACTGTATGTCTGTATGGACAATAAAGCCTTAGACACTCGTTCAAACTCTGGTGGTTTGCCTACCTAGTGCTAAAACATATATTTAGCGAAGCATCGAGCAGCGTGACCAGCTACTGCCCGAAAAATACCAGTAGACCATCTTCGACCGAAACTGTCCTGTGCCAAGTCAAGTCCCTACACATTCGGTTTCTCTTCTTTCTTCTCTTCTCTTCCGAAACTGTCCTGCGCCAAGTCCCTGCGCATTCGGTTTCTCTTCTCTCACTCTCTTCTAATCTCTTCTCTCTCATCGGTGATCGATCACCTATAGGGTCAACTAAACTCAATGGATGGAATTTGGATCCAACTTAGCTGCCTCCAAATCGAGACTCTCGAAATTTTGACAAAAAATTATTCGAAACGTTTGTAGTACTACTTATTATCATTTCTTATTTAAGTTACCGAATTTTCTCAACATTTCACTTCGAAACAATAACTATAATTTACTCTGGCTAAATTCACAGGAAAAAATATTACAAATTTTACAGAATTCACAAAAATTGACTCACGCCCTAGCTACCAATAAGATCACTTATGGCAGTTACATCGGAGAAGATAAAAAAAATTATCAAACGCACGAAACAAAATTGCACAGTAGAAATATAAAAGCGCCCATACATAGTATCCGTTATTATAATTTAACAAATATTATTATTCAGACTACCTTCAGAAATTACATCGATACATTTAAATACAAAAGACAAAAATGAAACACAGAAACTTCACGTCATCAATTCTCTGAAAATCACTAACCCTCTTACACTTTGGGGGAAGCACACATATAGACCAGAAAAACGTTACTGGCCATCTAAAAGGCTCCATTTCCGGGTGAACACTCAAGCTAATATTTTAACTGCCTTAGTAACCCCGACAGAAGTTTAAAAAAAAATAAAAAATTTCAAAACAGTTATTAAATAAATAAAAAAATTAAATATTAATACCGAAAATTAATTTAATACATTAATTCCAACCTGAAACGCTAAATTTCATAGGAAGAAAACTCGTAATTCACAAATTACATCTGAGAGAGAACTCTCCTTCAACACAAAACCCAGTATGGTTTGTAAATTACAAAAATTCCAGTAATTTATCGTTTCCAAATGAAACTACAAATTTACATCGTTATTCTAAATAAGAACAGATATTATGAACCCAAAAATACAACGCAACCTACTATGTAAACAAAACAAAATTTAAAACAAATCACTGCATAATGAAGAGTGTTCGCTTTGTTTGTAAGCGCGCCTCTATAAAAATATTCCTAACCGAACAAACTGCAATACATCGGGACCTAATTTTGTAATATTCTCTATGCAAACGCGCGAACGTAAAAAAACTTTTTCATTTTTAATACCCAAAATAAAACGTTAAACAAAAAACACTCTAACACAATAAAATTCAATTTCAGAATAAAAAAAATTAAACAGCCTAAGTATACAAAATATCACTCGGAATTGTCTTGAAAAAGAAAGAAAGAAAAAAAATAGACAACAATCAGCCCACCTATAAAAATATAAAAATTAATGACTATATAAGAAAGGTCAAAAAACAGAAATTAATTTATCAAAAGAATTTATGAAAACAATTTCTCTATTTCAATTAAACAAATTTTTATCTTATAACAAATTTAGCTTCCTTGTAGTCTCACACAATTTATTTACGGCAAGTATAATAAACTTAAACAGTCCGAATTTGACCAAGTATAAATTAGTCTTTAACGATTATTTTTCGACTTTCACTTTAAAATTAACTTAAACTATAAAGCGAAAACTACAAAGCGATCCTTAAAATTATACACATCTGATGTTCGTGTGTCTAAAGGATTTACAGGCGACACATCCAGTCAAAGAATAATCTTAGAAACTACTAAATCTCGAAAATTTTGTTAGGTACATGTTCATTCTTTTACAATTCGCTATTATATACATAATACACCTAGAAATGCGTCACCTATACGCTCAAACATTTTAAACCTTACCGTATAAAAATGTATGCCACAATCTATTTAAACAACTAACATAATTTAATTCATATAAGTAAGTGTAAAATTTATTTACTAATCATCATCATTATTATTATTATTATCATCACAATTATTACTAATTCAGAAAATGTAAACACAAAAACTTTAAACACAAAATAGGTAGGCTTTTAGACAGGAGTGATAGTGGAAAGGAAAGAAAAAAGAATCAGTCACCGGACAGCAATTACCAATTTTGAAATTTCTCTCTCCGACCGAACGAAACGAAATCTAAAGAAAACAACGTGACGAAAAAGGAAACAAACGACTCGAATTAAATTTCAGACTCAAACTGAGTCGGGACAGAGTCCGACTCCATGGAAGCGCAAATGTGAGTCGAAATGGTTTTAAAACAGTCGAGACTCCAACGAAGAGAGAAAAAACAACAAAATTTTGACCTCGAAAATTACAAAAATGCTCGCAATAAGAAGAAATTTGGAAATGATGGGCGCCATCTTGAATCATCGAATTTTGAAGAAAAGGGAATCAGAATTTACTTAACTTTATAAATACTCTAAAACGGGTAGCGAAAGAGAATATCTACTAATTTTCTTCGTACGGAGAATGTGGAAAAACGATCGTGATTAATCGAAAGAACACACACACAAATTTTTAATTCCTATTCATAAGACACGAAAAAAATGCCGAAGCCTATGTTAATGACGGAGTGCGTGGGTTCGTATTATTAAATTGATAACAATTTAATAAGGTTAGCTGCCACCAGAATGTAGTGATTCCCCTTCCTTCATTTATATAATTATTTATTTACTTTACTTTTTTCATTTTCTCTTTATCTTTCATCGTTCTCTTTACACTCTTTTCAGGCTTATTTCGATGTACTTTATAAATACGGTAGACGTGACCGAGTGGAAAGCCGTTATAATTCAAACAATGCAAGGGAGACCGGGGGGGGGATTTAATTATACGCGTATTAACATTTTACTAACTTTTATTTATGCCGAAACGCTTTAGATAAACGAGGTAATGCGAGGGAGGGGAATTAACGTTAACATTCTAACTCGGAGAGGTTCCACTAAACACTATTCTAAATTTACAATTACATCTTAAGAACACAAATACACCTTACTACGCTCAGGGCAGCCCGATGACTGCCTTTTTTGGGCATTTCTCTCTCTCGTCCCGCTTGGGCCGATTCTTAGTGTTGCCAACTCGTATTTTATATTTTTTATAAACAAACCATTATTTATCGTAATTACATTTATTAAATATTATTATCTTCTTTATTAACTTCTTATAACCAAAACATTCTAATTTTTAATTAGACATTACTATCAGGTCATCCCATAAGTAATGTCGTTTTTTACGATAGATTAAGTTTAAACTAGTCCTACTCGGTTTAAGCATAAATTTTCCGAAGGTTATATCTAAGAGGAGATCTATCGTGTTTCGCTACATACTTTACAGACCTTGACCAGTGAAGACGTGTGTTTTGTTTTTATGTGAACCCCTCATATATATGGCGGTATCAGAAGAGCATATCAGGCATATAATGCTTTACGCGTTCAAAAAAGGGAATAGTGCTACTGAAGCAACGCGAAACATTCAGGACGTTTATAGCAACGATATTCTGCATGTGAGGAAATGTCAAAGATGGTTTCAAAAGTTTAGGAATGGTGACTGCTGTTTGACAGATGCAGCACGCTCTGGACGCCCTGCTGAGTTTCATGATGACCTGCTGTTAGCCGCACTTGAAGAAGACTGTTCAACAACTGTCAAAGAATTGGCCCAGAAACTCAATTCATCTCCGTCCACCACCCATCGACATTTGCAACAACTCGGAAAAGTGCCTAAGTTATGAAAATGGGTGCCACATGAATTGTCGGTCGACAATCTGAGGGTGCGAGTAAACATTAGCACAGCTCTTCATTCCCGTGAACTCCAAGATCCGTTTTTGCACCGTTTGGTGACTGGTGATGAAAAGTGGATACTGTACCAGAATGTTAAGCGCCGTCGACAGTGGGTTTGTGCCGGAGAACCAGCGACACCACAGCCAAAACCAAATCTTCACCCTCGGAAGGTGTTGCTTAGTGTTTGGTGGGATAAAGGTGGTGTAATACACTTTGAAACCTTACCACACAACCAAACAATCACCGCTCAAGTCTACTGTCAACAACTGGATCGATTGAACACTGCACTAAAAGAAAAGAGACCTTCTTTGGTTAATCAGAAAGGAATCGTGTTCCACCACGACAACGCAAGTCCTCATACCGCTCGGATCACTTCTGCAAAAATTGAGGAGCTTGGGTGGGAAAAACTTCCACATCCTCCATATTCTCCAGACCTTTCGCCTTCAGATTATCATCTCTTCAGGAGTCTGCAAAACTATCTTGACGAGAAACAGTATACTTCTTTAGATGACCTGCACACCAGTCTTTGTACGTTTTATGCCTCAAAACCGCCTGAATTTTATAAACATGGCATTGAAAAGCTTGTAGGACGTTGGCAGAGTGTCACTGATTCCGATGGAAAATATATACTAGATTAAAAAGTTTCAGTTGAGTTTTTTTTGTCCTTCAAATTCCGATCTAAAAAACGACATTACTTATGGGATGACCTGATACAATTGCATTGCGGGCTTTCGTGGTTCAAACGATGTAATGGACTACGTCATAGAACTAAACTGTGTAAAGGCGCACCTACACTGCAAAGTGAAAGAAGCATCACGTGCAGAAGAGAGGCAACCGGTATGGGTAGTGAGTCTTGTTGACGAATGGCGTGACAAGCGGTATTATGTCATGTTACATCACACCGATTGCACATACCCTGCGTCTGAGAATGTAACTCTTGTTATCATGGACATTCTAAATTATTTTTATCATTACGTTCATATATATCATAATGAGGCTAAAGGCCTGTGTGAATTTTTAATAGAGTTTCGGGATGACTATCGCTTGCTAAGCAAAAAGGACAGATATGAATATATGTTTCTCTCAAAAAGAGCGCCGGAGTGTTAATAAAATGTGTATAGTTCGAGAAAATACAATGGTAAATACCCCTGAACGAACCTGTATGATTTCGATAAAACATTAAAGCCATTATTACTTCATGTATCAAAAAAATTCCGATTGCCCGACATATTGGGATACAAGTATTCACATGACTCTTTCATGTTGGGGCAAGCCCGTGCGCGAATCACTAACGCTTGGTATGACGCGTTCTTCATGTGACTCGCCCCCCACACCTCCCATCGAGCAAAACCGCGCACCGGTTGTTCATAGTCACCTCAGAGCTTGTCCCGACTGGACGTACACTACTCACAATGGAAAACGATGGACTTCCGCTGAGCAGCATTCTCAATGCCGTATATGATGTGTCCCTGTCGAAGTCATTGCGTGTGTTCAGGCGTAAAACCGGCGCTGTTAACTATGTACTTTAAACGCGTTATAGAAAAAACAAACTCTGGTAAACAGAATGTTATTTATTTAAGTGTTGAGGAGATGAATAGAATCTCCGAGATAGTTGAGAAGTAGAGCGAGGATCGTTATAAAATACCTGCAGGTGTAGGCACAAAAAGAGAGAAGATTAGTGATGCAGCCTCATATGCCATTATTTGTACGTTGTGTATAAATTGCGACCAGCCATGCATTGATATACGACTGATGTGGAAGAATGCGTCTGATAATAACGTCCTTGTCCCCACGCGAAACCGTTTCACCCTCGACAGAATGTTTGAAATCGTCGGGTCCGCAAGCTGAAGCCTATATTAGACGCACGTGTTACCGATATTCTTTATTTTGACACGGTTCTTGAATACACTCGCAAAGAGGTCCCATAAATATAGCTTCCCTCACCAGCTGGTTTTGGTTTTTTGGCTTAAAATATAATAGTTACCCATTTTCTTTGATGTATTCAATCTGACGTGAAGGCAGCGAGTCTTTTGCTTATATTGAGGTTCTAAATGTACTAGGGCTAGGCTGCTTTAAACCCTAGATCCATGTCCCAAAGCTGGCTCCTCTCTGCTTTGCAGATAGCTGGTGAGGGAAGCTATATTTATGGGACCTCTTTGCGAGTGACCAGTTGCCCACGTCGGGCTAGCATCATGAAAAAGAAAAACTATGGTATTTGTCATTTACCATTACTTATTCGGACTATAGTGGATTTAATTATCCCAGAAGAGTTCCTTGTTCCATGCACGGTCTGTGTGTATCATAAAAAACTCAGGGGACCATTCTGAGTTCATTCCCATATATATATATATATATATATATATATATATATATATATATATATATATATATATATATATATATATATATACACCTTACCTTACAACCATACAAAGGTTCCGCGCGATGATTCCTCATTTCGCGATGGTCAAGCTTGTCGCCCCTCCTCTCTAGTTGGCTTAGTGAAGTAGTGAGTTGGTTTCTTGTGCTCTCCAACTCACATAGCCAGGTACGCCCGGCTTATCGGGGATTGTTCTGAGCCAGGCGTCTAATCTTCTTTTGAAGATGTCTACTGCAACTCCCTTCGTGTTTCTAAGTTCTTTGAGCAGCTGATTAAACAGTTTTGGTCCTCTCACCACAAAACTATTTTCTTTCAGGGTTAAGGATGTTCCGTGTCTCGCCTTTAATTTAGGAATACGACACACTCTACCAATTCTACTTTCCACCGTTGTTTCGGGAGTTATAGGGTTCAGAGTAAGATTAGGGACTAGTTTCTCCATTAATTTCCAAGTGTAAATAATGGTGTATCTCTCTCTTCTCGTTTCCAGTAAATATAGGTCTAGTTCGCGTAACCTTTCCCAGTAATTTAGCTCTTTGCACCCGTTGATCTTGGCTGTGAAGCTTCTCTGGATCCTCTCCAGCTGTCTAATGTCTTCTTTTTTATATGGGGATGTTAGGACCAAGCAGTATTCCAATTTGGGTATGATCAGGGTTTTCAGTAGAGGACTCATTACATTCCTATCCCTTCGTTTAAAGGTTCTCAATATCTGCCCAGTTATTCTCTTTGCTCTGTTTACTGCTATCTTACTTTGTGTTTCAAATTTCTTGTCATCTGTCATTACAACCCCTAAATCCTTTGCTCTAGAATTTCCCTGAATTTCCAGTCCATTTGGGGTATAATATTCCATGGATTTTAGGTTTTCTCGTTTTTCCGTACCGTAACAGCTGAAATTTCTCAGTGTTAAACTTCATATTGTTGTCTTCCGTCCACTTGTAGATTCTGCTTTTGTCGGTTTGAAGAGACCCTATATCTTCTGGGTTTCTTATTTTTCTACTGATCTTTGTGTCATCAGCAAAGGATGTTACTGTGCTGTCTCTGGTAATGTCCTCATCTATGTCAATTAACATGATTATGAAAAGTAGTGGAGCTAATACTGTTCCTTGTGGTACTGAGCTGAGGATCTCTGATTCTGATGAAGATACTCCTTGTACTGTAACGACTTGCCGCCGCTCACTAAGGAAATTATATATCCATTTCCCTACTTTTCCTGTTATTCTCATATATTTCAGTTTATATGTTATGATTCCATTGTCACACTTGTCGAACGCTTTAGCAAAGTCTGTGTATATTACATCATAGTTTTCATTACTTTCAAGTGCATCAATAATGTTGTTGTAGTGTTCCATTAGTTGTGATACGCATAATCTGCCTGACCCAAAACCATGCTGGTTAATATTGAATTTTTTTCGAGTTTCCAAAAAGTCATAGGTTTTCTGTCTAACTATTCTTTCAAATATTTTAGTGAGATGAGATGTAAGCGACAATGGCATATAGGTTTTGGCCTCGGATCGATCTCCTCCTTTTTACTGTATATTGGGAATATGTTCGCGCTCTTCAGGATGCCCGGTATTTCTCCCGTGTCTAGTGATCGTCTCCATATCCAGTATAGGGGCTCAGCGATTGCATTCTTGCAGTTTTTGATCAGTGTGGCATTCCATTTATTCGGTCCTGCCGCTGAGTGTGTTTTTAGTTTTCCTATAGCTTGTGTAATATCATCTGTCGTAAAGTCGAAGTCCTTTATACTTTCCCCTTGTAGTTCTTTTTCAAAGAACGCGTTTCTATCGCATATCAGTTTACCAGTTTTTGGGATACTGAAAGATGATTCGTACTGAGCTCTTAATATTTCAGATACTTCTGTTAGATCATCAGATGAAGCACTGTTCTCGTTTTTTAAAGGTCAGATAGTCATATGGTTTTTCGACTTTCTTTTTGCGAAATTATAGGACTTTGAGTTAGCCTTTATCGCTTCTATAGCGTCGTCTTCTTCTTTTTCTGTATGCTTCTCAATAAGTTCCTGTATGACGTCATCGATACTTTGCAGTTTATCATTTAATATTTTTATGATGTTCTTTTCTTAACAGTTACTTAATTTTGCAATCACTGTTTTTCTTTTTCGAAACAATGCCCTCTTTTGTCTGTCGAACCTGCTTCTCTTTCCTCTGTTGTATTTTTGGGACATGTTTTTTCTAAATTTCTAACATCTCCTCTAACGTCATTATATATATATATATATATATATATATATATATATATATATATATATATATATATAATGACGTTTAAAGAGTGTATTTTTTACTCTATAGAATTCTTTTTAACTATTTTTATTGTATAGGTATTTATTTCCTCTATATTCCATGTATGTTAAATTATTTCCGATAATTCGACAAATAAGCAGAATAATATAGTTGTGTTTTATTATTCAATAAACGATAGAAACAAGTGCTTTCCGTGGTGTATATATATATATATATATATATATATATATATATATATATATATATATATAAATAAATGATATTAAACGATAACTGGGTTGATGGGAATATATAAACGATGCATGTGTGCTTCAATAAATATATATACGTGTACACTACGCCAAATGGCTGGTTACGCTTTCTAAGCCAATCGATGCTGTCAAGAACATTTCTATTAATATATACACTAATTAAATAAATAGCGCAATCTGGCACAGCAAAAGTTATTAATATATATATATATATATATATATATATATATATATATATATATATATATATACACTATGCCAAATGGCTGGTTACGCCTTCTAAGCCAGATTAAGCCTTCTAAGCCAATTAGCGGATTAAAACTTCTCAGTTAACTGTGAGGTCAAGAGCACTCATTAAGTGATGCGACATGCCTGCAAGAACATCTTCTCTTCTCTCCTCCTCTCTCCTCTCTCTTAGGTTAGGTTTGGGTGGCAGCTTGGGAGATAACTCAATTCCCCTTGCTTGCATACCCTCTTCCCTTTTTTTATGACAGTGGTTGACTTCTTCCTTGCAACAAGGGGAATGGGGGTTGACACCTTTCAACAATTGATCAACATTGCAATTGCATATGCACTCGAACATTTTGCGGGCATACTACTGACGAGGAACATACTGTAAATGAGCCAGCTAACAAAACTTTGTGTATATGTCACTAATACGATTATTGTTTTATATTAAACTAACTCATGACAGACATAAATAAATTTGCAATACCATTTATAATATACATACATACATACATACATGCATACATACATACATACATATATATATATTATATATATATAATATTATATATATATAATATATATATATTATACATACCGTATATATATATATATATATATATATATATATATATATATATAATATATACCGTATATATATATATATATATATATATATAATATATATATATATATATATATATATATATATGCGCGGAATTCAGATTATACTGTACATATATATATATATATATATAATAATTAATAATTTATTTTATTATATATAATATATATATATATAGTATAATCTGAATTCCGCGCACTAACTATTAAACAATTCTTTATTTATGATATCTTCCTACTTCGCCATATGGCGAGCCGAAAACTTTTTTCTTTTATTTTATTTCGTAGAAGTCTCATCCTCGGCCAAATTTAAGGTCTTGAAATTGCTCTTGTTGGTGTTCTTAAAAAGCCAAAACCATCTGCAGTTTTATTGTTCCGACCTTTCTTTTATATTAAATTTTTGGCTCCAAAACAGAATGGTGAAAAAACTTCAAATGAATATTAAGAATGTGGTTCGAGAGGAAGTATAAGAGTCCAAAGAGAGAGAGATATAAAAAGATAGATAGAGAGAGATGAGAGAGGAGAGAGAGAGAGAGAGAGAGAGAGAGAGAGAGAGAGGTAGTTCACAGGGAAATCAGGCGTGTTTATTTATGTTACATTCACCACAATAGCAATGTATCAGCTTTATTTTCAATTTCTTTTATGTATTTACTCCTGCGCATGTGCGCTGTTATTAGTATCATGTAAATTAGACATCTGAACTGCGATAATACTGATGATGTTTGTGACTGCTTAACCTATGTAACATATATAAAGGTCATATGACAGAGGGGATCGACAGCTTTTCGTGGGATCCGACATCTTATTCCACCAAGGGAAACACAGAAAGGCATCTTAATCACTGAAATTTGAACCGAGGCTTGAATCTGGTACCATCAGATTGACAGTTCAGCACTCCACCTTGCTGAATGGTTCTGAAATGCGATTTCACTAATTCGCATTTTTGTAACAATTTTGTCGATCCTTTACAATAAACCTTTGTGTATGTATATATATATATAATATATATATATATGAAAATTATTTCACGAAAGTAACACGTGAAAAATATTTATGATGAATAAAACCACGAAGGAAAGGAAACACAGAATGGTGCTGAAGCGCTTTCGTCTAATGACATCCTCAGGAACACTGAAGTAAATAAAAAGTTCGAGACTATATATAGGTCACAAAAAAAAAAAAAAAATATATAATATATATATATATAGAAATAAAAATTGTGGGAGGAGCATGCAAATTTTTAAGGAAAACTACCAATTTCAGCACTTTGCCCTTCTTGTCTAAATCCGTTCTGAACGAATTCAAAACAACAGGATCAAGTTGAAAAAGACTTAGGCTCATGTTAAAGTTATTTGTAAGTTGGATAATAGCAGACTCCAGAATATTTCTATTAACAATGTTGCTAGAGTGAAACAAAACTGAAGCATTATTCCAATCATTACAGTGGGATAACTCTGACAAATGGACAAAAAGGGCACTGAACGACTGTTCCGTTCTAACGGAATATTGATGCTGTTTTACACGCGTGTGCAAATCCTTTCCCGTCTGACCTATGTAAAAGGAATCACATTGTTTACAACCAATTTTATAGATAATGCCTGAATTATTGGTAGGGCTATTTTTTACTATGGTATTTTTCACAATATTGTTATATGAAAATACTACATTAATATCCAAAAGTTTAAGTACATTACCAATGCCTAAAAAGCCCGGGAAAAATGGAAATACTAAAATATTCTTTGACAAAGTGCGAGTGTTATTATTCACACGATAGAAGGTTCGTTTTGCCTTGTTTATACAAAATTCCATAGACGCAGATGGATAACACAGATCACTTCCAATACCGTTGATTTTTTCCAATTTGGCATCGATGTACTCCGGACTGGCGATCCTAAGAGCGCAGAGAAACATTGAAGAAAATATAGCTTTCTTAATGGGGGTGTCATGTCCAGAGTAAAAGTGTACGTAGGACAAATTGTTTTTTTTTTTCCGATAGATACTAAACTTAAAAACTGGGCTTTCCCTATGGACACGCACATCCAAAAACGGGATTGAGTTGTCTTGTTCCACTTCTAAAGTAAACTTAATGGAGGGGACTTGATCATTTAACTGAAGGAGGAAGTCATCCAGGTCACAATTCATGGGCCAGATACACAAAATGGTTTTATTCATCATATACAGCGTGTCCCCAAAAAAACTATATACTCTTTATAGCATCATATATTTTATAATTTAAAAAAACCCAAACAATATATTGTTATAGCAATTGCCAATGAAAGGTAAAGTAGTAATCTAAGTGATCAAAATGTTATAGAGAGTTGTTTGCATATAAAATTTAATTAACTACGCCAAGTGCTCAAAATGTTTTCCGGCGGCATGAATGCACTTTTGAATGCGTCGACTAAGCCTGGCCTTGTTTTATCAAAGGCCTTGTAATGGCGAAGCCTATGGACCGAACGTAGTCTAGTCACTCACTAGCTTGCTTCGGACTTAGCCTACGCACTCATTCCAGGATACAAACTCTACAGCATTCAACTTTATTCAGTTCAGCAAAAGAACCCATGTGATGAAAACTCCGTTTTAGTGTTGCAAAAATTTAATCGATCACCACAAAAATCAGTTAGGCAATGCGCCCGTGAGACCGGAATCAGCAAATCAGGTGTTCAACGGATTTTAAAGTCGGCAAAATGGAAAAGCTACATTCCAAGTCTGTTACACGCCATGACTGAAGATGACCCTGATCGCAGACTCGAATTTTGTGAATGCTTTCAGTCAATGGAAGCCGAAGACGTACAGTTTGCCAACAAAATCGTGTGGTCTGATGAAGCTACCCTCAAGCTGAATGGCACTGTGAATCGACACAACTGCAGGTACTGGTCACTTGATAATCCACACGTTTATGTGGATAAACATGTTAATTTACCAGGATTAAAAGCATGGTGTGGTTTATCATCCAGGGATTTGGTTGGACCATTTTTCTTTAATGGGACAGTTACCGGTGCTGCATATCTCGACATGCTGCGGACAGAAATTATACCTGCAGTTCGGAAGTTGTTTGGAAACGACGACTTTTACTTTCAACAAGATGGAGCCCCCCTCATTATCATTGTGATGTCAAAAGGTACCTCGATGAAACGTTGCCTAACCGTTGGATAGGACGAAGAGGAAGCGTTGAGTATCCTCCACGTTCACCGGACTTGACTCCACTTGATTTTTACTTGTGGGGCTACCTGAAGGATGCAGTTTATGGTACAAGACCTGCAACACTCGAACACCTTAAGGATGCAATTAGGGAAAAGTGCGGGACCATCACAGCATTCACATTAGTCCATGTCTGCGAATCAGTTAATCGACGCATTCAAAAGTGCATTCATGCCGCCGGAAAACATTTTGAGCACTTGGCGTAGTTAATTAAATTTTATATGCAAACAACTCGCCCTAAACTTTTTGATCACTTAGATTACTAATTTACCTTTCATTGGCAATTGCTATAACAATATATTGTTTGGGTTTTTTTTTAAATTATAAAATATATGATGCTATAAATAGTATATAGTTTTTTTGGGGGACACCTTATATATATATATATATATATATAGTTTATCTCTATATATAATGTTAGAATAAATAAGAAATGAAACTATGAAGAGCATAACATTCTTTCCCTTATTTTTAATTTATTTATATATAAAAAAAAACAATGAACCTGTAAAAAAAATAAAATAACTACAATCCCAAAACTTTCAAAAATAAAAATAAAAAACAGGAAAAACTCTGAAGCTTTTAGAGGAGGCTACCCTCTTCATTCCACATTCATTGCCTGAATGAACAGGGTGGCTTCCTCAAAAAGCTTCGAGGTATTTATATTTTTTTTATCTGTTGAATTTTATGAATTCTAACTGTTTTATATATATATATATATATATTATATATATATATATATATATAAAAAACAGTTTATTTATATATATATATATGATGAATAAAACCACGAAGGAAAGGAAACACAAAATGGTGCTCAAGCGCTTTCGTCTAATGACATCCTCAGGAACACTGAAGTATATAAAAAGTTAAGCCTATATAGGTTACAGAATAAAAAAAGAAAAATAAATAACATACATACACACACACACACATATATTATATATATATATATACATACATATCTATATATACAAATACATACATACATACATACATACATATATATACAATAAACAGAGAAGTAAAAATAATAAAAAATTAAAAATTAAAACCTTAAAGGATTACCAATGAGGCGTACAGATTGTAAGGAAAAATATCGATTTTTAGCACAAGATCAAAAGGATTATAAAAATACAAATTTATACTGGGACTCTGCCGGGTTTTAACACAATGCTGCCTATGTCAGGTTTCGATATATATAAAAGAAAAAAAAAAAGAAAATGCAAATTAAAAGTTAATCGATTTTTAGCACAAGATCAAATGGATTATAAAAATACAAATTTATACTAGAACTCTGTCCGGGTTTTAACACATTTCTGCCTATGGTCAGGTTTCGATATATATAAAAAAATAAAATGCAAATTAAAAGTTAATAAAGTAGAAGACAAGTTTACCAAAGATTTAATGTTTTACACTTCTTATCTAAGTCTGCTTTAAAGGAATTCAACATAACAGGATCGAGTTGAAAAAGACCTTTGCTTATGTTGAAGTTATTTGAAAGTTGGATAATGGCAGACTCAAGAATATTTCTATTAACAATGTTGCTTGAATGGAATAAAACTGAAGCATTATTCCAATCAATACAGTGGGCTAACTCTGACAAATGGACAAAAAGGGCACTGGACAACTGTCCTGTTCTAACGGAATATTGATGCTGTTTTATACGTGTGTGCAAATCCTTTCCCGTCTGACCTATGTAAAAGGAATCACATTGTTTACAACCAATTTTATAGATAATGCCTGAATTATTGGTAGGGCTGTTTTTTACTATGATATTTTTCACAATATTGTTATATGAAAATACTACATTAATATCCAAAAGTTTAAGTACATTAGCAATGCCTAAAAAGCCCGGGAAAAATGGAAGTACTAAAATATTTTTTGACAAAGTACGAGTGTTAATATTGACACGATAGAAAGTTCGTTTTGCCTTGTTGAGACAAGATTCCATAAACGCAGATGGATAACACAAATCACTTCCAATACCGTTGATTTTTTCCAATTCGGCATCGATGTATTCCGGACTGGCGATCCTAAGGGCGCGGAGAAACATTGATGAAAATATGGCCTTCTTAATGGGGGTATCATGTCCCGAGTAAAAGTGTACGTAGGACAAATTGTTTGTCGTTTTCCGATAGATACTAAACTTAAAACCTGGGCTTTCCCTATGTACACGCACATCCAAAAATGGGATTGAATTGTCTTGCTCAACTTCTAAAGTAAACTTAATGGAGGGGACTTGATCATTTAACTGAAGGAGGAAGCTATCCAGGTCACGATTCATGGGCCAGATACACAAAATATCGTCGACGTACCGCAACCAAGGGATGCCAACCCCCAGGATTCTCGGAATATAGGTAATTTCGAAAAACTCCATATAAATATTGGAGAGGAGGGGCGATAACGAGTATTATCAACAAGTTTTTGGGATGGCTATGGGCAACCCCTTATCGCCCCTCCTCTCCAATATTTATATGGAGTTTTCGAAATTACCTATATTCCGAGAATCCTGGGGGTTGGCATCCCTTGGTTGCGGTACGTCGACGATATTTTGTGTATCTGGCCCATGAATCGTGACCTGGATAGCTTCCTCCTTCAGTTAAATGATCAAGTCCCCTCCATTAAGTTTACTTTAGAAGTTGAGCAAGACAATTCAATCCCATTTTTGGATGTGCGTGTACATAGGGAAAGCCCAGGTTTTAAGTTTAGTATCTATCGGAAAACGACAAACAATTTGTCCTACGTACACTTTTACTCGGGACATGATACCCCCATTAAGAAGGCCATATTTTCATCAATGTTTCTCCGCGCCCTTAGGATCGCCAGTCCGGAATACATCGATGCCGAATTGGAAAAAATCAACGGTATTGGAAGTGATTTGTGTTATCCATCTGCGTTTATGGAATCTTGTCTCAACAAGGCAAAACGAACTTTCTATCGTGTCAATATTAACACTCGTACTTTGTCAAAAAATATTTTAGTACTTCCATTTTTCCCGGGCTTTTTAGGCATTGCTAATGTACTTAAACTTTTGGATATTAATGTAGTATTTTCATATAACAATATTGTGAAAAATATCATAGTAAAAAATAGCCCTACCAATAATTCAGGCATTATCTATAAAATTGGTTGTAAACAATGTGATTCCTTTTACATAGGTCAGACGGGAAAGGATTTGCACACACGTATAAAACAGCATCAATATTCCGTTAGAACAGGACAGTTGTCCAGTGCCCTTTTGTCCATTTGTCAGAGTTAGCCCACTGTATTGATTGGAATAATGCTTCAGTTTTATTCCATTCAAGCAACATTGTTAATAGAAATATTCTTGAGTCTGCCATTATCCAACTTTCAAATAACTTCAACATACGCAAAGGTCTTTTTCAACTCGATCCTGTTATGTTGAATTCCTTTAAAGCAGACTTAGATAAGAAGTGTAAAACATTAAATCTTTGGTAGACTTGTCTTCTACATTATTAACTTTTAATTTGCATTTTATTTTTTTATATATATCGAAACCTGACCATAGGCAGAAATGTGTTAAAACCCGGACAGAGTTCTAGTATAAATTTGTATTTTTATAATCCATTTGATCTTGTGCTAAAAATCGATTAACTTTTAATTTGCATTTTATTTTTTTTTTCTTTATATATATCGAAACCTGACCATAGGCAGCATTGTGTTAAAACCCGGCAGAGTCCCAGTATAAATTTGTATTTTTATAATCCTTTTGATCTTGTGCTAAAAATCGATTTTTCCTTACAATCTGTACGCCTCATTGGTAATCCTTTAAGGTTTTAATTTTTAATTTTTTATTATTTTACTTCTCTGTTTATTGTATATATATGTATGTATGTATGTATGTATGTATTGTATATATAGATATGTATGTATATATATATATATATATATGTGGTGTGTGTGTGTGTATGTATGTTATTTATTTTTCTTTTTTCTTTCTGTAACCTATATATAGGCTTAACCTTTTTATATACTTCAGTGTTCCTGAGGATGTCATAAGACGAAAGCGCTTGAGCACCATTTTGTGTTTCCTTTCCTTCGTGGTTTTATTCATCATAAATATTTTTCACGTGTTACCTTCGTGAAATAATTTTCATATATATATATATATATATAAAACAGTTTTATATATATATATATATATATATATATATATATATATATATATATATATATATATATAAAACAGTTTTTTATATATATATAATATATATATATAACAGTTTATATATATATATTTATATATATAAAAACAGTTATATATATATATATATATATATATATATATAAAACAGTTTTTATATATATATATATACATTTAACTGCAAACACGCAGTATAATTAACGTAAAGAACGACGCTTGTATAGGAGATATTCCGCGCAAGATGAGAGGGAGAGAACGAAACAAATGAAAAAATGAGGTAACCACCCGGGAATCGAACCCGGGATCTTCCGATTGCCGGTCAGATATGATAACCATTACACCATGGGCCTCACTCATTCAAATGCCGTAATTCTTCTACATACGCGCAGAAACCTATACAAGCGTCGTTCTTTACGTTAATTATACTGCGTGTTTGCAGTTAAATGTATATAATGTTACGGCATGCGGAAGGTGCCCCCTTGGGGCATTGGTTTCTGCGCGTATGTAGAAGAATTACGGCATTTGAATGAGTGAGGCCCATGGTGTAATGGTTATCATATCTGACCGGCAATCGGAAGATCCCGGGTTCGATTCCCGGGTGGTTACCTCATTTTTTCATTTGTTTCGTTCTCTCTCTCTCATCTTGCGCGGAATATCTCCTACACAAGCGTCGTTCTTTACGTTGATATATATATATATATATATATATATATATATATATATATATATATAACCTTACCTTACAACCTTACAAAGGTTCCGCGCGATGATTTCTCATTTCGCGAAGGTCAAGCTTGTCGCCCCTCCTCTCGAGTTGGCCTGGTGAAGTAGTGAGTTGGATTCTTGCGCTCTCCACCTCACATAGCCAGGTACGCCCGGCTCATCGGGGATTGTTCTGAGCCAGGCGTCTAGTCTTCTTTTGAAGATTTCCACTGCAACTCCCTTCGTGTTTCTTAGGTCTTTGGGCAACTGATTAAACAGTTTTGGTCCTCTCACTACAAAACTATTTTCTTTCAGGGTTAAGGATGTTCCGTGTCTCGCCTTCAATTTGGGAATATGACACAGTCTACCGCTTCTACTTTTCATCGTTGTTTGGGGAGTTATGGGATTCAGAGTAAGATTAGGGACTAGTTTCTCCATTATTTTCCAAGTGTAAATAATGGTGTATCTCTCTCTTCTCCTTTCCAGTGAATATAGGTCTAGTTCTCGTAACCTTTCCCAGTAATTTAGTTCTTTGCACCCATTGATCTTGGCTGTGAAGCTTCTTTGGATCCCCTCCTGCTGTCTAATGTCTTCTTTTTTATAGGGGAAGTTAGGACCGAGCAGTAGCTAATTTGGGTATGATCAGGGTTTTCAGTAGAGGAATCATTACATTCCTATCCCTTCGTTTAAAGGTTCTCAATATCTGACCCGTTATTCTCTTTGCTCTGTTTACTGCTATCTTATTTTGTGTTTCAAATTTCTTATCATCTGTCATTACAACCCCTAAATCTTTTGCTCTGGAATTTCTCTGAATTTCCTGTCCATTTGGGGTATAATATTCCATGCACTTTAGGTCTTCTCTTTTTCCGTACCGTAATAGCTGAAATTTCTCGGTGTTAAACTTCATATTGTTGTCTTCAGTCCACTTGTAGATTTTGTTTATGTCGGTTTGTAGAGATCCTATGTCTCTGGGTTTCTTATTTTCTACTGATCTTTGTGTCATCCGCAAAGGATGTTACTGTGCTGTCTCTGGTAACGTCCTCATCTATGTCAGTTAGCATGATTATGAAGAGTAGTGGAGCTAATACTGTTCCTTGTGGTACTGAGCTGAGGACCTCTGATTCTGATGAAGATACTCCTTGTACTGTAACGACTTGCCTCCGCTCACTAAGGAAATTATATATCCATTTCCCTACTTTTCCTGTTATTCCCATATATTTCAGTTTATGTATTATGATTCCGTGGTCACACTTGTCGAACGCTTTAGCAAAGTCTGTGTATAGTACATCATAGTTTTCATTACTTTCAAGTGAATCAATAATGTTGTTGTAGTGTTCTATTAGTTGTGATAGGCATGATCTGCCTGATCGAAACCCGTGTTGGTTATCATTGAATTTTTCTGAGTTTCCAAAAAGTCATAGATTTTCTGTCTAACTATTCTTTCAAATATTTTAGTGAGATGAGATGTAAGCGACACTGGCCTATAGTTTTTGGCCTGGGATCGATCTCTCCTTATATATTGGGACTATGTTCGCGCTCTTCAGGATGCCCGGTATTTCTCCCGTGTCTAATGATCGTCTCCATATCCAGTATAGGGGCTCAGCGATTGCATTGCTTGCTTTTTGATCAGTGTGGCATTCCATTTATCCGGTCCTGCCGCTGAGTGTGTTTTTAGTTTCCCTATGGCTTGTGTAATATCATCCGTCGTAAAGTCGAAATCCGTTATACTTTCCCCTTGTGGTTCTTCTTCAAAGAACGCGTTTCTATCGCAAATCAATTTGTCAGTTTTTGGGATACTGAAAGATGATTCATACTGAGCTTTTAATATTTCAGATACTTCTGTTAGATCATCAGATAAATCACTGTTCTCATTTTTTAAAGGTCCGATAGTCGCTTGATTTTTCGACTTTCTTTTTGCGAAATTATAGAAGTACTTTGAGTTAACCTTTATCGCTTCTATAGCTTCATCTTCTTTTTCTGTATGCTTCTCGATTTGTTCCTGTATGACGACATCGATACTTTGTAGTTTATCATTTAATATTTTTCTGATGTTGTTATCTTTACAATTACTTAATTTTGCAGTCACTCTTTTTCTCTTTCGGAACAATGCCCTCTTTTGCCTTTCAAACCTGCTTCTCTTTCCTCTTCGTTGTATCTTTGAGACATGTTTTTCCACAATTTCTAACGTCTTCTCCTCTAACGTCATTAGCATCTCTTCCGTTATCTTGGCCTCGAAAATGGTTTTCCAATCTATTACTTCCATGCTGGATGTCACATCTTCCCAGTTTATAGCTTTGGAGTGAAAATTAAAAATTTCGAATTTGCTTCGTTCTGTTGTGCGTGTTCTTTCCTTTCCTGTTGCCTTTATATTAGTTGTTATTTCAATGATATTGTGGTCTGATATCATAATTGGGGAGATTTCTACATTATCAATTAGATTACTGTTGTTTGTGAATACCAAATCTAGGCAGTTGTTTTTTCTTGTGTTTTCTGTTATTTCTTGCGTTAACATAAATTCATCAGCTAAAGCTAGTAGCATTTTTACCTGCTCCTGGTCTTCGCGTGTGCCCCCCTTGTCCTGGTGCATACATATATTTTTTCCTATCCTTTTATATTTCATGAATGGGAAATTAAAATCACCACAGAGAAAAATATTTGGGGTTGGAGAGTGTAGATCTTTTACTAAGTTTCTTACCTCTGTAATGGAATCTGAAAATTTTGAGGTTGGCGTGTTTGGGGTCTGTACACCACAATTAGTACCATATATAATTTTGTAATTTCTGCTGTTACACATTCTACGTAGTTGTTTGAGGTACTTATAACCATTTCTGCTATGTGCCTTTCGCGTGTGTAAATAGCACATCCTCCTTTACGTCTCACTGTTCTGTCGGCTCGGAGGATGTTATAGTTGTCAATTTGTATTTCTTTTTTGTCAATACAGGACTCACAATTTTCACAGTTCGCCTGGCAGTCCTTTAGATGAGTTTCCGTGAGGCATGCAAAGTCTGCTCCGGCTTCTTGCATGAGTCCTTTCAGGTATGCAACTTTGTTCGTGGACTGGTTTGATTTAAGGCCCTGTATGCTGGCTATATATATATATATATATATATATATATATATCAGGGACGTGCCCTCTGGGTAGGCAAGGTAGGCAGTGCTTACCCTGAATAAAACTAAAAATATTAAATATAAAAAGTAAATGATTTTCACTTCATTATATAAATGTTAATTTAATGTATGAAATTCAATGTATAAATTTGTAAATGGATAATATTGTGTTAGAAGCACAATTTCCCCGTGCCTTTCAACTTCTATATATTAACGCTTGACAATGAAATTTTCCCACGTGCCGTGAGTGGAGCTCCAAGCTGTGACAAATACTGCGCTATATAAGCAGATTTAGTTCTGCTTTTCACTCAGTGTTTTGCCGTTCGGGCACATGGTCGGGTGTGTGGCTGTGCGCGCGTCTGTGTTGTCGTTTGCCTCTGGTGATTGAACTAAATTTTAGACATTTTATTTCAAAATTTAACCCTTTTCAAATATGGACAGTGAGTATCTTAAGAATTTTTCTAAACTGTCTTATGAAGAAAGGTTGAATGTGATTAAAAATGGTAGGCCGACACCGGAACTGAAACAGTTGCTACAGCGTAAAGGAACAAAAATAATCAGAACGTTTCAAACGACCTGGTACAGCAAGAAAAAGTGGTTGTGTGGTTGTGTTACAACAGGTAGACTCTTTTGTTTTCCATGCTTGTTATTTTCCGTATCTAGTGAAAGTGTGTGGATAAGAACAGGATATTGTGATTTAAATAATTTGACTAATGCTTTAAGTAAGCACGAGAGGTCTGCTGCGCATTATGAAAGTCAAATATCGTTGAAAATATTTGGATCTACACGAATCGACTTGAGCATAGATAAGCAAAAAAAACTTAGCATTGAAATTCACAATAAAAAGGTAAAGGAAAACAGAGACATACTGAAAACATTAATTTCTGCTACTTGCTTTTTGATTAAACAAGAACTTGCTTTCCGCGGTGATAATGAAGATAAATCCTCTTTAAATCGTGGAAACTATATTGAGTTACTGAACTACACTGCAAAATTTGACCAAAAATTAGCACAACATTTACAGACTTCATCCGTGTTTTCTGGCGTTTCTAACAAGATACAAAATGACTTGATTGAAGCAGTAGGCATAGCTGTAGAAATAATATAAAGAAGATATCGCAAGATCCCCATTCATTGCTATAGAAGTGGATGAATCGACTGATATTTCAAATACAGCTCAATGTTCCACAGTTTTAAGATATGTATTGGATTCTGAAATTAAAGAGGCTTTCATAGGATTTGACGAACTTAAAGACAGAAGAGCTACTGGTGTAACAGAATGCATATTTAAAAATTTAGATAAATACAACTGTGCTGAGAAGCTTGTAGCACAGACATATGATGGAGCATCGGTAATGGCATCGCATTTAAATGGCGTTCAAGCTAAAGTAAGAGAAAAGGCATCATCAGCGTTATTTACCCATTGCTACGCTCACAAGTTGAATCTTGTTCTATCTCAGTCAGCAAAATTTATACCTGAATGTACAATCTTTTTCAAGACCATTGATGGTCTTGCTGCATTTTTCAATCACTCTACAAAACGAACGTAATTTCTTGATGAAATAGTACATAAACGCATTCCAAAGGCTGCACCAACGAGATGGAGTTCTAACTCAAAGCTAGTGCAAACTATTTTACACTATCATAGTGACCTTTGTAAACTTTTCAACAACATTGACAGCAATCCTTTATTGTGGGACTCAGATACTTTAGTGAGGAGTAATGGATTTTATAATTGGCTAACGAAAGATTCAACATACTTTCTTCTCATGGTATATGATAAGATTTTCATTAGAACTGACAGACTCTTCAATATCTTACAAACTAAAATTATAGATATTCCATATTGCATTGAAAGAATCAATGAAACAATGAATTCCCTCGAGGGTCTGCGCAAAAATTTTGATGATATCTATGAGAAGTTTGAAGAATGTTTCAAAGAAAATAACTTGACTGAATCAAAATGTCGTACAAAAGGTCCAATTAAAAAAGAAAGAGAAAGAATATTCTGTCTAATATTGAATGATATACTGCAGCATATGGAAGCAAGATACAGTGACTTCAAAAATTTACAATTTATTTCATTAGTTGATAGTAAAAAGTTTCTAAAACTAGCTACAGAAATTGATAAGGATGCACTAGAAAGTTTAGAGAAGAATTATGGTAACTTCTTCGATGTCATAAGATTGAAAACTAATCTAGCTGGAATTTATAGTGCACAAGTGTTCAGGGATAAATCAATTAAAGATTTGCTTGCTTTCATATTTCAAAATGGACTTGAACTAACGTTTCCTGAAGCGGTGAAGCTGTTGCAATTGATTTTAACAATTCCAGCTACAACAGTTTCTGTTGAGAGGTCATTTTCAGCTTTGAAAAGAATTAAAAGCTACACCAGGAATAGAATGAAACAGGAAAGGCTTTCATCACTTGCCCTAATTTCAATTGAAAAGGAAAGATTTACTAAAATGGAGCAAAATCCCACTTACAATTTCTTTGAAAAAATTACAGATATTTTTGTTACTAACAAAGAGAGAAGAATGGAATTCATCTACAAATAAAGCGGTAAGTAAATATTTGTTGTTGACCAAAAATTAGCACAAATGGTGCGGAAGGGGTTAATTATGCTTAAAATTCGTTGGTGGCTGGGGCTCCGCCCCGGAACCCGCTGGGGGAGCTCGCGCCCACCCCAGACCCCCTAGCTTGGAGCCGCTCGCTTCGCTCGCGCATTGAGTCTACCTACCCTGAGTATTTACTCACGGCACGTGCCTGATATATATATATAATTTAGTGATGTAGCGGATGTCATTTTTTTCACATCCGTGGATGCGGATGCGGATGAGGATGTTTGATTTCAACATCCGCGGATGCGGATGCGGATGTCTACATTTTCGTTATTTCTTAGGATATATTCGAGATTTGTTGTGTTTAACGTATATAATAAGTTATTATATAGAGAGAGCTGTAGCTATAATGTAGTATAATTGATTAATTGTACAATAATTGCTGTACTTTTCTCTGAACATATAAAATAATATCAAGCATCTAACTAATATAGAAATCAATTAGTGAATTCGTCTGCAAATAAATTCGTTATATTTTGTTGAGTTTCAGCCACAATTAGAAACCATAATTGTGTTACCAGGATGCGGGACGTGAACCCAACTCAAATGCACCCCACCGACCTCTTTCCCCAACCTCCACCCTTATAGAAAGAGATCTTTAATTAGCTTGATAACTATTTATATTAAGTTTAAAGTTTTATTAGGCATATTATAAATGAGTAATTAAAATAAGTAAACTAAGATGTTCATCGTTTAATGTTCAAACTTAATTATAGGAAGGTTATGCTTAAGGAACATTAATTTTTCTGCCTTTTCTGCTGCCAGTCTGTTTCTCTTTTCATCATATATTAATCCAGCACTGCTAAATAATCTCTCGCTTGGTACGTTTGTTGGAGGACAGGCTAAATTTTCCTTGCAAGTTTACTCAAGTATGGATAGATATTCTGCGTATTTTTCCACCAACTAATAGGATTGTCACATGCAGCCAGGCGTTTTTCTTGGTGATAGCTCTCGATCATTTTTACTACATCTTTTGACATCGCGTAGGTCTCATCATTGCTGCTTGACTCAAGAAACTGAGAGACAGATTCTGTGATAGATTTGTTTGTTGAAGGTGTTGGTTCTGTCACTGAAACTTTTATTCTTTTGGTGGGTGGCGAAGCGACAGATTCAAGAGATTGAAGCTCTTCACTGCTTTGCCAAGTGATGATTTAACTCGTTCTAATGTACTAGGTGAAAATAACTTAGCTTTGTAACGTGGATCTAAGTAGGTTGCAAGAGAGTAACTTCAACAGAACAGCCTCTCGTCTTGTCGCTTGCATCACTTTTGCGCACAATGAACTAGTTCTATTAATATAGTAGAATTTGATAATTTCCGCTTATTAATG
Organism: Bathynomus jamesi; assembly: GCA_023014485.1. Taxonomy (NCBI): domain Eukaryota; kingdom Metazoa; phylum Arthropoda; class Malacostraca; order Isopoda; family Cirolanidae; genus Bathynomus; species Bathynomus jamesi. Next base: position 1,153,014 of record JAJOZX010000514.1, on the reverse strand, counting down.
ACATTTTATCTCAACGGTCCACATCCGCACGACATCCGCAGTCCAAAGTGCGGATGCGGATGCGGATGCGAGAAAATGTGCGGATGTTCCGCGGATGCGGATGCGGATGCGGATGTGACCTACATCACTAAATATATATATATATATATAAAACAGTTTTATATATACATATACATATATGTATATATAAAACAGTTAGCAGTCACAAAATTCAAAAGATAAAAAAATATAAATACCCTGTTCATTCAGGCAATGAATGTGGAATGAAGAGGGTAGCCTCCTCCAAAACTTCACAGTTTTTCGTGTTTTTTATCTTTATTTTTGAAAGTTTGGGGATTGTAGCTATTTTATTTTATTTTATTACAGGTTCATTGTGTTTTTTAATATATAAATAAATTAAAGATAAGGGAAAGAATGTTATGCTCTTCATAGTTTTATTTCTTATTTATTCTAACATTATATATAGAGATAAACTTAATAGCAGTTCATTGAAACAATAAGCCTGTGTAAACAAAAAAATTTGGAATTTGCAAATATTCTGAGTTCTTGGTCCAGTTTGTACAAAGAAAATCTGATTTCTTATGAATGCGTTTATGACTAAAACGAATACAGTTTGTCTCGAGAAAGGTAAACTTGAACTACATCTTTCTCCTGATGAATCATGCGTCCGAACATATGGTGCGACCATGCACCAATGTCTGCAAATGTAAACTAATGACAAGCTTACGTGAAAGGATAATGGGGAGGCTGCTCGTTGGAATAAGATAAATAGAAGTATTCTTCCATACGAAAACATCGCTGGTTCAGTTTCGGAAGAAAGTTCGCCTATAAACATAAAAGGTCTAAAAAGCTTAAAAAAAATTATTAATTAGTTAGTACTAGGTTTTGCTCTCGAAATTTGTTAAGTGTCACCAAAAGGAAGGAAAAAAATAGCCAAAGAAAACACAATATTACCAGTTAATAATTTTTATGCTTTTTACAAAATTTACGTTTGTAGGTGAACTTTTTCCGAAACTGTACATTGACCTCCTATATACTTAATAGAAATGGTATGAGCTACTCAGAGTATGGACAGATCAAAACAGCAAAACGTTTATTTTATATCTATATTCGACAGGGTAGCTGCACGAAGTCGATGTACACAATGTCGCCACGCATAATGTCGATACTAAGAAGTTTGTTTAATTTAGGTCCGGGTTAGGTTAAGTTGGATTAGGTTAGATTACATTATACCCGGTTAGGTTGCCTTAGATAAAGTTAGGTCTGATTAGGTTAGTCATTGTCAATGAAAATATACTTGCATAAGGTCGAACGTCGATGAAATTCGATTTTGTTCATGTAACTCTGTTCGACCAATACCGATTACATGAACAAAATCGAATTTTCATAATGACGACGTTTTACCTTCTGCAAGTTTAGATTTCAAACTAATTTCAAATTTTCAATGAAAACTACTGACCTACATTAACCAGACTAACCAAACCAAACCTAGCGTAATCCAACTGGGCATAATGTAACCTGACCTAATTTCTTCCAAATTAAGTTCATCTAATTTTTTTGTATTAACAATTATGTTTAAGGTTAATTTATTCACTTCATTAATTTTGTTTTAATTTTTGTCGATGTTTAAATACTGATGAGGTAAATGAGCACATTTTCTTTATTTCGTAAACAGGATACCGACATTTTCGGGGAAGCGGAACAAGTCGATATGGAGAATGTTGACATGCATAATGTCGACACCAAAAAATTTCTGAACTTGCAAATGTCAAAAATCTCGACTTTATGCCTATTAGTTAAATTCATGTTAACTTAGTTTAAGTGATAAATAATAAAAAGTCAACAAAATTCCTTTCTCCAAATTGCGAATATTCCCAAGATCTTCAAATATTTTTATGGAACTTTAAACTCTTCTCAAAAATGTAACGCGTAATAAACGAATAATAATGAATTAAATATATTTGTAATAATAATAATGAAGAATATAATGTATTAAAAAAAAAAACATAATGGAGATATAGGCTACTGACAGGATATAGAGAAAGAGTTACATAGAGGGTTGACAAAAGTAAATGGACACCTTCAATTTTTTCATAGCTTTTTATTTGATAATAAAAATCAATAAACAATAACAGATTTATTGAATCAATAGAGTATATTTAGAATCGTGTTGCTTTCCCCTTCAAATTATGTGAAGCTGACCGACGTCCTGGAATTCCATTGATGAATTTTACCATTTGTTCTTGAGGACAATCATACTGGTGTCTATTTACTTTTGTCAACCCTCTGTAAAAATGAAGCATTGAGAAGCGTATAAAGAAAGAGATATAAATTTGGAACAACCAAATATGATATCACGCGGGAAAATCTATACTCTAATCTTGTTTTAATGCAGAGAGGGAAGAAAATTTACCGAATTCCAGTCGTGTCTGAATGTAGTCCGAGATGAGACAAAATAAACCTCAATTACAATTCTTTCAACACAAACAGTTACGATAAAAATAGGATCACCTGAAGATCAGGACCCCCAGTCATCTTTAGTTAGCTTTATAAGGCAAACTAACGGAAATATCACGATCTAACCTAACCCGGGTCCGGACAAAAGCCCCCTAAGATAAAAGCCCCCTGGACAAATTGCTGGGTAGGGCAAGTCAGATGTCACATCTAATCTGAAAAGATCAGAAGATATTTAGGTGAAATAACCAATATTAACCTGTTATGTTAGTTGAATGCCCAGTTAGGTGAACTGAATGCCCAGTTAGGTGAACTGAATGCCCAGTTAGGTGAACTGAATGCCTGGTTAGGTCAACTGAATGCCCGATTAGGTCAATTGTACGCCCTTGATGATTGGTTAGGTTAAGTTGTGATATTTTCGTTAGTTTAAACGAAAATGACGAGAGCCAAAATACATAAACTATAAACTGTAAACATAAACTCTAAATAATAAAGAATAAAAATAATGATTAAAAAAATTCTTATTATTATTTTTCATAGGGGGCTTTTGTCCTAGGAGGCTTTCGTCCTAGGGGGCTTTTGTCCTACACTCAACCTAACCAATCGTCAAGGGCGTACAGTTGACCTAACGATTGGTTAGGTTAAGTCGTGATATTTTCGTTAGTTAGCCTTATAAGGCTAACTAAAGAAGGCTGTAGGCCCTGATCTTCAGGTAATCCTAAAAATATCACGAAATTTTATAAATCAGTAAAAAAAAAGGATAAATTAAAAGCTCGGAGCAAGTATAGTTTACGTCCCCCTGACGCAAAAGAGGACACAAATTACACTAGGTCAAAGTTGGGGAACGTAAATTACACTAGGATCTTTAGGAGATTTTTTTAAATGAATCCATCAAGTAAAACGTTAAAACTAACGAAAATATTACGACTTAACCAACCAATCGTCAATATATATATATATATATATATATACACACACACACACACACACACATATAGTTTTGATGTTTCATTTGATTAGGTATACGCGAACAAAGTGAGGGAACGCAAACTACACTAGGATAATGTAGGATAATATTACCATAATGGTAATCATACATTTACATATACATATTGTTATAGAAAATACATTTACACATACATATTGTTATACAAGTTACATTTACATATACAATGATTGTATATTTTCTTTCTTTTTCATTCATATTGTCCCTGAAGGGACAATATGAATGAAAAAGAAAGAAAATATACAGACTCCATTGACCTATTTCATATCTTACAGACCGCAGCCTTCCCTCACGATCCGCCACTGTCTGAATGCTTCTTCTATTTCATATGCAAGTTTTATATCCATGTTACTGTGTTTCTATTTTCAGGAGTTAACAAGAAGAATAAACACATTGTTGTATACCCTGACATTCCTTCTTCTATGAGACCTGTACCCCATGGTCCTGGAATTCCAATACCCGACCCACCTCAAACCCTGGACTTCGATGATTCTGATGATGAATCAATGACCAATGCCAATGACCAGTCCCAGTCGTATATACCTCAAAATACCGCTTCAAATGAGCCGAGGCCTCTCAACCAGGCCAAACTTAATGATCTTACCAGGGATTTAGGACTTTCCAAATTAGCTGCCGAGATCTTGGGCTCACGACTTCGAGAGGACAACTTGCTGGCTCCGGGAACAACATTCTCCTGGTATAGGAAACGAGAGGAAGAATTCCGCAAGTTTTTTGCAGTGCACGAAAATACCTCTTCCTTAGTGTACTGCTGCAATGTTGAGGGGCTAATCGAATCCTTGGGCCTGCCATATAACGCATCAGAATGGAGGCTATTTATAGACTCGTCTAAACGAAGTTTGAAAGCAGTACTTCTCAACATTGGGAATAGGGTTGCATCAGTCCCTGTAGCACATTCCGTACAACTTACTGAGAGCTACGATAACATGAAAATTTTACTGGATGCTCTCGTATACGACCAACATAACTGGAGGATCTGTGGAGATTTGAAGGTAATACTAATATCAAAAGTAAACTACTGCTATTGACTATGTTGTTTTTCCAAAGGTTATTTGAGAGCGTATAAGAACACTTAACTTCCCCACAGAAGTGATACAGTCCAATGCATAGTTTTTTTATCTGATAGAACAAATTCTCTAAATTCTTTAAATATTTTCATTTTTTTCAGATTGTGGCATTTGTATTGGAATGCAAGGGGGATACACGAAATACCCATGTTTCCTCTGCAAATGGGATAGCCGAGCGGATGAGAAGCACTATGCACAGCGTGAATGGGCATCCAGAGAGAATTTTGAACCTGGGTCGCATAATGTCGTTTCAGTGCCCCTTGTACCACCAACAAAAATTTTGCTCCCACCACTTCATATTAAGCTGGGCTTGATGAAAAATTTCATCAAATCAATGAATAAGGAGGGTTCAGCATTCAGATATCTCGAGAGTAAATTTCCTCATATATCTGATGCTAAACTAAATGCTGGGGTTTTTGATGGTCCTCAAATTCGAACTTTGATCAAGGATACTCAGTTCGAAAACGCAATGACTCCAACTGAGAAGAATGCCTGGCAGGCATTCAAATCAGTTGTCACTGATTTTCTTGGCAAGCGTAGAAGTCCAGAATACGAGTCCGTTGTCGAAAACTTGATGGAAGCTTTCAAAGCTCATGGGTCGCGCATGTCCATAAAAATGCACTTTTTGTGGTCCCACTTGGACTATTTTCCTGAAAATTACGGGGATTATAGTGAGGAACAGGGTGAACGATTTCACCAAGATATCAAAATAATGGAAGAGAGGTACCAGGGAAACAGGGATATCAATATGCTGGCGGACTATTGCTGGTGTTTGAAGCGAGACGTGCCCGAAGAAAAACACAGACGGAAAGCCAAAAAAACTTCATTCCTTCCTCAATAAACTTTTTTCCATATTCATTGTATGAATAAAAGTATTTATTCACACAATGTTTTCATTTTTCACGAGTGTTCTTATAATATTACTCGTATCTACAGTGTTTAAGCTAAAAAGATCAATAAATTTGGGGATAAAATTGGACTTATAATAAATGGCCAATAGAGAAAAACCTGACCTGATTGAGGAAAACCAATGTCATTTTCGAATTCAGCATGGTCGAATTATATAATATGAGTTGAAAAAACCCTCACAGCAGATAAAAAATTTCATATGCATACCAGTGTTATTATTCACACGATAGAAAGTTCGTTTTGCCTTGTTGAGACAAGATTCCATAAACGCAGATGGATAACACAGATCACTTCCAATACCGTTGATTTTTTCCAATTCGGCATCGATGTATTCCGGACTGGCGATCCTAAGGGCGCGGAGAAACATTGAAGAAAATAATGGCCTTCTTCGTGGGGGTGTCATGTCCCGAGTAAAAGTGTACGTAGGACAAATTGTTTGTTTTTTCCGATAGATACTAAACTTAAAACCTGGGCTTTCCCTATGTACACGCACGTTCCATTTCTAAAGTAAACTTAATGGAGGGGACTTGATCATTTAACTGAAGGAGGAAGTTATCCAGGTCACGATTCATGGGCCAGATACACAAAATATCGTCGACGTACCGCAACCAAGGGATGCCAACCCCCAGGATTCTCGGAATGTAAGTCATTTCGAAAAACTCCATAAAATATTGGAGAGGAGGGGCGACAAGGGGTTGCCCATGGCCATCCCAAAAACTTGTTGATAATACTCGTTATTGAAAGTGAATTTACAGTCTTTGATGCAAAGCTTAATAAGTTCCGAAACAATGTGTGAAGGTAGTGGCAGGTCATACTTATGTAATTCTCGGGAGAGAAAGTCAAGCATATCGTCAATCGGCACTATTGTAAACAATGAAAAAACGTCAAAACTGATCAATCTATCGTTGCTTTCAGTACATGCATTATTCAATTTTTCAGTAAGATCCATGGAATTTTTTACATGTGAATCATTTTCAACTCGATCCTGTTGTTTTGAATTCCATCAGAACAGATTTAGATAAGAAGGGTAGAACGCTAAATCTTTGGTAAACTTGTATGCTACTTTAATAACTTTTATTTTTCAATTTATTTTTATTTACATCGAACTTAAACAAGAAGGGCAGAGTGCTAAAACCCGGGCAGATTTCCAGTATAAATTTGTATTTTTTTTTTTTAATTATTTATAACATTGGTTGGAAACAATTCATCTGATCTTGTGCTAAAAATCGATAGTTTTTCCTTACAAATTTGTATGCTCCTCCCACAATCCTTTAATGTTTAATTTTTTATTTTTATCTCTCCGTTTATTATATATATATATATATTTTTCCCTGTAACCGATATATAGGCTGTAATTCTTTATGTACTTCAGTGTTCCTGAGGATGTCATTAGACGAAAGCGCTTGAGCACCATTCTGTGTTTCCTTTCCTTCGTGGTTTTATTCACCATATATATATATATATATATATATATATATATATATATATATATATACACTGTATATATATATATATATATATATATATATATATATATATATACACACATTCAACTGCAAAGAACACTCAGTATAAATAACGTAAAGAACGACGCTTGTATAGGAGATATTCCGCGCAAGACGAGAGAGAGAGGACGAAACAAATGAAAAAATGAGGTAACCTCATTTTTTCATTTGTTTCGTTCTCTCCCTCTCGTCTTGCGCGGAATATCTCCTATACAAGCGTCGTTCTTTACGATATTATATATATTTTTTTTTTATTTTTTTTTTACAGCGATTAACTTTCGTGTGTCAAATTTCACGGCAACATATTTTCGCAGTACTGAAACTTTCGCGATGAATATATTTGTGGTAAAAGGTTTTTTTTTCACTCAATATTTCTCCCATAAATTTTTCCTTCGAAAAGCTTTCTCCGCGACTGTACATATTCAATTAAATACAGTAGTGCACATTAGTAGTGTTTAGCAAGAAGTACTTCAATCTCACAGCTAACATCAACGTATAAATGATATTCATTGTTTAAACTAATTGCTTTAAGTCCAAAGTTTTGCTACCAAATTCTTCACTCAGAAATGTATAAACTTTTTTTACTTTAATCTTTTTAGAATATCGAGAGTTCTTTTTAATTTGGTCAACTTCTTCTTTTACATTTAACTTCGTTTGCCCTCACGTGACTCGACACTATTTACTTTCACTGGATGTGGAAATAGTGGCAGAGGAAATCATTAGAATCTTTGTTTTTGAAAGGTTGAAAGTTCAGATGAGCGGAAGATTGAATTATTGTTATTAACGATGTTTATTTTAAAAGGAATTTGTTTGAAAATTGTGTAGAAAAAGGACTACATGTCCGCTGAATATACAGGGTGGGAGAAAAGTCTTTAAGGATTTTATACTTACAACTATATAGTTAACAACATATACAGATAAGTATTCAAATGATGAAACAAATCAAATAGAAAGTCCATAAGAATTTTATTCATACAAATACTTTGTTAAATTGAAATTTAATCTTCAAAGAGTTCTCCAACCGTTATCATACATTTGTGGATTCGTTCTGAGAAACTCATCATTGTTCTTTTGAACATATCGAGTGGGATCCTTCACAGCTGTTCATCTATTCTGCGGCCAAGGGGTTGCTTTTCCGAAATTTGGATTGTTTACGATTTTTTTGAAAATAAGAAATTTAATGTAGATTCTTACGCTGATTTCCAAAATGTAAGTCGTTTTTTAAAGAAATGAGCGGTTCAAAAGTTATTTTGTTATTGTAATTTTTTATTAGGTCAAAAACTATAACAATACAACTGAAAACTTTAGTAATATTGGCTTATGTCACTAAGTATTTGGGTGAATAGATTTCAACCGTTATTTTTCCGTCGCCACATGAATTCGCCACTGGGAGGGGCGGTTGTGTCACTAAAACCTACTCTGGTTTACGCTTAAATATGTGTACTAAATTTGGTGCAGATTACCCGAGCCACTTGAACTTGTTATCTACCCCCCACGCTTGATTTGTCATCGTGGCAAATAGCATGAAGGCATATCATGTAATATATATATATACATACACATACTTTCAACCTGCTTTACTTATTTTATTTTCAGGAGTGAAATTTTGCTTTATGTATTCTCAGTTTTAAAGTAAATACAGTTTTAAAATAAATACAGCGAACATTTTTTGAAGTGAAATTGACTCATTAATCTTTTGAAGTCCTTCAATCAAGGAGACCTTTGAAGTGATGGAGAAACTTCGAAAATGTCAGACCCATTGTTTATCATTACTTTTAAGGAGTCACAAACGACACTAATTGTCGTACTGATACAATATATATACTAGGGGCACTCAATATATTTCGCCACACCCTTTTTTCTTACCTAAATAATAGGCATTGGGGCTGGAATGTATTTTGGGCCGCAAGTTTGAACTTTCTGCGCTTCACATAACCGGTACAAAACCTCTTTTAAACGTCCTTGTATAAAACCGATGGTTAACGCAGTTTCGAAAAAGGCGTCTGACAGTGATGTGCGTCGTAAACAGAGAGCTTTTATCGAGTTCTTAACCGCAGAGAAGGAAACAGTTGGAAATATTCAAAAACGTCTACAAAACGTTTACGGAGATGCTGCTGTTGATCGAAGCACATTTGGACGCAGGTCTAAACGTGAGAGATCATCGAAGAGAGGGAGAGCCAGCCTCGATGATGAGCTACGCAGCGGTCGCCCGGCATCAACTGTGACATCTCACACTGTGCAACGTGCTAACACCATCATTCGATTAAATCGGCGCGTCACATACAGGGAGCTATCACTGGAGCTAGGAATTAGTGACGGAAGTGTGAATACGATAATTCAGCAACTGGGATACTCAAAAGTGTGTTCACGGTTTGTTCTTCGCGAACTGACTGAAGATCACAAAGCCCAAAGAAATGAAATTGCTTCTGAGTCGTTGGTTCGATACGAGACAGAAGGGGATGACTTCCTTTCACGAATTGTGACTAGGGATGGGTACACCACTTTGAACTGAAACAAAACATCAATCCATGGAGTGGCATTACGCAGACTCCCCACACAAGAAAAAGTTCAAAATGGCTCCCTCTTCAGGAAAGGTTATGGCCACCATCTTCTGTGACATAAAAGGGGTGATTCTGGTGGACATTATGAAGAAAGGACAAACAATCAACTCAGAGGTATATATTGCTATCCTACAGAGACTCCAGATACGTATAAAGCGAGTTCGACCGAAGAGAAAACTGGAAAACGTCCTTCTTTTGCACGATAACGCAAGACCACACAACAGTTTGCAAACAAGAGAGGCCATCACAAAAATGCGCTTGACTGTGTTACCCCACCCTCCATACAGCCCGGATCTGGCACCTTCAGACTTCCATTTGTTTGGGCCAATGAAGGATGCTATTCGTGGAAGAAAGTTTCAGAGTGACGGGGAGGTTGTTGAGGAGGTTAAGAGGTGGGTCCAGCGGAACTCAGTGGACTTTTACCAGCAAGAAATAAAAGCCGTTGTTTCGAGGTGGAGGAAAGCCATAGAAAAGGATGGAGAATATGTGGGAAAATAAAAACTTGTAAAAAAGGTATGTAGTTACTTGTGTAGAAAATTTCTGGAACTTACAAGGAAACTTGGAAAGAAAATAAAATGGTGGGGCAAATATATTGAGTGCCCTCGTGTATATATACGAGAACGCCCGCTGCACCTTGCGCAGTGAAACGCCTCCGAAGCACAACCAAAGGGGGATTGGGAGGGGCGGGGGTGTTACTGAAACCTACTCTGGTTTTCGCTTAAATATGTGTACTAAATTTGGTGCAGATTACCCGAGCCATTTGAACTTGTATAAACGAACACAGAACAGACAGATAGACACACAAACATTGTCATCATCATCATCATCATATAGATGTAGGATTGACCAGTAACGTCAAAATTCGCGGACGATACTAAAATAGGCGGTAAGGTTGTTACGAAGACGATAGAAATAGGCTCCAAGGCGATGTAAATAGGATTATGGAGTGGACGGATAAGTGGCAGATGCAATTTAACGCAGATGAATGTAAAGTTTTGCATATAGGTTCTCGCAACAATACACGTACACGATGGATGAAGAGAGTTAGCGAGCGTTGACGAGGAAGTAGATTTAGACGTACGCGTATCTAAGGATTTAAAAGTTAGGAACCAGTGCCTGGAATCTTGCGCAAAAGCTAATAGGATGTTAGGCTTCATAGCGCGTAATTTCGAATTTAATTCGAAGAATATTATATTGCCCCTTTACAAGTCCCTAGTCAGGTCTCATTTAGAATATGCCGTTCAGTTTTGGTGCCCATATTTGCGTGAGGATATTGATAGGTTAGAAAGGGTTCAGCGTCGTGCCACGAAACTAATTCCGTCATTGCGCAACAAGTCTTACGAAGATAGAATTAAAGAGTTAGACTTGCATTCATTCGAAACTACAAGATTAAGGGGGTAGCTTATTGAAGTTTTCAAAATCGTTAATAAAATCGATAACGTAAATTTTGACAAACTGTTCACTTTCGATAATAGCAATACTCGTAATGACGGATTTAAGTTGCGTGGCAGACGTTTCATTACTAATATCGCTAAAAACTTCTTTACGTTTAAAGTAATTGAAAATGGAATAATCTTCCCGCGCCCGTCGTGAACTGTACCATTATAGTTCAGTCTAGTCTACATAAATCTAAGTTAAATTAGGAACCTCACATAGTTATTATGGTTCTAAATGAGTCTGAAAACCATAACTTATGACCAACTTATCAAATCAAAGACAATCAGCCAAAGCATCTAAAGAACACATTCATTTAACGTCACTTAACGGTAATCTTTGTCCCTATTTCAAATTATTAACTGTGGAAAGACTAGGATTGTGAAGTATGTAAATATAATAATAATTAATTGATAACAAGTAACTGGCGAAGTAAATAAAACTTACCAGCGGTACACACAAAGAGATACACTAATTAATGGTTACCTGATTTAACTGACTAGTTTATAAAACGAATGGATTATGCAGCAGTTCAACACAATAGTCGAATAGTGGCAGAATAAAGTTACTGTGACTATAACTTCATACTGGGAGTTAAATACACCAATTGAAAAAAAAGTGAATTAAGGCTTCCTGATATTTCGAATCAATCTAGAGAGCCTTCTCCAGGAGACGCTGAGCATATGAAATCTAGCGATCGAACGTCGGGTACTGTATATTCATACATAGTAGTGCTAATAATGTTCATCGTACATTGATTACATTTATCACAAAAAATTAGTTTTCATACTAACACACCGACTTGAATCCGAATTGAAATTTACAGAGGGTTGACAAAAGTAAATAGACAACTTTGGTTTTCTATAGTTTTTGATATGATAATAAAAGTCAATAAATAAAAACAGATTCATCGAACCAATATATTTAGAAGCGTGTTGCTTTTCCTTTTTGAAGTGAATTGAATTGAATTGAATTTGTATTGTATAAAGATGACACGCATTCTGGCATTCCATTGATGAGTTTTGCCATTTGTTCTTGAGGACAATCATCGTGGCGGCTATTTACTTTTATCAACCCTTTGCATATGCCCCATAAAATTCTTCTCAGAGAGCAATCAATACAGATAGTAACCACAACTTGTAATACCCATCCAATGAGCAAAAATATTTTAGGTCTCTTCCCGCTGAATTTTTTTGTCATTTCATTTTTTGACCAGAAATGAGAAATCCGCTAGTGAGAAAATCAAAGAAAACAATTTTCAAATCGATCCATTTTCATTTCATCTTTAAGTTAGGTTTTCCTTAAAAAAATACTCCTCGGGACTGCAATTGCGTCACAGCTCTCTTTTACATTTTCTGAAATTGGTTAACTCTTTTCCTCAAATCTTGAATTCCAATTTCGTAGATGGGAATGGGAATGAAATTGAATAGCAAGTAATCCAAGCCAAATAGTTTTCATTTCAAACAATTAAGATGTTATCGTAGTGGAAAGAACAGTGGGGCGTCTGCGGGTCACTAATGACTATACACTGAGATGAAAAAGTGTTTATTACGAGTAGTATGCTGATCAATGTTGCAAAGTGGGGGGGGGGGAACCCGTGAGGGAGGGGGTATTTAAGCAAGGGGGTATGGGGTTAGTCCCCTGCATGAAAGGGGTTGAAGGGAGACACAAAACCTCCCCCAAAATGGGGTAACCCTAACCTGTCCTGACCTAGGAAGGTAACCTAAGAGAGAGGAGAGAGATCTTTCCGCTGGCATGTCTCGTCGCATACTGAAGTTCTTGACTTCCTCAGCTGGTTTAGGAAGTGTAATGTGGCTTCGAAGGCGTAATTTAGGAGGATATATATATATATATAATTAATATATATATATATATATATATATACAGATACACACACACCAGAGTTAAATGCAATCCATAAGAATAGTTGCCAGGTCGCGGTATTTATTTAATTTGTGTATGTATATATATATATATAATATATATATATATGCATGTATGTATGTAGGTGTGTGTAAACAACAGAAGGAGAGAGAAGTCCCATCCGTTCGTAGCCACGGAGCAACGCATAATGATGTCTTCATCATCGCAGCCAACAGGCTTAGAAAGCAGCCATGCCACAGCCAGTCTTACGGCGTTATCAGCTGACAGGCAGTCTTTTAAGATGGTAAACAACCAGCCGCGACAGTTTAGTGGATTATAACAATATATAGTATATATATCCGAGTTAAATGCAATCCATAAGAATAATTGCCAGATTGCACTATTTATTTAATTTGTGTATATTAATGGAGAGATGTTCTCGGCTCAAAGTATAATGAAGTTCTTGACAGCCCCAGTCGTCTTAGAAGGCAATGCATATATATATATATATATATATATTATGTGTGTGTGTGTGTGTGTGTGCGTATATCAATAACTTTTGTAGTGCCGCTAACTTTGATGTAGAATAATTAAATCAAATAGTATAGTTTATATATACTTTGAATAATAAAACACAACTACATCATTTTGTTTATTTAGTTGCAAAACGAATTATTTAACATGGAATAAATTATTTAGCATACACTTATTCAGCTCGAGGAATATGCAGGAGATAAATATACAATAAAAAATAATAATAGTAGAAGAAATCTATATACACAAAAAAATACACACTTTAAGCGAGGAATATATATATATATATATAGGGCCGGATCTAGAAGTTGCGAGGCCCTAGGCAGATCTAGAAATTGCGAGGCCCTAGGCCTATATATATGAAAATATGGACTTAATTATCGGTACTATACCAGCAATATTAGAATCCCGCATAGACAGAACTATGCCAGCACTTAAAAATTAAACCAAACCAAAATAATCACGCATGGAAATTGTATAAGAAATATAAATAAACCATACAAATAAGTATAAATTATATTATGAATCAAGATTTGTATTGAAAATATAAGACAATGATTTCTAAGATTTATATAATATTATAGGTAATGACTTTCCATAGTATACAAACGTTTTTCATATGTGATGTATAAGAGATGTTGACATTTCATTTTTTATAATAGTGAGCGATCGACTTATCAGGCTAAATATTAATGCTTTAATATTTGGTTCAGATGCTCCTTGAATATTACAGCAATGCTTTTCTACTTTTCTTCGAGCTAAACTCTTCAATTAATTGAGAATAATCTAATGAATTTGTTATATCGTTTTCTATTGATAACATAGCTAATGATTGCAATCTCGCTTGAGACATGGTGGAACGCAAATATGTTTTAATAAGTTTGAGACGCGAGAAACTTCTTTCAGCCGAACCAACAGTAACTGGGATGGTTAATACTATTCGAAGTGCAACATAAACATTAGGATAAATCTCACTTAGTTGTTTTTGCACTATATAAACAAGGGCATTTCCGAGATCTGTTTTCTCAGGTATAAACCTGCAAAGTACTTTAAGTTCTTCATAGAGTTCTAAATCATTAATATCCCTTGAACAGAACGCGCAAAACGGCTTGAGCGAGGCCCCATTTGGCGCGAGGCCCTAGGCGATCGCCTAGTTCGCCTATAGCTAAATCCGGGCCTGTATATATATATATATATATATATATATATATATATATATATATATATATATATACAATCATAAATAACAATAGTACAGTAGAAATCGATATACACGTTTAATATATGTATGCGCATCTACACACTTATATATAAGCATCAAAAATAATAATAGTACTGGAGAAATCTATATACGCGTTTAATATATGTACACACAACCAAAAATACACACTTGCATATAAACTTTAAAAATAATAGTTAATAAGAATTCCAATACTTGCATAATATATATATATATATATATATATATATATATATACACACACACACATATATATATATATATATATATATATATATATATACGCACTTTATGTTCTATTGCGCTTAAATAAAATACTAAACTCGCATGTGGTCGAGTCCACAGTTACATCCTCGTTGCTTTGTACTATACAGGGTGTCCCAGAATTAACTATCTATTTCAATGAAATCGGACAAATGTTTTAAAAACACACTTTTATTTATGTTTATCATGTTTAATATGTGTTAAAAATGTATAAATTTATAAATTTTTTTCATAATTTTATTTTCATAATTTTTTCATTATCTGGTCCAATGAAAGACCGTCTGAAGTCATAGAATGGCAAAGAGACTCTCCAAAAGTTAACGTGTGGCTTGGAATGACCAAATCCGAAATTTATGGCCCATTCTTCTTTGCGGAAGCAACTGTAACAGATACCCTCTACCTTGATATGCTTCAGCAGTTTCTCGAGCCACAGCTTCTTGATGATGGCATTCTTGATAATGTTGTGTTTCAACAAGATGGAGCACCATAAATTTTGGATTTGGTCATTCCAAGCCACACGTTAACTTTTGGAGAGTCTCTTTGCCATTCTATGACTTCAGACGGTCTTTCATTGGACCAGATAATGACAAAATTATGAAAATGAAATTATGAAAAAAATTTAGAAATTTATACATTTTTAACACATATTAAACATGATAAACATAAATAAAAGTGTGTTTTTAAAAAATTTGTCCGATTTCATTGAAATAGATAGTTAATTCTGGGACACCCTGTACAATAAATACGATTTAACATTATTTCACCACTCAAAGTATGTGGATTAGGGCGGATCGAAAATGAGGTTTTTAAACGTTTTTTCGAAATTCGAATATGGCTAGTGCGGAAAATATGTGGGTGCTATAGATAATGATTGTGCATAAATATTAGTCCTGCGAAATTATATCTTCAGGTGCCACAAAGCCGTCGAAAAAAGTGAAATATAATGATTTTCTTATATTCTGCATTAGTACAATAACTGAAACTTACTTGTTATTATTATATATTAAGTGTTCCAATTACCAAAATAGTTACTGAATTACGCAGCTCTTAGTTTATTTAGATCAATGTTCTTTTGATTAATGATCTAAATAATCCAGAACTCACCACGAGGAGGTGGCTGCGTGTCGAGCTCCACCCATGCCCTCCCAACCACCCATCCTTGCGCATGTTTTTTTCTATTAACGTTTTATTTAAACTTTATATTCAGCTTTACTTTCGAATGATGGCATTTTTTTACGTGACTGAAGTGTTGATCTTATGAAGCCATCTCGCGCGTTCAATCCAAATACTTTTGATGATGCTTCAGTCACTAATTTTACCATTCTTTCTACTACTTGTGTATGACAAGGGAATTTCTCGAATGGAGGGGTACTCTTGTTTTCTATGAATTCTTCAATCTCATTTTCTGTCAGGTGTCTTGTCACAGGTGGTTCAGTGACAATGCATTTTTGCCAATTAATTAAATCAGTATAATCAGTAGCTTCAAATTGAATAACAGGTACTGTGAAACGCCTCACAACTTTTTCCTTGTTTGTTTGCCTTGCTTTCTTTATTCGCCTCCACGCTAATTCTCTTATGGCGCTGCGGTCATCATGAATCATTGATGCTAGAATATTTTCTGGATTTGCAAAATGCATTTCTTTGTATGACAGGGTTTACAATATCCTTTACTTCGTCATTCAGTGTTCTTGTTAGTTCAATAGTTTTGAAAACATGTTTTGAGCCATTGACAAAAGACGTACTTTGCTTAATAGAAAACCACATTGGGATGTAGACCTTCATTATAAAAGAAGCAATGTTCATGAGGTTCTCAGATGGACTTACAGTTGAAACGTATAGACGAAGCAAACGATTTGCTGTAGTCAGCCATCGTGAATGTGCCATTTTGCCTGGACTACGATGAGCAAGATCTGGAGAGCAATATCCCTTTGTTATGGCCTGATGAATATCAATTAGATATTTTTGGTCGGTGCTAAGATCTTCACAGTCTACAGTTGGTTCCTCAGCATCAATCCTTTCAAACTCGACAATAGGAAGACTCTCACAGTTCTCTAATTCCCTGCCAATAGGACCGGTGAATCCGCGGGGGCCAGATGTTTTTCCATCCAGCTTTGCAACTAAATGGCGTAATGGCAATTCATTGGCATGGAGCTGGCACACTAAATGTTGAACTGGCTTCTTCAGCTTCAATTCTATAAGCCTTATAACGTCTCCCTTTTCTCCAGTGTTGACTGCTGCACCATCGCATCCAATGGCAACAAGGTTTTCCAGGTTCATGTCATTATTTCCAATATACTCAAACATTCCTTTACATATTTCTTCAGCTGATCCAGAATTCACAGAATAATGGCCCAAATAATCTGAACCAGGTTCTCTCACTAAAGTGATATGTTCTTCTGTTACCTTCTTCTGATATACTTTGGACTCTTTTTTTTCTTGGAAGAGTGTAGGACCTTTTCGACCATCAAAATAGATTCCTCTGATTGGGACCTGATTTTGATCTTTCATAATTTCTGATCTCTTCTTTTGTCTTTCTCTTCTGATTTTACTCCTATCCACTACTTCAGATGTATTGTCAATAGAAACTTCTCCAATATCTTGCAATACTGCACTAACAATGAATGCTGCAGCTCGATCTGAAACTGCAGTCCTGTCACAAGCAGTAGCCACTGAAGGTAGATTTGTAGTTTTCCTTTTCTTGAATAATTGTTCTTCAGGTTGTTCGAGCTTTCTCTTCGAGCTAACTGGCTCTGGAAATGTATCGTCTGATATTTCGCCAGATTCACTTTCACTATTTGATGTCGATGATGATAATTCAACATTTGTATCCTGCAATTTCTCCTGTGAAGATTCTTTGGTGAGCCTCACAGCTTCTTTTTGTTTTCTTAGCAACGTAGATGCTTTTTTCTTTGAGAGTGTAATATCTACTCTATCAATAAACAGTTTTCTTTCACTCCTTTGATCTAAGAGGAACGTCACTTCTTCCTTTGGAACCGTTTTTTCTTTGGGACAAGAACATTGTGTTAGTACTTTGCACTTGCACGCTGCAATGTCAAAAAGTTTCGTGTGTGCTTCTTTTTTGAACATATCAATCTTTGCTTTGTAAGCTTCAGAATTTTTTCTGCTTTGGTATGGCTTCATAATGACACGATACTTTTCGTGGTAGCTTCTGAACATTGTTTCAATTCGCCTGTCTGACAGAATTGGGACGGAAGCACTTTCCCAAGTTGTTTTCAATTTATCAACAACTTGTTCTAATATTTGAGATATTGAAGGATCTTTATTAGTATTTTGTTTCAAATCGTTTCTTACAAACAAGTAATATTTAAAAACTCCTTCGTATGTAGGAAGATTCCTGTGCCACAAATCTTCCCCCATACCAAACATGGGGCACTCAGTTGAGGCCCTGGTTGATTTTGCACAAACTCGAGACATTTTGAAAGTATACAAATCTGAAAAAGAAAGAGCTAATATCAATTATACGTTAATTTCAGTTAATAGTACATGGCAAACTTAGGGCAACACAATACAGAAATGCAAAATATATAAGAAATATAGTTTAGACTATCTGAGTAACGCCAACAACAGAACACCCACCTGCTACGAGAGCGACAGCTACACTGAACCGAGGTACTCACGTGACAGCTGAGTGAGCTGACTATAGAAAACTGTTTTTAGAGAATAGAAACTTTTTTTAAAGGTTGACTGAGCTATTTTTATACAAGTGTGAATAAATTCTTGTCTATTGTGCATCGTGGACTCTTCTGTAATTATTGGTTAAAATCTGCTTTTTTCAATTTTTTTCAATATTGAAGGTCATTGTGGCACCGGAAGATATTAATGTTATGATTTTAAATTTATACCAGCTTATTTCCTCACTACTCCACACATTTTCCACACTAGCCAATTTGAAAATTCGAAAAATGAGTTTTTCACTCCGCCCTAATGTGGATATCTATATTAAATATAAAGGGCTTTCAGATCGTTTAACACTATTTTTGTACACACTTTACAATTGGTTGGCAAGTTATCACTCTCTTTAAACACGGATAGAATACATTCAAAAGCATGCACAAAGAGGGCATCATTTTCCACAATATCATTATTAAATTCAAGTTTATAAACACCCCTTTCCAACCGAAGGTTTATTGTTTCCAATCCGAGCTTTTCAACCGTGAACTCTTCTTCACAACGCATATCAGCAGTTGAAATAATCTTCTGAGTCGTGCCGACAGCTGCTCGTTATATTAAGAAATAGCTCTTCAGGGTGAACAGTGGAGATGAGCTCAGTCTTGTACCACTCAAGTCCTTTTTACCAAATTTCAAGATATTTCGAAGAGTCTATACCTTTTAAATACGCATCCAGTTCCAATCCATTCTCGCCTTGTTCGGTCCTACACTCGGTAAATCCTTCGAGCAGAGCTGTGTACGCGTATTCAAGAACCGTGTCAAAATAAAGCATATCGGTAACACGCGCGTCTAATATAGGCTTTAGCTTGCGGAAACCGACGACCATTCTGTCGAGAATAAAAGGTTTCGCGTGGCGATAAGGACGTTATTGTCAGATGCATTCTTCCACATCAACCGTATATCAATGCATGGCAGGTCTCGTTTTATACACAACGTATAAATGACAGCGTATGAGGGTGCATCACTAATCTGCTCTCTTTTTGTGCCTACACCGGCAGGTATTTTATAACGGTCCTCACCCCACTTCTCAACCCCCACGAAGACTCTGTTCATCTCCTCAACACATAAATAATAACATTCCGTTTACCAGAGTTTGATTGTCTACAACTCGTTTCAAGTACATAATTAATAGCGCCGGTTTTACGCCTGAACACACTCACTGACTTTGATATCGTATACGGCATTGAGGATACTGCTCAACGGAAGCTCCATCATATATTGGTTTTCTATTGTGAGGAGCGCACGTCCAGTCGGGTCAAGCTCTGAGGTGGCTATGAGCAGCCGCTGCGCGGTTTGGCTCGGCAGTTGTGGGGGGATGAGTCACACGGGCGCGTCAAACCAAGGGTTAGTGATTCGTGCACAGGGTTGTTCCAACATGAAAGATTCATATGAATATTTGTCACCCATTATACCTGGCATTCGTTTAGAGAATTTTTCCGAAACATGAAGCAATAACGGTTTTAATGTTTCATCACTCCCCGGAACGCGCACCATGCATCTTCATTCATCTTCTCCACACATTTTATTAACACTCTGGCGCTCTATTTGAGAGAAACATGTGTCCATATCTATCCTTTTTGCTTAACAAGCTTACTCATCCCAAAATTCTATTAAAAACTCGCACAAACCTTTAGCCACAACCTCACTGCGAACCTCATCATGATATATAAGAACGTAATGATAAACATATTTTAGGTTAGCCTTAATCACAAGATTTATATTCTCAGCCGCAGCGTATGCGTACTGGGGGTGATGTAACATGATATAATACCGCTTGTCCTACCAATCGTCAACAAGGTTCACAACCCACACTCGTTGTTTCAATTCTGCACGTAATGCTTCTTCTATTTCGCGGTGTATGTGCGCCTTTACGCAGTTTAGTCCTCTGACGTAGTTCATTACATCGTTTGAACCATAAAAGCCTGCAATGCTCTCGTCAAAATATCCGTAGAGTATTTGGACCTCCTGCTCCTCACGCTTCAGGCGGTTCAATTTGGCCTTAAAAGCCTCAAAGGAGGGTGGACTAGGGATTCTTTGAGTGTTCACCACATCTGTACACTTTATCGAATACCACTTCATGAATGTCGAACACGCAATATCAAAGTTCGCCATCACTATTTTCCGACTACGTGAGAGTTCTTCAACAGGTAAAATACACGTCTGAGAACCAGGGCTTCTTAGGTCAACTGAGCACGCAGGAAAGAGATATGACCAACTAGTAGCAGGAGTCACGTGACCCATTTGATTGGGTTGCGCCATACAGTGGGCGGTGCTTAGCTTTTTTACGGTACACACACACACACACACACACACACACACACAAAGAAGAAAATGAAATGCTAATTGAAACATGATTTATTTTAAATAAATAAACATATCGTCAACAAGTAAATAGTGTCTAATTCATGGCATATATTCAAATACACGTAATAAATAAATAAACATATCGTCAACAAGTAAATATACGCTAACAAGGCAGCAAAATTCACGGCTCGCGGTATCCAAAGGGAACAGTATCGTAGGTGCCAGGCACCTGGTAACGTTTCCTATATGTGTTACGACACATTTTCATTCCCCTAAGTTCTTTCACGCCACGCTGTTTCTGTGCCCGAAAATTGTGAGTCCCTGCAGTCAGTTGGGGTGGTTGGTCATCCTCATCTAATCTCACTAGCTCTTTCAGCGAATCAAAGTTAAAGATCAGCCGGTTTACCTGGTTAAGCGTGATGCCTTTCGCCTTCACGATATATCTCTCACGTCCTCCCCCACCCTCACCCGTACCCCGTACGTTTTTGAACTTGTTGAGACAAAAGAATCAGCGTAGGCACTATCTCCATACTCATCCTTGATCTCATCAGTCAACTCTCCGAGGAGTTCCCCACTAGGTGGCATGTATTCACCTTCCCTCTCCGTGAATATCACATTATCTGTGTCTGCGCATAGAACCCTCCGCCCAAGAGAATGCAGTAGACTCCAAAGTTTGATGTGAGTGTATGCTGTTGTGAAGCTGGCTACAGGTATGTTTGTAACACGTGATGTACCTGTGTCAATTCGGTTCTGTTGTAAATTAATATGTACGTATTACCCACATTCACGATCTCCATGACCTCTTATCTGGAGCGTTGGCGTAATTCACACCTCGTTATAACTTTGGGCGAGATGGACGTTCCATTTGTCTGTATTCTGAGCAAATTTCCCCCAAAGACTATTTAGGAAAAACTTTGCACTAAAGCGCTTGCCTGGGTTCTTTACAATTTGGGGCTGATCAAGTTGTATCCCTTCACAATCACGGTAGCGCTGAATATACGCCGAGTTTTCATTTTCGGTCTCAACTCGTCGCGGATACCCTGATGCTTCAACCTTATCCTTCAGAAAAGTGTTTATATATGGTGTGAAAAGGTAGGGGAACTTCTGAAAACGCCACACCTCATATATCTTCAATATTCTGTAACCGTGGCGAACGACTAGGAACAGCTCAGGACTTGTATATGTTGCTCTGATCTTCCGCTGGTTGGATGTGTAATTACAGGCCCCATTGTTCTCCTCTGCGCAATTCACGCACAGGGGAAACATGAGCTTGTGGTTTATAACGACGGGTAAGAACGGCATCCATAAGTCGCGAGGGGCGAGCATATCTACAAAAGAAAGGCCGAAATAGTTCTCGTTCAAATTAGCTGAGAACTCTTCGATGGTAGGCAAGGCGGGACCCACCAGTTTTTCAGGTGCTCCTACGGGATACGGATTGTTCTTCATCACGTAGGGGTATAAAGAACAGAAGTCGCAGTAATGGAGGTTCACGCCCTCCGTAGGTGGAAAGTATATTTTGAAGGAGTTTGTACGTCCACCGAACAAGCTATCGCCGCATTTGAGAGGGTCCAACACCATTGAACGCTTAATGGTGTTTATTTCTTCGCGGTACTGCCCATCTGTCTCCATCTGTGCATCATATTCGTGCTCCCACAAGACCTTGTGAGTGAAATGGGAGCTTATAAGCTGATCGCGGGACCGGGTTCATGCAAGACTGTCGGCAGGAGCTCTACCATGGATATCTCCTACGATTCCACACTCAGGACGTTGGCATCCAGGCCACCAGCAACTGTTAAAGGAGTACGCAGTCTTCTCACCAGTGGCACGATCTTCGCTTAGACCATCCACCCAAAACACACGACCATTGACCTTAATGACCACTTCCCCCGTGTTGCGGGGATGTTTTATGCATACACCGGTCTGTTGCTGCAGGTGTATGAGCCAGTAAATAGCTTTATTCCCATAACTGCGTAGGTTGTTTCTGTGAATGACGGCTAGTGTATCTTTAGGCATGAAGTTGTTCTTGAACACCGTAAATCATAATGAGGTGATCGTGGTTGCTGCTTGTAGCGGGTCGCAGTTGAACCGGTCTATGTACATCCTTCTAAAGGCCTGGAAACATACTCTAAGCATGCGCACATCATTCTCGCAATAACGTCCACATTCATTCGCTATATTGTAAGGAGTATCTTCATTAAAACTGTTGTAGTAGCGGTCAAAATCTTCACGCTCACTATCACTCAGGTTGGCATAGTTAAAGTTATGTTTAGGGGGAGGTAGTCCTACGTAATTTAAAGTGTCGCTAGTGAGGAAAGTGTAAGGGAAATGCCCTTTTGAAACTTCGGCGGCTACACCCATCACCTTGGGTAGCTTTGCTAATTTACAAGGTGTGAATAATAAAGTGTCTTTAAACTGAAAATTACCTCTGATTTACATCTGTATAAGTTTGTTTCCTCCTTTGTTGTGTGCGACCGTTTTAAAAACGATCGCTCGTTTACCACATTTGCGACATTCATCACACTCGACTTCTATGCACTCGTCGCAGAGAGTCTGGCTTAAAGTAGATGGGGGATAACCTCTTTGATTTCAGCATCCGTGTATGTTTGTATATCGTAGTATACAGTTATACAAGGTTTATTTTTAGGCTTAGCATCTTTCATATAACATAAATGCTTTATACCATCTGCCTTATATTTCTCGTAGCATGTAGAACATTGAATTTCATCACATTTATGGGTGAATTTCTCCCAATTATCCATCATATGAAACATGCCACATTTACAGATCCTCATTTTCCTGCACGTGCCAATTGATTTATGAAACTCAAAACAGTCATTATTGAAAAATGTGCGTCTACACACATTGCAGTCCCTCTTCTCAGCTTCAACTGCACGACTTTCACATTTGGAGATTTTACACTGTTCGCACACCATGTGACATTCCTTACAATGCCTCACTATATCATCCGCAAATTTGAGACATCCCTTACAGAAATCCTGATGCCTTCCATATTTTCGACTTTTATTATAACTCGCGTAAAGGGCCCTTATATTACGGATGGGGAGATATGTTCCTGACAACCCTAAAATAAGTAGAGGTTTTGTACGATCTCTCACACTTCTTTTAAAAACATACACAGTCCTACGACGATCATCCAATCCAAATACAACTATACGAACATTCATTTCCTGTTCTACCCTTCTCAGCTTTTCAGGCCCCATATTACAGTCAAACTGGAGCTTGCAGTCTGCTGCTAGTTTACAGGCATGCTGCACAATCGTAGTTAACCAAATATGTAGGGCCCTCGTATTTAGTACAGTGAATATATGAGCCAAGATTATTGCTATAAAGCCGCAACGACGCTCGGTGTTTATTTGCGTCTGTAAATTGCGTGAGAATTGAAGTTAAGAGTATAAGGTGTGGCCATATGTCTCACAATACGGATCAGGTGGTCAATATCTATCGTGAATTTCTCGATGTTGAAGGCGATGCTACTTTGAGAGGCCTGCATTATACGCTCTATTATACATTCTATATCTATAGTGGCCAAGTGTCTGTAAGGTATTACTACCCAAAAATCATCTATATCCCCGTCATCTGACCTGAACCCGAAGGACAGTCGCGTCCTGACTTCAGGTCCTTTGCTGTCCTGAAGGACAAACTCGACAATACGTTTAACTACGCGCAGCAGTCCGTGTTCAACACCGTTGCTATACATAGTTCGCGGGTCGACCATGACTACGTACCGGGTTCTAGTCAGGGCTGGGTAGTGGTAGCGGTCCACACCAGCTGGAATGTTATACTACACTCTACAGAATAAGATGCTGTTGCTGTGGAGGGTACGACCGGAATTGAACAGGAATAAGGGGGCACAGTTTTATTTGTAGAAGGAACTAAGGTGAGGCGAATCATCAACTTCATCATGCCCCCGCTTTCTCCTCGAATTGTCGCGTGGGGGTGCTACAGGTGTCGCCTGGTGGAGGTTCGCTAGTGGGGGTGGAGTCTGTAGCCTCAACTACAACTACAGCGTCATCAGTATCGTCTGCAATATCGATGTTGGAGACATGTTGCTGGCACAGTACCTCACCCTCATCGTCATTAACGGTTCTGAGGAAGAAGAGGAAAAACAAGACTGTAGAATAGAAGGAGAATCACTAAAAATTTTATTACATTTTGTAAATGCTCCACTTAAGAGTGTGACGTGTTAGAGATGGATTCTGTAGAAAAATTCCGGCTCACGAGCCCGTCCACATGTATTATATCTGGCCTTACAGGATGTGGTAAAACTGTGTTTATGTTAAAATCATTAAAGATAAGGGGGAGATGTTCTCAAAATTTATGCATAAAGTCATATGGTACTATTCGACATACCAGTCGGTATTCAAAGAGTGCCGAGATGATATTTTGTTCCACAAATGTGATTATGATGTTAGTTCGTTGAAGGATAATGAACACACGGTTAATGTAATTGACGATCTCATGTTAGAAATGGATAAAACGTTTGCTGAGATATTTATAGTGTTCTCCCTCTATCTTAACATAAGCGTATTCTTCATCAATCAGAGCTATTTTTCAAAAATAGATACTTGCGCGATGTGCCGTTAAATACACAATATCTAGTCTTATTCGCACAACGTAGAGATGGGTCACAAATTGGGGTATTAGCTAATCAAATATTCCCGAATCAACGTAAGGAGTTTTTGGAAGTTTATAAAGAAGCTACAAATCAGCGTTACGGATATTTCCTTTTTGACCTTCACCCGCAAAACACATTTAAGGTGCTTCTAAGAACGAATATATTACCAAACGACGCTGAAACGGTGTATATCCCAGAATGACAAAGAGGTTAAAGAAATATTGTGAATTAATAAAAATCTATCATCGACTGCCACGGGCACTGCAACAGATGTTTGTTAAAAATATCGACTCCGACTTTTTAAAATGCATCTGTGAAATCTGTCTAATGTTATAAGATGTACAGTACCAATGAAACCCCTCAGAAGGCTCGCCTACGTCGTTAGAAGAACATAATACGCGCACTCCTCGTAAAAATCAAACTGGGGAAAGAAAAAGCGAATTATTGTACAAAGATGGGGTTCATTCCTGTCCATCTTTACTAACTAGTTTAATATAATGATGAAAGTAGTCGTGATTCCACATGAGGTGTATGCTTCACTACAAAGCTCAAAGAGTCCAGATACGGTTCTAAAACCCCGTTAAAGCAGGCTTAAAAGAATGGAAAGCGATTTGTTAGACCTATTTAACAATGAAAAGTCTACTGATGAGAAAAGAATCTTATGCCAAGAAGCTCTGCAGAAATTTCTTCATGAGTAGGAAAATTATAAGAATCCGACAGGTCCCCGTAGTTACTAGGCACAGTGCAGACGACCTTGAGCATGGCGGCATAGGACCTGGGGTCGAGGCTAGAGACGAACAGTCAAAGAACAAGGGAGCTACCTCACAACATATCGAGCATGTATTCAAAAGCAGTCTCCCACATATATTGAGGAATAAAGGTTTGTCTTTATAATCTATTGAGTGAGGATCCCATTATATAGTGGACCGATACAGGCGAAGTTGTTGTTGAAGGAACAAAGGTACAGGGTTCGAACATTGTTGACATTGTACATGACTTGGTGAGAAAGTGGAATAGGCCCTTACCAGCAGGATTGAAACATATTGAAGCAAGACTACAGCAAATAAATGTCCCAAAAACACTGATAGGTAATCTGAACAGGTTAAAGGCTTAGGACAAGCCTCGCATGTACCACATCTGAACGCGCCTTCGCACCCAGCGGTAACATCTCTGAAGAGGAGAAAGAAGAGACCCTCCCCGCGCGCCTCTAAAATACGTAAATGGTTAACATATTAAGAAAACGTTATTATGACATTTCTAGCCCAGCCACCGACGACGGCGTTAATAGACTGTACAGATGCGTTTATAACGAGAGAATAGTGAAAAAAGATATTGAGAGGTTTTTGCGGGAGCAGGATGCTTATACATTTCATAAGCCGCTGAGAAAAAGGTTTAAAACAGCCAAGACACCATCAGCCTCGATTGATTCTATTTGGCAGGCGGATTTAACTGACATGCAGAGATATTCAGTGTATAATGGAGGATACCGCTTCATCCTATTCATAATAGATGTATTCTCTGGATATTTGTGGCTAATTCCCCTGACAAATAAATCGCCTGAAACAGTTGCTAAAGCCACCAAAACGCTGATGTTGAAAGAAAACAGGATTCCTGGGTATTTTTGTACTGACATGGGGAAAGAATTTATAGGCCGAGCTTTACAGAACATGTCGACAGAGTTTACTATCAGTTATTACACTAGCAATTCTATACATAAGGTATCTTTAGCTGAGAGTTCAACGTACCATAAAGGAACGTATGCATTGCTGTTTCACACACAAAAACACACAGATATATAGACATTCTGGATTCGCTGGTCTCATCCTACAACCGTTCACACCACCGAGCGATTGGTACAACACCTAACGAAATTTTAGAAAGTGGTCTGCACACAGAACGTGAGGTGAGAAAAGATATTCGTAGAGTACCACCACACTCTAGGAGTTTGAAAATCATTGATTATGTAAGGCTGTCGCGTTCGGGTAATAAATTCGCGAAGGGATTTGAGCAAGGTTGGACACGTGAGATTTTTAAAGTTAGGGCTATGAGACATAAAGACGAGATAATGCTGTATTACGATGAAGATTTGAATGGGGAAGAAATTGCAAAGAGACACTTAATGTGCTATATTTACAGTAATATCGTGGAACATCAGTTTGTTTGGGATACCCAGGCTAGGGCGGAGTGAAAAACTCATTTTTCGAATTTTCAAATTGGCTAGTGTGGAAAATGTGTGGAGTAGTAAGGAAATAAGCTGGTATAAATGTAAAATCATAACATTAATATCTTCATGTGCCACAATGACCTTCAATATTGAAAAAAATTGAAAAAAGCAGATTTTAACCAATAATTACAGAAGAGTCCACGATGCACAGTAGACAAGAATTTATTCACACTTGTATAAAAATAGCTCAGTCAACCTTTAAAAATGTTTCTATTCTCTAAAAACAGTTTTCTATAGTCAGCTCACTCAGCTGTCACGTGAGTACCTCGGTTCAGTGTAGCTGTCGCTCTCGTAGCAGGTGGGTGTTCTGTTGTTGGCGTTACTCAGATAGTCTAAACTATATTTCTTATATATTTTGCATTTCTGTATTGTGTTGCCCTAAGTTTGCCATGTACTATTAACTGAAATTAACGTATAATTGATATTAGCTCTTTCTTTTTCAGATTTGTATACTTTCAAAATGTCTCGAGTTTGTGAAAAATCAACCAGGGCCTCAACTGAGTGCCCCATGTTTGGTATGGGGGAAGATTTGTGGCACAGGAATCTTCCTACATACGAAGGAGTTTTTAAATATTACTTGTTTGTAAGAAACGATTTGAAACAGAATACTAATAAAGATCCTTCAATATCTCAAATATCAGAACAAGTTGTTGATAAATTGAAAACAATTTGGGAAAGTGCTTCCGTCCCAATTCTGTCAGACAGGCGAATTGAAACAATGTTCAGAAGCTACCACGAAAAGTATCGTGTCATTATGAAGCCATACCAAAGCAGAAAAAATTCTGAAGCTTACAAAGCAAAGATTGATATGTTCAAAAAAGAAGCACACACGAAACTTTTTGACATTGCAGTGTGCAAGTGCAAAGTACTAACACAATGTTCTTGTCCCAAAGAAAAAAACGGTTCCAAAGGAAGAAGTGACGTTCCTCTTAGATCAAAGGAGTGAAAGAAAACTGTTTATTGATAGAGTAGATATTACACTCTCAAAGAAAAAAGCATCTACGTTGCTAAGAAAGCAAAAGAAGCTGTGAGGCTCACCAAAGAATCTTCACAGGAGAAATTGCAGGATACAAATGTTGAATTATCATCATCGACATCAAATAGTGAAAGTGAATCTGGCGAAATATCAGACGATACATTTCCAGAGCCAGTTAGCTCGAAGAGAAAGCTCGAACAACCTGAAGAACAATTATTCAAGAAAAGGAAAACTACAAATCTACCTTCAGTGGCTACTGCTTGTGACAGGACTGCAGTTTCAGATCGAGCTGCAGCATTCATTGTTAGTGCAGTATTGCAAGATATTGGAGAAGTTTCTATTGACAATACATCTGAAGTAGTGGATAGGAGTAAAATCAGAAGAGAAAGACAAAACAAGAGATCAGAAATTATGAAAGATCAAAATCAGGTCCCAATCAGAGGAATCTATTTTGATGGTCGAAAAGGTTCTACACTCTTCCAAGAAAAAAAAGAGTCCAAAGTATATCAGAAGAAGGTAACAGAAGAACATATCACTTTAGTGAGAGAACCTGGTTCAGATTATTTGGGACATTATTCTGTGAATTCTGGATCAGCTGAAGAAATATGTAAAGGAATGTTTGAGTATATTGGAAATAATGACATGAACCTGGAAAACCTTGTTGCCATTGGATGCGATGGTGCAGCAGTCAACACTGGAGAAAAGGGAGGCGTTATAAGGCTTATAGAATTGAAGCTGAAGAAGCCAGTTCAACATTTAGTGTGCCAGCTCCATGCCAATGAATTGCCATTACGCCATTTAGTTGCAAAGCTGGATGGAAAAACATCTGGCCCCCGCGGATTCACCGGTCCTATTGGCAGGGAATTAGAGAACTGTGAGAGTCTTCCTATTGTCGAGTTTGAAAGGATTGATGCTGAGGAACCAACTGTAGACTGTGAAGATCTTAGCACCGACCAAAAATATCTAATTGATTCATCAGGCCATAACAAAGGGATATTGCTCTCCAGATCTTGCTCATCGTAGTCCAGGCAAAATGGCACATTCACGATGGCTGACTACAGCAAATCGTTTGCTTCGTCTATACGTTTCAACTGTAAGTCCATCTGAGAACCTCATGAACATTGCTTCTTTTATAATGAAGGTCTACATCCCAATGTGGTTTTCTATTAAGCAAAGTACGTCTTTTGTCAATGGCTCAAAACATGTTTTCAAAACTATTGAACTAACAAGAACACTGAATGACGAAGTAAAGGATATTGTGAACCCTGTCATACAAAGAAATGCATTTTTGCAAATCCAGAAAATATTCTAGCATTAATGATTCATGATGACCGCAGCGCCATAAGAGAATTAGCGTGGAGGCGAATAAAGAAAGCAAGGCAAACAAACAAGGAAAAAGTTGTGAGGCGTTTCACAGTACCTGTTATTCAATTTGAAGCTACTGATTATACTGATTTAATTAATTGGCAAAAATGCATTGTCACTGAACCACCTGTGACAAGACACCTGACAGAAAATGAGATTGAAGAATTCATAGAAAACAAGAGTACCCCTCCATTCGAGAAATTCCCTTGTCATACACAAGTAGTAGAAAGAATGGTAAAATTAGTGACTGAAGCATCATCAAAAGTATTTGGATTGAACGCGCGAGATGGCTTCATAAGATCAACACTTCAGTCACGTAAAAGAATGCCATCATTCGAAAGTAAAGCTGAATATAAAGTTTAAATAAAACGTTAATAGAAAAAAACATGCGCAAGGATGGGTGGTTGGGAGGGCATGGGTGGAGCTCGACACGCAGCCACCTCCTCGTGGTGAGTTCTGGATTATTTAGATCATTAATCAAAAGAACATTGATCTAAATAAACTAAGAGCTGCGTAATTCAGTAACTATTTTGGTAATTGGAACACTTAATATATAATAATAACAAGTAAGTTTCAGTTATTGTACTAATGCAGAATATAAGAAAATCATTATATTTCACTTTTTTCGACGACTTTGTGGCACCTGAAGATATAATTTCGCAGGACTAATATTTATGCACAGTCATTATCTATAGCACCCACATATTTTCCGCACTAGCCATATTTGAATTTCGAAAAGAAGTTTAAAAACCTCATTTTCGATCCGCCCTAACCCAGGCCCGCCTTCTGCGCATCGCCCACATTCCAAATCATACAGGAAGGAGCTTAAGCATCACATACGACAAGCCCCAATATGTTAATATTGCAAGTAACCTACTAACCAGTATTTCAATATAGCGTATTAAAGAACGATTGAGGGGGAAAAGTTTTCCATTCGTCGACGGAAGCTTAACAGTGAAGCTGCATTTTCGTCGTACTATGATTGAATGACCCGAAGGCCTTTCACAGTCTATCGAGGAGTGAGATACCAGCGCGGGAGTGGGATTGGATCCATTTTTCAACCATACTGCGTATGGCTGTCTCCTTGCTCAAGAGTGGTGCCAGATATCTCGGTAGGAAAGCGTTACGATCAGGTCTTAACACGGTAGAAGACATAATGGCTGAGGCTAAGCCTAAAGAAGCTCTAAAAAAGCACTTAAAGCGTACATGGGATGAAATCATCAAAAGATGCAGAGAAAAATGCGTGGTGTCGGGAAGAAGAAGAATCCTGTACGGAAGAAGAAGAAGGAGTTACCAACACGTGGCGTTAAACGTAAAATGACATCAAAAAAGAAGTGTTGTAAGAGCATGAAACCTATGGTTGACCACTTTTTTAACTGATATAAGCTAAGGACATTGCTCTCATGAATCATAGACTATTTACTATTTGTCGAGAGAGGTGTCACTATTTCTGGCGCGCCATAGCACGTTTCAGCCATCCCGTGTAGTTCACAATGTTGTAAATCGGAGCTGTCCTTCTTTGACATGTCACCAACACAAGTATCTATAGAGCACAGTGACTTTATTACACCATTAGCTCACTGAGTGCTGCTATAGAGTTTGTGATCCCCAGCTCAGGCCCTTACTTTTTTGACCCAAGCTCTGTGCACAGGTACGCTAAACTACGAATAGCACATTCAAATGGAACGGAATGCGAAAAAGGATTACGCTGTATACCCAGAAACAAGCTTTCTACGCACCATATTCAGTCAATGTGACGTGTATTTAAATCAGATCAACGTCTCGGCAGGGTCTGGCTACTATCGCCTAAGAGCCTATCTGGAAAACGTCCTCAACTTTTCGAAAGAAGCGAAGGATACCTTTTTAACTGCCGAAGGTTATTATTAAGCTAAAGATGAAAGTAGTATAAAGGCCAAATTTAAAAATTTTAAAAAGATATATGAATGCTACGGGCGCCTACACACAGATTTCACATTCCATTCAGGAGAAGCTGCTTGTAAATGGATTGGATATGAAAATAAAGCTCTCGTACGAGCCCTGAGATTTGTTTAAATCTGAGTGCTGACCAAGAAGAGAGCGCGAAGCCTGCGGTGATTCATATTATGGAGACATCTCCGCGTGCGTCAAGTGAAATTAAGCTCTTCTAAACAAAGAGAAATTGAAAAAAATTTACTACACGCCAGAGTAAAATACCCAATTAATAGAGTCCAACTCAAACTGTATAGGGTACCCTCAGGGTTAACGTCGAAGCAGATAGAAAAGGTTGCTCTTGGAGCCCTACCTAAAAGGTTATTAATTAGAATGCAGGAACACGCTTCTGTGAATGGAAAATATAAAAAGACCGCATTTGATTTCGAAAATTTCGTCCTTAAAAATATAACCCTGTACATCAATCGGGTGGCCTTAGGTGGGACATTGGAAACGAATTATTCTACAGATGACGTGTTCCCGCTTTGCTAGAGAGTTTATAGTAATCTTGCACATATTGCCGGTACTTGCAACGAATTAGGAATCGGGTGCCAATCCCCCACCCCCTTGCAACATTGATCATCATGCATTGCAACTGATTTGCACTCGAGCTTTTTGCGGTCATACTACTATTACGGAAGACTTACTCATGATTTACATACAAGTTACGTGTTGTTAACTCTTACGCCCTAATTACGCATATCATACATACTCTTACAGTTAAATACTTTCAGGTAAATAAATAATAGAAAAATTGTTCCTGATATTTTTTTAATCCAAGCGCTTGCAATGCATTATAGACTGATAGACGAATGATACGTAACTTATCCCTAAACATAATTACAAAAACAACTTTTGTTTTTAGTAAAAGTTTTTTAAAGTTATTTAAAAACAGAAAATTGCTAGCGATTTTTGGGATATTCCGTAGTTTAATCCAAATTTGTAAATTTGTTTGGATGTTAAAATCCTCACGCTTTGTTTGCAATTAAATTTTCCGTTGCTTCATGCAGGCTTTACTCGAATTAATATATCAGTATATAAAATCTTTTTGATATTCCCGCATCCTTCAAACTGATTCTCAATATTCTTCAAGAATTTTTTTTAGAAATGCGGACTACAAGAATTTCATTATTCCAGTTCCTAAAAATTTGGGGTACCATTAGTGTTTTTCTATGTCAATCATGGTTACTGAAAAAAATAAATATGTATCCATTGAGAATAAGTACCAGATAAAGAACCTACCTCGTCTCCACCATTGGAATGGTAGAGATGAGGTAGCTTCGTTTATATTTCAGAGTTCTTTCCAAGGGCATGCTTCATGGTTTCCCAAACATAAACTGAATATACAGTAATGGCGATACTCTTCCAATGAATAATCCGTGCAAGATTTATAGTCAAAATTTTTAGTTATTGTTATGACCTAAAAAACTTGATTTACAACGAGAATTTTTTATTTTTAACTACAGCGTACCCATAAATTATTTTTACAAATTCGATTGAAATTTAATTGAATTTGTAAGGATAATTTATGAACACCCTGTACTACTTTAACAAAGTTAACAAGAACTAAAAAATTTTATTGTCTGTGAACCTTCTTTATACACGTACGACTGATTTCAATGAAAGTTTTGCTAAAAATGTTTATTTCCAACCAAATCTGAACTTCATTTAATTAAAACTCAACCTGAATAACGAGGAAGGAAAAGCCAAAGTTATATTCTATCCTGTTTTTGTGAATTGTGATGCTGAGTGGAAAACCTCGAATCAAATTAAACAGTGAAATGGGGATCAGGTGAGTAGCTCTGTTAACTCGTCTAATATTTCAAGCAGTTCAAATAAACGTCGCTCATCAAAAAGCTTTATGAGCAACAACATGAATCATGGTAACTCGAACTGAATACACACACACGCACGTTTGATTATCCTACATAACCGCGACATTTTCAAACATTTTCACATGTTCATTTCAATATCGTGACATTTGCCCAATCTATAAACCTAATGAATTTAACATAAAGCTTTTTGTTGAGCGACGTTTATTTGAACTGCTTGAAATATTAGACGAGTTAACAGAGCTACTCACCTGATCCCCATTTCACTGTTTAATTTGATTCGAGGTTTTCCACTCAGCATCACAATTCACAAAAACAGGATAGAATATAACTTTGGTTTATCGTAACCTAGCGTAACCTAACCTGGCCTAACCTTAATTATATCCCCTTTTTTCATGATAAAAGATAGATAGCATTTATAAAGATAAACCTCCGCGACACTGATAATGTGATACGCACGTTCGTGTCGCGATGGGCTCTGTGTGTATCCTAAAGATTGTCAGGATTCAGTAGGAAGCACCGGACCATACACACACACACACACACACACACACACACACACATATATATATATATATATATATTATATATATATATATATATATAAATAAAACCCTCGTCCAAAGCAGTGTTTGTCCAGCGAGAATTTGCTTGTACACGGAAAAATAAATACGAACAATTATTTGCCGAAAGCGGAAAATTTGATTATACACGGTCCGCCAAACGCGCTCTAATACAGTAGTGCTGTACACGTGCCACGTTCTAGTGTTTTCTCCTACACTTTCCAACACTCCCGCATCTCCCTCCCTCTCGCGTCACCCCTCGCATCACGCTTTGTCTCAGTCCCGCTACCGCGTTAAGTTCAGTGAAGTTGTGTTGGATTGTTTATGTCGTATTTTGCCGTTGTTTTGTTATTACCCTTAGACAGCAGTATGGCACCAAAACGTAAAGAATCTGCAAGTGATAGTAAGGAGAAGAAAAGTCGTAAGGTTATGACAGCCGAAAAAATAAAGATTCTAGATAAATTGCGTGGTGGTATGAGCATAACATCACTTGGCCGCGAGTATCACGTGAATAAGTCTACCATACGCACCATCCGAAAGAGTGAAGAAAAGATGCGTGCTATTTTCATTTAATATATTTTTATTTATCATATGTAAATATCATTATGTTTATGATTTTATTAAGTTCTTATTTCATATACAATATAGGAAGGGAAATTCATTTGTGTGTGAATAAAAAATCTACTTATCTAAGTATTAATGGGAGACTTTACCCAACCGCGCTCACGTATCCCCATTTATCCCGTAAGGTATTAAGTTCGTCCAAAGAGGAATTTGGGGTGTTTTGAATCCTTCCCCTGGAGGGGAAACCTAAAGGCCTACGCCTCCGTTATGAGGGGCCCCCTTCCTTAAGTTTCTCACCCCATTTATGGGGTTTCACCGTCCCTAATGAAGGGTATTTGACCCTTGAAAGGCTCCTTGCGGGCTCCCTCCTCTTTGGAAAAAAAAAAAGATTCATCCTCGCTTTCCTTCACGAGAAAAAAATCCTCCTGTCCTGTGGGATCCTTTCACGGTCTTTCATGAGACAAACAAAATCAGACAAAAACAAACAAACAAACAAACACAGACAAAATCAGACAAAAGTAGAGTTTGACATTCAATTTTGAACATATACCCTTCAACATCAGAAATGAAAACTTAAAATAAATATCTGAAAAGAGGTTCAATAAACATAACGAGAATACCTGCCGACCTCAAAGAATATTATATTCTAATACCACATTACCTACTCAAATGTAATTTCATTTTCATATGTTAACAAATTACGAACATCACAAGACAAAATCAGGTTAAACATATTTTAAATCAAAAATAATTTCTTTGTTTAATATCTGTATTAGGAAAAATAAAATGAAGGTTCATTATTTTAATTTAAATAAATTAATTTCTCTCTTTTTTAAGGGAAACTGACTTATTTTCATCCGATCCAAACTTCAAATACAAGATCTTTTTATATATTCACAACACATGTTTAATTGTTTATTTACTTTTAAATATATAGTTTTCTGTTATTTACATCGCTGTATACTATCACATTTACATGCCATCTTCTGGTTTGTGAACTATTAATTTTACTGCACATCAATTCTCGTTATAAAATTGTGTGTGCTTAAAGAAATTTCTCATTCAGTAATTTTTAATGATCTACTATTTGTATGTATGTACCGATATTTAGACTATAAATTTCGTGAATCAAAACACGTAACTAAACCGAGATAATACAGCCACGTGTTACCTTCGTGAAATAATTTTCATATATATATATATATATATATATATATATATATATGGGGATATTCTTTCCAGCAATAACACTGGTCAA
The DNA here is from genome assembly GCA_023014485.1 of Bathynomus jamesi. Lineage (NCBI taxonomy): Eukaryota > Metazoa > Arthropoda > Malacostraca > Isopoda > Cirolanidae > Bathynomus > Bathynomus jamesi. Next base: position 1,116,779 of record JAJOZX010000514.1, on the reverse strand, counting down.
CAAAGATTTTTCATCAGAGTAAATTTGTGATGGCTGGATAGCATTTTTCACGCTGATTCCAAAACTGCATTCAGATTTTTTCTAGCACGCATAGTTTTCAAGAAGAAGGCATATATATAACTACACAGATTTAACCATTTTAAATAGGCAAAATACTAATATTTCAACATTTGATTGTGTTTATTTTATTGTGTTTTTTTAGTTTATTCATCTTATTTATTTCAATTATCTTAATTATACATCTTATGTATTTCAAGTGTGAGCTTTTACGTCTAGCAGCATTGTGATTCAGGCAACAACGCCGTGCTTTGTGTGTCAAAAGATCAGTCCAGTCCAAGAACTTGTGTCAAGTTGGTGTACATTTTTTTTGAATTTATAGTTTGCTCAGGTCAGTCAACATGCCTCGACAATGTAAGAATGACCCCGACAAGTTCTGTTTCGTATGAGGCCAGTTGACAACTAAAACACAGCGACGAAGTATTACAACCGACATTAAGAAAATATACAAGCTATACTTTGGTTGCCATCTAGGTGACCAAGATAAACCATGGGCGCCACATCAAATCTGTTCTGGCTGTTCAAATGGATTACGTGATTGGCTTAACAAAAAGAAAGCTTCAATGCCATTTGCCATACCCATGATATGGAGGGAGCCGAGAGATCATCATGAAGACTGTTATTTTTGTAGTGTGAACTTAATGGGGTTTTCTGCCAAGAACAAACACCAGATTGTATATCCAAACTTGGATTCAGCACGTAGACCAGTAAAACATGATGAAACATTGCCCATTCCAATTCCCCCAAGTGATAGGCTAGATTCTACCATAGATGACATGGAAAGTGATGAAGGTGCAACTGGCGTTTCCGGACCATCTACAGAACCAGAGTACACTTTTGAAGGTAGACATTTAGAGCCTAAAAGTTAACCCAAGGACAGTTGAATGATCTTGTTAGAGACTTATCGCTGTCTAAAGAGAAATCAGAGCTTCTCGCCTCAAGACTAAAGGAGAACAATTTACTTGAGAACAATGTTCGTATTAGTTACTACCGAAAGCGGAATTTTGAATTAACAGCATTCTTTTCAGTAGACGGTCCTCTCTGTTATTGCCATGACATCAATGGACTATTTACAGCCATATCTCAGACGTATGTGGCATCTGAGTGGCGCCTCTTTATTGATTCGTCGCAGAGAAGCCTGAAAGCAGTTCTTTTGCACAATGGTAATATAATGCCATCCATCCCCATTGCCCATTCCGTCCATCTAAAAGAGACATATGACAATATGGATATACTACTTAAGGCAATCAAATACGACAGTCATCAATGGAATGTTTGTGGAGATCTAAAAGTTATAGGAATGCTTATGGGTATGCAGTCAGGATTCACAAAATTTTGTTTCCTTTGCCTGTGGGACAGTCGCGCCACTATAGAACATTACACCAAAAGTGACTGGCCACTTAGGTATACATATGTCCCAGGGATAAGCAATGTCCAGTCTGTCCCTTTAGTGGATCCCCAAAAGATCTATCTGCCACTTCTTCACATTAAACTTGGTTTAATGAAGAATTTTGTTAAAGCAATGGGTAAAGTCAATTCTGAAGGGTTCCAATACCTTTCAAGGAAATTTCCGAAGGTTACTGCAGCAAAATTGAAGGAAGGAATTTTTGTTGGGCCACAAATAAGGGAGGTTTTGAATGACACTGAATTTGAAAAAGTCCTAAGTCCGCTGGAATTGAAGGCTTGGCTGGCGTTCAAATGGATATGTGAAAACTTTCTTGGAAGCAACAAGTCACCTGCGTATAAGGATGGAGTCAAGAACCTCCTTGATGCCTTCAAAGAAATGGAGTGTCGAATGTCGTTAAAAATTCACTTCCTGCATTCCACTTAGATTTCTTTCCTGAAAACCTTGGTGCAGTGAGTGAGTGACGAGCAAGGAGAGCGCTTCCATCAAGATATTCAGATGATGGAGAAGCGCTACCAAGGATATTAGAATGAAAGCATGATGGCGGACCATTGTTGGATGCTGTATCGTGACAATCCAGGCCAAATTTACAAAAGGAAATCACACTCACAGCGCTTTTAATAAAATAATGTATATATTCTTTATTTATAAGTACATTGAATAAGGTATATGATGTATTTGTTGTTTCGCATTCCTAAGTGTGATCTATACATCCATAAATTTTCTTATAGCAATATCAAAAACTTAAAAATATCAAAACCAGTGTATCTATATAACTATACGTGCTAGAAAAAACATAAAACCAGATTCGGAATCAGCGCGAAAAATGCATTAAGAAAAGTGTGATCAAGTTTGTGATGAGAAAAAAAAGTTTCATTTTGTTGGCCAGTGTAATTACAGGCAGTGGTGTAGTGCTAAATAAAGAAGTGAGGGAACGCATTTTGAAAGTGTTACTCAGATGCGAGGGGGGGGACAATGGCGAGCGCGGCGAGCCCATACAGCTGGGGGTCCGGGGGCAATGTAAGCCCCCCGGGAAATCTTTTGAAATCTGACCAATTTCAGGGATATTTTGAGGTCATATGCACTGGATATTAGGATATATTCCAAGGTTGAAGATGCAGTATTTCCAGTGTCATTAGATATACGACATCCAGTACGATCAATAAAAATAGCTAACAACTGGAATGATTAACTAAAAAAAGTTAACAACTGGTACGCCGTGGTGACTGTTTCACCAGATCTTTATAGGCTAGCATTGCCTCAGTCGAAGCTAAAAGAAATGAAGCAGTTAATGATTTTCTCATATTTCTTCTTGGGGTGGGAATTAAAATTTCATGACGTTAGAGATTTGTAAGTTCGGATTTATTTGAAATAGTGAGAGAACGCCGTTCCGTCTACCAAAAAAAGTAAGGGAACACCGTTCCCACGCGTTCCCACAGCACTACACCACTGATTACAGGGCTATTGCTAGTACCTCTTGCTTCTCAAAAATACTAGAGAAACTTGTTACTACACCGCTTAAGTGATTACTTATGAACTAAATGAGTTTGTTTTTAAAAGGTCCCACTCAACTGTTCTCTGTATCTATATACTTAAGGAAATTAGATTTAAATACACTGACAGTAATTCAACTATTTATGGATGTTTCCTAGATATAAGTAAGGCATATGATAGAATGAATCACAATATTTTATTTACAAAACTAGAAGGCAGGGAAGTTCCTATGTACATATTAAATTTATAATAACATAATATACAATGATGAAGTACAAGAATTTAAGTATTGGGGTCAAACCATCTCCTTGACTGAAGACTCAGATCAAAGAAAATATCGAAGCCTTTATGTTGAAGCGAATATGACTGTAAGGAGCTTCTGATTCTGTACAAGGGTAACTAAGGAAGCTCCCTTTATGCAGTAATATATACGAACAGCAATTCGCGGTAATAACGCATAAGGAAAAGTCATTTTGGTAAATATTGGGCTGGACACAGGGGCTACATTTTTTATCAAAATTACATTTTTCTAGTGTAAGTTTCTCTGCTTTGTTCGAATCTGATACCCATTTCTTGTGCAAATGAATAGAAACTATTTTTTTTCCATTCCAAAATACGGAGTGTTTCTACTCATTTGCACAAGAAATGTGTGTCAAATTCCAACAAAGCAGGGAAAACTACACCAGGAAAATGTAATTCTGATAAAAAACTAGCTAACCTAACTAAATTAACTAACCTAACCAACCTAACCTAACCACAGAGCACACCAAAATACACTAGAAAAATGTATTTTTTATTTCAACTTCAGGCCATGAAATTTTCGTTTTCGTCATTTTCGTTTAAACTAACGAAAATATCATTACTTAACCTAACCAATCAAGAAGGGTGTACAGTTGACCTAACCGGGCATTCAGTTGACCTAACCGGGCATTCAGTTGGCCTAACCGGGCATTCAGTTGACCTAACCGGACATTCAGTTGGCTTAACAGGTTAATGTTGGTTATTTCACCTAAATATCTTCTGATCTTTTCGTATTAGGCATTCACTGTCACATTTCTGGCAAATTAAGGATGAGAGATTAACGCCGTAATTGATAAAAACATCCAATGCTTTCTCTTCATCTAGGGCACATGACGAATCAAGTTCTCAAAGTCAGAAACCACACGAACAGCACGTCATAATTCTATCACAAACACGACCAAACTGAGTCCAATTAGGAAAAAAAAATAGACAAAACAGAAACCAACCAACTAATTAAGTCGCAGAGTAGCGAAAAAGTAGCCCAATCAGGAAAAATATATCATGAAAAAAAGTACATTAGAGCCAAAATAGGAAATATTCCCTATAAAAATGTAACTTGTAATTTTTTCTATAATCTTGCATTTCCACAAAAAATTATTAGTACCATCGTAAAGAGCATGAAAAATAGTGCTAGTGAAACACAACCTCTCATGTCTCGTTAGCCCCTGTGTCCAGCCAAATATTAACCGTCATTTTTAATAAATAATCTTATTCAAAATTAAAAGGGGCGAAGCAAGCTAGACGCACCAATTAATACAAGATTGTTCATTAATAATAATGATGTTGGACCACACATTACCGTCAATTTTGAATTCATACCGTCACCCTTAATACGGTATGCATCTTCTTCGCTATATATTGCTTCAAAGAAAACGGAATAACGTATTTTAACGCTGAACTTTAAAAATCCTATTCAGAAGCTTACGTATAATAGGTAATATTGTACGCAACATATAGCATATTATGTATATATGGGTGGATATTTTGACTCACTAGTTTGCCTATAAAACATGTTATGTATTCTATAAAATACACTAGCGTTTTTAGTACCTTTAATATGGTGTTTTTCATTCCTACACAACGATATGTTAGTTTTCATATTTTTGTCATAATTGTGCCCAAATAAATATAAATATATACGTCCTTTTTAAATATGATACACAATTACAAAGTGCTTTGAAAGATTGTGATCCATATTCAGCTTTATATATATATATATATATATATATATATATATATATATATATATATATATATATATATATATATATATATATATATATATACATAAATATATGCAGGATTTCAATCTCAACTTTGGATCCAAATTTTGTCGAAGTGGACACTCATTCTGTGCATAATGACTCTCTTTAACTATGCTGATCCCACTTGTAGAAGAAACAAGAGAACTTTGTGTATCCAAACTCTAAGCCAAAGAGAAGTGCAACCACTTTCAGATCACTACAGATATGTCACTATGTCAGGATTGTTTATCATAGACAATATGTTTCAAAAGTAACTGCATATTGTTACATGTTTCATTCATATGAATTTTATGTGCAGACTGAGCCGAAGGATAGATATTACCGTTGTGCGATAGCACAGTTTTCAAACTCAACTTTGATGAATCGATAAAAAGACTGTTGCTTAGGATTACATTTCTCAGCAATATATATATATATATATATATATATATATATATATATATATATATATATATATATATATATATATATATATATATATATATATACACTGTATAGAGTGTAGTGTCCCCAAATTAAGGGAGAGGCATTAGATCTACAGTATTCAACACTGAAGGAAAATAGCTTGGTTGTCAAGAATCCAAGACTTTTTAACCAGCTTCCAAACAATCTCAGGAGAGCCACAGCAGGCAGAAAGTTAAAGTCCTCAAAAGAAGACGATGCTTGCCCCAGTTCGGTAACAGATGAACCCGGTATACCTGGATATGCGTGGCAGAGAGTGATAGATAGATAGATAGAATAACCTTTATTAATAATAATAAAATAAATAATTTTTTTCAATTTACAATGACATGAATAATTGCGAAGCTCGACTATTTATTGTATTTAATTTGGCCCATAAGCTTTAGGCTTTACTGGGCTCTTATTAAAAATAAGCAGCTGGTTGTTATAAATTAATAATAAATAAATAAATAAGTAAATAAGTAGAATTAATAGTTAAAACATGTATTACAATATTAAACAATATTAATGGACAATATTAAACAATATTAGTGGACATTAATCATAGATTTTTGTTAGTATGCCATTATTAATCGGGATTTCAACTTGGTTTTAAACAAATTTACATTCACAATATTTTTTATATCGGCATGCAAGTCATTCCATAGTTTCAATCCAATGAAAATGGGTAGTTTTTGAGATGAAGACAATCTAAATTGAGGTATAACAAGCTTTGATCTATTTCTGGTCTGATACGAGTGGATTTCTTGATGAGTTACAAAATATCTATTTACCCATTGCAAATTAATGATTTTGCTTTTACACTTGTAAATAAAAATAAAAAAGTGCCAGTTTGGTTATATCATTGAGCTTTAGTAGGTTTAGCTCTTTAAATAATGCACTCGAGTGATCAAGGAAATCAGCATCAGATAATAACCTTATTGCTCGTTTTTGGATGACAAAGATACCATTTAATGCGTTCTTTGCGGAGTTTCCCCAAACAAGGGTGCAGTATGTTATATAAGGAAGAATAAGAGTATGATAAAGAGTCAATAAAACTTGTTTAGGAACTACATTTCTAAGTTTAAACATTATAGCAACGCTCCTTGAAATCTTTTTCGCGATATAATTTACATGATCACTCCATTGCAAATTCTTATCTAGCATTACACCAAGAAATTTTGTTACAGTACACTCCTTTATGGCGATTTCATTAACATTAAGTTCATCAAGATATACATTTCTTTTATTAGTAAAAATCATAAAATTTGTTTTACTGGTATTTAGGAAGAGTTTATTGGTGGTCAACCATTTCATTACCCTGATGAATTCTGAATGAAATATATTCTTAGCTGTATTAACATCTTTTCAAGAAAAAGAGACAGTTGTATCATCTGCAAACATTATGAATTTCAGTATATCAGATGAAAGTGGAAGGTCATTTATATATAATAAAAATTACAGTGGACCCAGAACTGAGCCCTGTAGCACACCATGTTTGACAAGCGCTTTAGTTGAGCAAACCTTATTTACTGATACAAAATGATATCTATTGGACAAATAACTTTTAAACCAATCACTGATTGCTCCTCTAAAGCCGTAACAATATAATTTATTACGTAGAATATGATGGTCTATTACATCAAACGCCTTACTCAAATCCATAAATATTGATATCATTATTTACATTTTCCATAAGATTTAAAATAACCATTTCCGTTGTTTTATTATTACGGAAGCCATATTGACTTGGAGAAAATAATTGTAGGATTCTAAATATCGCTGCATTCTACTTTTTATAATTTTTTCAAAAACTTTGCTGAACACAGATAACACTGCCCAACACCAATTTTGCTGATTTAATTCTAACACCTGTTTTTAGTTAACTTTGGTGTGCTGATTTAAAAAAATCACCTTAGTTTTTGCCTATCACGTCAGGTTTTCGAGCAATCAAATACGGATATTTTGGAGATATCGCATTTTGGCAGGGTTATGCCCAATTTTTGTTCTTTTCAAAAAATAAGTTTTACATACTCAGAATCAGCATGGAAAAGTAAACAATTGTGCAGGGAGTGAACTTTAATATATAATGGTAGTATTGACACATAAAGTGATTAAAAATGTTTAAATAAGCAAAAAATGAATCCATATTAAAGCAAGCACGGGACCAGTTTTCTTAACATTGTCTTTTTCTTGTTTTCTTACTTTTCAGTGCTGATAAATTTTCTCTTATAGGACTTCCTAGAATGAGAGATGTCAAGACAATCTCTTTGCAGACTCCAGCAGTAGTCAGCCATCATATGGGTATCCCATCTTCCTTGGTATCGTTCTTCCATCACTTTGATATCTTGGTGGAACCTTTCACCTTGCTCTTCACTAACATCACCAAGATTTTCTGGAAATTTATCCAGATGACTGTTGAGATAGTGAACTTTAATGCTCATGTTGCAACCCAACTGCTGAGAGTTTACAAGTAAATACTTTACAAGATCTTTATAATTTTCAGACTTTTTGTTTCCTAGGAAGTTCTTAACTACTGCCACAAAAGCATTCCAAGCTCTTGCCTCCGTTTCGGTCATTGAGTTACTGAACTGCGGATCTTTCATCAGTTTTCTTATCTGGGGACCATTGAATATACCAGCTTTAAGCTTCTCATCACTAAGACCTGGAAAGGCTGCACATATGTAATTAAAGCAATCACCTTCTTTATTCAAAGCTTTTACAAACTGCTTCATATTGCATATTGCATTGCACGAAAACCTGATGTGATGGACAAAATCTAAGGTGATTTTTGAAATCAGCACATCAATATTATCCAGAAACAGGTCTTAGAATTAAATCAGCAGTTGGGCAGTGTAATGAACACCCCGGCCTGTAGTTTGTTGCTACTGTAGGATCACCCCCTTTGAAAAGGGGTGTTATACAACCAGTTTTTAGCCTTGATGGGAATATTCCTTTGGAAATACTTTGATTGATAATTTTAGCGAAAGTTACAGATATCTTATCTTCAACAAGTTTCAATATAGGTACAGAAATGTTGTGAATGTTATTTTTTGTATTTTTTAATTTACCAATAAATAATATTCTGGACCTCAGTAGAGGTCGCAGGAACAAAAGAAAATGAGTTTAGTGGGCTGGGTGGCATATATTCTAGAGGTGAGTGATCATTATTTATTAATTGTGAGCGAAGCTTACCCGCTGTTGAAGGAAAATGTGCATTTAAAGAGTCTGCAATAGCAGTATCATCAGTAATTTCTTTATTATCAACATTTAATTTCTCTATTGAATTTTTCTTAATTTGTTTTCCGAGAAGATTGTTTATGGTTGTCCAAGTGTTTTTCATGTCTCCTTTATGTTTGGAAAATTGATTGTTATAATAGTTATATTTTGCAATTTTGATTATTTTAGTTAATTTGTTTCTGTATTGAGAATATTGTATTTTAGGAATTTTGCTCTGCAATTGCAATTTGAATAATTTATCTCTGTTCTTTATTGAAGTGATAATTCCTGGAGTGATCCATGGATTTGCGACACTTTTGGGCGAAACTGTTTTTCTCCTTAAAGGAAAGCAAATATTAAAAATATGGAATAAGGTGTCACAGAAGAATTGAACAATTCGCTCATTCACCAGGCCTAGAGGCAAGGTCCCTCAACATTGTCTGTGTGTGAAGACAGACCAATACACGGAGCTGCTACGAGGCTGCGCGGTATATATATACACACACTTGTATATATGATGAAAAGCACCATCACACGAAAGCGCTTGAACACCATTCGATGTTTCCTTTTACTTCGTGGTGCCTTTAATCATAAACATTATTCACGTGTTACTTTCGTGAGATAATTTTCATATATATATATATATATATATATATATATATATATGTGATGTAGGTCACATCCGCATCCGCATCCGCATCCGCGGAACATCCGCGCATTTTCTCGCATCCGCATCCGCACCCACATCCGCACTTTGGACTGCGGATGTCGTGCGGATGTGGACCGTTGAGATAAAATGTCATTAATAAGCGGTAATTATCAAATTCTACTATATTAATAGAACTAGTTCATTGTGCGCAAAAGTGATGCAAGCGACAAGACGAGAGGCTGTTCTTGTATGAAGTTACTCTCTTGCAACCTACTTAGATCCACGTTACAAAGCTAAGTTATTTTCACCTAGTACATTAGAACGAGTTAAATCATCACTTGGCAAAGCAGTTGAAGAGCTTCAATCTCTTGAATCTGTCGCTTCGCCACCCACCAAAAGAATAAAAGTTTCAGTGACAGAACCAACACCTTCAACAAGCAAATCTATCACAGAATCTGTCTCTCAGTTTCTTGAGTCAAGCAGCAATGACGAGACCTACGCGATGTCAAAAGATGTAGTAAAAATGATCGAGAGCTATCACCAAGAAAAACGCCTGGCTGCATGTGACAATCCTATTAGTTGGTGGAAAAATACGCAGAATATCTATCCATACTTGAGTAAACTTGCAAGGAAACATTTAGCCTGTCCTCCAACAAACGTACCAAGCGAGAGATTATTTAGCAGTGCTGGATTAATATATGATGAAAAGAGAAACAGACTGGCAGCAGAAAAGGCAGAAAAATTAATGTTCCTTAAGCATAACCTTCCTATAATTAAGTTTGAACATTAAACGATGAACATCTTAGTTTACTTTATTTTAATTACTCATTTATAAATATGCCTAATAAAACTTTAAACTTAATATAAATAGTTATCAAGCTAATTAAAGATCTCTTTCTATACGGGTGGAGGTTGGGGAAAGAGGTCGGTGGGGGTGCATTTGAGTTGGGTTCACGTCCCGCATCCTGGTAATACAATTATGGTTTCTAATTGTGGCTGAAACTCGACAAAATATAACGAATTTATTTGCAGACGAATTCACTAATTGATTTCTATATTAGTTAGATGCTTGATATTATTTTATATGTTCAGAGAAAAGTACAGCAATTATTGTACAATTAATCAATTATACTACATTATAGCTACAGCTCTCTCTATATAATAACTTATTATATACGTTAAACACAACAAATCTCGAATATATCCTAAAAAATAACGAAAATGTAGACATCCGCATCCGCATCCGCATCCGCGGATGTTGAAATCAAACATCCTCATCCGCATCCGCATCCGCGGATGTGAAAAAAATGACATCCGCTACATCACTACTAATTATAAGCCATAAAAAAATTCAATAAGATTAAACATGTACGAAATACTTCTCAAACTTTGAGTTTTAAACATTGTGCTTCAAGGCATCATTCAGCTTCCACAACACCCGTCCACAAACATACACACACATACACACACACACACACAACACACACACACACACATTAGCTTTCTGAGTCTGGTTCGGGGTCTGTGAACGTCGCCAAAGGTACACCTTTCTTAGTGCACAAATTATTGTACAAATGACATATTCATACTAAATACACTTTGTTGCGAATAGCATTAGAACAAGTAAAGTTAAAACAAGGTTTATACATTAGAAGTAGGGATAAAATATGGGATGTACACCTCCATGCCCGAGAGAATAAAATCTCTGATGCGGTCAGCACATCCAGAAGGGCCCCGGCCACGGATGCAGTAAGCATTCCATAGGAAATCACAGAAGTACTGCCTGAGGGCGCCCTAATAGCCGTATTGGAGCGATAAGAGAGGAAACAGCTATAAGATTGTGATCGGTGGTCCCCAACGAAGAGAAAAGTTTCACAGAGTAAGAAGAAGGATGAGAGGTAATAAATAAATCCAGAATGTTGGGCCTATCTCTAATGCAACTGGGGATACGAGTAGGGTAATCTGCTGCAGGTCATTTAGGATAGAAAAGTTGTAAGCTAGTTCACCAGAGTTGACAATGAAATGGAAGGAGGGGTACACTCTTACTTTTATTATACAGGGTGTCCCTAAAGTCTGGACACATAGGAAATATCACTAACTATAACTAACTATATGTTATTATTATTATTATTATTATTATTATTATTATTATTATTATCTTAAATTCATGCAACTGAGGCCTAAGGTAGGCCCACATCGAATCAGCAACCCTGAGGTAGGACCAAATAGGACCTCCAAGTCCATAACTTATGGACTTGGAGGTCCTATTTGGTCCTACCTCAGGGTTGCTGATTCGATGTGGGTCTACCTTAGGCCTCAGTTGCATGAATTTAAGATAATAATAATAATAATAATAATAATAATAATAATAACATATAGTTAGTTATAGTTAGTGATATTTCCTATGTGTCCAGACTTTAGGGACACCCTGTATATAAATGACCTTCGACGTTCATCTGATATACTGACCTTCATAATGTTTGCAGAAGATACAACTGTCTCTTTTTCTTGCATAGGTGTTAATTCAGCTAAGAATATATTTCATTCAGAATTCATCAGGGTAATGAAATGGTTGACCACCAATAAACTCTTCCTAAATACCAGTAAAACAAATTTCATGATTTTACTAATAAAAGAAATGTATATCTTGATGAACTTAATGTTAATGAAATCGCCATAAAGGAGTGTACTGTAACAAAATTTGTTGGTGTAATGCTAGATAAGAATTTGCAATGGAGTGATCATGTAAATTATATCGTGAAAAAGATTTCAAGGAGCGTTGCTGTAATGTTTAAACTTAGAAATGTAGTCCCTAAACAAGTTTTATTGACTCTTTATCATACTCTTGTCTTTCTTATATAACATACTGCACTCTTGTTTGGGGAAACTCCGCTAACAACGCATTAAATGGTATCTTTGTCGAAAAACGAGCAATAAGGTTATTATCTGATGTTGATTTCCTTGATCACTCGAGTGCATTATTTAAAGAGCTAAACCTACTAAAGCTCAACGGTATAACCAAACTAGCACATTTTATTTTTATTTACAAGTGTAAAAACAAAATCATTAATTTGCAATGGGTAAAAAGATATTTTGTAACTCATCAAGAAATCCACTCGTATCAGACCAGAAATAGATCAAAGCTTGTTATACCTCAATTTAGATTGTCTTCATCTCAAAAACTACCCATTTTCATTGGATTGAAACTATGGAATGACTTGCATGCCGATATACAAAATATTGTGAATGTAAATTTGTTTAAAACTAAGTTGAAATCCCGATTAATAATGGCATACTAACAAAAATCTATGATTAATGTCCACTAATATTGTTTAATATTGTAATACATGTTTTAACTATTAATAATGCTTATTTACTTATTTATTTATTATTAATAATTAAGAACAACTAGCTGCTTATTTTTAATAAGAGCCCAGTAAAGCATAAAGCTTAAGGGCCAAATTAAATAAATAAATAGTCGAGCTTCAAAATTATTCATGTCATTGTAAATTGAAAAAATGTATTTATTTTATTATTATTAATAAAGGTTTTTCTCTAAAGGTTATTCTATAAAAAAAACTGGTGGCGACAGATACAGATCAACCAAGAAAAATCCCGGCAGAAACGTCTTAATGGACTTCGAGTTCACGGAAGGAGATGTAACTTCGGCCTTATCACAGATGCGAGACAATTCAGCGCCAGGGCCTGAAACATGGAGTGCCACATTTCTGAAGGAATGCAAAGAGAGTATTGCAAAACCGCTATACTTACTATGGAGGAAATCACTCGACACAGGACAAATTCCACTCCCCTTAAAGAACGCGAACATTGCCCCCTATTTAAAGGTGGTAACAGAGCAATGCCCAAAAATTATCGGCCAGTGGCTCTCACCTCACACCTTATAAAGTGTTTTGAACGTATAATTAGAGGCAAAACTACCTACTACCTACAAGAAAAAGACTTATACAACCCAAATCAACATGGCTTCAGGGCGGGAAGATCATGCCTGTCACAGCTACTAGACCACCAGGAGAAAATATTATGAACATTGTGTCGAGGACAATAATTTGATATAATATATACGGACTTTGCTAAAGTCTTCGATAAATGTGACCATGGAATCATAGCACACAAACTTAAGGATACAGAAATTACTGGAAAACTAGGAAGGTGGATATTTAATTTCTTGACGCAAAGAACGCAAAGAGTGGTGGTAAAAGGAGTTAAATCGGGAGTCTCGGAAATCGTGAGTTCTGTCCCACAAGGGACAGTATTAGCTCCCTTGTTCATAATAATGAATGCAGATATTAAGGACAGTATTGTATCATGCTTCGCAGATGACACAAAGATATGTAAGGAAATATTGAACGAAGATGACATAAGAAAATTACAAAACGACATTGAAACATGATTCCAGTGGGCAGAAGACAATATGAAGTTGAACGAAGAAAAATTCCAACTTCTAAGATATGGTAATAACAAAGAGCTACAGAAAAATGCGTACAAAACTCCGCAAGCCAAACAGATAACACCAAATCCAAAGCAGGGCCGTTTCTTGGCAAAAGCAGACTAAGCGGCCGCTTAGGGCCCCGCTGCTACTAGGGGGCCCCTAGACAGGCTCCCAGGTCATAGCTCAGTGGGCAAGAACAGGAATATAGCTGAAGTTATTATTAATATTATTGTTATTATTATTATTATCCTTATTATTATTATTGTCGTATTAATTAAAGTTTTTGTATGAGACAAATGTGATGAAACGGAGACAAACGAAACGTTTTGGTCGTTATGTGTAAATAACTATTGTGATATCTTATTTCTATATTATTTAACTTTATTCTTACTATATGCTTATACTTTCCTAAATGCTTAATTTTTCTAGTATTGTAAAACATTATTATTATTATTATTATCAATAATATTATTATTATTATCATCATCATCATCATTATCATGATTATTATTATTTATCAGATTAGTTGTGATTAACTAGATGTGACTTCGTGCATCTTGGAAAATGAAACGACATTTTCCATCAGGAGCTGAAAAACGGAAAAAGAAGAAAATAGAGGAGGAGAAGCTTTCCAGTAGCACAGGTGAGATGTGCCATTTGTGTATTCTTATGATTACAGTTCAGGCAACTAGGTTAAGTAGACCATGAAGCTAGGCAAGTGCTCAGGAATCGTGTAGAGTAAGCTAGTCTCTGTAATATTTATAATATTTCGAAATGTGAAATTTAATGGATCACATCACCTCACCTCAAGATAAGAAAGAGTATTTCAGCAAAATCTAACAGAATATGTAATGTTATGTTCTTCTCAGGAGCACTACTGAAGTATTTTGAAAAGCCATCCTGAGCAAAAAGCCTGATAAGCATCATGAGCTAACAGCAGGACCATCCTCTATGCAACCTCAAACACCAATAGAAGTAGACCCTGATGAACCAACAAGTGGCCCTTCTTCTGTTCAGCTTCAAACACCACACACAGGCATTTCTACTGAGCAACAAGAAGCAAGATCTGCTCCACCGCTTGATCCGTATGACTGGCCAGTTGTCCTGTCCTTCATTCATCAGAAGCAACTGGAGGAACTATACCCCAATCTCTGGGTTGCACTAAGAATTGCCTGCACTCTACCTGTGACAGTAGCGTCAGCCGAGAGGAGCTTCTCTAAGATGAAGCTAATCAAGAACTACCTCAGATCATCAATGCCGCAGGATCGCCTCAGGGGCCTTGGCATCATAAGCATCAACCAGGACTTTGGCAGGGAGATTTCATATGATGATGTTATTGATGATTTCGCCCAGAAAAAATCTAGGAGGCAAAACTTTTGAAGATACAAACTGTTCTGTATAACTGTTAGCTATTACATGATTGTATCGTAGAGTTAGTAATTGTTTGGTAGTTGATAATTGCATTATTTTTTTATACATAGTTCTGTGTCATTTATTCTAAATAATGTATAAGCTAATTTTCAGGAATTTCATGAAGAGTATTTTTTCTGTTTGTCTTCTGAAAGTACATATTTGTTGTTTTGGACATAAATGTTTCATTAAAATTGTTTCATAATTGTTTTTTATTAAGACAGTCATTTTTTGTATGTGTGCTGAGGTGATGTAGTAAGGCGTGAGTTGGTGGATGGAGGGGTGGGGCCTCAAATGAGTATACTGCTTAGGGCCCCCTAATGGCTAGAAACGGCCCTGTCCACAAGTCAGGGATCTTGGAGTAATAATGTCATTGGATGCAGAATTCAGAGAGTACTATAAAATCAAAATCACAACGGATAGAAAAATAATGGGAATCATCTGGAGGAGCTTCCGCAGCAGAAAAGCAAACATCATGCTCAAATTATGGAAGAGTCTAGTGAGTCCAGGGGTCACCAACCCTTTTTTTGTTCACCGCCCGCTTTTACGATTTTTTGAAAATTAAAAAAGCTTATCGCCCACCTTAGATCAAAAAGAATAAATGAACATAATCGATAAAATAAATAATGAAATAAATGTTTAATTACCTTTAATGTGAGCCCACTAGTGGGCGCTACCGCCCAGGTTGGAGACCCCTGGACTCTAGTCCTACCAATAATTGAGTATTGCTCAGTACTCACAAGCCCACACAGAAAAAGAGACATTGCGAACATTGAAGCTATACAAAGGACTTTTACGTCTAAGATAGAGGAAACGGAAGGTGAAGACTACTGGTCTCGACTACAATCCCTGGAACTCTACTCTCTTGAAAGAAGGTGCGAGCGGTACACAATAATATACTTATGGAAAATACTGAGGGCTCTGTCCCTAACCTCAGAAATGAAATAGAAACAAACTGGAATGAGAGAAGAGGCAGATTTTGTACGGTCCCAGCTGCGGTGGGACAAGGGGCCATGAAAACGAGGATGGAAAATACCCTCAGAATACGGGGCCCAAAGCTTTTCAATGTCCTTCCAAAAGAAGTGAGGAATCTCTAGCACACCGACCTGAATAACTTCAAGAACAAGCTGGACAGATTCTTGTGCAAAGTCCCTGACCAGCCATGCGTGGCTGACTATTGAGGGCAGGAGGAGATCAGACAACAACTCCATCCTTCATCAAGTTCCGCAAATAAGGCGGGATGCTGCAGAGGGGTCGACCGCAGGTCGATTCTGAACCGTCGTTCAAACTCAACAAAAGTAAGTGTGTGTATATATATATATTAATATATATATATAATTATATATACACTGTATATACACGAGATTTACATTACAAGATAAGATAGCAGTAAACAGAGCAAAAAGAATAATTGTGCAGATACTGAGAACCTCTAAACGAGGGATAGGAATGTAACGACTACTCTATTGAAATAGCCGATCATAAACATGTTGGGATACTGTTCGATCCTAACATGTCCATATAAAAAAGATAACATTAGATAGACGGGTTCAGAGAAGCTTCACAGCCAAGATCAAAGTGCGCAAAGAAATAAATTACTGGGAAAGGAATTAGTCCTATTATTCACTGGAAGGAAAAAGGGAGCGATACATCATTATTCATATTTGGAAATAATGGAGAAACTAGTCCCTATTCTTACTCTGAACCCTATAACCCGACAAAAATCAGTGGAAAGTAGAAAAGGAAGAATGTGCCATCCCCAAAATTAAAGGTTAGTCAGGGAACATCACAATCCTGAAGGAAAATAGTCTTGTTGCGAGAGGACAAATACTGTTTAAACAGATGCCCAAGGAGCTATGGAACACGAGTGGCGCGGCGACAGACATCTTCAAAAGAAGATTAGACGTCTGGCTTAGAACAAACCCTGATAAGCCGTGGATAACGGGTTATGTGAGATGGAGTGTATAAAACTATCTACTTCACCGATCCATCTCGGAAGGACGGCCGACAAACTTGGTATTCGTGAAATGTGGAATCAGCGCACACAACGTTCAAAAGGTTTAAAAGGAAGGAATATATATATATATATATATATATATATATAATATATATATATATATATATATATACACAGTATATATACATATATATATATATACACATATATACACACATATACACATATATATATATATATATATAATATATATATATATATATATATATATATGTAGAGAGAGAGAGAGAGATTAAACAATGTTTAGTGGTCTGTCAGTAACTTCAGGTTGGAGAGATGTGAAGGGCATGAGGATCCACTGCACATTAGGGTGTGTCAATTTTGGGGGTGAAATGACTAAATTGAAAATCATGTGATTTGGTAGCAATTTAACGTAATCATTTGGCATACAAAATAATATCCTTGCTTCAAAAACAGTAAAAAATAACTCCTACCTACATCAATTTTAATTCAAATATTCCATTTTTCGGAAATTCGTAACAAAATAACAAATGTGCGCAAACATCCTATCAACATTTAAAGTGGCAATAAAATATCATTCAGAGTCTTTCTTTGAAAGTAACCAATCCAGTCATGTCCTTTTTGCTGCGGTTCCTTGACATCAGCATTCGGCTTGCTACTTGCGCTTTGATGTAGCCTTCTCGTCTCTCGTGACTGTAAACTTGACTAGCTTCTTCTGTGACCATTTTCACACATCTCTCCACACTCTGAGTGTGAGAAGGCCACTTTGGCACTTGCATTGGGGCCTCTTTAAGTTGTGTTAAATCTTTGTTTGTTATACGTGTTGTCAGTGGTGGCTCCAAAACTTCCGAACTCAAGTTAACTAATTATGACAATTTCGTGGCATTGACGTTTATCGGAGGTACCTTCCTTGTCTGAACAGAGCAGTCTCCCAGCTGGTCATCATCTAGTGATGTTCCTCTAAGCTTTAGAATGATTTCCACAGCCTCAGTTCGCTCTTTGGTACATTGGCTGCAGAGTATTGCTTGCAAAACTGCCTCTGGCCTAGCATACCAAGCGGACCTTCTCACCACAGGTAACACGATGCCCACCACTACTTTCCTTTAGGTTCTCAGTAGCTGTAATTGAAACAAGATGTGGTTGGGCCCCTCCATCCACATTGGATTAAGTTTTACATTGAACCAGTGAGGAAGATAAAACCCAATAATAAATTCAACAATCAACATCAAATTCTGGCAAGGGCAATGTTTGAGATGTCTTTAGTGTTGTATTTCATTCTCTTCGGCGAAGGTTCAGATGGCATTTTGGAGCTATCATCTGATATTGCTTCTTTCTGTTCATCTGAAGAGCTTTCAAAGAAGTGAGAAACCTCTTGATAGAGCTCTTCATCTCTTTGGGTGGCTTCTTCACTCTTCTTTTTCTTCATTTCTTCCCTCTCTCGGATTTTCTCTTTTTTCTTAGCAATAACAATCTGTTTTTTGGTTTCCGAATAATCTGCCGGACCAATCTGCATACTTCCTTGGCCTCTGCCTTTGTTCTCTGCGCCTTTATGAAAGCCAGCTCCAAAACAGGGATCTTCTCACGAGGACAGCGACAATCAATGTGAGGGTGAGGTTCTCTTCTGCATGAGGGAGAACAATTGACTTCAGAACACAACTCTATGGGACACTGGCAGTTAAAAATGTCAAGAAGAGTATCAAGTGTGTGCAGAAATTTATTTTTCTTTGCTAGTTTTCCTTTACCAAGTGATGTCTCAACTGCTTTGTGCCACAACTTTGTTAATTTTAGCTCAGTAGTTCTATACTGATTGAGTACAGGTGGTTTGAATAACACATTAGCTTTTTTCCACTGATGCAAAAGAGGGGGAATCATGTCCCTTATGAGCTCTTTCTCTGTGTAGTTCCTTCTATCCTTTGTATTTTGTTCACGAAGGAGTAACCCTAGTCTCAGCATGTCTCGCACTGTTGGTAGTTCTGATACGGGAAGCTCCTTGCCTGTACCGACTAACAGGCTCAAGTGGCATGACGACTGACCTCTTGTCTTCAATTTTGGCATCTTAGGAATATCTGAAAAGAAAGAAAAACTTTAAAGTATTTTATATCAATTACGATGTTTCAAAGTTTAGTCATTCGATTTTTAAAATTCAATAAAAAAATATTTCATGGGATTACAACATAATTAGACAGAAGAATATGATGATAATAAATAATTGTAATAATCAATAATCCATACTTACAGTTAAACTGTAGTATTCGTCTAGTAGAATAACTATGAAGTAGGTACAAGAGCAATAACAGCAAACCACCGTCTATGACATCTAAGAGGCAACTGAGGACTGAAGTGAGGGACAGTTCTATTCATGTTGTGACTTGTACATTGTACAACAACTATATGACCTTTAAACACTCCATATGCGATCAGTGGGATAATTCTGTGACAGATGACTAGTTAATCAATTTATGTCCTATTATTTAGTAAAAGAGTCAATTTCTGAAACTTTAAGGTAAAATTGATGTAGGTAAGGATTATTTTATTTCATTTTGGTTGGCCAAGTTCAAGTTTTGACATGAAAAGACACTATATTTGCACTACCAAAATTGATTTGAAAAAAGTTGACAAAATTGACACACCCTACTGCACATATGTGAGAAATAACCAGACAGTGGGAATTTCTTGTAGTTAATGGGAAAAGTTGCAAGCTGGTACAAGTATAAAGTTTCAGAGACAAGACATATAGGCAAATGGGGAGATCTTATTCTGCAAATGAAGTGAAACATTGAAATTGAAAGAGAGAAATAATGACGATCCTGAAAAATATCTCTGACATGGTTCTAAAACAGTCTACCTAGCCTTTATTTTATACCTGAAAGGCTACTTTGCCAGAACTTCATTGCACCGGGATACCAAACCTGTACTGTATAGTGAAGTATAGATGATAATTCCCTCATTTAAAATAATAATGACTCAGAATATATATAATATATATTATGCAATCGTTTAAATGTGTTTTAATTAGTTGAAGCGGTTTCAGGCCACCTTAGACCTACAGTTTAATGTGGAATCCGAACCACCACAACGTCTTAACCACTAGGTCGCCCAGGGTACCCATTTATCTACCATGGGTACCCTGGTTGACCTCGTGGTTAAGACGCTGGGTTGCTGGTGGTTCGGATTCCACATTAAACTGTAGGTCTAAGGAGGCTTGAAAAGCTTGATCTAATTAAAACGAATTTAAACGAATTTATATATATATATATATATATATATATATATATAATATATATTCTGAGTCATTATTATTTAAAATGAGGGAATTATCATCTATACTTCACTATACACGACAGGTTTGGTATCCCGGTGCAATGAAGGTCTAGCAAAGTAGCCTTTCAGGTATAAAATAAAGGCTAGGTAGACTGTTTTAGAAGCATGTCAGAGATATTTTTCAGGATCGTCATTAATTCTCTCTTTCAATTTCAATAAGTTTCACTTCATTTGCAGAATAAAATCTCCCCATTTGCCTATATGTCTTGTCTCTGAAACTTTATACTTGTACCAGCTTGCAACTTTTCCCAGTAACTATAGGGTGATCCAGAGAAATGGGACCCAAAAGAAACCCCTGTAACTCTTAAAGTAACTTATAAGTCCTTTTATAAAATCATACGCATCATTCGAAAGAGGATAGTTACAAGTTTGTACAGGATTGTATAGGTTTTGACAATACAAGACAAGATAAGATACAAAACAAAATAAAGTGTTAGTTAAAACTAACCCTTCAAGATGACTGCATGGACTGTGGAACAGCTGCGTTTCATAACTGAGCAATATTATGAGCATGGAAGAAGTGTAGTTTCAGCTTAAAGATCTTTCAAGACAAATTTTCAGATGTCAAAATCACCTTCTAAGAAAGTAATCCGTCGGTGTGTCAGAAATTTTTCCCTAACTGGCAGCATTGGAAAAAGAAAACCAACTGGAAGAGTGCGCACAGCAAGGATAGACGAGTTCATTAACAGAACTCATGAAATCGTACAGGATAATCCTAACATAAGCATCAGACGTGCTTCTCAGCTGTTAGGAGTTGGATATGGAACAACACACCGTATATTCAAGCAAAATTTAATGCTCTTTCCATATAAAATTCAAACAGTGCAACAACTAAACGATGGAGATTTCGCACGAAGACGACAATTCTGTCAATGGATCCAACAGAAGGTAAATGACACCACCAATTTTCTAGCAACTTTGATTATGTCAGACAAAGCCCATTTTCACTTGAATGGAACTGTAAACAAACAAAATTGTCGTTTCTGGGCAACAGAAAATCCATTGAATATTACCGAAGTCCCGTTGATAGTCAGCGTGTAACTGTTTGGTGTGGTCTTACTGCATCTCAGATCATAGGGCCGTACTTTTTCGAGGATTCCACCGGAAACACGGTCACTGTAAATGGTGATCGCTACGAAAAAATGTTGACCGATTTCCTTATTCCTAAATTAAGAGATCTTTGTCTAGAAAACCACTGGTTCCAACAAGACGGAGCTACCTGCCATACCACGAGGAACTTCATGGCAGTTTTGCGTCAAACGTTTCCAGGCGAGTTAATCTCAAGATTTGGAGACGTTGAATGGCCCGCAAGGTCTCCGGATTTTTCTCCCTTAGATTATTATCTCTGGGGATATTTAAAGAGTAGGGTCTACAGAAATAACCCAACGACCTTGCAAGAATTGAAGGCCGCCATCACAAATGAGATACAGGCCATACCACCGCACATTCTTGCAAAAGTGATGCAGAACTTACAAGCGAGAACACTGGAATGCTTGGCAACTAATGGAGCACATTTGAAAGGAGTCATTTTAAAAAAATAAATATTTCATAATAAACTTGTAACTCTACTCTTTCGAATGATATATAGTTTTTATGAAAGGAATTAAATATTAAGAATATTTGGCTTTTTTTTATGGGTCCCATTTATCTGGATCACCCAGTACAAGGAATTCCCACTGTCTGTTTATTTCTCACATATGTGCAGTGGATCCTCATCCCCTCCGCACCTCTCCAACCTGAAGTTACTGACAGACCACTAAACATTGTTTAATCTCTCTCTCTCTCTCTCTCTCTCTCTCTCTCTCTCTCTCTCTCTCTCTCTCTCTCATCTCTCTCTCTCTATATATATATATATATATATATATATACTGTATATATATATATATATATTTCCTTCCTTTTAAACCTTTTGAAAGCTGTGTGCGCTGATTCCACATTTCACGAATACGAAGTTTGTCGGCCGTCCTTCTGAGATGGACCGGTGAAGTAGATAGTTTTATACACTCCATCTCACATAACCCGTTATCCACGGATCATCTGGGTTTGTTCTGAGCCAGACGTCTAATCTTCTTTTGAAGATGTCTGTCGCCACACCACTCGTGTTCCATAGCTTCTTGGGCATCTGTTTAAACAGTCTTTGTCCTCTCGCAACAAGACTATTTTCCTTCAGGATTGTGGATGTTCCTTGACTAACCTTTAATTTTGGGGATGGCACATTCTTCCTTTTCTACTTTCCACTGATTTTTGTCGGGTTATAGGGTTCAGAGTAAGAATAGGGACTAGTTTCTCCATTATTTCCAAGTGTAAATAATGATGTATCGCTCCCTTTTTCCTTCCAGTGAATAATAGGACTAATTCCTTTCCCAGTAATTTATTTCTTTGCGTACTTTGATCTTGGCTGTGAAGCTTCTCTGAACCCGTCTATCTAATGTTGTCTTTTTTATATGGACATGTTACGATCGGACAGTATCCCAACATGGTTATGATCGGCTATTTCAATAGAGTAGTCGTTACATTCCTATCCCTCGTTTAGAGGTTCTCAGTATCTGCACAATTATTCTTTTTGCTCTGTTTACTTCTGTCTTATCTTGTGATGTAAATCTCGTCTATATACAGTATATATATATATATTATATATATATATATATATATATATATATATATATATATATATATATATGTTCGTCACCACTTTTGGCTCTCATCCCATTTCATTGTCAACCCTGGTGAACTACAGTAGCTTACAACTTTTCTATCCTAAATGACCTGCAGCAGATTACCCTACTCGTATCCCCAGTTGCATTAGAGATAGGCCCAACATTCTGGATTTATTTATTACCTCTCATCCTTCTTCTTACTCTGTGAAACTTTTCTCTTCGTTGGGGACCACCGATCACAATCTTATAGCTGTTTCCTCTCTTATCGCTCCAATACGGCTTTTAGATCCTCCAAGAGGAGGCGCCTTTGGTCCCTTCAGCACCACTATTAGGGCGCCCTTAGGCAGTACTTCTGTGATTTCCTATGGAATGCTTACTGGATCCGTGGCCGGGGCCTTTCTGGATGTGCTGAGCGCATCAGAGATTTTATTCTCTCGGGCATGGAGGTGTACATCCCATATTTTATCTCTACTTCTAATGTATAAACCTTGTTTTAACTTTACTTGTTCTAATGCTATTCGCAACAAAGTGTATTCAGTATGAATATGTCATTTGTACAATAATTTGTGCACTAAGAAAGGTGTACCTTTGGCGAGGTTCACAGACCCCGAACCAGACTCAGAAAGCTAATGTGTGTGTGTGTGTGTGTGTGTGTGTGGTGTGTTTGTGTGTGTGTGTGTGTGTGTGTAGGGAAAAACAGAAAGAATCGCGAAAATAGGTTGATAAAATATCATTCATATATTCGCATTTTAAAAACTCGAGGAGGCCCGGCCTCCCATGCCTCCTCTGAAAAGCCGTCTCTGCCGATATGTGAAGATTGGGTATGCATAAATTTTATTCATAAAGTATTAGTATTACTATTTTCTTTGCTTTGCTAAGTTCTTTCTTTCTTTGGTGTATGTATATATGTGTGTATATAAATGATGCGGGCCGCTGCAGAGAGATCGTCTGTAGGTCGACCCTGAATCATCGTTCGAACTCACATAAACTATATTTATATATATACTTTATGTATCTCCTCGTTGATGTTCCGTGTGATGATCTCTCTTCACCCGAAGGTCAAGTTGGTGTTCCATCCCCTTGGCCTGACTTGGTTGAAGAGCGAGTTGGTTTCTTGTTTATTTTCGTTATCTGATTTTGTGTTTCGAATTTCACATCTTCGGTCATTATTACAGTTCGTGTGCTTTCATGCTTCTCTGATTTTCCACGTCTATCTGGGGTATAGTAGTATTAGGGCGGGTCGTACTCAGGTGACAACATGAATCTGAAGGAAATCCTACCATCAGGGGTGTCTAAATTATATGTCTTTACATGGGGAATTCAAATATGAGCTTATTTTTTGGATAGCATAAATCTAACCTACATCATTTTGTATTTCTAAATTGCCAATTTTACCATTTTGAACTCCTTTATAATATATTAAAAGATATAAGGTAAATCATTTATATTGACAAGGCCAAATCAACTTTACATATATTTATTAATAGGTGAACTGCATGTATATCACTGGATATAATTACAAAGATCATTCTCCTGACATCTTGAACTTTGCCAGGTTGCACAAATCCTGCTTTGACTCAGACTTGGACATCAGCTTCCTGCTGGTCTCCTGAGCCCTGATCCCTCCATCCCTCTTTTCCTGTGAGAAGTACTTAGCAGAAGCCTCAGTCACCATTTTAACAACCTCTCAATGCTTTATGTGTGGCAAGGCCAGTTGCGCACCTCCATGGGGGTGTTGATGAAGTTTTTCACCTCTGAGGTGCTTAGAGAGCAGGTGAGAGGTGGCTCTGACACACCTTCTGACCAGCTGATCAAGTCACCGATGCTGGAAGCATCACAATTGATGTCAGGTGTCCTTCTGCTCCTAACAGAGGAGTCCCCCAGCTGAGTGTCCGGGTCCCCCTCTCCCCTGTTGACCAGGATTCTCTCCACCCCTTCAATCCTCTCCTTCTGATCCTCAGAGCAGAGTAGTGTTTGGAGGATGACTTCCATCCACTGCCTTTTCAATGTCCTCACCTGTCTCTTGTGCTCTGGTAGATCAGGACCCCCTATTTGGTGGGGTCCCTTACTTCCAACCTTCTCTTTCTGTCCCTTGATGTAGGCAAGATCTTTCACAGGAATCTTTTTCTCTCTGCTGCAGGAACAGTTAATGTGGGCTTGGATAACACAGCCCTCACAGCCTCCCCCCTCACAACTGGTAATCTGACACTTGCAAGTCAAAATATCAAAGAACTTGTCTAACTTGACAATGAACCTCTCTTTGGCATCAAGTTTGCCCTTCCCAAGAGAAAACTTCACTGCCTGATTCCAGACCTCCTTGAACGTGGACATGATGGTCACTTTTTCATTGATAACAGGTGGCTTGAAAAGAGCATTAGCTTTGCTCCACTGACAAATCAGACCAGGGTAGATGTCACTCACCAGCTTGTCCACTGGGTAGTTCCTCCTGTCATCTTCACTTTGCTTCCTCAAGTAGATGCCATACCTCAGGATATCCCTCACAGTTGGCAGTTCAGACACCAACAGCTCCCGGCCAGTGCCAACAAGATTACTCAGATGAGAACTTGATTTCGTCCTTGTTCTGACTTGAGCCATTTTCTTAATGAGTTCACACTGAAATAAAAACAATAATACAACAGTTAAGTATCCACTACAGACAGGTATTAACTCTTTTCAGCGCAAAATTCTTGGTTAAAAAAAGAGCTGAAATGGGCAAGAACAAATTTATCGGCAAATGCTAAACACATTATGCTTTTTTGGTTTCAAAATGTTATAAAATGCTAATTTATCTGTTGCCTGTAATGCAAATAATTTGTTCATGTACTCTAAAAAAACTAAAGAAACACATCCTAAAAATATTCTTTAGAACATTGAAATAGGCCTCATACTGCTCAGTTGTACTAAAAATGAACCACCTAATTTTAGCTCAAATCAAAGTTGTTAATTAAATTTTGCTCAATGTATCACTATAATATGCGTAGAAATAGCTTTTCCTAAAATATAACAGAATAATACTCACATGTGAACAGTAACAAAAAAATATCAGTAGATAATCACTAAATCTATCCCCTCACTGCAAGCCGAGGTGGTAAAATAGCTTCATAAATCATGAGTCACTTCAAATATTTTACAAAACGTTTTAGAATGTTCTGAAACGTTACATTCTAGCCTCTGAGAAAGGTGGCTCAGAAAATGGCCTTATGCGCGCCAGAAAACCGTCAAAATATTTCATATACCAAACTGTATGATAATTACAATTAATGAATTACATTATATGTGTTTATATGAATTAGTTAGAACAATGCTCTATGAGAGATAACGTGAGCAGCCATGATAGAAAACGTGAGAAGACATATTCTGGGGTAACTACAATAGTAAAATAATCAACAATTTAATAATGATCAACTGCAAAATGATGTAGGTTAGGGTTATCAGAATTAAATATTTTCTTCAGAATTGTGTTCTATACACCAAAATATGTCATTTGAACACCCCTCTCCATTGATTAAAAAAAAAATGCATAGTATGACCCGCCCTAGTATAGTATGCAGTTTGTTTAAGTTCCTCATTTTTACCATATCTCAAGAGCTGAAATTTCTCGATGTTAAATGTCATGTTGTTGTCTTCTGACCATTTGTATATTTTATTCGTATCCCCCTGCAAGCCCTCCACTTCATTTACATCGCTTGATTTTTCTGGTGATCTTTGTATCGTTTGCAAAGGATGTTACTATACTTCTGGTGTTTACTTCACTGTCTATATCTGTTAGCATGATAATGAACAGGAGTGGGTCCCAGTACTTTACCTTGTGGTACTGAGCTACGTACTCCGATTCTGATGATGATATACCTTGAATTATGACGACCCGTAGACGCTCTCTGAGGAATCTGTAGATCCATTTTCTCACTTTGCCTGATATTCCCATATATTTCATTTTTGTGCTATTATACCATGAACACATTTGTCGAAAGCTTTAGCAAAACCCGTGTATATGACATCGTAGTTGTCATTGTCTTCCAGTGCATCTAGGATATTGATATAGTGCTCTATTAGTTGTGATAGGCATGATCCACCTGTTCGGAATCCGTGCTGATTTTCGGCGAATGTTTCCAGTGTCTCCAAGAAAGCGAAGATTTTCTCTCTAACTATTCATTCAATTACTTTGATGAGGTGGGTCGCCAATGACACTGGTTCTTTGCTTGAGATCTACTCCGTCCTTTATATATATACGGGCAATGTTTGCTCTTTTCAAGATGCTCGATATTTCCTCAGTGTTTATGGATGTTCTCCATATACAGTACCAAGATGTAGCTATTTCATATTTACAATTTTTAATCAATAATGCGTTCCAATTGTCCGGACTTGCAACTGAATGCGATTTCACTTGCCTTATAGCTCCCGTTACATCTTCTGGGGTAAAATCAAAGCCTGTTATACACTCTCCTTCCAATTTTTCTTCAAAAAATGCATTTATGTCGGGGTATCGCATTGTCGCTTTTTGGGTACGGAAAACTCACTCATACAGGGCTCTCATTGTTTCAGAGATTTCTTTTAGGTCGTCATTTATCATATTTCATTATTTCTCTTCCTTAAGATCCCGATGGCTTCGCAAGTTTTTGTTTCCCTTTTCGCATAAAGTAATTTGGATTTTTCATTTATTGCTTATATACTGTACATCTGAAAATTATCTCACGAAAGTAACACGTGAATAATGTTTATGATTAAAAGAACCACGAAGAAAAAGGAAACACCGAATGGTGTTCAAGCGCTTTCGTGTAATGGTTCTTTTCATATATATATATATCCCTAGAACACTGAACATGGGTATAATATACCCGAACGCCATGACGTCACGCGCATTACGTGGTGTTCCCGTGGAGGCAGGCAGCTGGTATCCATAGTAGCTTCAGTCTGTCCCGAGCCCTGACAGAGGTAGGTCATGTCGCTCCGCTCCGCGCCCTGGAATTTTCTATAATCATGTGATCGGGTACGGTATACCCGAGTTCAGTGATAATAGTAAAAGAAAAAATCGGGTATATTATACCCGAGTTCAGTGTTAGTGTACAAAGTGGAGTGTACTAATTATTTATTTTCCATTTCAGGCTGTGAATAGTATTTCAGATAAACTATTATACCATTAGTGAGTTTATCCTGACCATAAATGGCTTCCCATTACCATAAAAATCCAACTGAGGGAAGTGGGTACTATTCTTTTTGGACTCAATAGTGACGAAGAAAGTGATGTGTTAGAACATGAAGAGCTTTATGATAGTGATGATGTTGACTTTGTGGCTAACCCAGAGGATATGAGTAGTGGCATAGAAACTAGTGACTCTGACACAGACCAAGCACCCCGTCGCAGGCAGAGAAAGGAGCACGTGGTCGGACTGGTAGGACTAGGCGTCCACCTCCTACCGCCTCGCCTGCTACCCCTGCTGCTGACCCTGCCACCCCTGCTGCTGGCCCTTCTGCTAACCCTGCTGCTGGCCCTTCTGCTTACCCTCCTGCTGGTTGCCCTTCTTCCTACCCTGCTGCTGGCCCTTCTGCTTACTCAGATGACCCTGATGAACCCTGCTGCTATCACCCCTGCTGCTGCACGTCCTCCTGCTTCTGCTCCTCCTCCTGCTCGCCGGGGACGACGACGACGCCGTGATGAGGATGAGGACCTGCTTGTTACTTTTCCCACGACAACAGTGAAAAGTAAATCAGGCTTTGTGTGGCACACAAGGCCGCAGGTCTCCGCAGCAACACGAACAGCAGCAAGGAACATTATTCCACCATTCACGCCCGGTCCCCACCCAAGCAGCTGCTCAGGCCACCGCCCAGCAGTGCTTCAAGCTATTTTTGTCTGATGATATCATAAATGAAATGTGGAATGGACCAATCAGAAGATTGATGTTGTAGCCATCAAGTACAAGAAGAAAACATCCACTGTGCAGAGGACAACAGCAGCAGAGATACGTGCCCTGCTAGGTGTGTTGGTGTTTAGTGGGTACAGGCGTGACAACCACCTGTCTACAAATGAATTGTGGTGCCCTGTTTCGGGGGCTCCATTCTACAGGGCAGCTATGTCGGAGGTTAGATTTACATTCCTGTTGACCTGCCTACGATTTGATGACGCAAACACACGGGAAGAGAGGCGGGCCGACGACAAATTAGCCCCAATCAGGAGTGTGTGGGACAAGTTTTTGGCTACTGTGAGGAAACACTACACGCCCAACGAGACCCTCACTGTAGATGAACAGTTGCTGGCTTTCAGGGGTAAATGCCCCTTTAGAATATATATACCAAATAAGCCAGCAAAATATGGAATAAACTTGTCTTGGCAAATGACGTCAAGAGTAAGTACCTGTTGACAGGTATTCCTTACCTGGGGAAACAGGGAACTCGCCAAGAGATGGACTGCAGCTAGGCCATATGTTTACGAAAGAACTTACACGACCCTACAACCACACAACCGCAACGTCACCACCGACAACTGGTTACATCTGTGCCACTAATACACGACCTTCTCCATAACTGTGGCATGACACTGGTGGGCACAGTGAAGGGGAATAAGAAGGAAGTACCAGATGCGGTGAAAGATAAGGTGACCCGCACGCCAGGTAGCACCGCCTTCCTCTTCACCAAGGACATGACGCTCGTGTCCTACGTGCCAGACACGACCACAAAAACGAAGAATGTCCTCCTGATGTCGTCGATGCACACGCAGCCGACTATGAATGAAAATGGAAAGCCAGAGATTATTCAGTTTTATAATGAGACAAAAGGAGGAGTCGACACGTTCGACCAAATGTGTCCCACGTACAGCTGCAGCAGGAAAACGAAAGGTGGCCGCTGTGTCTCTTCTTTGGCATTATAAATGCAGCTGTTATAAATTCCTGGCTTATCCACAAGGACAACGCTGGCAGGGTAGGAGGCATCCAGCTGAAAAGGAGAACATACATGCGGGAGTTAGCCTTACAGCTGATCAAGCCCTCAGCTGAGAACCGCCTGAACGCCCCTACTCAGCACAGGTAAGTCAGGCAAGTCATCAGCAAAGTGTGCTTGCTCAACCCCTCTGTCATGGGTGATGTTGCAGGCCGTCAGCAGCAGAAATGAGGGAGCCCATGGTCCGCTGCTCCAAGTGTCAGTCGAAGGCTGACAAGAAGACCCCTTCAGGTGTCACGGATGTCGCCTACCTGTCTGCCCGAGCCACTACTACCCCTACTGCTGCGACTGCGTGTGAGGCTGAGGTAAGTGTCAAGGAATATACCTGAAACCATTATTTTGTTTGATGTAGTCATTTCTGTGTACTAAAAAAGGCTTTGTTGTAAAAAGGCTGTGTAATAAAAAAGCCTTTTTTCCTGCCTCTCTTCCCTACAGTTTGCGCGTCGACTGTGTGGTGGTGACCCCTGGTAACTGCATGTGGGGCTGGGGTAAGTTTAATGTTCCAGGAATATACCTAAAACTATTATTTTTATTGTAATTTGACAACCAAGCTATTTTCCTTAATTTGGGGACACTACACTATATACAGTATATATATATATATATATATATATTATATATATATATATATATATAATATATATATATATATATATATATATATATGGCTGAGAAACATAATCCTAAGGAATGAATATGGCTTACAATCTTTCAAAGCACTTTGTAATTGTGTACCATATTTAAAAAGGACGTATATATCTATATTTACAGTATTTAGGCACAATTATGACAGAAATATGAAAACTAACATATCGTTGTGTAGGAATGAAAAACACCATATTAAAGGTACTAAAAACGCTAGTGTATTTTATAGAATACATAACATGTTTTATAGGCAAACTAGTGAGTAAAAATATCCACCCATATATTTCGAAATGAATTGTCACACATCCAATGGAAAAACTTAATGGGGATCTCCAACGCAAAAATAATGTGGGAATCGTTTGAAAAAGTATTTAGGACTATAAATGAGGAATGTATACCGTACAAGATTAAGCGTGCGAAAATAAATAACAACCCCTTGTGGTATACTTCTAGAGTAAGGGATATTATAAAGAGTAGAGATAGGGCTTATAGGCTACATAAGTGCGATAAAGACAATTTGTGGTTACGAAACAACTACATATCTGTAAGGTGTGAAGCGAAAAGTGTAATAAAAAGTTGAAGCGCGATTTTGAAATCTCCATAGCTCGTGACGGCAAAGAAAACTCCAAGCGATTCTTTCAATACGTTAACAATAGGAATCCAGTAAAGAGTGTCTTGGGGCCGTTGAAAAATCCTGACGGAGAGCTAGTTTCTGAAAACAGGCAAATGGCTACCCTGCTAAACGAATTTTTACGTCAGTCTTTACAATAGAAGATGTAACGAATATCCTTAGGGTTATAGACATAATACCTTTTGCGTTATGTAATGCGTTATATTGATAAAATGAAAATGCGTAAATCACCAGGGCCGGATTCCATATTTCCCATACAACTAAGAGAATTAAAAGAAAGCATTGTTGTGCTGCTAACAAAGATTTTTAATGCGTCTATTTCTGAGGGGTGCGTAACAAATAATTTCAAGTTAGCAAATGTAACACCTATCTTTAAAAAAGGCGATAAAGGTGCGGCGGGAAATTACAGGCCATTCAGTTTAACGTCTGTTGTAGGTAAACTACTGGAATCAATAATTAGAGATCGTATAGTCGAACACTAAGAATTGCATAACTTGGTTAGAAATACGCAACAGGGGTTTAGGCGAAACAAATCTTGCTTAACTAATCTTTTAGAATTTTTTTCAAAGCGTGGTTGAAGTTTACGATAGTCATCGGGTGGTTGATGCAGTGTATTTAGATTTTCAAAAAGCGTTTGACACCGTACCGCACAAAAGACTCATTAAAAAAACTAAGGCTCATGGAATCGGGGATGTAGTAATAAATTGGATAGAAGAGTGGTTGCAAAGTAGGAAATAGAGGGAAAAGTTGATGGAGCGGAGTCATCTTGGGCTAATGTAGCGAGCGGCGTTCCTCAGGGTTCTGTATTGGGCCCCTTGCTTTTTCTTAGATATACTAACGATTTAGTTTCAAAGTTTGCGGATGACACAAAGTTGGGTGGTAGGGCGATTAATGACGAAGATAGAGGTAAAATCCAGGAAGATCTGAATAAAATCGTTGATTGGTCAGTCACATGGCAAATTAGATTTAACGACGATAAGTGCAAAAGTTTACATATAGGTTCGCGTAACGGTAATTTTGCGTATAGTATGTCAGGGAAGGAGTTGGCAAGCGGAGAGCAGGAAAAAGATTTAGGAGTTGTAGTCACTGGTGATTTAAAAGTGACGAAACAAAGTACAGCAGCGGTCAATAAAGCGAACAAAGTGCTAGGTTTTATAGCTCGGAATTTTGAGTACAAATAGCGCGATATTATTGTTCCTCTTTTTAAATCATTAGTTAGACCCCATTTGGAGTACGCGATCCAATTTTGGAATCCGGATATGCGAAAAAATACAGACAAAATCGAAAGAGTTCAAAGACGAGCAACTAAGATGATTCCGTCGCTTTGGTCAAAGTCGTACGAGGATAGGCTTAAGGAGTTAAAATTGACTACACTCGAGACTAGGAGGCTAAGGGGTGATCTAATCCAGGTTTTTAAAATTATGATTGGGTTCGATAACGTACATATAGTTTTTCGAAATATCTGAATATAATAGGACTAGAAATAACGGGTGTAATTTGACAAGTAGGAGGTTCGAGACAGGTGCCAAAAACATTTTTACGCATAGAATAGTAAATAGCTGAAATAGTTAGCCGGTAGAAGTAATTAGTAGCATGTCTATAAACATTTTTAAAAATCGATTAGACGCATATATTGATAGATTGGGTATAGTTTAAGGTAGTAAAATTAAGGCTTTGTGGTTCGGAACCCACGTAAAATTGTAGGTCACCTCCACCACCACAGAGAACATGCACAATACACAATTACGAACACAGTTAGGTAGACCAGCCATGAGTGGATCCTAGGGTCTTTGTTGATCTGAAACATTATAACATTATAACATAATATGCTATATGTTGCGTACAATATTACGTATTATACGTAAGCTTCTGAATAGGATTTTTAAAGTTCAGCGTTAAAATACGTTATTCCGTTTTCTTTGTAGCAATATATAGCGAAGAAGATGCATACCGAATTAAGGGTGAAGGTATGAATTCAAAATTGACGGTAATGTGTGGTCCAATATTATTATTATTATTATTAATGAACAATCTTGTATTAATTGGTGCGTCTAGCTTGCTTCGCCCCTTTTAATTTTGAATAAGATTATTTATTAAAAATGACTTTTCCTTATGCGTTATTACCGCGAATTGCTGTTCGTATATATTACTGCATAAAGGGAGCTTCTTCAGTTACACTTGTACAGAATCAGAAGCTCCTTACAGTCATATTCGCTTTAACATAAAGGCTTCGATATTTTCTTATATCTGAGTCTTTAGTCAAGGAGATGGTTTGACCCCAATACTTAAATTCTTGTGCCTCATCATTGTATATTATGTTATTATAAATTTAATATGTACATAGGAACTTCCCTGCCTTCTAGTTTTGTAAATAAAATATTGTGATTCATTCTATTATATGCCTTACTTATATCTAGAAAACATCTATAAATAGTTGAATTACTGTCAGTGTATTTAAATATAATTTCCTTAAGTATATAGATACACAGAACAGTTGAGTCGGACCTTTTAAAAACAAACTCATTTAGTTCATAAGTAATCATTTAAGCGGTGTAGTAACAAGAGTTTCTCTAGTATTTTCGAGAAGCAAAAGGTACTAGCAATAGCCCTGCAATTATTGTTGGATAGAATATCCCCATACTTATATATATATATATATATATAATTACACAATAGAGAGAGGGGGTGGCTATATTATCTCGGTTTAGTTACGTGTGTTGATTCACGAAATTTATAGTCTAAATATCGGTACATACATACAAATAGTAGATCATTAAAAATTACTTAAAGAGAAATTTCTTTAAGCACACACAATTTTATAACGAAAATTTATGTGCAGTAAAATTAATAGTTCACAAACCATAAGATGGCATGTGAATGTGATGGTATATAGCGATGTAAATAATAGAAAACTATATATTTAAAAGTAAATAAACAATTAAACATGTGTTATGAAAGTATAAAAAGATCTTGTATTTGAGGTTCAGATCAGATGAAATAAGTCAGTTTCCCTTAAAAAAGAGAGAAATTAATTTATTTAAATTAAAATAATAAACCTTCATTTTATTTTTCATAATACAGATATTAAACAAGGAAATTGTTGTTGATTTAAAATATGTTTAACCTGATTTTGTTTCTTGTGATGTTCGCAATTTGTTAACATATGAAAATGGAATTGCATTTGAGTAGGTAATGTGACATTAGAATATAATAATATGCTTTGAGGTCGGTAGACTTTCTCGTTATGTTTATGAAACCTCTTTTTAGATATTTATTTTAAGTTTTCGTTTTTAATGTTTAATGTTTAAGGATATAAATTCAAAATTGAGTGTCAAATTCTGTTTTTATCTGTTTGTTTGTTTGTTTTTGTTTGAATTTGTTTGTCTGATGAAAGACCATGAAAGAATCCCACAGGACAGGAGGATTTTTTTTCTCGTGAAGGAAAGCGAGGATGAATCTTTTTTTTTTCGAAGGAGGAGGGGGCCCCGCAAGGTGCCTTTCAAGGGTCATGTTCCCTTCATTATGGACGGTGAAACCCCATAAAAGGGGTGATGAACTTAAGGAAGGGGGCCCCTCATAACGGAGGCGTAGGCCTTCAAGGGCCCATCCAGGGGCAGGATTCAAAGCACCCCAAATTCTTCTAACCATACGCGGGCATACTACTGCGGATTTACTTAACACGCCGTTCTCGAGGAACCTAACCCCCCGTTGGACGAGAGTTTACTGTATATATACCTATATGTATTTGATACACACAGACCGTGCATGGAAGAACGAAATCTTCTGGGAAAATTAAATCCACTATAGTCCGAATAAGTAATGGTAAATGACAAACACTCTAGTTTTTCTTTTTCATGATGTTAGCCTGACGTGGGTAACGGATCACTCACAAAGTAGCCCCCAAAAATATAGCTTCTCTCACCAGCTATCTGCGAAGCAGATAGGATCCAGCTTTGGGACAGTATGAAAAAGAAAAAACTATAGTGTTTGTCATTTACCATTACTTATTCGGACTATACCTTATGAACCTTATGTTGTTTCGTGTGTTGGTCTCTCTTCACACGGAGGTCAAGCTGGTGGCCCCGCCTCTAGGTCTGGCTTGGTGGAGGAGCGAGTTGCTTTCTTGCGCTCTCCACCGTACATAGCCAGGCACGCCCGGCTCATCTGGTACTGTCCTGAGCCAGGCATCCAGTCTCGTCTTGAAGACTTCAACTTTGACCCCCGTTACGTTTCTGAGGTCCTTAGGAAGCTGGTTGAAAAGTCTTGGCCCCCTGACAACCAAGCTATTTTCCTTCAGGGTTGAGGAGGTCCCTTGTCGTGCTTTTAATTTGGGAACACTACACATTCTGCCTTTCCTATTTTCCAGTGTTGTTTGAATGGTAATTGGGTTTAGTTTTAGGTTTGGTACCAGTTTTTCGATCATTTTCCATATGTAGATTATGATGTACCTCTCTCTTCTTCTTCCCAGTAAGTACAGATTTAGTTTACGTAGTCTTTCCCAGTAGTTGAGTTCTTTGCAGCCATCAATCTTGGCTGTGAAATGCCTTTGCGTTTCTTCTAGTTTATTAGTTTCTTCCTTTTTATATGGGGACGTCAAAACTGAGCAGTATTCAAGTTTTGGTATAATCAGTGTTTTTAGCAGGGGAATCATTACTGTCCTGTCCCTTCTCTTGAACGTTCTTAGAACCTGTCCGGCGACTCTTTTTGCTTTATTTATCGCTATCTGATTTTGTGTTTCGAATTTCGCATCATCTGTCATTATTATCCCGAGATCAATCGCGTTCATGCTTCTCTGAATTTCCTGTCTATCTGGAGCATAATATGCAGTCTGTTTAAGTTCTTCTTTTCTACCATATCTCAAGAGCTGAAATTTCTCGGCGTTGAATGACATGTTGTTGTCTTCTGACCATTTGTATACAGTATTTTGTTCGTGTCCCTCTGCAAAGCCTCCACGTCATGTACATCGCTGATTTTTCTGCTGATCTTTGTATCGTCTGCAAAGGATGTTACTATACTATTGCTGTTTACTCCGCTGTCTATGTCTGTTAGCATGATAATGAACAGGAGTGGGGCCAGTACTGTCCCTTGTGGTACTGAGCTGCGTACTTCCGATTCTGATGATGATATACCTTGAATTTTGACGACCTGCAGACGATCACTAAGGAAGTTGTAGATCCATTTTCCCACTTTGCCTGTTATTCCCATGTCTTTAATTTTATGTGCTATTATACCATGGTCATATTTATCGAAAGCTTTAGCAAAATCTGTGTATATAACCGTAGTTGTCATTGCCTTCCAATGCATCTAGAATATTGTTGTAGTGCTCTATTAGTTGTGATAGGCATGATCTACCTGATCGGAATCCATGCTGATTTTCGTTGAATCTCTCACGTGTCTCCAGGAAATCATAAATTTTTTCTCTAACTATTCTTTCAAATACTTTGGTGAGGTGGGACGTCAATGACACTGGTCTATAGTTCTTTGCTTGAGATCTGTCCCCTCCTTTATATATAGGGACAATGTTTGCTCTTTTCAAGATGCTCGGTATTTCCCCAGTGTCTAGGGATCTTCTCCATATCCAGTATAAAGGTGTAGCTATTTCATTTTTACAGTTTTTAATCAATAATGCGTTCCAATTGTCCGGACCTGCAGCTGAATGTAGTTTCATTTGTTCTATAGCTCTCGCTACATTTTCTGGTGTAAACTCAAAGTCTGTTATATACTCTCCTTGCAATTTCTCTTCAAAGAATGCATTTATGTCAGGTATCGCTTTGTCACTTTTTGGGGTACTGAAAACTTATTCATATTGAGCTCTCAATGTATCAGATATTTCTTTTGGATCGTCGGTTAGCTCATTATTTCCTGTCCTTAAGGGCCCAATAGCGGCGCGCGTTTTTGTTTTCCTTTTTGCATAGCTATAGAAGTATTTTGGATTTTCCTTTATTGCTTCTACCGCCTTTTCCTCTTCCTTCTCTGTATGGTCCTTAATCAGGGCTTGTATTTCCCTATCGATACCCTCCAGTTTTTCTTTTATTATTTTCCTGCCATTATCTCCGCAGTTTCCTAACTTCGCCTCCACTCTCTTTCTTTTGCGGAATAGTCTTCTCTTTTGCCTTTCTAGCCAGCTCCTCTTTCCTTTTGGCTGTGATTTCGGAGCATATTTTTCTAAAATTCTCAGCGTTTTTTCCTCCAAAGTTGTTAGCATTTCTTCAGTTGTTTTATTCTCGAAAATTGTTCTCCATTCTATTTGGGCCATGTGCGATCTGATTGCTTCCCAATTTATAGTCTTCGAGTTTAAGTTAAAGGCCCCGAATTTACTTCTTTCCACAATATGTGTATTGTCTTCTAATGCTGCCATCATATTTGTTGATATCTCGATTAAGTTGTGGTCTGAGATAATGGTTGGGGTTATTTTTATATCAGCAATCAAGTTCGTGTTATTCGTGAATACCAGATCCAGGCAGTTATTTTTTCTGGTATTTTCTGTTATCTCCTGTGTCAGCATGAACTCGTTTGTGAGAGCCATCAACATTTTTGCTTGTTCCTGATCTTCTCTTGTGCCCCCCTTGTCCTGGTGAATATATATATTCCTATTCACCTTTTTGTATTTTATAAATGGGAAGTTAAAGTCTCTGCAGATCATTATATTGGGGGATGGAGGGTTTATGGCCTTTATTAGCTTTCTAATGTCATCAATGGCCTCCGAGAATTTTTCGGTTGGGGTGCTTGGAGGTCTATATATGACTATTACTATCAAGTTTAGTTTTTCTATTTTCACTGCAAGGAGTTCCACATAGCTGTTTGATTTACTTATTATCGTCTCTGTCATATGACCTTCTTGTACATATATAGCACAGCCACCTTTCCGTCTCGTCGTTCTATCCGCTCTTAGTAAGTTGAAGCCCTCTATATTTATCTCTTTCTTATCAATACTATAGTGGATTTAATTTTCCTAGAAGAGTTTCTTGTTCCATGCACGGTCTGTGTATCATAAAAAATCTCAGGGGACCATTCTGAGTTCTATCCCATATATATATATATACACACACACACACACACACACACACACACACACACACACATATATATATACAGGGTGTTTCATAACATGTGGGACGCACTTTCGGGATGGAAATGGATGACCATTTCCTTGATACGCCTCATTCGGGTGCTGACACCTGGAAGTTCCTCCACGCGATGAAACTTAAATCAACTCAACAGTTCTGGCGCTAATTGGTCTACCACCATCTGAAACTAGCTTGTTGAATGATCCCGTATCACCAAGACTCATTAAACTCGGCAATCCATACATGAGATGCGTGTCTGCCATTTCTCTGTTTGAATAAGCCTCCATTCTCACTTCAAATGCACACTATCACTGAATAGCACAAAAACTTTTTAAGTTTTTTTTTTCACTGGCCTGCACTTATTCACGGTAAAAAGTTAGGAATACGACCAGTGAAACACCGCGATGTACCTCTGACTGACTGATGGCTCTAAACTCAACGATATTGAAACGTCATAGAGTGTACGAAATATTACAATCGGCAAGGTCATACATGAAATAAGTCTCGTACACATTCACAAACATTGTCGGCAAGCAATGTTTGTAAACAGTTTGCGGAAAGAATTGCTGGAACACAAAACGGGCTGTAATTCGGGAAAAAAGCGATTTCGGGCATGTGTTTATATAAGCTGTTTTCATTGTTTTCAGGTTGTGAATCCATCCTGAAAGTGCGTTCCATATGTTATGAAACACCCTGTATATAAGCCAAGACAAGGAGAAACACAAGAGAAGACCAGCAACAAGGAAAAATGTTAATGGCTCTCATAAACAAGTTTATGCCAGAAAAAATAACTACCAGAAAAAATAACTGCCTAGATCTGGTATTCACGAATAACACGAACTTGATTGCTGATATAAGAAAACCCCCTGCCATTATCTCAGACCATAACTTAATCGAGATATCAACAAATATGGCGACAACATTAAAAGACAATTCACATATTCAAGAACGAAGAAAATTTGGGATCTTTAACTTAAACTCCAAGACTATAAATTGGGAAGCAACCATATCACCTATGGCACAAAGAGAGTGCAGAACAGTTTCAGAGAATAAAACAACTGAAGAAATGCTAACAACCTTGGAAGAAAAGACACAGCCAAAAGGAAAGAGGAACTAGCTAGAGAGGCAAAAGAGAAGAATATTTCGCAAAAGAAAGAGAGTGGAGGCGAAGTTAGCTAACTGCCGAGATAACAATGCCAGGAAAGTAATAAAAGAGAAACTGGAGGGTATACAGAGAACATACAGAGAGGGGAGAGGAAAAGACAGTAGAAGCAATAAAGGAAAATCCAAAATACTTCTATAAGTATGTGAAAAGGGAAACAAAAACGCGCGCTGCTATCGGGCTCTTAAGGAAAAGAAATAATGAACTAACCGACGATCTGAAAGAAATATTTGAAAAATTGAGAGCCCACTGTGACTCAGTCTTCAGTACCCCAAAAAGTGACAAAGCGATACCTGACAGATGCAATCTTTGAAGAGAAATTGCAAGGAGAGTGTATAACAGACTTTGATTTTACCCCAGATGTAGCGAGAGCGAAAGGACAAATGAAACCACATTCAGCTGCAGGTCCAGACAATTGGAACGCATTATCGTACTAACAGACATAGACTGTACTGAACGGAAGGCATTTCCTGAGCTCTCTGATATTGCATCTACTTTTGCATATTGGAAAGTTTTGAATTTTATATACTTGTGTTTATATTCACATTGTTATAGTTACGTAATTGAATATTAGTGGTTTTTAGCGATTTAGAAGTTTTCATAGCGTGCCGGCTAAATTTAACTTAAACTTATGACGGTTATAAACTAATTTTTAACTGCACGATGCCGTCGCAGAAAGCGTCGTGTGTTTGGAGTGGGGTAAACCGGTGGTATTCGGAATTTAAAGATTATAACGGTGGTCGTATGGCGATTACCGAGAGATCAGTTTGTTTCTTTTGCGAGTTAATGGAGGAAATAGTTGACATAAAACGCAGTGTACGTGAGGTAACGGAAAGACTTGCAACGCTTGATGAGGGCAGGGGTAGGGCTACGGTTGACGAAAGCCGAACCAATACTAACGTTGAAGACGTTAGTAATTTGAAGGGTGAGGTGCGTAACCAGGTTTCTAGTCTAGGTAGCTTGTCGGGAAGGTTGGATAGAGTTGAGGAAGGGGTTAAGGTTGGTCCGAGATTAGTAGATGGGGAGGGATTTAGAGAAGTTAATGGTGGAGCTAGGCCGCGTACGTTAGGTGATAGGAACCCCCCCCTTATCGAGGTTTCGAACCCTTTCGCCCATTTGGAAAGGGACGTGAATGAGGGGGAAACTATTTTAATGGGGGACTCTTTAGTGCGCCATATGGACACAGAGTTCGTTGAACGGCATCCAACCAAGAGGAGGAGGGTCTGTCTCCCAGGGTCCAGGGTTGACAGAGTTAGAGACGAAGTGGATAGGATTGACGTTGCCTCCCGTCACTCGATGTTGGTGACGATGGTAGGAGGCAACGACTCGTATAGGCCGGATACGAGAGTCCCTGACCTTTTGGAGAGATATAGGGGGTTAATTAGGTCCCTGAAGGCGAGGTCAGATAGGTCTTTAGAGATCTTGGATCAATCCCAGAATAGGCACCTGAAATCATTTTTAGGTGCTTAATCTGGGATTGAGGCAAAACACAGGTGCTTAATCTGGGATTGAGGATAAAAAAATATAAACAGTTTTTAGAGATATAATTTCATTGTTTTTATCAATATTTGAAAAAATCAACTCTAACCTAACCTAACCTAACCTATATCTATACCAATTTATGGGGCAAGATAGATTTGCTTCAGATGGATTCAGAAACATTCGGGCTCATATTGCAGGAATTTATAATATCTAAAATTTTTCTTTATTCATTAAACCACTTTAAACCTTTTATAACTTTGCCTTTATTACATTTGTAATAAACTTTGTATAAACAATAAATTTTGTAATCATCAGGTTTTTTTTATTTAATTCCTTGCAAGGTGCCTATTCTGGGGTTGAGGTTGAACGCAGGTGCTTCATCTGGGATTGAGGTACATCAGGTGCCTATTCTGGGATTGACCCGAGATCTTTTCCGTTTGACTCCCGCCATTGAAACATAATTAAACTTTTTGTATTTTAACTGAAATGTCTTGATGATACAAAATAAGTTACTTTATAAAAAGCTTTTCTTAATTTCCCCTTCAAATTTTGTTTCTTATAAACAATTTTAATTACTTTCAAGATCCATGCTTAATTTTTAATTTTTAATCGTGTACTCAGAAAAATAAGGGGATCACCTGAAGATCAGGGCCTCCAGCCTTCTTTAGTTAGCTTTATAAGGCTAACTAACAAAAATATCACGACCTAACCTAACCAATCGTCAACGTCGTACAGTTGACCTAACGACTGGTTAGGTTAGGTCGTGATATTTTCGTTAGTTAGCCTTATAAGGCTAAGTAAAGAAGGCTGGGGGCACTCACCTCTTATGTTTCAATGGCGGCAGTCAAACGGAAAAGATCCGTCTTTAGTTATAGGTATTACCCCTAGGCACGGTTTGGGTCTTAGGATTACGTTAAAAACAATATTTTTGAATAATAAATTAGAAGAGATTAGTGCTGAGTAAAATGTACCCTTCGTAAAGCTGTGGTCCGAATTCAGTGATCCTAGCCTTTTTATAAAAGATGGGGGGTGCATTTTAACGAAATAGGTAATGCTAGGCTAGGTAGGTTAATTGACGAAAACGTACGAAAGTGCATAGGTCGAAGCCTTCTTTAAACGTTGTGGATCCGGGGAACGCGGGCACGTCGTGAAAAATAGTTTAAAACGCCGGCCCGTGATAAAAAATAACTTAAACGTCTTTTATTGTAACGCGCGTAGTATTAGAAATAAATTAAACGAATTTA
This sequence comes from Bathynomus jamesi, assembly GCA_023014485.1. Taxonomy (NCBI): domain Eukaryota; kingdom Metazoa; phylum Arthropoda; class Malacostraca; order Isopoda; family Cirolanidae; genus Bathynomus; species Bathynomus jamesi. Next base: position 1,074,471 of record JAJOZX010000514.1, on the reverse strand, counting down.
AGGCGATAATTTATTCCGACAACTACGATATATTTGCTATCACTGAAACATGGTTAAATACCGTGACTCGGGACTTGTTGGGGTAACTTGATATACCGGGTTTTAAACTCTTTACTAATGATAGGTTACATAGGATTGGTGGCGGCGTTTTGCTGTACATTCGTAATTCCCTTAGGGCTATCGAGGTTAAGATAGATTTTCCGGCAGCAATTAATGCGATATGCGTTGAAGTTAGGGCGCGTAGTATTAGTTTTAATTTTGTTGTTGTTTATAGACCTCCCGTTCAACCCCTCGATACCGATACTAGATTTTACTCACTTCTTGGTAACTTTATTGACAATCGGAATAGTATAATTGTCGGAGACTTTAACTGCCCTAATGTTAATTACGAGACTTTTACTGGTAATGAGGCGGGTTTGAGATTGATTGAGTTTATGGAAGATAATTTCTTACGACAGATGGTTACCGAACCAATGCGCGGTGACAATATTTTAGATTTGGTGATGACGAACGGCGAAAATATTGTCGAAGGTTTAGAAGTAGACGAGAGTTTAGGATGTAGTGATCATCAAATTCTTAGGTTTAAGTTATTGATAGAAAACACTAAGGATAGTAACGTAATAGAAGTCCCTGATTTTCGTAGGGCTAATTTTGATAGTTTTGCGGATAGGATGAGAGTAGTGGACAGGGATAACTTATTTATGGGTAATGACACAAATTTGCATTGGGATGCGTTTAAAGAAAGTTTTAGGGATATTGAAAGGGAGTTTATTTCTCGTAGGCCCTAGCGCGCTAGATATCATGGTAGGCCCAGGTGGTGGACTAGGGAAATAGGCGAGTTCATAATTGAGCGTAACAGAGCGTATAGACTTAATAAGCGCAATGGCACGGCAGCTAACTTTAATAGATATATCGAGCTTTAAAGATCAGTTAGGAATGCTAAGCGTAATTTAGAGATACTTATAGCTGCGGATAGTAAACGTAATCCAAAAAATTTTTTTGAATACGTCAATAATCGTAAGCCGATAAAAGATAACATAGGCCCTCTAGTGGATGTTAACGGTGCCTCGGCTTCTGACGCTCAGGCGATGGCGGGTATTTTCAATAATTTTTTTGCGACAGTTTTTACCATAGAAGACGTAAATAATGTTCCCGACGTGGACGATATCGTTCCATTTAGTAGCGAGACTATTTTGGATGAAATAGCTGTTTACGAGGGTGAGATTGCGCATTATATCGATAGGCTAAAATTTAGCAAGGCTCCAGGCCCTGACGCTTTTTATCCCAGACATTTGAAAGATTTGAAAGAAGTTATCGTAGGCCCCTTAACGAAGATTTTTAATCAGTCACTCGAAACGGGGATTATTCCTGAAGACTTAAAATTAGCTAACGTCACGCCTATTTTTAAAAAGGGCGACCGCACAGTAGCTAGCAATTATAGGCCCATTAGCTTAATGTCAATTTTCGGTAAACTTTTGGAATCCGTAGTTAGGGATCGTGTCATCGATCACTTAGAAAGTAGAGATTTGATTAATAGTAGTCAGCATGGGTTTCGACGCCATAGATCTTGTTTAACTAATTTGTTAGAATTTTATAACGAAATAGTACGCGAATACGATAGGCATAGAGCGGCTGACGTTATTTATTTAGATTTTAAAAAGGCGTTCGATACAGTTCCGCATAGAAGATTAATTGCGAAGGTTAAAGCGCACCATACACGCGGTCAGGTAGCTAACTGGTTAGACTTTAGAGGAATGGCTTCATGCTAGGAGACAGAGGGTCGTTGTTAATGGTAGTGAATCAGGGTGGTTGGATGTAGGTAGCGGTGTCCGACAGGGTTCAGTGTTAGGCCCATTGCTATTCGTAATTTACATTAACGACATAGATGTAGGATTGACTAGTAACGTGTCAAAATTCGCGGACGATACTAAAATAGGCGGTAAGGTTGTTAACGAAGACGATAGTAATAGGCTCCAAGACGATGTAAATAGGATTATGGAGTGGACGGATAAGTGGCAGATGCAATTTAACGTAGACAAATGTAAAGTTTTGCATATAGGTTCTCGTAACAATAATTACACGTACACGATAGATGATGGAGTAAGGAACCAGTGCCTGGAATCTTGCGCAGAAGCTAATAGGATGTTAGGCTTCATAGTGCGTAATTTCGAATTTAAATCGAAGAATATTATATTGCCCCTTTACAAGTCCCTAGTCAGGCCTCATTTAGAATATGCCGTTCAGTTTTGGTGCCCGTATTTGCGTGATGATATTGACAGGTTAGAAAGGGTTCAGCGTCATGCCACGAAACTAATTCCGTCATTGCGCAACAAGCCTTATGAAGATAGGATTAAAGTGTTAGACTTGCATTCACTCGAAACTTGGAGATTAAGGGTGGAGCTTATTGAAGTTTTCAAAATCGTTAATAACATCGATGACGTAAATTTTGACAAACTGTTCACTTTCGATAATAGCAATACTCGTAATAACGGATTTAAGTTGCGTGGCAGACGTTTCATTACTAATATCGCTAAAAACTTCTTTACGTTTAAAGTAATTGATAAATGGAATAATCTTCCCGCGTCAGTCGTTAACTCTACCAGCGTTAATGTGTTTAAAAACCGTCTAGACAGACATTTTAAAACTATTAATTTTGTTTAAAATATAAAAACAATTGGCAACAGGAGCTCTGGGGGTCGTAATCGGGGATGAGTCTGTTGACGTTTAATGCCAGCTTGTGACATGCCAGCGTGTGATATACCAGCAAAAAAAAAAAAAAAAATAGACTAACACGAACGTAGATGTAGCTCGTAGCGTAAACTAACCCACTTTTTGTTTAACTTTACCTACGTTTTTTTTTCTCTCCTTACTTGCATATCTGTAGTTTGCATGGTATGACAGTGAGTTAAGACTGTGTTTGCATGGTTTGTAAGCATTCTTATTTTACTTCTTTTCATCTTTCACCCCTTCGACTATTTTTCGGACTTGTCGGCAGTGGCCGGTGGATGATGATGGTGGGTATTTTTTCTTTTTTTCTGAATGAATGTTAACCCACGAGTGATAGGTGTTGCTACTTAACCCCTTACTCTTCTCTTAACACCCTACTCTTTTCTTTCTCTCGGGCTAACCTTAGAGTGGATCTTAGGGTCTTTGTTAGCCTTAGCTTCTGTAGATCTGTAGATCCTTTGCGGACGATACAAAGATCAGCAGAAAAGTCAGCGGTGCAAATGAAGTGGAGGTCTTGCAAAGGGACACGAACAAATTATACAAATGGTCAGAAGACAACAACATAACATTTAACACCGAGTAATACCTTCCTCATTACTAAAATTTCGCCATTTTTATTTTCAGTTTTTTAAATTAAATTCCAAATTACAAAAATTTCACATAGTACGTGTCCCAAAAAGACTGAAAATAAAAATGGCGAAATTTTAGTAATTTTGCCAATTTTTAAAAACTTTGAGTTCAGTGTGCACAATTCAGTTATAGCCGTACGATTACAAAAATTTCACACAGTACGTTTCACATAAATACGCAACTTTCCCGACCCCATGCATTTTGAAATTCCAAAAAAAAATTTTCACTCCACCCTACCGTACATCTACCTTGATTACATGATTCTCTAAAGTGATTTATGCCATCATATCGCGCTGCCTTACAAGGTGGTGCAGGTGGGCCTCCTTGCCTGCGTCGTTCTTGTTGAACTTTTATAAGTGATCTTGCAACTTCCTGTCTAAACTGAAGGTGAGAAAGATTTGTCGAGCTATTTACATGTTGGTAGAACCGGAATGCAACAACAACGGACATATTCAAAATATGAGAAAATAGATTCCACCACCACTTTTTAGAGCGTAAGATAGCATCCGATCCAGTACATCAACTCCTCCCATTCCTTTGTTGTACTTATTGATGAGGAATAGTTTAGTTACAACATTTTTTTCACTTGCTTTACTCTCCTCTCCACTTTCTGCACTGGGCTTACCCTATAGTAGTTACTAGTACTTGTTACACTAGAATTATCGTTCCATCGAGCACACATAACAACTCCATCTGATCTAAAATCATAAAAGCCTCTCTCTTTTTCTTCACTTCCTTTTGTATCACTAAAGGGCAGTGGCTCGTCCAGTTGTCTCTTATCGTTCCACAAGCTCGTATATTTTTCGAGGCCAAATCATCTAATAACTTGTGGCTTGTAAAAAAGTTATCGAAGAACAGTACATGTTCATTGTTATTTTTTACTCGGTAGAGCATCTCAGTGACAACACAATATCCCAGAGGAAGGTTTGTATCGCCTTCTTTTCCACAATATATGGAAAAGTTATAAGGATATCCATCAGCACCACAAAGCATCCACATTTTGTATCCAAATCTGATGGGTTTATTTTTTATAAACTGTTTTGAACTGAGATGTCCATGGTAGGATATCAGTGATTCATCTATGCTGAGAGTTCATGGAAAATCCCGAATTGCTGACAGTTTCTTCGAAGTAAGTCGAGAAGTGGTAGCACTTTTGCCAGTTTCGATTCACCTAAGTTAGAGTTATCAGCTAAGTGAATATATCTCTTTATCGACCGAAACCTCTCTCTGCTCATAGTTTTGGCGAATATTGATATTGGAGCCTTTATATCATCACTTGTCGACCAATAGTCATTTTCGGAGGAAAGCCAGTGATAGCCACTGAGAAGCAATAAACCTAAGAACCTTCGGATCTCCTCCTCTACATGAAAATTCTTATAATTTTTATCTCTCACAGCATAGAGATTTGTTCGTTCTGTTATAAGGGTCAACATGTCGTGAGTAAAAATTAAACTAAAGATTTCAAACGGATCTTTATCAGCATTACTTTCACCTGCTTTCAAAGGAATTCATTGAGGACCAAGGGATAGCTTTTCATTCTTTCTCCACCTTTGGCTTACTTCTTTACTGATATTTCCTTCCTCATCGCTATCATCTGCATACACTTCGACCTCTCCACAAACTTCACTTGATAAACAATCTTGATGAAGAGCGTCATTGTCGGCTTATTCATCAATGTCTTCTGGTTTGTTACTGACATCAGGTGGCAGAACTACAATATCTGTTACTCCCTTGGTTCTTATGTTTTCCACATATTCAGTCGCACTATGAAGAAATCGGAGGGAGTCACTGAACCCGTCGACCTGAAAAAGTAAAATATATGATGTACAGTGCTTACAATAAGTCTCGCGCCTCTGTCTCGTTCCAAGGTAGTCTGTTAGGTATAAAATGGGCGGTCCTTATGGCAGCGGAGGTGTGTTCGGATTGGTGCACATAATTGCTCTAACCCCATCAATGACGTCCATTATTACGTCACTTCTGCTACATTTTAGTGTTTAAAATACAAATGATTAAGAAGCAGAATGACCAAGTTTCGGGATGTTGGGATGGTTATGGAGCAATCCTAGTCATCATAATATTAGCTGGGCATTACATTATACCGTCTCAATATATACTGTAGACTATAGAGAACGACTAATTCGGCAAATATCCCAAATCATGGCATGATACCTAAGTTATTTTGACGCAGGTCTAAATTATTTGTTCAAATGCAGTGATTGATACTAAGTAATTGTTGGGAATTGTTGTCAATATTGTTGTTTGTGAGACATATCTTACGTGAAGAATCTAATGATCAAATTCCTCAGTGAACCTCTCACGCGCTCGCATTTCGAGGAAGTCACGGTCGTCTCACTAATAGATAGTTTATCCATTGTTTTAAGTGGTAACCTATTCCATCTTATGAAAGTCATTAGTCTAAAGCAAGACTGGTGGGCCGTGAATCAGAGAAATTTGCATTTGATTTGTTCATCGTAATTATTACGTAATACAGTATACTGTATATAGTACGATATAAGAGTTTATTGGTAGCATATCATATGACAATTCCCATAAACATGTGATGGCCTCGATGTTGCCAGTTTTTATTTTTTTCCTGAAACTATTACCTTCTCATAGTTTGTTTCAACAATGCATATATTATCATCTCCACGAGCGTAGACATTGCAAGAAAAGATTCTAAGGATAAATAAAGTTCTTTCATGGTCACAATATATACTTTTATAGATGTCAAACATAAAAATATAATAAAATTCTATATTAACATAAATATATATTCGATACACATTTACGTCATGGCTTTAACATCAGTATTTCGTATAGCTTCCTCCGGCATCAATAATTTCTTGCAATCGTTGCGGCATAGAAGAGGCCAGATTGTAGGGAATGTTTGGTGTTCGACGTAAACTCTCCCAACTATTCCTCGTGTGAGCTAAAAGTGCTTCAAATGTTCTTTCATTGCGTTGCTCCCATTCGTTAATCATTATTGCCCAAAGGTTTTCAATCGGATTCATATCAGGAGAACGTGGTGGCAGAATTAGATTAATCTCTTTCCCTTTCCTTTCCTCCTCCCTTCGTAATTCCCCACCCAACCTCGTTTCCTTCGACATAGCAACGCTTACCTCCATCCTCATTCCACTTCCTTCATTAAACCTATTATCGCTTTTACTGTCCCTTCCTTCCATCCTTCAATGCTAGCGTTCTTAAACCTAGCACATAAATTATATAATATGGAATCTAACACCTTAGATCTCTACGCATTCATGTTACTTGAAGACGCCTGTGTCTTAGGGCAACTTAAGTGTTAAGAGTGGGCTTGAGGGGTAGTCTATAGATTATTACAGATGACCTTGAACGCTCCAACTATTTAAAAATGATTATTTATTACGCACATCATATGGCATAATACATACATGAATTTAAGTATCTCTTACACTATAGGAATGGAATTGAATCCTACCAGAGTTAAAAAGTCGCAAAATATGATAGATTAGTTTGTATTAAGAGGTTACTAAGAGAAAAGGATTTGGGATAGAGCGGAAGGCAGAGAGTATATTTTCTCAAGTTTCGGTTATTATTAACGTTATATGAATACATTGCCATGCGGTGTGATCAGAGAGAGAGAGAGAGAGAGAGAGAGAGAGAGAGAGAGAGAGAGAGAGACACAGAGAGAGAGACACACAGAGAGACACACAGAGAGAGAGACAGGGAGCTTTTAAATCACACCTTTTAAATGGTTTGTGGGTAAGGGCTTCATATATGTTATTTTAGTCCAGGGTAGTTTATGTGGAGGTGTTAACGTAACTTGCACTTAGGACTGTTAATTGTAAGACAACTACCATAGCTGGGACTGAGACACGTTTTCCCCTGCATACTCTATATATATATATCTATATACAGTATGTCTCTATATATAAATAGATAGAGTGATCGACAAAATGATAATGTGGACGTCATTGATGGGGTTAGAGCAATTACGTGCACCAATCCGAACACACCTCCGCTGCCATAAGGACCGCCCATTTTATACCTAACAGACTAGCTTGGGACGAGACAGAGGCGCGAGACTTATTGTAAGCACTGTACATATATATGTAATAAGGAGAGCGTCTTCAACGCATAATGACGCGCGCGCACACACACACACACACACACACACACACACACATATATATATATATATATATATATATATATATATATATATATATATATATAATATTAGGGTTGTTGTTATTTTGCGACGTTTTAAGTGTTATGACTGCGCCCCCGGATATTGTGCGAATAGCCATAAAAACAAATTATGTGAAGTTTGAGAGCAATCGGATAAATTTTAAAACCTCCCAAGGCATTTTTGTATTCTTCCCCCTGTGAACTCAGTGAACTTTTGGGTTGCTTCTTCGATTGCTCCGCCTCGTAGTGAGTCCTGTTGTAGTAAATAATATTGCGCAGTAACTCAGTTATTGCCATCCTAGCGTCGGAGTCGGTTGTGCAGATATTTTAGTTTCGTCTTGCTTTATAGGCCTAGAAGCCAAGCCTCCAAAGTATTCATTTCTCAAATAAATTGTGGAAAAGTAAACTTGCAGATGACAACGTTATCTTGCTAGCGAGGGAATCATATTTTAATTTTATATCATTTCATTCTAATTCATTATTTAAATCTATATCATTAATTTATCATATATTAATCGTTATATTTCATGTTATAAGGTGTCTATTTTTCAAATAAGTTTTAACATTTTTCCCTTCACAGACTTGAAATCATGTCGTCGACTGCAACTGTTAAGCGTACGACGCGGAAGTCAACCAAGGTGTTTCTGGTAGGCCACCCATCTGAGTCCCTGACCGGCTCAAAGCTGCCGTCGAAAGGAGAGGTCCTGCGCCGCTTCTTCCATGTGCACATCATCGGCAAACAGACAACACGGAAGGCGGCTGATATCGTCATCAACGAAGTCCGCGAGTTTTGGGAAATCGGCTGGATCCCGACCTCCGTTCATCATCGTTGCGCCCAGAAGCTCATCAAGTTGCACGAGGAGTGGAAGAACCTGATGCGCAAGAAAACGCAGGCGACCACACCGTTCCTCGTAAACAAGCGGAACGCCTGGACGCGCGGTCTGAACAATCTATTCGACATCGCCGATGGGAACGCGCTGAAGATGCTCGTCATTCAGGAGGACAAGGCGTTTCTCCTGGCCCAGCGCAAGTATGGTCGGCGTGGCGCGATGTTCAGCGTCGATCGCCTCCTTGCCGAGCGTGAGGCGCGACAGGCGCATCGCATCGCAGAGGATCGCGCGCGCCAGGAGAAGGAGGAAAAGCGGAAGCGCGATGAGGTGGAAGTGACCAAACTCAAACTGGACGCCAGCTCCAGCGAGGTCAGCCCACGGCGCCCTGGACAAAGAAACGACGCCCACGCCCAGCCATCGACATCCACCGCCGCCGAAACGCCGCGGGCGACAGCAAGTCATCACACCGAAGGTGGTCGCCGCGCTCGACCGCGCGCACATCACAGACTACAAGGCTGTCCACGTCGTGGCGGCGATTGCGGAGAGTCTTGGGCACAATGTTGCGGAACTCACCGTCAACCGGTCGTCGTTCTACTACTCGCGCGTCAAGCACCGCAAGGAAGCCGCCGCCGTCATCAAGCGGGCATTTGCGCCCGACACCTCGCTCATCGTACACTGGGACGGGAAGCTGGTGGCCGACGTGATGGGAGACGCGGACAACGTCGAAAGGCTGGTCGTCCTTGTCTCTGGCGAAAGAGTTGCCAAGCTCCTCGCTGTCCCAAAGCTCGCCACCAGCACTGGTCAAACAATGGCGGACGCTGTCGTCGAGGCGTTGGAGGACTGGAGCATCGCAAACCGCGTCACCGGCCTGATCTTCGATACGACGGCGTCCAACACTTTCGTGCGAGCGGGCGCCTGCGTGCTCATCGAACAGAAGCTGGGCAAGGATCTGCTCAACCTTGCATGCCGCCACCACATGCTCGAACTCGTCGCCGCCAAGGTGTTCGGCGAGTGTTTCAGCGCCTCCTCTGGTCCCAACGTCCAGCTGTTCAAGCTATTCAAGGAATGGTGGGATTCCATCAACACCGAGCGCCACCTGGTCATCGACGACGAGGAGGCTACGGCGGCCCTCGTGGACGCGCGCGACGACCTCATCGCCCGCTACCATTTCCACCTCTCCCAACAGCAGCCGCACGATGACTACCGCGAGCTCATTATCGTCATCGGCGGCGTGCCCACGCGCGGCATCCGGTTCATGCGCCCAGGCGCCCTCCACCGCGCGCGCTGGATGGCGCAGGCCATTTATTGCCTCAAGATGTTCCTGTTCCGCGAACAGTTGGTCCTCACCGCGCCGGAGCGGACCGGTCTCAGGCGATTCATCAACTTCGCCCTTGCCCTCTACGTCCCGGCCTGGTTCGCTTCACCGAATTCCGCCACCGCTGCGGCGAACGACCTTGCCCTCCTCCAAGACCTCGTCGGCTACGAGGACAAGGCGCTCGCCAAGGTTCTGTCTGACGGCTTCGCGCGCCGGCACCTGTGGTATCTGAGCGAGCCACTCGTGTCGCTCGCCTTCTTCGACGACAACACATCTGCGGAGACAAAGAGGATGATGGTGAAGGCACTCGAGGAGCAGGAGGGCTCGAACAGCCCCCCGAAGCGCGTCGTCGTCGAGCCGAAGCCGGCTGTGATGAACGGCAAGACCCTCGCGGATTTCGTCACCCAGTCATCGAGGCTCTTGTTCCACGTGCTAGGCATCGACGGCGCCTTCCTCTCCTCCGACCCAGCGGAGTGGCCCAGTAACCTAAGGTATGCCGCCGCCTCGCGGAGGGTGGCGAGTCTCAGCGTAACTAACGACTTCGCCGAACGTGGCGTCGCTATGATGCAGGACTACAACCTGGCACTGACAAAGGTCGAGGAGTAGCGTCAGTTCTTCTTCCTGGTCGTCGAGGCGCACCGCCAGCGCTACCTTGACGCCCGCAAGTCCACCGTGACTTCTGCAAACTAGGCAACAATGAGTGGGAGATGGGCGCCCATGAGAACCCCCAGTGATAGGCTAATACTCGAGTAGTGGGGGACCTAGTATACAATTCAACTAAAAAGTACTGACATGCCGAAGATATCAGTTCCATCCAACGGCATTCCGCAATGACAATTTTCAAAAAACGTACAACACTATCCTATTATTCACAAGGGGGAGAATACAAAAGTACCCACCATGGGAAAGTAGTAAAAATTATGCGATCGCTCTTAAACTTTACAGGATTAGTTTTTATAGCTATTCACACAATATTCGAGGATGCATTCATAAAAATCGCAAAATTTTAAATTTAAGCCCAAATAACAACCCTATATATATTATATATATATATATATATATATATATATTATATATATATATATATATATATATATTGGGGTGCGGTGTTTCACTGCATATAGGGTCAAAATTCAACTTCGATGAACTCTTTTGTGCAATGCGCCAATTACACCCACCTAATGGAAAAACAATACCGGTGAAGTTGTCGCGCAACGATTCTGAGGTTTCACATAACGGAGAAAGCAAACCATAGCTGGAAAAACGGAAGTCTGAACACATATTTGGGCAGCCAGATTTGAGAAAAACTGAAGTACAACTTTAAGACGATCATATTCTCATTGAACAAGTTACTCATCATAAATTCATAACAGTTGCTCACGCCAAAAGGTCTCTCTTGTTTGCTGTTTTCTGGTAAAGCCGGCGGTGATCCTCAACGACCTGAAACATGCATTGAATCTGGTCCTCTTTCTTCGTTCTTCCCGAAGCGGCGAATTACTGGTTGAGGGCGACGGCCCGCTTAGCCGTATCGTTGGTGACCACAAGGCTCTCCGCATGCGCCTTTCCAGCCTTGTAGGTGTCCAACTCCTGTCAGTGAGGAATTCGGGGTCGATTTCCAGGTTATCGAAGATCTTCTTTGTAGTGGTGGTGAAAAAAGCAGAAAGGTCTTTTCCAGCTGCTCCACTGGAGTGAAGAGGGTGCGAGGTGATGGTTCATCTGAACCCTGAATCACATTCATATTGGCGACCATTTTCCTCTTGTCATCCAGGGAGATCTCGTCGAATAGGGCCAGGCCAACCGTGGCTTCAGACAGGTACCAGAGGTGTCGGCTAAAGGACTTCATGGCTGCGTCCCTGATGAGAGGATTCTCGTGTGGTGAAAGTGTCTTGAAGAGGATGAGGTCCATACGAAGAGCAACATGTGGTCTCGTGGCCGTGAACCACGCTCGAATGTAGTACTGGACGACGAACACGCAGAGGTGGCTGAGGTTGACCCAGAAGATCTCCGTCCTGTTCAGTCCTCGGGAGGTGGATGGTTGTTGGATGGTTCACTTGAGCGAACTGGTACCTGAAGAGCCATATCTTTAGGGCATAAATCACCTTCGCCATCCACCTGGACCGATGGAGTGCGTCTGGAGCCATGAAAGTGAAAGAGGAACGACTATAAGGCACATCTCCCAGGAAGATCATTGCCAACTCCAGCAGTTCCTTATAGTCGTCTCGGGGTTGCTGGACGCGGAGTTGTTCTTGGGCGAACTTGAGGATGTCTTCTCGCCATGGCTCAACCATCGATGCCATGGTCTCATCGTCGAGTGCAATTTTGAACTCCTTTGTCGAACCTTCGGCCAGAACTCCCTGAAGTTCATGACGAAGGAAATGTCCGGACTCTCCGACTCTTCCATGCCAAAGCAGAAAACACGGCCTCCAATAAAATCTCGAAGACGGAGTGACCAATTCGACCAGGTAGAGGATATCCCGTTCCAACATTTGCTCAATTTGTAAACACACACCTCCTTTGGTTCCCGTATTCACTGCCGTGGTGTCGAAACAGAGAGACTTGATGCGATCCTTAAGGTTCCATTCGTCCAGGACTTCTCCAATGATCGTTGCTGTTTGTTCAACCTTCCCATCAGTGAGCTTGGGAACCGCCAAGAGTTTCTTCACCCCCTCACCGGATACCAGGATGGGCAAGCGGTCGATTCTTTCCCGACCAGATAAGTCTGACATCAGCTTTCCGTCCCAGTGGAGAGTGAGAGGAACAGTGTGGGAAAAGCTAAGCCTCAGCTCCGCGGCCAAAGCTGTACGATGAGCAATGCGTTTCCTTCGGATGGTGCTTGGGTTGATGGACAGCTGCTCCACATCGTGACCAAGATAGGATGCAAAGGGGGCCAGGACATCAGCTGCTTTCCGACCGCTGAGTTGGGTCCGGTCGAGAGCTGAAGCCGGAGCTTCATGACTTTCGCTAAAAGATGTGAGAAGTCAATTATTGGGATCTTAGCTTTGTCCCAGAGTTCTGCCACCTGTTACGCCATTAGCTTCACATATTGCTTCAAAGCGGCTTCATGTCCGTGATGGTGAAAGATGACCCGCAACACTTCACGACTGTTTAACTTCGCTCCCGAGAACCCTGACATCGGCTTATCCACGAGCCAGATGGGTGAGGAAGATCGAATTGTAGCCATTCACAAAGAACTGAGGAAAGAGAAGAAACGGGTGAGATCATTTTGCATCAGCAAGGTCTGGAAGCATTCAAGAACATGAAAAAACACCAAATCAATCATAAGACACACACATACGAGAGACTCTTAAGCTTGGATTTACGGTAAGGGGCTCTCATATAAGGGAGGTATTCCATGCAAAATTTTAAGTACCATGCCCGACCGCTAAACAGTTTTTGATCGATCTGAAATTTTCATCACGAAGTTTCCTCATCAAATGGATAAAAATGGCGGATTGCGCGATGATCAAGAAATGTCGGATTTTTGACGCACCCTAAATTTTATATATATATATATATATATATATATATATATATATATATATATATATATATAATAATAATGTGATCATATTCAAAGAAAAGCACTTACCCATAAAATGATGTAGAATCTAACAATCTGTGATCTGTTCACACTACGAAGCACTAAATGCACTAAAATATGCTTATACACGAATAATAAACAACTTTTAATATATGTTCCCAAAATGGGAACGTTGGCATGTAAATGGTTATAAATAAGTTACAGAACATAATCTCCGTTCTTATACGTTACACAAATTAATATTATTAGGGGATATATTTTATAAATTAATTACAGATTAGCAGTTATGGCAATTTAAATTAGTTACAGATCATGATTCCCATCCTTAAGCGTTACACAAATCTTTATTATTAGGGGCATATTTTTTAATTTATTCAATATATTACTAAAAGCTATACTGTTCATATTGCTACAATTTAAAATAATTAACTGATGAAGTTACAATTATATATATACATACAAAACTTCACACAACACATCGATTGCCTACAAATGAGAACCGTTTTTTTATCTGGATGCATACCAGTTCATCATTCCGTTCACTGTCACACAAGTCGAATAATTGTAGAAATTCTGTAAATCTCCTGCCACGAGCCATATGCATGAGAAAACACAAACAGTACATGCCACAGATATTTTTGTAGTAGCTCTGGAGTCGGTAAGGATTCCAAACTATCTGTCGAATTTTCAGTTGTTCGAGAAATTTTACAATAACACCATCATTCCTTGGATGTTCGCCCAGTGAATTAAAATAGTACATTCGCTCCCTTTTTTAAAATAAGGAGCCGTCCAATAAATTCCTTCTCCACCACTATCATCCGTATTTAGAATAAGTGCGCCGCAGTCTTTCGGAGTTGGAAGTTTCATCGTTTCATTCTTCGCAAAAGCCGATAAATTTGGTGCGTGTGAATCGGCCACTCTTCATTCCTCTCTGGAGTGTAATCGTGTTCATTTTTAAAAGTCTGTGACTACACCTCTACGTAAACCTGTGAACTTCGATTAGGGCTTGCGACTCGAGGCAAACTAGTACACTAATAAGGGCGTCCAGCGGCTTGGCGAATTCCAACCTGACTGAGATGTTCCCACTCTGCTGTGGGCTTAGGTGTGTGTTTATACTCACAGATAAGTCGGGGGAGAGGTTAAAGGAGTACATATTGAGTTATTGACCCTCTCAACGAATTCCTTCTGCGTTACGCCGATTCCTAATTCGTTGCAAGTACGTGCAATATGTGCAAGATTGCTATACGCTCTCGAGGAAAGTGGAAACTCGTCATCTGGAGAATAACTCGTTTCCAATGTCCCATCTAAGGCCACCCCATTGATGTACAGGGTTATATTTTTAAGGCCGAAATTTTCCTACTTAAATGCGGTCTTTTCGTATTTTCCTTTCACAGAAGCGTGCTCCTGCATTCCAATTAATAACCTTTTAGGTAAAGTTCCAAGAGCAACATTTTCTATCTGCTTCGATGTTAGCCATGAGGGCACCATATACAGTTTGAGTTGGACTCTATTAATTGGGTATTTTACTCTGGCGTGTAGTAGTGTAGTAAATTTTTTTCAATTTCTCTTTGTTTAGAAGAGCTTAATTTCACTTGACGCACGCGGAGATGTCTCCATAATATGAATCATCACAGGCTTCGAGCTCTCTTCTTGGTCAGTACTCAGATTTAAATAAATCTCAGGGCTCGTACGAGTGAGCTTTATTTTCATATCCAACCCATTCACAAGCAGCTTCTCCTGGAATATGAAATCTGTGTCTAGGCGCCCGAAGCATTCATATATCTTCTTTTTAGAATTTTTAAATTTGGCCTTTATGCTACTTTCATCTTTAGCTTGATAATAACCTTCGGCAGTTAAAAAGGTATCCTTCTCTTCTTTTGAAAAGTTGAGGACATTTTCGAGATCGGCTCGTAGGTGATAGTAGCCCGTTCCTGCCGAGATGTTGACCTGATTTAAATACACGTCACACTGACTGAATATGGTGTGTAGAAAGTTGGTCTCTGGGTATACAACGTAATCATTTTCGCAATCTGATCCATCTGAATGGGCTATCCGTAGTTTAGCGTACATATGTAAACAGTCTATAATTCATGAGAGCAATGTCCTTAGCTTATATCGTTAAAAAGGTGGTCAACCATAGGTTTCATGCGCTTATAACTCTTCTTTTTTTATATGTCCTTTTACGTTTAACGCCACGAGTTGGTAAACCCTTCTTCTTCTCCGTACAGGGCGCCTCTTCTTCCCACCACCGCATTTTTCTTTTGCATCTTTGATGATTTCGTCCCGTGTACGCTGTAAGTGCTTCTTTAGAGCTTCTTTAGGCTTGTCCCCAGCCATTATGTCTTCTACCGTGTTAAGACTTGATTGTAACGCTTTTTTATCGAGATATCTCGCACCACTGTTCAGCAAGGGGATAGCCGTATATCACCCCTTGACGGAAAAGAAGCTTCACTGTTAAGCTCCCATTACCGAATGGAAACATTTCCCCCTCAATCGTTCTTATATATATTGAGATACTGGCTAATAGGTTAGTTGCGACTCGACATAATGAGGCTTGTCGTGTGTGATTCTTAAGCTCCTTCCTCTATGATTGGGAATGTGGGTGATGTGCAGCATCCATGCCTGGGTATCCCCAACAAACTGATGTTCCAAGATATTGCTGTAAATACTGCACATGTCCTTGGGGGGGACTCTCCATCGTTCAATTCCTTCAATTTCAGGTAATACAATAAGCTGTACAAGTCAGGTAGTGATTCGTGAAAAGTATCTCTTTGGAAGGCTGCCCCATATCTGCCATCGGTGATAATTTTGAACAGCAATTTGTCTTTAATATTTCTGTTAGCCTTCGATTTTAGAGTCAAAGTATGTACCGGGGTATCTTTGTTTACGATTTCGTATACTAAATCAGCCGTAAGATTTGAACTTTTCAAACTACCGTTTAAGCCTCACAACATCCTCGGCTTTGTCATAATGACCCGCTCCTAGTGTTACTTCTGGAATGTAGTACTATGCCTCTCCACTCCGGGCGGAGCGCATGGTATCGTCCCGAGTTACTCCGGCCTTTTCACACTCATCATGGTTTCTAAGAACCGTAAAAACGGGTTCTTTATTGTCAATACTTAAAAACTTGGTAACCATTTGAATTCGTATATTCCTACCTCATATGATTCACGGCCCAATTCAATGGGCCCATGAAGTTCTGTTACAACAGGGTGTTGTTAGGATGTACAGACAGAGAAGAAGAGGACGGGAGTGTGCTGAAGAAGTGGTTAGGCGCCATGTTGTGTACTATTTAAGCTTTATTATTGCATCAGATTTTATATAGGTGTTGAAGCTTTCTAGGTACCCTAGCCATTTCACCAGGTACATTTTTCTCTTTCCTGAACCTTTTTTTGCTTCCAAAAATATTTTCAATATTAAATACTTTTCTCCTAAATTTAATGACACTTTCTGCAGCTCCTGACCATAAAAGACCCCTGCAATTTCTTCCCCATTCAGATCTTCAACGTAATACAGCATCACCTTGTCTTTAGATCTCATAGACCTAACTTTAAAAATCTCACGTTTTCAACCTTGCTCAATCGCGAATTTATTCCCCGAACGCGACAACCTTACATAATCATTGATTTTGAAACGCACAGAGCGTGGTGGCACTCTACGAATAACTTTTCTCACCTCACGTTCTGTATGTGTACCTCTTTGTAAAATTTCGCTAGGTGTTGTTTCAATCGCTCTGTGGTGTGAACGGTTGTAGGATGAGGCCAGCGAATACAGAATGTCTATATATCTATATGTGTTTTTATGTGTGAAATAACGATGCATGCGTTCCTTTATGGTACGCTGGACTCTTTCAGCTAGAGATGTCTTATGCATAGTATTGCTAGTGTAATAACTGATATTAAACTTTGTCAACATGTTCTGAATAGCTCGGCCTATAAATTCATTCCCCATGTCCGTACAAAAATCATGGTTGGCACCCAAAAACCCAAACCGAAAAACCCAACCCAAAAGCCCAACCTAAAACCCATTGGAATTTTCAGTGGGTTTTTGTGTTTTTGGTCTGAGATGTTTATTTTAAAATAATTGAATTTTTTCTGATCGCTACATTGTTCAATTGTAGCTAATTAGAATGCTTTGGCATGTTGATTATTTCAAGGAAGCTGATTTATAAAGCAATTCTTAAATTATGCAATGTGTAAATAAAGATTATGAAAAATTGAAAAGTTTTATTGGCCTTTTAAATGGTGTCCAGACTACAGACACACTTTCTTTGAAACAAAGTCATATATATCGTTCCTCACAAGATCAGTGTAGATCTAACCTGTTTCACTTTATACTACGGAGCTGTTTCAGCCATGAGTCTCATGAAACCCGAGTCTTCAACGTGGCTGAATCGCAAGTCATCCATTATTATCATTTCGGCTATGCGATAGTCCAGTGATTTTGATTTGGAATGATTCGCATCCCAAATTTTTACTTTTTCGAAGCAACTTTCAATCGTCTGATTCTTTTCTTTCACTGCACACTTCACTTCATGTAGGGGTGGAAGAGACACTTTGGATTCCTTTTTCTTCTTTGACTGTTCATTAGCTTCATTTTCACTAGATATCACTTCGTTATATTCCTTCTTGTGTATCGAAAGCAGATGGTTTTTTAAGTTAGTGGTACTCCTTTCCTTTCGTGAATAGTTACTGTTACATATGACAAACTTCCCTACATCGTTTGACACTCTCGAGAAGTACTTTCACACTGCACTCGTAAATCGCTCCATGATGGTTGCACCACAATCTAACACTTTACTAATGGGTTGAAGCATGTAACGTTACAAAGGTAGCGACGGAGAGCTAGCGCAACACAACCAGCCTCACTCGTGTCTGAACAGATATTGAAGCTGGTGCTTTAGTTTAGTTTGTAACTTAGTAGTGAAGGTTGCCTAATTTCTAATAAAACATTTGAGTGTTTTTATCTCTTTTTATCAACAGTAATTATAAATCATCGTTGCTTTATTAAATATAATTAAAATAATGCTTTTCTAACCACCTAGCGTTGATAAATGTAAGTTATTACATAATGCAAGGATCCATCCAGTCCAAGTAGCAAATGTAGCAATTGTAGACATGTTGCAATTAGGGCGTAGCAAATTTTTACTTTTTGCACCCTTGAGTGAATGCATGAGGCATGACAGGAACAGCATTTAGCGACGTTTATGGTATTTATAGCCATTACACTAGCAATTAGAGCATTTGGTTGCCCTAGTAAGAAAATATCCTCAAACAACTGCAATCACCGCACTGATAAATGCGGTTGCGGTTGTAACTACATCAGGGTACCCGCAAGGATTAGAGACTCAAAATGAAAAATCGGCGTATATTCAACGCTACAGTGATCGTGAATGGATACAACTTGAACGGGACCAAATTGCGAAGAACCCTGGCAAGCGCTTTAGTGCAAAGATGTGCCTAAATATCTTTGGGGGAAATTTGCTCAGAATACAGACAAAGGGAACGTCCATCTAACCCAAAGTTATAACATAGTGTGGGATTACGCCAACGTTCCCGATAAAGAGGTCATGGAGATCGTGAATGTGGGTAATACGTACATAATGAACTAAACAGAGCCGAATTGACACAGATGCATCACGTGTTACAAACATAACTGTAGCCAGCTTCACAACAGCATACGCTCGCATCAAACTTTGGAGTCTACTGTATTCTCTTGGGCGGAGGGTTCTGTACGCAGACACAGATAGTGTGATATTCACGGAGAGGGAAGGGGAATACATGCCACGTGTTGGGGAATTCCTCGGAAAGTTGACTGATGAGATCAAGGATGAGCATGGCGATAGCGCTTAGGTTAATTCTTTTGTCTCAACAGGCCCAAAAACTTACGGGATACGGGTGAGGGTGGGGGAGGAAATGAGATATATCGTGAAGGCGAAAGGCATCACGCTTAACCAGGCGAACCGGCTGATCGTCAACTTTGATTCGCCGAAGGAGCTAGCGAGCTTAGAAGATGAGGGTGACCAACCACCCCAACGGACTTTAGGGACTCACAATTTTTGGGCACAGAAGCTGGGTGGCGTGAAGGAACTTAGGGGGACGAAAATGTGTCGTAACACATATAGGGAACGGTACCAGGTGCCTGGCATCTACGATACTGTTCCCTTTGGATACCGCGAGGCGTGAATATTGCTGTCATGTTAGCGTATATTTACTTGTTGACGGAATTTTACAGTTTATTTATTTTTCTATTTATTGCATGTATTTGTTTCAGCTGGTGTTTCATTTTCACCTTTTGTGTGTGTGTGTGTGTGTGTGTTTGTGTGTGTGTACATGAAAAACACTAAGCACCACCCACTGCATGTTGCTGCCCAATAAAATGAGTTACGTGACTCATGTTGTTAATCGGGACATATCTCCTTCCTGCGTACTCAGTTGACCTCCGCATGCACTAGTTCTCAGATGTGTCTTTTTAACTGTTAAAGAATTCTCGCGTAGAATGAAAAAGACGATGGCTTCCAGTGATGTTGCATGCTCTACATTCCTATATTCCTAGAGTCTATAGATGTGGTGAACACCCAAAGAATTTCTAGTCATCCCTCCTTTGATTCCTTTAATACCACATTAATTCGTGCGAAGCATGAGGAACACGAAGTCCACATGCTCTATGGTTATTCCGGCGAGGGCATTGCGGGTTTCGCGGTACAAACGATGTAATGGATTATGCTGCAGGATTAAACTGCACTAGAGCGCTCATATATCGTGAAGTGAAAGAAGCCACGCTTGCAGAAGAGAAGCAAAGTTTCTGGGTTGTGACACTTGTTGATGAATGGTATGACAGGAGATATTACGCCATGTTACATCACACCGAGTACGCATACACTTGGGCTGTGAGTGTAAATCTTCTGATTATGGAGAGTTTGAAATATTTCTACCACTACATCCATGTGTATATATATATGACGAGGTGCACAGTGAAGTTGTAGCTAAAGGGTTGTGCGAGTTTTAGTAGAGTTTAGGGACGAGTATAGTTTGTCCAGCAAAAAGGACAAGTACAGACATATTTCTCTCAAATAGATCGCCTGAGTGTTAATAAAATGAGCATAGTTCGAGAAAGTACAATAGTGAATACCCATGAACGTAGATGTATGGTACGCATTCCGGGGAGTGGGTGTGATAAAACATTAAAACCGATATTACTACATGTATCGCAGATGGAAAAATTCTCTAAACACCTACCCAGTATAATGGGGTACAAATATTTAGATGATCCACGCAGCGGATATTTCACGTTGAAACAATCTCGTACACGAATCATGAACCCCTGGAATCGTTCATGACGCAACCCCGTGTGACTCAAACCCACCCCACACCTCCCTCCACCCCATCCACCCGTATGGCCGCTGCGAGTTCAAAAACAACGCGCCGAATGCTCATAGTCGCCTCAGAGCTTGACCCGTCTGGACGTTCTTACTTCGCAGGATCAGTAGAAAACTATTAAAAGATGGAGCATCCGTTGAGCAGCATCCTGAACGCAGTACACGATGTATCCGTGTTGAAGTCTGTGCGTGTATTCAGGCGTAATACCGGTGCTGTTAATTATGTACTTGAACCGAAATGTAGACATACAAATTTTGGTAGACGCAATATTATTTATTTAACTGTTTAATCTTCGTGGCGGTTGAGAAGTGGGACGAGGACGGTTACAAAATACCTGCAGGTGTATTCTCAAAAAGAGAGCAAATTAGCGATGCACACTCATACGCCATTATTTGAACGCTGTGCTATCCGTAAATTGTGATACAAACCAACCATTCATTGATATACGGTTGATGTGGAAGAATGCTGCTGACAATAACACCCTTATACGCACACGAAGCCGTTTCATTGTCGACAGAATGTTTGAAGTCGTCGACTTCCGTAAACTGAACATATATTAGACGCCCGTGCTGCTGATATGCGTTATTTTGACACGGTGCTGGAATACGCGTACACCGTCCTGCTCGATGATTTTACCAAGTGTAGGGCCGAACAAGGCAAGAATGGATTGGAACTGGTTGCGCATTTAGAAGGTGCACACTCCTCAAAATATCATGAACTTTGATACAACGGTACAGGGCAGAACTGACCTTCATTGTTCACCCTGAAGAATTATTTCTTTATATAACACAATTGTCGGCACTATTTATAAACGTATTTCAATTGCCGGTATGAGTTGTGAAGAAAAATTTACAGTTGAAAAGGTCAGCGCTGAAAGAATAAACAACCGTTTGGAAAGGGGTTTAATAACTTGAATTTAATGGTGATCTTGTAGCAAACGATGTCATCTTTGTGCTCGCATTTGATTGTATTCTAACCGCGTTTAAAGAGGGTGATAGTTTGTCCCCCAATCGTAGAGTGGGTATAAAAATAGTGTTAAACGAGTTGAAAGCCCTTTATATTGAATATAGACACCCGCGTACTTTGAGTGGTGAAATAATGTTAAATCGCATTTATTGTGTAGTACAGAGCAATGAGGGTGTAAGTGTGGACTCGATCACGTGCGAGCTTACTGTTTGATTTAAGCATGGTAGAACTTACAGTAAAGCATGTATTTCCATTTTTGACGCGTATACATATTTAAACATGTAATTTTTTATATAGAAATCTTCTATACTAACTGCATTATTTTTTGTTTTGATGAATATATATATATATATATATATATATATATATATATTATTTAAATGTGGTAGAAACCGTCCTTAATCCATGTATGTCCATTAGTGATATATATATATATATATTTTAACTGCAAACATACAGTATAATTAATGAAAAGAACGACGCTTGAGTAGAAGAGCGTTCCGCACAAGATGAGGAGGGAGAACGAACAAATGAAAAATGAGGTACCACCCGGGAATCGAACCTGGGATCATCTCGTATGTAGGAGAATTACGACTTCTGATTGATCGAGGTCCATGGTGTAGTGGATAGCATATCTGACCGGCAATCGGATGATCCCGGGTTCGATTCCCGGACGGTACCTCATTTTTCATTTGTTCGTTCTCTCTCCTCATCTTGTGCGGAACACGCTTCTATTCGAGCGTCGTTCTTTACATTAATTATACTGTGTGTTGTTTGCAGTTAAAATGTATATATGTACGGCATGTAGGAGAATTACGACTTCTAATTGATCGAGGTCCATGGTGTAGTGGATAGCATATCTGACCGGCAGTCGGATGATCCCGGGATCGATTCCCGGGTGGTACCTCATTTTTCATTTGTTCTTTCTCCCTCCTCATCTTGTGCGGAACGCTCTTCTACTCAAGCGTCGTTCTTTACATTAATATATATATATAGACACATATATATATATATATATATATTAAACATGTGCTGTGTATTTTGCTGTATATAGAATTCTTCTCTACGATCTGTATCATTTTCGTTACGTATATGTACATATGTTAAATAACACTATTTATTTCTATTTTTAATGCAATTCTCCTATATTGCTATGATATTTTTGATGTAAATATATATATTTCGTATTATCAATGTTTTTGCACCTAATGTATACACATATTTTGTATTTCATCATATATTAAATAGTCAGAACGCTGTAGCTGTGTTTTATTTACACCATCTAAACAAACATCAATGGAAATGAAGGGCATATATATATATATATATATATATATATAAATAACTTGATTGAAGGGTTTGTTTTTAGGGAAACGTAGCTTAGCGAGGAATAAGAGGACGAACAGATGCTACAGGTTTATTTACAAGCGTTTCGGAAATTTTCATTTTCCATCATCAGTGCTAAAATTATAAAAGCAGATAAAATTTAATAAATGTAATGAACGTTTTTTTTTAATGAACGGACTTTTTTTTTAAATTTATTAATGGTGTTTAGGTAATTAAAATTAAAAATAGAATAATATGAAAATTAGAGAAGTGATCAGTCGTCAAATATAAAGTAAAAAGCGAACAAGATTGAGAGGAGCCTTACCAGGTTGTTATTGTCGGGGTAACGGGGCTAATTGAGCAAAGGGTTGGGAATGAATAGTTGTTGGAAGGGGTCCATATTAGAAGAGTTGGGGGCCAGACGGAGCGATGGTGAATTTCTTCTCAGTAGTAGGATATGGCAGTTTATTTGGCTATGTTTAAGTTAAAGGCAGAACTGTAGTCGTTGAGAGTTGGTTTAATACTGAGGATGTGTTGGGACTCCAGAATGCGGAGGTCGGTTAGATGGTTGGTTGTGTTGATAATTTTGAAATTGGAGGGAAGTAGTGGGTGATTGTGAAGGTGGCAGTGATCTCTTATTGCTGATTTAGAGGGTTTATACTAATCATAAATAATTCGAATAACCTCTATATGCACAGTTTCGACATAGTATCCCTTTACACCAACGTTCCAATTAAAGAAGCCATCGACATCTGTATTAACAACCTATTTGCCAAGAATCTGAACACAGTCCTTAATTTAACAAAACAAGAATTCACCAAACTGCTAACGCTTGCCGCTTCAGACACTTATTTCTTTTTTAATCAACAACTTTACCAACAAACTGACTCACTAGCTATGGGATCCCCCTTAAGTGCTACTTTAGCCAATATCTTTCTCGGTCACCATGAAAGTAACTGGCTACTCCATTGCCCCACCCACTATAAACCACACCTATATAAAAGATATGTTGACGACACCTTTCTCCTTTTTCACAATGTCAACCACGCCCACCTTTTTCTTAACTATCTTAATTCCCAACACAAAAACATTAAGTTCACCAAAGAAGACGAATGCAATAACACCTTACTCTTCCTAGATATAACAATAACAAGACAATACAACAAATTCAGCATCTCCATATCGAAAACCCACATACACAGGTCTAGGTACTAACTACACCCCTTCGCCATATAAAATAAACAGCATCAAAATTAATTTTTATCCACCGCGCCTATCATCTTTGCTCTTCGTACTTATCCCTCCACAACGAAATAGAATTCATTCATAATTATGTGTGTGTGTATATATATATATATATATATATATTATATATATATATATATTGGGAGCTAAAAACACTCTCATCATGTTGCATGTAATGTTACAATGTTGCATTGTAATTGCATTCTACCTTTTTACGGTCACACTACTGACACCAACTGACCAGGGGTGCGGGCTCTTAGGCAGAAAACAGGGAGAGCTGGAACTCCCGTTTCTCCTGTCACTGTCGAACCCTTTTAGCTGAACTTTTTCCGTGTTTCTTCTACCCTAAGAGCAGTCCAGCATGAGCTGAAACACGCTTCTCCCGCTATTCTACACTACACATTAGGGTGGCCCTTATATAGGGCAAAAAAATTTTTTTAAAATATTTATGATCGCAACCTTCAAAGTAGTTCGAATTGGTTTAAATACACTGCATATAAATTTTGAAACATTTATTCCAACATTTGGAGGTAGCTCAAGCAACATGAAAAACGAAACTTATACAGCCATATAAAGAGTTTTTTTCAAGCTATCTGGGAAGAGACGGCGGTGTTCATTGACAACTTGTAGAAGAAACTGTAACTGTTCTTCATCCTTCGTAAGATGACTGCTATATTCTTGAATGAGAACAACCGCTCTCTCTGCATAGTCATTCACAACGTTGATGGCTCTCACCTTCTCTTTCACTCGTTTGTACTCCTCCAGTTCGCTCCAGGTTGTTGGATCTTCCTTGAGAAAGTTTTCTGATATATTAAACTTTGTGACTAGAGTGCGGGATCTGTTTGTGACGAAATCCTGTAGAGACTTATCTCCGAAAGTTTTCAGATCAACTTTAACTTTTTGGGGGGGGTGCTTCATCGTCCTCCGCCCTACTGTTAGCATTCAGCGCGTGAATCATCTGAATCTTTGTCGAGGCCGAGGTCTTGTCATCTAAAAAGGCCAGAGCAACCAATTCTTCCGAAAGGTACCAGAGATGGTTGGACATTTTGGCCGAAGCGACTTGTGAAATGCCTAGATGTATTGACGAGTATCCCAGCAAATCTTTGACGAACTGAAGATCATTTGCTGGAGCAGAGGGTGCGCTGGGACAAGTGATCCAGGCTTTAATGTAGAGACGTACTGCAAAAAGGCAGCTATCTCGTAGACCCTTCTCCTCGCGAGAAGAGAGGTGGAAGTGGCCACGAAACATCCATACTTTCAGACTATAGATGACTTTTGACATCCAATGGGCATGGTGCATGGACTCTGGAGTCATAAAACGGATGCCTTTTGCTGGCACTGCTCCGAGGAAGATGCTTGCCAGCTCCAGTAGCTCTCTATAATTGTCTCTCGATTGAGCTTCAGAAAGCTGTGAGCTCCCTCTTTCTCCACTGAGGGAGATTGGCATATGAAGGAATCGGTGAAACCGTTCTGGAAATTTTGTTTGTCAAGACATTGCCACTTAGCTGCAA
This sequence comes from Bathynomus jamesi, assembly GCA_023014485.1. Classification (NCBI taxonomy): domain Eukaryota; kingdom Metazoa; phylum Arthropoda; class Malacostraca; order Isopoda; family Cirolanidae; genus Bathynomus; species Bathynomus jamesi. The sequence goes on along the minus strand of JAJOZX010000514.1, from coordinate 1,048,831 downwards.
ATCGTTTGAAGAGGGGTACTTCGGGCGCACTCGACTCTCCCACACAACGTTTGAAAACCGCTGCTATTACAAGCTCGTAAATATGGTGACGGCAGGCAAAGAAGAGAAGGTTGCCCCCGAGATTCTGCTCAATCAAGATACAAGCGCCATTTATTCATCGTGTGTTCGAGCTAGTTGTGTCAAAACTCATACCTTGAACCTTTTCTTCTATTCCCCATTCTCTGAGTGCATTACAGATTGCAGTAGATTCAGTTTGTCCAGTTGCAGTTGCAGAAGGTAGTTTCGACACTGTTAGTAACTGAGAGATACCGCTTCCTGAGACGAGAACTGGCAGACGATCAGAATACTCTCTTCCAGTAATAGTGGGCAGTATTTTTTCGTCCCAGTGCACTACGAGAGGACCTTCCGCCTGAAAAGTTTCTTTGAGTAGATGAAACATTGTCTCTCGGTGTTGTTAACGAGAACGCTGAATTGTCTGCCGGTTCAGTGCCAAATCTGTAACATCATGGCTCAGGCTCTTAGCTGTTTCAATCATTACCATTGTTGCCTTTCTGTCAGAGAGTTTGGTACGGTCGAGAACAGGAGATAAGGTTGAGGTAATGACCATCTTTCGACCACGCTGACGAAGCTGATCGCTTGTGCTAGGTCCTGGCTCAGCAGTCCACTCAGGCTCTTCGGGTTTGATTTCAGGATCTGATTCACTGCTTGATGAAGCCTTCATTACTTTAGTAGCCGCCTTCTTCTGTGAAAGGAAAAGAAGGACCAGATTAGTTTTGTGCTTTTATGAAGTAAAATCAGCAGTAAATAAATGTACAGAACCATGAAAATAATATATATATATATATATATATATATATATATATATATATATATATATATATATATATATATATATATATCAGAATAATATAGAACAGACCAGAAAAGAATAGAATAATGTATATATAGAAAATATATAGACCCATGTAAATAATAAATAACAACATTAGATTTTATATAAAGCTAAGCACTAACCCTTGAAGTTTCACGTGTGCGTCTTTGATCCTCTTCTATTTTTCTCTTAGCAGCTCTCTGTTCTTTCTTGTGCAGGCTGACATCAAACCCAGTCATGCAGCCGCGTCGCCCCTTTTCTCGTTGAGCTATCAAAAATTCACGATCTTTGGAGATAGTAATCCTCTTTAAGGCGTCCGCATGTGCAATGTCGAAAAGATCATCGAGCACACTAATAAACTTCTCTTTATTAGACTTCTGAGTAGCTGATGTTCGTCCCTTGTTCTTTTTCAGCAACCTCCAATTTTCGAACACTTCCTCAAGCTTTTCCTTGCAATGATGTTCTTTTTTATTTCTTTGGTCGGTATTCTAGCTTTCTCCCAGAATGGCAGAATTTTCTGAATTACATATGTTGACGCATCTCGTTTAGTTTCTTTTTTTTTATTGCGACGATAGAGAAAAACACCAAGAGCTTGTCTTATTGATGGTAGCTTGGATCCAATAATTTCAGTAATTTCACTTCCAAGTAGATAAACATCAGTTTTAGAGCGCGTATTTGGTACTATAATAGAAGCCATACTTTTTCTGAAATGAAACAAATAGGCTGGTTCTTGAGTTTCTTGAGCGATAAGGTTTTTACATCATCGGCTTGCTAGGCCTGTCGTGGCAACCCTCCTCTTTTATCCGGGCTTGGGACAGGCATGGGATTCCAGGTGTCATTCCCCATGGCAGAGTTGAAACAAATAGGATTAAATATAAAAATAAAATTAAAATTAATTAAATGTAATTAATTAAATATAAAATTAAAATTAATTAAATGTAATTAATTAAATATAAAATTAAAATTAATTAAATGTAATAAATAAATAAATAAATAAATAGGATTTGAGCACATTGAGCTACCTCTGAAAATTCTTCAAATTCTTTCCTATTTCATGTGCGCAGTTTTACACGGAATGAAACCAATTCAGGGGGTGCAACACAGAAAATTCAAAAATTCAAAAATAAGGGCCACCCTACTACACATACGTGCATTTTACACACTACAGAATATTTTCAAAATTTATATAAAAAAAAGCCATTGTAAGCCTCAGATCTTGATTTTGTCCCCCAACTTCTTGTATGGGAGAACATTTTTGCGGGTGGTCACCCTTGGCTCTGACTTACTATATGAAAAAACTTTGGAGATAAACTGAAATCTGAAATAGAACCGATATTTTTTCAGTTCCTATCCCTGATATACTGTATATCACTTCGCATAATTATGGTCTATGATGTCCATATTTCAAATGATGTAGGAATTTTCATGATATACAATTAAGGCGGTGTACGTCGTCATTAAGGAATTAATTATAAGAGATGAATGAGAACTACAACGTTCTTAATGTATTTCGAATATGATACATTGTATCTGGTAATTAATGGGAACATGTATCGTATTGGAGAAATTCGAGCATATCAACACGGCCAAAATCGATAATTTGCGCTAAGTCTAAAATGGAAGTGAGGTTTCAAAATAATTTGCAGCCTTCAATTTCTTAAGTGTTATCTGCGTCCTTTTTTAGATAATAGATCAGATGAAAGGGGAATTACCCCATGTTATGGACATGTCAAAATCACCGCATCCCTCATGTAGGTTAGGTCCACTAGCGCACATAAGGGGGCGGGCCATGGAACCTGGGACTCCCCTATTGCATTTCCTGATTCTAAAAATGAGTATTACTAAAACCTGTAAAAAAACTATAAATTCGGAAAAGATAATTTGAATAATGACAATGATCAAATACTCATAATATAAAGAGTATTCGAGCATAATCAAATGGAAAATTTAATATTCACTCAATTCCAGTACAATGCATAATAATAATAATAATAATAATAATAATAATAATAATAATAAATCAGATGGAAAATTTAGCATTCAGGTTAAGTCAAATCATCTTAGGTTGTGTTCAGTTAGATTCCGCTATAGAGTATGTTAGGTCAGACAATAGTAATATGGGCGCAAAAGGAGAGAGTGCAATGCAATTGCAAATGTTGATCAATGTTGCAAAGGAAATGTTGGCAGCAGTGCCAGAGCCAACCACTCCCCTTGTTGCAAGGCACCCCCAAAGGGGGAGGGGGTTGTTGCAAGAGAAACAAGGGTTATGCAACTTGGAGGCGGAGTTATCCCTCAAGAGAGAGAGACGAGAAGGAGAGAGAGGAAGAGAGGTGTTCGCTTGACAGGAGCCAAGCGCATATTAAGACGTCAGCCGAGCGGACATTGTCTAATAGGCCCCTAATCAACCAGTCGGCTTAATGAGCCAGTGCCTCCAGGCACTATCAGCCACTTGGCACAGTGTATACCTCGTTTTGGGACGTACACACCCGTCTATACGCCCATAAAATATTACGCACACACGATTATATGCGTAGGGTTCGAGTGCGCACGGTTCGAGACACGGTGGCGGCGCGTCCTTCCACGGTTGGTAGATAAATGGGTAGCCAGGGTTCCCTAGCAGGGATCTCGCTCTCTCGCTCTCTCTCTCTCTCTCGCCCTCTCCCTCTCTCTCTTTCTCTCTCACTCTCTTGCTCTCTCTCTTTCTTGCTCTCTCTCTCTCTCTCTCTCTCTCTCTCCCCTCTCGCTCTCGCGCACTCTCTCTCCCTCTCTCTCTCTCCCTCTCGCCCTTTCTCTCTCTCTCTCTCTGGCCTAGATAATGTTAGATGTACCGCGACAGTCGTTGCCTCTAGAATAGACAAACTGAGCGCGTTTAAGGCTCCTGGGCCAGACCAGTTTCTCCCCAGAGTGTTGCGAGAAGTGCGCGACCAGGTGGCTCCCCACCTGGCTACAGTCTTCAACAAATCGTTGGAGATGGGCCAGGTGCCTGGTGACTGGAGGGAAGCCAACGTGACCCCTATCTTTAAGAAAGGGGATCACGAAAGTCCAGGGAACTATCGTCCCATTAGTCTCACTTCAGTTGTAGGTAAATTATTAGAAGGGATAATAGCAGATAGGATCGTTGACCATTTGGATTCCTACAAGCTGCTTGGGGACTCCCAACATGGGTTTAGACGGCATAGGTCGTGTCTCACCAACTTGCTCGAGTTGTTCCACGTCATGTTGAGTGAGTACGATAAGAGTAGGGCGATTGATATACTTTATCTCGACTTTAAGAAAGCCTTTGAAAGGTACCTCACCGCCGGCTAATGGCGAAAGTGCGCGCGCTGGGTATCGGTGGGGAAATAGGTAGGTGGATTGAAAACTGGCTGAGGAACAGGCGGCAGAGGGTGGTAATTAAAGGGGCTAGTTCGGGTTGGGCCTCGGTCACTAGTGGGGTTCCTCAGGGTTCCGTTTTGGGGCCACTGTTGTTTATCATTTACATAAATGATATCGACGGTGGCATCGACAGTCGGATCGCCAAATTCGCTGATGACACCAAGCTTGGGGCCAATGTTGGGACGCCCGAAGCGATCGAGGAACTGCGTGCGGACGTAGGTAGGATAAGAGAGTGGTCCGAAAAATGGCAAATGCCGTTTAACTTGGGTAAATGCAAAGTGATGCACATTGGCTACGCCAATCCCAAGTCGGACTACTCGATGTTGGGTAGTAATATCGAGGTGACTGATTTAGAAAAGGATTTGGGTGTGCTAATTAGCAGCGATCTTAAGTTTACGAAACAGTGCGTAGAGGTGGAAAAGAAAGCCCAGAAACTATTGGGTTATATCAGGAGGCAATTTCAGTTTCGAAACAAGGAGATTGTGCTCTCACTGTACAATTCCCTTGTTCGGCCGCACCTGGAGTATGCTGTGCAGTTCTGGTCGCCCACCCTCAGGAAAGATATTGAGAGGCTGGAGCGAGTGCAGGCGAGGGCCACAAAGTTAATCCCTTCCGTTAGGCATATGGGCTACAATCGACGGTTACGCGCCCTGAACTTGTTTTCGCATGAAACTCGGAGGCTGCGCGGTCAACTGATCGAGGTTTTCAAGCTCTTACGCGGGTTCAACGATCTCGATTTTAGAAGTATGTTTAGTTTAAATGATAACCCAACTCGCAACAATGGTTGGAAGTTGGATTTGAAACGGTTTAGGACTAGTGTGTGTGGGAATTACTTTACGTATAAGATCTGTGACACATGGAACAGGTTACCTTCGGAAGTTGTGAACAGTTCCTCTGTGGATCAGTTCAAGAAAAGGGTAGACGAAATCTTGCACACTATTTGAGTGTGTAAAGATATTTAGGACCTCAGTCTGCGGAAATTTCTTTTCCTATAAAATAGTTAATATCTGGAACCAACTTCCCTCAGAGGTTGTTTCCAGTCAAAGTGTAAATGTGTTTAAAAATAGGCTAGACAAAGTACTGAATACTCTCATGTTAGCAAACTAAATATAGAGCTATTTATATATTCTCCACTTTCCTGTAAAATTTCCTTGGCTACTTTTCCAGGGTGAAGGTATTTTCTTCAACCTTTTTCCGTACCTGCCTCTGGCAGGGAGGGAGCGGAGGGTGGGGAGAGAGCCTTCTACTTTTCTATCCAGTTTTCTACTACTGCTAGGATAGCTGAAAGAAAAATAAACTTTTACAAAATTTTCCCTGGCACCCGTTGCCATTGGTACCTCCTCGGTATGGGCCGCAAGGCCTTTTGAGGTACTTCTTTTCCTTGTAACTCCTTGTAACTCTCTCTTTCTCTCTCTCTCTCTCTCGAGTGGTCCGAAAAATGGCAAATGCCGTTTAACTTGGGTAAATGCAAAGTGATGCACATTGGCTACGCCAATCCCAAGTCGGACTACTCGATGTTGGGGAGTAATATCGAGGTGACTGATTTAGAAAAGGACTTGGGTGTGCTAATTCGCAGCGACCTTAAGTTTACGAAACAGTGCGTAGAGGTGGAAAAGAAAGCCCAGAAACTATTGGGTTATATCAGGAGGCAATTTCAGTTTCGAAACAAGGAGATTGTGCTCTCACTGTACAATTCCCTTGTTCGGCCGCACCTGGAGTATGCTGTGCAGTTCTGGTCTCCCACCCTCAGGAAAGATATTGAGAGGCTGGAGCGAGTGCAGGCGAGGGCCACAAAGTTAATCCCTTCCGTTAGGCATATGGGCTACAATCGACGGTTACGCGCCCTGAACTTGTTTTCGCTTGAAACTCGGAGGCTGCGCGGTCATCTGATCGAGGTTTTCAAGCTCTTACGCGGGTTCAACGATCTCGATTTTAGAAGTATGTTTAGTTTAAATGATAACCCAACTCGCAACAATGGTTGGAAGTTGGATTTGAAACGGTTTAGGACTAGTGTGTGTGGGAATTACTTTACGTATAAGATCTGTGACACATGGAACAGGTTACCTTCGGAAGTTGTGAACAGTTCCTCTGTGGATCAGTTCAAGAAAAGGTTAGACCAAATCTTGCACACTATTTGAGGGTATAGAAAATTTTCCCTGGCACCCGTTGCCATTGGTACCTCCTCGGTATGGGCCGCAAGGCCTTTTGAGGTACTTCTTTTCCTTGTAACTCCTTGTAACTCACTCTCTCTCTCTGTATCGTTGCCGATAGAATAGACAAACTGAGCGCGTTCAGGGCTCCTGGACCAGTCCAGTTCCTTCCCAGAGTGTTGCGAGATGTGCGCGACCAGGCTGGCTACAGTCTTCAACAAATCGTTGGAGACGGGCCAAGTGCCTGGTGCCTGGAGGTAAGCCAATGTGACCCCTATCTTTAAGAAAGGAGATCACAAAAGTCCAGGGAACTATCGTCCCATTAGTCTCACTTCGGTTGTAGGTAAATTATTAGAGGGAATAATAGCGGATAGGATCGTTGACCATTTGGATTCCTACAAGCTGCTTGGGGACTCCCAACATGGGTTTAGACGGCATAGATCGTGTCTCACCAATTGCTCGAGTTGTTCCACGTCATGTTGAGTGAGTATGATAAGAGTAGGGCGATTGATACACTTTATCTCAACTTTGAGAAAACCTTTGATAAGGTACCTCACCACCGGCTAATGGCCAAAGTGCGCGCGCTGGGTATTGGGGGATGTACGTAGGTGACTTGAAAACTGGCTGAAGAATAGGCGGCAGAGGGTTGTAATTAAAGGGGCTAGTTCGGGTTGGGCCTCAGTCACTAGCGGGGTTCCTCAGGGTTCCGTTTTGGGGCCACTGCTGTTTATCATTTACATAAATGATATCGACGCTGGCATCGTCAGTCGGATCGCCAAATTCGCTGGTGACACCAAGCATGGGGCCAATGTTGGGACGCCCGAAACGATCGAGCAACTGCGTGCGGACCTACGTAGGATAGGAGGGTGGTCCAAAAAATGGCAAATGCCGTTTAACTTGGGTAAATGCAAGGTGATGCACATTGGCTACGCCAATCCCAAGTCGGACTACTCGATGTTTGGGAGTAATACCGAGGCCACTGATTTGGAAAAGGACTTGGGTGTGCTAATTATCAGCGACCTTAAGTTTACCGAACAGTGCGTAGAGGTGGAAAAGAAATCCCAGAAGTTGTTGGGTTATATCAGGAGGCAATTTCGATTTTGGAACAAGGAGATTGTGCTCTCTCTGTACTATTCTCTGGTTCGGCCGCACCTGGAGTATGCTGTGCAGTTCTGGTCGCCCACCCTCACGAAAGATATTGAGAGGCTGGAGCGAGTGCAGGCGAGGGCGAGGGCCACAAGTTTAATCCCTTCCATTAGGCATATGGGCTACAATCGACGCTTACGCTCCCTTAATTTGTTTTGCTGAAGACTCGGAGGCTGCGTGGCCAACTCATCGAGGTTTTCAAGTTCCTACGCGGGTTCAACAATCTCGATTTTAGAAGCATGTTTAGTTTAAATGATAACCCAACCCGCAACAATGGTTGGAAGTTGGATTTAAAACGGTTTAGGACTAGTGTGTGTGGGAATTACTTTACGTATAAGATCTGTGACACGTGGAACAGGCTACCTTCAGAAGTTGTGAACAGTTCTTCTGTGGATCTGTTCAAGTAAAGGTTAGACCGAATCTTGCACACTATTTGAGGGTGTATGAATTTTTCCCTGGCACTCGTTGCCATTGGTACCTCCTTGGTATGGCCCGCAAGGCCTTTTGAGGTACTACTTTTCCTTGTAACTCCTTGTAACTCTCTCCCTCTCTCTCTCTTGCGCTAAGTTGGAGTGTAAACCTTGAGGGAAATGGAGAGAAGGTAGGACAGTATAATCAAATTCCCCCTTAAGCATTTTTCTAATTAAACGAAGTAAACATTAAACAATAGAAGATCATAAACATTTATGGAATATATATATATATATATATATATATATATATATATATATATATATATATATATCCCTTAGATAAACTTCTTTATGATCTAAACTTTGGGGTTAATGACCGCAACTAGCATGCATCTCTGTCATTTTTAAGTTTATTTATTGTATCATATAAGGATTCCGGGATACAATTAACTTTTACAGATGGGAGGAATTGTCTCGAAGGGCTAAAGAACTTTGTGCGCTGGTGGTTTTTCTTCATGGATAATTAACCTCTAGTTTTATATTTCAGAGACAATAAATTTTTCCCAATCCTATTTTAGATAGGGCACCATAAATAAATTCACAATCCAACCTCATCTCTCTCCCTCTCTCTCTCTCTCTCTCTCTAAGTTGCAGTGTGAAACTTGATGGAAATGGAGAGAAGGTAGGACAGTATAATCAAATACCCTCCTGAACATTTCCTAATTAAACGAAGTAAACAGCTGAACAATAGATCATAAATATTTATGGAATATATATATATATATATATATATATATATATATATATACAATTATATTAAACATCGTTCTGAAAATTGCGTTTAGTGGCGACAGTTTGGCGGAAGTAATAAATAATATCGATTTTAAAAATCCAATAAATAAGCTTCTTTTTTCGCAGGAGTTTATTTCGAGATCATAAACTTTGGGGTTAATGACCTGCAACCCGGAATACTCTGTCATTTTTTTAAATTTATTTATTGTATCGTATAAGAATTCCGGGATACAATAAACTTTACAGATGGGAGGAATTGTCTCGAACGGCTGAAGAACTTCGCGCACTGATGATTTTTCTTCATGGATAATTAACTTCCAGTTTTATATTTCAGAGAATAAATTTTTCCCCATCCTATTTTAGATAGGGTACCATAAATAAATTCACAAACCATCCTCGTCTCCTCTCTCTCTCTCTCTCTCTCTCTCTCACTCGTGCCGAATACAAGATCAAAAAACAAAGTGTTTCTCTCTACGAATGGGAATATCTGACACGCCCCAGATTTCACGGGGCAATCAATCACAGCCCTGTGGGCGGAGCCCAGAATCTTTGTTTGGCCGCTATGCGGGCCTACACGTCAAGTCCGCCCAAAATTCACCGATAGCCAATAGGAAGTTCACGATTCGTGTGTTGTAGGTTGATCACGATCCCATTTATAAAAGGGGGCACTTTCATCTCAGAGCCTCATTTCAGTGTTTTTTCTTGCTTAGTGCTTTTGAATTACTTCGCCATGAGCCAGTTATACAGTTCTCCCGAATTGTTTGAAGAGGGAGATTTCTATGCTGAGGGAACGTATCTAATTTTCAACGCTATTGAACAGAATGAATTTCTCTCAACGCAGTTTGTTACAGAAATTTGTGGCAGCGAGCACTATTTTCCCGTTAACGATTTTGCAGAGATGTAAGTAGTTAATTTGTGATTATGTACACCGGTTCATTCAGTGTTAACTTATAAAAGGCCATAATAAATGCGTTTTGAAAAATAGTTTGTGCTTTATTTTCAGTATATATATTACGTTTTAATCAGTGTTAACTTATAAAAGGGTACAATAAATGCGGTTTGAAAAATATTTTTAATTATTGTCTCATTTTCTGTTTCCTTCGCGGTTATTTCGTCATATATATATATATATATATATTATATATATATATTGTGTTTTTAGTTGTACATTTCTCGATAATTTAAAAATTTAAAGACAGCTCCCCAGTAGGATTTTAAAATTTTTAAAAGCTATTAAAAATTGTCTGCGGGTTCGAGACCCGTTGCAGGCAGAATAAGCGTAGCACACCCAGCTAATCTTACTTTTGAGTTGTAAATTAGCGTACTCGCTTTTAATTATTCTCTGAGATGTCCTAGCACACCCACTTAATCTTACTTTTGAGATGTAAATTAGTGCACTTACTTTGCCCATTTTCTGTTTCTTTCGTGGTTATTTCGGCATATATATATATATATATATATGGTGTTTTTATTTGTACATTTCTCGATAATTTAAAAATTTAAGGTCAGCTCCCCAGTAGGATTTTAGAAAGATTTAAAAACTTTTAAGAATTGACTGCGCGCTCGGGATCGAGACGCGGTGTCGGCAGACGATGTCTTAGCACTCTTTTGAAAACTTTCAGGATATCTGCTCTTTTATTGTAATTTTTAAAATTCGTCGCATTTTCTCTTATTGTAGCTCTTTGATTAAACTTTATTTTTACTTAAATTTGTAGGGCTGATGTGGAACTTGATCGTGTTATAGCTACTTTTCGTTTCGATGAAAGGGAAATAAGTGATATGGATGCTTTACCCCACAACCAAACCAGCGATCTGAACAGAGAGGTCGAGGTATTGGCTCACATCCGGTCCAACGAATGCCAGATCATCGAGGAGCCAATGTAAGTATTTTTGGGGTTAAGAACAAAACACATTGTATTTTCATTTAATTTATTATATGGAAGAAAACATGTACAAAGCGGAACCAGGGTCCATTAAATAAGTCTTAATGGCTAAAAATAGGCCTTTACACAATATAGATATACACCTTTACACAATACAGCGGGTGCTAACATATGGGAACCTTTTTATATCTGCTTGCATACCAACTCGTCATTCATTTCAGTGTCGCACAAATCGAATAATTTAAAAAAAATTATAAATCTCTGCCCACGTGACATGTGCATGAGAAATAAGAGGGCGTACATGCCGCAGGTGTTACTATAATATCCTTGAAAGCGATACGGGTTCCATACAATCTCAGGTACATGTATCTGTTCGATAAATTGTATAACCACAGAATCATTCCAGGGCTGAGTGCCAAGTGAGTTAAAATAGTACATTCTTTCCCTATTTTTGAAATAGATTGCAAAGCAGTGAATCCCCTCACCCCCACAATGTCGGTGTTAACGATAATCATGTACCAGTTTTTCGTAGTTGGCAATTTCAATATTTCATTCTTCGCAAACACACTGATAAATTTGGAGCGTGTGATTTGATCACTTTTCCTTACTCTCTGGAGTGTATTCGCATCCATTTTAAAAGTCTGTGACCACGTTCCTGAATCGATCAACTTCTATTAGTGCTTTTGATTCAAGGTACACGAGTACACTAATAGGAACATCTATAGGCCTGGCAAATTCCAACCAGAATTTGCCAGACAAGTCAGGGGTAATATCAAATGAATAAATGTTAAATTCTTCGATAACTCTTTCTGCGTTACGCCAAACCCGAGCTCCTCACATGCCCCTGCATTATGAGCCAGACTACTATAAACTCTCGCGCAGAGCGGGAACACAGCGTCTGATGAGTAGTCCGTAATCATAGTCCCTCCCAAAGCGATACCATTTACGTATAGAGTCATAATTTTAAGGCCGTAATTCTCGAATTTAAAGGCAATCTTTTTATATTTTCCATTCGTCGAGGCGTGGTCCTGCATTCCAATTAATATCCTTTTAGGTAGGACTCCCAGGGCCACGTTTTCTAGTTGTTTCGACGCCAACCGTGCGGGCACCGTGTATAGTTTGATCTGTACCCTGTTAATTGTTTATTTTACTGTGGCGTGCATTCAGTCTTTTTCAATTTCTATTTGATTTGGCGTACTTAATTTCACTCGGCGTATACGCAAATACGTCTCCATGATGTGAATCACAACGGGTTTCGCGCCCCCTTCTTGATCAGATCCCAGATTTATGCAGATCTCAGGACTCGTGCGGTTGAGGTTTATCTTCAGATCGATGCCGTTCATAAGCAGTTTCTCCTGGAATGTGAAATCTGTATGAAGACGTTCAAAACACTCGTATATCTTTTTTTTAGAATTTTTAAATTTATCCTTTATACCATTTTCATATTTAGTCTAATAAAACCCTCGGCGGTTAAAAAGGTTTCCTTAAAAAGGTTTCCTGGGCTATACGCAGTTTAGCGCATATGTGCATGCAGTTCGGATCAAAAAAGTATGGGCCTGAGCTGGGTATCACGAATTCTATAGGGGCACTCGGCGAACTAATTATGTTTAATGGTTAATTGTAATAAAGTCGCTATGCTCAATAGAGACCTGAGTGGAGGGTATCAAAGAGGGACACTTCCGATTTATAGCATTGTGAACTACACGGATGGATGAAACGCGCCATGACGAGCCAGAAATAGTGCCACCTCTCTCGACATCTAGTAAACAGCCTGATAAAAAAATGATCAGCCATAGGCTTCATACGATTAGAGCACTTCGTTTTTTACGTTTAGCGCCACGTGATGGTAACACCTTCCAGGAAGCTCTCTTCTTTCAACCACTACGCATTTTTCTCTTTTCATCTTTGATGATTTCGTCCCGTGTACGATTTTAATGTTTTTTTGGAGCTTCTTTAGGCTTAGTTCCACCCATTATGTCTTCTGCCGCGTTAAAACCTATTTGTAACGCCTTTCTCCCTAGGTATCTAGCACCCCTCTTCAACAGTGGGACAGCGGTGCGTAGTATGGATGAAAAAATGGAACCGAGCCCACTCCTACGGTGATATTTCACCCCTCGATAGACTGTGAATGGCCTTCGGGTCATTATAAACGACGAAAGTGTAGTTTCACTGTTAAGTTCCCATCACCGAATGGGGAAATTTTTTATTTCGAAATTTTTCCCTCAGTCGTTCTTATATATATATCGAGTTGTTGGTTAATAGATTAGTTGCAACATTCACATAATGGGGCTTGTCATATGTAATGCTCAAACTTTTCCCTCTGTGGTTGGGGATGTGTGCAATGCGCAGCAGGCGCTCCTGGGTGTCCCCAACAAATTGGTGCTCTACGATATTGCTGTAAATACAGCACATGTCTGGGGATGGACAGCTTGCACTCAATTTCTCCAGCTTCAACTGATATATTAAGCTGGACAAATCATGCTGTGCCTCATGAAAGTTATCTCTTTGGAGAGCTGCGCTATATCGGCCCTCAGCCACAATTGTGAAAAGCTCTTTATCTTTAATATTTTTACTAAGCCGTGTCTATGTTTAAGACTTCAAAAGTAAATCGTTTGTCAGGTACGACTTTTGAAGACTCTTGTTTAACCCCGTCACAATGTCCATGATTGTGTCATAATGACCGATTCCTAGCGATACATTTGTGCAATAGTACTGCACTTCACCGAACAGGAATGATCGCAGAGTACTGTCTAAGGTTATGTCTAATTTTTCGTACTCATCGATTCTTGTAATAATCAGAAAAATGATTTGCTCATTTTCAAGAGTTAAAAATTTGGAGAATAACTGGAGTTCACATAAACCCACCTCGTACGAATCACGCTCCAATTTAATGGGTCGGTGGAGTTCTGTCACAAAGTTGGCCAGGGTGTTGTTAGGATGTACAGACAGAGAAGAAGAGGACGGGAGTGTGACATAGAAGTAGCGAGGGGCCATGTTGCATACTATTTAAACTTCATTATTGCAGCAGCTTTTATATAGGTGTTGAAGTTTTCTAGGTAACCCAGCCATTTCACCAGGTACATTTTTCTCTTTCCTGAACCTTTGCTGCCTAAAATTTTATAAATTTTAAACACACTTCTTCCTAAATTAAATGTCACTTTCTGCAACTCCTCGCGGTAAAAGCCTCCAGCGATCTCTTCTCCATTGAAATCTTCAACGTAATACAGCATTATCTCGCTTTTAGGTCTCATAGCACTAACTTTAAAAATCTCACGTGTCAATCCTTGCTCAAATCCCTTCGCGAATTTATTTCGCGAACGTGTTAGCCTTACATAATCATTGATTTTGAAATGTGTAGAGTGTGGTGGTAGTGCTCCATCTCTTCTCACCTCTGGACGCATACCTCTTTCTAAAACTTCGTTAGGTGTTTTGCCAATCATACGGTGGTGTGAACAGTTGTATGACGACGCCAATGACCCGAAAACGTATATATATCTGTATGTGATTTTATGGGTAAAATAACGATGCGTGCTTTCCTTTATGGTACGTTCAACTCTTTCAGCTAAAGAGGCCTTATGTATAGAACTGGTAGTGTAGTAACTTATATTAAACTCTATCAGCATGTTCTGTAAAGCGCGACCTGTAACTTCTTTCCTCATATCAGTACAAAAATAGCAAGGAATCCTATCTTCTTTTAACGTCAACGTTTTGGTCGCTTTAGCAACTGTTTCAGTCGATTTATTTTTCAGTTGAATTAGCCACAGATATCTAGAGAATATATCTATTATGAATACGATGTAGCGGTATCCGTCATTATACACTGAATATTTTTGCATGTCTATAAAATCCGCTTGCCAAATAGAGTCAATCAAAGCCACTGTTGTCTTGGTCGTTTTAAACCTTTTTCTCACCGGCTTATGAAGTGTATAGGCATCCTGCTCCCGCGAAAACCTCTCGACATCTTTTTCCCCTACTCCGTAACCACCTCTGTACAGTCTATTAACGCCGCCATAGGAGGCGGGGTTACAAATGTCATAATAGCGTTTACTTAATATGTTAGCCATTTGCGCATTTTAGAGACACGTGGATAAGATTAGCCGTTTGTTCTCTTCTTTCTCTTCTTCAGAGACGCTGCTGCTGAGGGCGATAGCGTACTCAGTTGTGATACATGCGAGCCTTGATCCAGGTATTTTAACCTATTCAGATTGCCTATCAAATTTTTGGGGACATTTATTTGTTGTAGTCTTGCTTTAATATACTTCCATCCTGTTGGTGAGGGCCTGTCCCACTTTCTCACCAGATCATGAACAATATCAACGATGTTGGATCCTTGTACCCTTGTTCATTCAACAATGACCTCGCCTGTATCGGCCCAGTGTATGATGGGGTCCTCACTAAATAGATTATAAAGACTTAAGCCCTTATTCCTCAATGTATGTAGGAGACTGTTTTTTAACACATGTTCGATGTGTTGTGTTCCGTTTTTCTTTGGTTGGTCATCTCGCGCTGTGCCTAATAACCACGAGGAGCACTCTCGGATTCTTATAATCTTCGTACTCATGAAGAAATTTCTGCAAAGCCTCTTGGTACAAGATCCTTTTCTCATCAAGTGACTTTTCACTGTTTAATAGGGCTAGCAACTCGCTTTCCATTCTTTTAAGCCTACTTTTACGGGGTTCTAGAGCCGTGTCTGGAATCTTTGAACTTTGCAATGAAGCATACACCTCGTGCGGAATCACAACCACCTTCTTCATTATATTAACCTAGTCAGTAGAGGACTCAAAACTGAAAATAAGATGGGTAGGAATGATCATCCTCTTTGTACAATAATTCGGTTTTTCTTACCCACAGTTTGACTTTTATGAGCGAGCGCTCGTATTTTGTTCTTCTAACGACGTAAGCGAGCCTTCTGAGGGGGGTTTCATTGGCACATTACATTTTATAACATTAAGACAAAGCAAATATCCATAACGCTGACTTGTGGCTTCTTTATAAACCTCCAAAAATTCCTTACGCTGATTCTGGAACATTTGATTGGCTAATACCCCAATTTGTGACACATCTCTACGTTGTGCGAATAAGACTAGATATTGTGTATTTAACGACACATCGCGCATGTATCTATTTTTGTAAAATAGATTCTGGTTGATGAAGAATACGGTTATGTTAAGATGGTAGGAGAACACTCTAAATGTCTCGGCAAACGTTTTATCAATTTCCAACATCAGATCGTCAATTACAATAACTGTATGCTCATTACCTTTTAACGAATTAACGTCATATACACCCGTGTGGGAAAAAATTTCATATTAGTACTCGCTGAACACTGACTGATACGTCGAATAGCACCATATTACTTTATGCACAAATTTTGAGAATAACTCCCCTTTATCTTTAATGATTTTAAGCATAAATACAGTTTTTCCCTTTCCTGTAGTACCAGATATAATACATGTGAAGGGGCTTGTGAACCTGAATTTTTCTACAGATTCCATTTCTAACAAGTCACACCCATAAGTGGGTCATTTACAAAATATTACAAATTTTAAGTGCTGTTCCTTATATTTTGTTTATCTTCTTCCACAGAACCGTGAATGACGACGATGTACTGCCCCACATCATCGATATTACTGACGAAACCGATGGCCGTGCAGCTACAAAATCCTTCCCCTCTGACGAAACCTCACCAGCGATACCTGTAGCATGCGACAGTTCAAAGCGGAAGCATGAAGAAGAGCCCTCCACGTCAGGTATAAAGCGTGCCAGGATTGCGCCGGTTGTTAGACCCTCAGTAATAGAGCCCCAACCCTCTACGTCTTACGACATAACCCCCCACAATAGTACCTTGCTCAAATATACCCCATTATTCAGTTCCGGGTAATTCCTCCACATCAGCTACTCATAATGTGGAAGATGGTATAACATTCAAGTTTGTGCGCACCGCTACCCCCACCCCTGCCCTGACTAGAATTCGGTACATGGTCAGGATTGACCCTGGATCCCTGTATACCAACGGATTGCGGCGCGTAGTTGAACGTATTGTGGAGTTTGCCCTTCAGAACCGCGACGAACTTGAAGTCCGGGATGAGGAGTCCTTCAGGTTCTGGTCAGATGAGGGGACGATTTTTGGGTAGTAATACCGTTCAGACGTTTGGCGGCTGTAGATATAGAATATATCTTGGGCCGTATAATGCAAGCCCCTGAAAGTAGTACAGCCTTCAATATGGACAACTTCATGGGAGATATTGACGGTCTGCACAACCCAATGAGGAAGTTGTGAGTTTTCAAAATAGGCAGCCTCCTTTCTCACATTGCTACGGTGATTAATTCAACTGGTAGATGTTACTTACCCATTGAAGCTCACGAGATTTAGGTGCTTTTTTAGCCCAATCCGCGGCTTTCCATCTTCGACCTATTGCCGATCGCTAGCCTTAGGGGCCGCCCTAGGCACCGGGGAGATAGCTGCTCCAACGAGCCGAAGCGTTAGTTGCGCGATTGTTGGAAAATTTTGGGCACAGTCATAGGCCCTATCCGCGCTACTTATAAGTCAACGCGTGGGTTATAGAGGGGTCTGCGGCCGGGCTGAGATCACCTCGGCCCTACCTTTTGATAGGTGCTGTTAGACACGGTCAAACTTCGATAGGTACCCGGGGCGAACCGAGAATTAATTGAACGGCTACAGCGGCTACTTTACGCGGCTACGAGCCCCATTCGCAACAATCTCCAGGTTGTCCCGTACCCATGAAAGACTTACCGGCGATCCCTTGACTCCGGGAACCCAATACCGCCCGGAGATACGCGATCTCCGGCGGGCCTATCCATAGGCTAAAGGATAGAGGAGAAGTTTTCCCCCCGACTACTAGCCCGAAACTGGAATCATAGGCTAACCGACGGGGTGCAATGGTCGGTCACGTGTCAAAACTTCAACTCCATCATCGGTAGGGGATAGGGTATCTCCTGAGCCCCGCACCCCTTCGTAAATTCCTTCGAAACCTATGCTGAGGGGGAGTAACCGGTCGTTCCCCGATAGGGACATAGATCCTATACCCGGGGAACTCACGTAATGTCAGTTTTACTCTCACGACAGAGTATTCCGGGTTGCGGGTCATAGTGCCACAACTTATACGCTTAATTTCAATTCTCCGGTTATTTACAGAAAGCATTTAAACGTCGATCGTGGTTGTGGTTTTATAGCAATAATCTTAGCTCATATGTTCACTGTGCTAAATACTTGGACGCAAAAAATTTGGCTGCCTACGGTTGTGCAGCCTGACCGTAAACTGACTTCAGATTGTAAGCTTGAGTTTGAATGTAATATGGGTCCTGAAGAACTGAGAAGGCCCGAGCAGGAAATGAATGCACGTATAGTCGTATTTGGAATGGATGATCGTCGTAGGACTTTGTATGTTTTTAAAAGCAGCGTGAGAGATCGTACAAGACCTCTACTTATTTTAGGATTGTCAGGAACATCGTATCTTCCAATCTGTAACATAAGGGCTCTCTACGCCAGTTATGATAAAAGTCGAAAATATGGAAAGCATCATGATTTGTGTAAGGGATGTCTCGAGTTTCCTGATAATATGGTGAAACATTATAAGGATTGCTACATCGTATGTGAGCAGTGTAAAAGCCCTAAATGTGAAAGTCGTGTACCAATGTGTGGAGACGTACATTATTCAATAATAAATGCTTTGAAATCCATAAATCAATTGGCATTTGCAGGAAAATGAGGATTTGTAAGTGCGGCATGAATCACATGATGGATAATTTGTTGAATTCCAAACATAAATGCGATGAAATTCACTGTTCTACATGTCATGAAATATATAAGGCGGATGGAATGAGGCATGTACAGTATGTTATATGAAAGAAGCTAAGCCTAAAAATAGCCCTTCTATACCGTGTACTACGATATAGAAACTTACACGAACGCTTAAACCAAAGTGGTCATTCCACATTTACTCGTAAGTCAGACTATCTGTGATGAGTGCATGGACATCGAGTGTGGCGAGTGCCACAAATGTTGAAAACGAACAATCGTTTTTAAAACGACTGCACACGGCAGCCCTGTGAACCTCTTTATATCATATATTGTCAAATTAGCGGACAAGTTCAAAAAAATGACTGTGTATATTCTTGTCCATAACGGGGCGAAATTTGACACAGTTCCTTTATAAGGAGTTGCTTGAACACGAGTCGTCTGCGATATTTATAGGTGATCCCTTGAAAAGAGGCAACAAACAAATACAAATGCAGATAAGAGGTAATGTATAGTTTAAAGACACCCTGCTGTTCACACGTTGTAATTTAGCAAAGCTACCCAAGGTCATGGGGTAGCAGCTGAAGTTTCAAAAGAGTATTTCCCTTACCCATTCCTCACTAACGAAACTTTGAATTACGTAGGACTACCTCCACCCAAACATTACTTTATCTACACCAACATGAGCGAGAGTGTGCGTGAAGATTTTTACCGCTACTACAACAGTTTTAATGAAGCTAGTACATACAATATAGCCGATGAATGGAACGTTATTGCGTGAATGATGTGCGTGTGCTAAGGGTATGTTTCTAGCATTTAGAAGGATGTACAATTTAGGGTGGATCACTTTTCACTTTTTTTTAAAATTATAGCTGGTCAAAGTTTTTCCCATGATTTGGTTCAGTGGAAGTACACTGACACCATTTTTACCAAAATCGATCAATATTTAGGGGTCGCGCATCGACCTTGAAAATTTCAATTTTGGAAATTTGGCCAAATTGACAATTTTTTACTGAATAAAGATAAATCATCAAATGACCATATTTTCTGAATCCTCTCAGTGAAAGAAATCCTCTCAGATACTTACCAAGTTGATAGGACAAGTGGTTTAGAAGTTATACTCACCTTGAGATAGCATTAAAATTTAAAATACCGTATTTGTCCCCGTACCTCCATATGCTGTCTGCCATTGTCTGCTTTTTAGGATAAGATAAAACGAATAAGGAAAGATCAAATGTATTTTGTATTAAAACGGTTTACCGATATCACTAAAGGCACTTACTCCGGTGCCCCTAACTAGGTTCAAAAACTGTATGAATCGTGGTTAGAACACACGTCATCTTAAGGCGTGCGCCATGTACTCTCTCTGCTAACTCCCTTTCCCTCTGCGCTACGTCATCTTGGCAAGTGACGACTTCTTGAAGTCACCGAGTTCTTTCCGGCTCTTTTCCACGAGCTGAAGAAGACCCTGCAGCTGTGACTCGTCTTTTGTGACAGTGTTCGCGTAATCTTCTATCAGTTTTATCCCTCTCTCTGCCACGTCGTTGGTAACTTTCAGATGCGAGATGACATTCTTCAGATCACAGTAGTTCTTATCTTGATCCCACTTATTCACCGGCAGAGTGAGCCACGTAGACGCGCACACCTGCAGGCCTGTGAACACGAACCACGATGACTCATCGATCAGGTCCGGAAGGCGCGTCGTGTCATCAACCGAGACGTTGTCATACGTGAAGTCCTCGGGCACAGCGAGGCGGCACAGCTTCTTTGCCATCTCGTGCTTCACAGTGTCTTCCACTTTGTCACTGCAGAGGGCGAAAACGACGGTCTGAGGCCTCAGATACCACAAGTGCCGCCTGATCACTGCCAGTGAAGCCTCTGCAATCTCGCGATCCACAGCCCTGTACTGCAGAAGACGCTGGTACAACACAAGGTCATTCAGCGGGGCATCAGCTGCGACAGGAGCCGCCAGCCAGGCAGGTGCGTAGAGGAGTGCAGTAAATAGTACCACTCTCTGAAGTTTCTGTACCAGCTCGTCGTCGAACTCCAGCTGACCGCTGAACATCAGGAGCTTCGTGTAGTAGATGATCTGAAACGAATACGCACTGTGATGTATAAATACCGATACCACTCCATATAAGTTTGTTTAATGGTAAATTATTTATCTTATTTTTTTCTGGTAGGGACTTCAAATGGCTGTTTGCAGAAGGCAATACAATATTTAACTTCTAATTCAAAATACCAACCTTGGCCATCCACCTCGCATGATGGTAGGCTCCTGGGCGCATGAAGTGTGTGCCACGACGTGGCTGGGCCCCGAGTACCAGGAGTGTAATCTCCGCCACTTCTCGGTAGTCTTCTCTGACAAGACCAGAAGCGGTGCCGAGGAACTTGACTGCCTCATCTCGGAGCTCCATCAGCCACGTCACCTCCGCCAAATGCTCGATCTCCAGCTCGCGATAAGTCGAGAGGTCGAGCTTGTCCCACCTGAAAGGGGAGTTATGAAAATATTGCATGAAAACGACTGAAGTTTCCCTTTTCGACTGCTATTAACATCATTAGTAGAAGGACGCTGATATCTCAATTGCTCTGAAGGCAAAAAATCATTGGAGAAAACAAATGCGCCTTAGACTTGAAATTCACCTTCTCCTCAGATACTGGAACAAAGGTTCAGTTGGTGCTGTGGTTCTTCCAAACGCGGTGATGACCACTGCCCCCACGATGAGCTCCATAACGTGATGGCGACAGCCCAGCTGGAAGAGCGGTTTACCAAGCATGTTCTCCAGCCGGACCACCGCACCCTGCACCCTCCCCGTATTGGAGGAAGTTGTGTCGAAGCACAGTCCAATCACGTTGTTCTCGCATCCCCAGTCTTTGAGAGCACGAAAGGTCGCCTGGGCCTGGGACAGACCGGTGCCGTCAGCAACAGTCGGAACGGCCAGCAACTTTCCTTCTGTGCATTGGGGAGCTCCGGAGATGAGAATCGCCTGGCGGTGCTCCAATGATCCAAGAGAGTCCTGAAACGTATGTCATACATGCCAATCCATTATCGTCCACTGGAATATGTCAATCCACTGTCGTCACTGGAACATGTTAATTCACTGTCGTCCACGGTGAGGGCAAAACTGACCTTGATTACTTTACCGTCCCAGTGGACGACAGCATGCCTCGGAGATACGAAGGATTTCTGCACAGCTGTCGACACTTCACAACGATGTGCCACTCTTCCACGGCGAGACGTGTCCTTCGAGATACTGAATTTGTCCAGGTCTGCGGGCGGATCTGCCGAACGTAGGACTGCCGCCACGACACTTGCCACCTATGTGCGAAATTGAAAGGAAATTGACAAGGATGCGTATGGTTTTTATGTGACAAAATAATCACTAAATTTTCCGTCGTTACGTCTATTATATCTTTGTCAAGGAAAGATCATTACTGATATATACACACCTGATTATTGGACATCCGGAAGCGATCAGCCACTTCAATAACAGCCGGTGCATTGAGGATGCGGTGAGGAAGGCTGATTGATACAGTTGATTCTCTCGGCTGTCGGTATGGTGGTTCTAGCTGTGATTCGGAGTTGCTCGATGATCTGCTTTCTATAGATTCATCGTCGCTCTCAGCTTCGGTTCCTAATTTCGTTTTTGAGGTGCCTGGCTCATCACGAGATTGTTGTCTTGAGAGTTGCCGTTTTCTCTTGACAACGAACACTTTATCATTCCCACTCATTGTTGCCTGGCGCAGGCCCCGTTGATCCTCATAAAATTTAATATCTTCTTGTTTGTTGTTGTCTGAGAGCAGTCGACTTTTCTGTATCTCTTCAATAGCATCGGGAGCTCCGATGTCCCAGAGCTTGTTCAGATTTTCTGAAAACTTCTCCCTGCCTTTTCCCGCGTCACTGTCTCTCATCTTGCTCTTCTGCAGCGAGCGCCACTCTTCCCACAGTAACTCCAGTTTTCTTTCGCAGTTACGCCTCGTGATCGTCTTTATACGTGCCATGTTCCAAAATGCCAGAACATTGGCCACCGTGTCTTTTACGGCGGCCTTCCTGTCAGTAGTTTCCTGCTTGGCATAGAAGAAGTACTGGAGAACTTGATGGGTGGTTGGCAATTTGGCACCACCGATCGAGGAAGATGGCTGACCAATTAAGAAGACGTCCGTGGCTGACCTTAGAGAAGGTGGTGCTGTTGTTGCTGCTTTCTCTTTTCCAGAATAAGTAACTTTCAGAGTCTTCCCACTCCTGGTTGTTAACAGTTTATCCATTGTACTAAAGTCTAGACTTATCAAACAAGAATCAATTGACACAGTTGATCTGTAAAAAGCAAACTGTGATTAGTAAAAATATTGGTCATAGACATAGCGTGTGTGTGTAATTGGGATTTTAGGATGCGCCAGCTACTGATGCTATGATTACGTCCATAACGGGAGACAAATACGGTATTTTAAATTTTAATGTTATTTCTAGGTGAGTGTAACTTCTAAACCACTTGTCCGATCAACTTGGTAAGTATCTGAGAGGATTTCTTTCACTGAGAGGATTCAGAAAATATGGTCATTTGATGATTTAGCTTTATTCAGTAAAAAATTGTCAATTTAGCCAAATTTCCAAAATTGAAATTTTCAAGGTCGATGCGCGACCCCTAAATATTGATTGCATTTGGTAAAACTGGTGTCAGTGTACTTCCACTGAACCAAATCATGGAAAAAACTTTGACCAGCTATAATTTTTAAAAAAAGTGAAAAGTGATCCACCCTAATGTACATGGCCTGTTTCAAATGCGATCCGTTGCAAGTCGCTACCACGATCGCCTCATTATGTTTTACAGTGTTAAAGAATAATTCCATGCCTAAAGACGCCTTAGCAGTCATTCACAGAAACAACCCCCGCAGTTATGGGCAAAAGGCTATTTACTGGCTTATACACCTACAGCAACAGACCGGGGTATACATAAAACATGCCCCCAACACGGGTGAAGTACCCGTTAAGGTCAATGGTCGTGTTTTTTGGGTTGATGGCCAAAGTGAGAATCCAGCCTCTGGTGAGAAGACTGTGTATTCCTTTAACTGCTGCTAGTGGCATGGATGCCGCGCGCTGAATGTGCCTTCACAGGGGACCTTTGTGAAAGATCCCCCGCCGACAACCTCGCATGGACCCGTAACCGTGATCAACTTATAGGCTCCCAGTTCACCCACAAAATCGTGTGGGAGCATGAGTATGATTCACGGATGGAAACAGATGCCCAGTACCTTGATGAAATAATGGCCATCAAACGTTCAATGGTGTTGGACCCCCTGAAATGCGGTGACAGCTGGTTTGGAGGGCGCACAAACCTATTCAAGCTATGAAGCTGATGAAGAACAATCCGTACCCCGTAGATGCGCCTGAAAAAATGGTGGGTCCCACCATACCAACCATCGAGGAGTTTTCAGCTAACTTGAATGAGCGCTACTTTGGAGTCTCTTTCGTAGACGTGCTCCCCCCTCGTGATTTATGGATGCCGATCTTACACGTCGTTATAGATCACAAGCTCATGTTTCCCCTGTGCGTGAAGTGCGCAGAGGAGATCAACGGCGATTGTAACCATACAACCAACCAGCGTAAGATCAGAGGTGTATATACAAGCACTAAGCTGGCCCTAGCCGTTAGCCATGGGTACAGAATATTGAAGATACATGAGGTGTGGAGGTTTCAGAAGCTACCCATCCTTTTCACGCAATATATAAACGCTTTTTTGAAGGATAAATTAGGTGCGTCAGGATATCCGCGAGAGGTTGATACCGAAAATGAAAAAAAACAGCTTATATTCAGCGTTACCATGCCTCTGAAGGTATAGAGCTTGACCGATCCCAAATTGTTAAGAATCCTGGGAAGCGCTTTAGTGCAAAGTTGTGTCTAAACAGTCCTTGTGGGAAATTACACAGAATACCGGCAAAGGGAACGTTCATTTGGCACAATTATGCCAACGCTCCCGATAAAGAGGTTATGGGGATCGTGAATGTAGGTAATACTTACATAATAAAGTACAACATCACCGAACTGGCCACAGATACCTCACGGGTTACAAACATACCTGTAGCCAGCTTCACAACGGCCTAAGCCCGCATCAAACTTTGGGCCTACTGCACTCTCTTGGACGGAGGGTGCTGTAAGCTGACACAGATAGCTTGATATTCACAGGGAAGGAGGGTGAATCCATGCCTGCTATTGGGGAATTCCTCGGAGAGC
Organism: Bathynomus jamesi; assembly: GCA_023014485.1. NCBI lineage: Eukaryota > Metazoa > Arthropoda > Malacostraca > Isopoda > Cirolanidae > Bathynomus > Bathynomus jamesi. Next base: position 1,024,213 of record JAJOZX010000514.1, on the reverse strand, counting down.
TAACTGACGAGATCAAGGGTGAGTATGGTGATGGTGATACGCAGACTCATTTGTGTCAACAGGGCCAAAAACCTATGGGAAACGGGTGAGGGTAGGGGATGATATGATGTATATCTTGAAAGCTGAGGGTACTACACTTAATCATGCGAACCGTCCAGTCGTTAACTTTTAATCGTTGAAGGATCTAGTGTGCTTGGAAGATGAGGGTGACCAACCACCCCAACTGACTGTGGGGACGCACAATTTTCGGGCGCAGAAACTGGGCTGTGTGAAGGAACTTAGGGGCTCGAAGGTATGCCGTAACATCTATAGGAAGCGCTACCAGGTGCCTGGTACCTATGATACCGTACCCTTTGGCTACCTTAATCCTTGATTGTATTTATATATATATGTATATTGTTAACGATATGTTTAATTATTACGTATATTTGCTTCAATTAAGGTTTCGTTTTCTTTTTTGTGTGCGTGCGTGTATGTGTGTACAGTAATAAGCTAAACTCCGCATACAGAATATTGAAGATATGATACGCCTGTAAGATCAGGCAAGTGACTCTTGCCACCACCTGAGCATATCTCTATTCCTACGTGTGCTCAGTTGACCTCGGCATCCCCTTGAGCTCAGACGTGTATTCTCCCGCGTAGACGAAAAATAGTAATGGCTACTTTTAATATTGCGTGTTCAGCGTTTATGAAGTGATATTCAGCGAAGTGCCAAGATGTGGTGGGTACTGACAAACTCCCTATTCCACCCTCCTTTGATACTTTTAAGGCTACATTCAGCTGTGCGAAGGCCCAAGATGTTCAAATACTCTACGGGTATTCTAGCGAGGATATTGTTGGATTTGGTAATACAAACAATGTATTGAAGTATGTTGTAGACCTAACTTTTATAAAAGCTCACATATACCGTGAAGAAGAAACAACACGTTCAGAAGATAAGCAACGGTTATGGATAGTGAGTCTTGATGAGTGGTGTGACAAGCGATATTATGGGATGTTACATCATACCGACTACTCGTACCCTACGGTTGAGAATGTAAATGTTGTCATCATGGAGAATCTTAAGTATTTTTACTACTATATTAATATATATCATGACGAGGTTTGTAGTGAGGTTGTGGCATATGTTTCTCTCAAATAGTGCACCGGAATGTGAAAATGTTTAGTTTGTAAAAATGAACGTCTGGTGAGTGATAAAACATTAAAGCCGGTATTGCTTCATGTAGCTGAAATTCCTGTTTCTCAGTATAATGGACACAAGTATTCGAACAAGGTTGTACACGCTTCAGCAGTTTATGGTGTTACTCGCTCCCCTCATCGAGCCGCCCACCAGTGTACCTCACCCCTCCGAAACACGAGTTAGAACAAACCCGTACACGTTTCATCAGCGTGACTCACTCCGCCCGTCGAGCCGATCCGCCCACCTGTGGCTCATAGTCATCTCAGAGCTTGAACCGACTGGACGTGCGAATACGATGGAACTTCCTTTGAGAAGCATTCTCAACGCCTCGTACGATGTGTCCGTGACGAAGTTATTGCGCGTGTTCGGGCGTGAAACCGGCACCATTAACTATGTACTTGAAACGATTTGCAGGCAAGCAAGCTAACGTAATGTTATTTATTTAAGTGTTGAGGAGATGAATAGAGTCTTCGTGATAGTTGAGAAGTGGGGAGAGGACCGTTATAAAATACCTGCAGGTGTAGGTACAAGAAGAGAACAGATTAGTGATGCCCCCTCATATACCGTTGTTTGCACGTTGTGTATAAATAACGATCAGCTATGCATTGATATACGACTGATGTGGAAGAATGCATCTGATAATAACGTTCTTGTCCCTACGCGAAACCGTTTCATCCCCGACAGAATGTTTGAAATCGTCGGATTCCGCAAGCTGAAGCCTATATTAGACGCTCGTGTTACGGATATGATTTATTTTGATACAGTTCTTGAATACGCATACATCGCTCTGCTCGAAGGATTTATCAAATGTTGAAATGAACAAGGCGAGAATGGTCTAGAGCTGGATGCATATTTAAAAGGTTTAGACTCTTCGAAATATCCCGAACTTTGGTACAAAGCACTTAAGCGGTACAGGGCAGAGCTTGTCTATAGTGTTCACCCTGAAGAGCTGTGCCTCAATATAATGAGTAGCTGTCCTTACTAACTTGGAAGATTATTTCACTTGCCGCTATGCAGAGTGAAGAAGAGTTCACGATTGAAAAGCTCGGGACGGTAAGAAAAAACCTTCGATTGAAAAGGAGTGTTTATAAACTTATATTTAATAATGATGTTGTGGTTAACGCTGACCTTTTTTTACGTGTTTTTTATGTATTCTAGCCGTGTTTAAAGATAACTTGCCAACCGAATGTAAAGTGGGCACAAAAATAGTATTGAACGATATGACAGCCATTTATGTCGAGTATAGGTATCCGTATAACTTAAGTGGTGAAGTAATGCTTGGACGGTTTTACGTGTAGTGCAAAGAAATAACGATGTGAATGTAGAGTTGATTACGTGTGACTTTAGCGTTTTGCGCCGTAGAACATAAAGTATTCAGATGTATATTTATTTTCAATATACAGGGTGGGCCGTAAGTTTCCATACATAGGAAAAATAAACATTTTTTTATGGACAACCATTTTTATTTATATAATATGCTCTACATGGTTGCCATTGTTTTGAAAACACATTTCAATACGTGTTCCCCACTGTTGATGAACACGCATTAGCACAGTTGACGTTATGCTTGTAATGGCGTTGGTGATACGTTCCTTTAGATGATTTATGTCTCGTATCTTTTCCTGATACACCATGGCCTTCAAGTGCCCCCAAAGATAGAAATCAAGAGGGGTGAGATCTGGGGATCTGGGAAGACGTATTGAAATGTGTTTTTCAAACAATGGCAACCATGTAGAGCATATTATATAAATAAAAATGGTTGTCTATAAAATTTTTTTTATTTTTCCTATGTATGGAAACTTACGGCCCACCCTGTATTTAATTATTTAATTGTGCGTCTGTATATATATATATATATATATATATATATAAAGAACGACGCTTGTGTAGAAGAGTGTTCCGCACAAGATGAGGAGGGAGAACGAACAAATGAAAAATGAGGTACCACCCGGGAAACGAACCCGGGATCATCCTATTGCCGGTCATATATGCTATCCGCTACATTTTTCATTTGTTTGTTCTCACTCCTCATCTTGTGCGGAACGCTCTTCTACACAAGCTTCGTTCTTTACATTAATTATACTGTGTTGTTTGCAGTTAAAATGTGCATATATATACACATATATATATATATATGATACACACAGACCGTGCATGAAACAAGGAACTCTTCTGCGATAATTAAATCCACTATAGTCCGGATAATAATGGTAAATGACAAATACCATAGTTTTTCTTTTTCATGATGCTAGCCCGACGTGGGCAACGGGTCACTCGCAAAGAAGTCCCATAAATATAGCTTCCCTCACCAGCTATCTGCAAAGCAGACAGGATCCAGCTTTGGGACATGGATCTAGGGTTTAAAGCAGCCTAGCCCTGCTACATTTAGAACCTCAATACAAGCAAAAGACTCACTGCCTTCACGTCAGATTGAATACATCAAAGAAAAAGGGGTAACTATTATATTTTAAGACAAAAACCAAAACTTAAACCTCAACTGGCAGAATTGAGCGTCCACTTTTCAAAGCACATAACATGTCCGTTTCAAGATGGGAATGAACTCAGAATGGTCCCCTGAGGTTTTTTATGATACACACATACCGTGCATGGAACAAGGAACTCTTCTGGGATAATTAAATCATAAAAAACCTCAGGGGACCATTCTGATCATATATATTCCATTATATATTTATTTTTTATATATTTCGTGAAATTGAATCCATTAATTCGTCTAAATAAACAGAGTGATGTAATCTACAGATCTACAGAAGCTAAGGCTAACAAAGACCCTAAGATCCAGTCTAAGGTTAGCCCGAGAGAAAGGAAAGAGTAGGGGGTTAAGAGAAGAGAATAAGGGGTTAAGTAAGTAGCAACACCTATCACTCGTGGGTTAACATTCATTCAGAAAAAGAGAAAGAAAGACTCCCCATTATCATCCGCCGGCCACTGCTGACAATTCGGAAAAATAGTCAGAGAGAAGAGGAAAGATTGCAGAACGGTCCTCTACTCCATAGGGAGGTAGAGCCCACTCTGCCGGAAAAAGATGAAAAGAAGTAAAATAAGAACGCTTCCAAACTGTGCAATACATTCTTAACTGAAGAACAACACATTCTTAACTCAAAGCAACACATTCTTCCAGCTGTTGCAGACCGATCCTCCACTCCATAGGGAGGTAGAGCATGCAGCCCACTAGGCTGGAAAGGCGTGAAAGATGAAAAGAGGTAAAATAATAACGCATTACAACACATTCTTAATTCAAACACTATCATCCCATGCAAACTACAGACATGCAATAAAGAGAGTTACAGACATGCAATAGAGGTACAGACATGCAATTAAGGAGAGAAGAAAACAAAGTATAAAGAATAACACACAGTGGGTTAATTTACTCAAAATGCTACAACTAAGTTCGTGTTAGTCTAATTTTTTTTTTTGCTGGCATATCACACGCTGGCATGTCACAAGCTGGCATTAGACGTCAACAGACTCATCCCCGATTACGACCCCCAGAGCTCCTGTTGCCAATTGTTTTTTTATTTTAAACAACGTTAATATTTTTAAAATGTCTATCTAGACGGTTTTAAAATACATTAACGCTGGTAGAGTTCACGACGGGCGCGCGAAGATTATTCCATTTTCAATTACTTTAAACGTAAAGAAGTTTTTAGCGATATTAGTAATGAAACGTCTGCCACGCAACTTAAATCTGTTATTATGTGTATTGCTATTATCGAAAGTGAACAGTTTGTCAAACTTTACGTTATCGACTTTATTAACGATTTTGAAAACTTCAATAAGCTCCCCCCTTAATCTCCTAATTTCCAGTGAATGCAAGGCTAACAATTTAATCCGATCTCCATAGGGCTTGTTGCGCAATGACGGAATTAGTTTCGTGGCACGACGCTGAACCCTTTCTAACGTATCAATATCCTCACGCAAATACGGGGACCAAAACTGAACGGCATATTCTAAATGAGGCCTGATTAGGGACTTGTAAAGGGGCAATATAATATCCTTCTATTTAAATTCGAAATTACGTGCTATGAAGCCTAACATCCTATTAGTTTTTGCGCAAGACTCCAGGCACTGGTTCCTAACTTTTAAATCCTTAGATACGCGTACGCCTAAATCTACTCCCTCGTCAACGCTCGCTAACTCCCTGTCATCCATCGTGTACGTGTGCTTATTGTTACTAAAACCTATATGCAAAACTTTACATTTGCCTACGTTAAATTGCATCTGCCACTTATCCGTCCACTCCATAATCCTATTTACAGCCTATTTCTATCGTCCTCGTTAACAACCTTACCGCCTATTTTAGTATCGTCCGCGAATTTTGACACGTTACTAGTCAATCCTACATTTTTGTCGTTAATGTAAATTACGAATAGCAATGGGCCTAACACTGAACCCTGTGGGACGCTACTACCTACATCCAACCACCCCGATTCACTACCATTAACAACGACCCTCTGTCTCCTAGCACGAAGCCATTCCTCTAACCAGTTAGCTACCTGACCGCGTATACCGTACGCTTTAACCTTCGCAATTAATCTTCTATGCGAAACTATATCGAACGCCTTTTTAAAATCTAAATAAATAACGTCAGCCGCTCTATGCCTATCGTATTCGCTCACTATTTCGTTATAAAATTCGAACAAATTAGTTGAACAAGATCTATGGCGTCGAAACCCATGCTGACTACTATTAATCAAATCTCGACTTTCTAAGTGATCAATGATACGACCCCTAACTACGGATTCCAAAAGTTTACCGACAATTGACGTTAAGCTAATGGGCCTATAATTGCTAGCTACCGCGTTCCCCGGACCCACAGCGTTTAAAGAAGGCTTCGACCTACAGAGCTTTCGTACGTTTTCGTCAATTAACCTACCTAGCCTAGCATTACCTATTTCATTAAAATGCCCCATCTTTTATAAAAAGGCTAGGATCACTGAATTCGGACAGCTTTACGAAAGGTACATTTTCCTCAGCACAAATCTCTTCTAATTTATTATTCAAAAATATTGTTTTTGACGTAATCCGAAAACCCAAACCGTGCCTAGGGGTAATACCTAGAACTAAAGACCTATCTGACCTCGCCTTCAGGGACCTAATTAACCCCCTATATCTCTCCAAAAGGTCAGGCACTCTCGTATCCGGCCTATACGAGTCGTTGCCTCCTACCATCGTCACCAACATCGAGTGACGGGAGGCAACGTTAATCCTATCCACTTCGTCTCTAACTCTGTCAACCCTGGACCCTGGAAGACAGACCCTCCTCCTCTTGGTTGGATGCCATTCAACGAACTCTGTGTCCATATGGCGCACTAAAGAGCACCCCATTAAAATAGTTTCCCCATCATTCACGTCCCTTTCCAAATGGGCGAGAGGGTTCGTAACCTCGATAGGGGGGGATTCCCATCACCTAACGTACGCGGCCTAGCTCCAACCTTATATTCTCTAAATCCCTCCCCATCTACAAATCTCGGACCAACCTTAACCCCTTCCTCAACTCTATCCAACCTCGATAAGCTACCTAAACTAGAAACTAGGTTACGCACCTCACCCTTCAAATTACTAACGTCTAAATTCTTTTGGTTGTACACGACATTTAATTACAGCAAATGGCTGCATTCTAAAACGGCTGACGGATTTCTAAGCCAACTGTCAAAAATATCTGGATAGCACAATCTTGCAACCCCAATAATATACACCTGAACAAGCCAATTACGCCTTCTAAGTCAACTGGATGTTTAAGCCAGAATATATGCTTTAATTAAATAAATAAACGCATTCTGGCAACTCAATAATGTACACCTGAACAAGCCATTTACGCCTTCTAAGTCAACTGGCTGGTCAAGCCAGAATATATGCTTTCATTAAATAAATAGCGCAATCTGGCAGCTCAGCCAGATATGCCAACTGGCTGATTAAGCCAGCTGGTTGATTAGGAACATATTAAGGCAACGGCCGCTTGGCTGAAGTCTTAATATGCGCTTGGCTCCTGCCAGGCGAACACCTCTCTTCCTCTCTCTCCTCCTCTCTTTCTCTTGGAAGATAACTCCGCCTCCAAGTCGCATAACCCTTGTTGCTCTTGCAACATTTCCCCTCTCGTTTGTTGCATAACATCTTGCAACATTTCCCTCCCCCTTTTTTAATAATTTATGCAACATTGATCAACATTTGCTATTGCATTGCACTCTCTCCTTTTGCGCCCATGCTACTGACAATTACCGTTCGCTAGGTTAGGTTAAAAAAAGTTGATAATTTGCACTTGTTTGTAGTTTGGGGTTTCAAGGATAAATACGTGAAAAAACAAGGACAACATACAGATATGCTGTAATTTCACTGCAAAGGGACTTTGTGGCCACTGTGTACAAAGAAAATCTGAACTCCTTCACTTTTTTTAACTTATCTAATATATTTGGCATAAATTAACTTCTTATTTTGTTAATTTAACATCACCAGATGTAATGAGTTTATAAAAAATTCAAAGTTCTTCTTTATACCTTTATTGTCAATTTAAATACATTAATAGTCGAAATGCGGAAGTGTGGCCTGGTTATCCACCAAGAGATAACTATATATTTCAGTTTGATCTAATATAAATACACTATGAATAAAGGAACAAAGCAAAACACACACGCATACACAGAGAGAGAGAGAGAGAGAGAGAGAGAGAGAGAGAGAGAGAGAGAGAGAGAGAGTAGTCGTAATTTAATGAAACTGTTACAAAACCCAAGCTTGCAGGCAAATAATTCATGTTAGAACTGATAATAAAAAATAATATTTTTCTCCATTTATTATTCAATTCGATAAATAATTCCACAAAACAATATTTCGTCTATTCATATATCGATCCATATATATATATATATATATATATATATATATATATATATAACATAATATCATGCATGAACATAATGCAAAATACAGGATTCGAGCACAGCACCTCTTGAATATAAGGCGACGACGCTGACCATCAAGCTACAACCAGGTAAAAGCTAGCGCAAGCTGGCATATATTTCAACACCCGAAGTAACACGAAACGCTTTCGCGTTCACAGGTGTTTTTTGTACTAATCCCCTTGTACTCAAGGTACTGACAGTATTTTATTCAAATATCTAGCGTAACATTGGGAACATATAGGTGATATATCATGCATGAACACGCAAGAGGTGCTGAGTTTGAATCCTGGTGTGTGTGTGTGTGTGTGTGTATACTGTATATTATATATACTAGCGACAGAATTATTCTCAGGGAAGTGAAGTCAAATAAGGAACAAGAAGACCAAGACAATGCCTCCAAACATTTATTACAAACGTTTCGACCCAGAGTAAGGGTCATCATCAGTGAGAAACTGAATTACAAACAAAATCAAAGTTAAAACAAGGATAAAAGCTTATCAAAAGTGGACATGATGGGGGATCAAAGGCAACAGAGCAACAGAGCAAATAAGCAGTGAGAGAAAAGGGGCAGATAGTAGTTGGTTGGTTAGAAGAATTTCTATGAAGTGATTAACTTAACAGATAAATGTTGTGCATTCAAGGAAGGAGTCGGATTCTTAATGTATAAATTTAGACTCCGTGATTTTTCTATCAAGTTCAGTAGATTGGGATTATAAAACAGAGAACTGATTAGCGTTTATTGGATGAACAGCTAATTCTCTGAAATTGCGAATAGCAGAATATTCCGAATTAGTCAGGAGACAGCCAGTCCGATGGGAAAGGCCCCTATGCTTATCGATTCTCTGTTTTAGCTGCAGACCCGTTTAGCCGACGTAGCGGGCATTATGATTCACACACGTGTAAAGGTATATCACAGAGGACCTGACAAGCGAATGGAGGCGTTCCTTATGACGGCAGAAATTATAAATGGATGCGGAATTATTATCAATAAATTTTAAAAAAACACTGAAGAAAGGACTTTGACAAGACACTACGAACAAGCCTGTTAATTTAGTGGTATGGTCAAGCAAAGGAAGTTTAATTTGGGAACAGTAGGACTTGCATGTTGAAGCTCAAAAAGATTTTGGAGAAAACAGGTGAGAGGATTATTAAATAGATGTACAGAGTAGACAGAAAAACCTTCACAAGTTTAAAATGCTGTTACTTGGATAATATGCAAGTTATATAAGTGAGTTATTACTGATTTGAAAGAAGATGCCTTTACTTTTTATTGATATATAACACTGGTATGCATCAATTTTGCTGTCAAGGGTTTTGTAAGTGATTCTTATAGAGTTTTTCCTGCTGATTTCGAATCTGCAATCCGTTTTTCTCAATCAGCTCAGGATTATCTGGCTATGGCCTCATAAGTAAAATATAATTTTTCGTGATTTTGTCAAAGCGGAATTGGAATAGTAACATCTATCATCACTTGTTTCACTTGTATAATATCTTTTTTTACTTTTCAGGCATATAGATAAAATATTCCATAATGAATAGAGCGTGTAAAAATGATCCCAATAGATTCTGCTACATATGTGGGACGGTTACCATGCCAAATAACCAGTCCCAAATCACTAAATTTGTGAAAACAATGTATAGAGCATACTTTGGAATTAAGCTAGGGGACCAGGACAAAAATTTCGCCCCTCATATGTGCTGCAAGACGTGCATTGAAAATTTGAGAAGATGGAGCAAAGGCAGAGCGAAATCTTTGCCTTTTGGAATTCCCATGATTTGGAGAGAAGGAAAGGATCACGTGACAGATTGCTATTTCTGCATGACAAACCTCCAAGGTGGGCTTATAAATTTATTTTTCTTAAATATTTTGAAATCCTCGTATGAAACTTGACATAATATTCACCATAATGTAATATTCACCATATATAGCATAATATTCACCATAATGGTAATCATACATTTACATATACATATTGTTATAGAAAATACATTTACACATACATATTGTTATACAAGTTACATTTACATATAAAATGATTGTATATTTTCTTTCTTTTTCATTCATATTGTCCCCGAAGGGACAATATGAATGAAAAAGAAAGAAAATATACAGACTCCATCGACCTATTTCATATCTTACAGACCGCAGCCTTCCCTCACGAGCCGTCACTGTCTGAATGCTTCTTCTATTTCATATGCAAGTTTTATATCCATGTTTCTGTGTTTCTATTTTCAGGAGTTAGCAAGAAGAATAAACACATTGTTGTATACCCTGACATTCCTTCTTCTATGAGACCTGTACCCCATGGTCCTGGAATTCCAATACCCGACCCACCTCAAACCCTGGACTTCGATGATTCTGATGATGAATCAATGACCAATGAGAATGACCAGTCCCAGTCGTATATACCTCAAAATACCGCTTCAACTGAGCCGAGGCCTCTCAACCAGGCCAAACTTAATGATCTTACCAGGGATTTAGGACTTTCCAAATTAGCTGCCGAGATCTTGGGCTCACGACTTCGAGAGGACAACTTGCTGGCTCCGGGAACAACATTCTCCTGGTATAGGAAACGAGAGGAAGAATTCCGCAAGTTTTTTGCAGTGCACGAAAATACCTCTTCCTTAGTGTACTGCTGCAATGTTGAGGGGCTAATCGAATCCTTGGGCCTGCCATATAACGCATCAGAATGGAGGCTATTTATAGACTCGTCTAAGCGAAGTTTGAAAGCAGTACTTCTCAACATTGGGAATAGGGTTGCATCAGTCCCTGTAGCACATTCCGTACAACTTACTGAGAGCTACGATAACATGAAAATTTTACTGGATGCTCTCGTATACGACCAACATAACTGGAGGATCTGTGGAGATTTGAAGGTAATACTAATATCATAAGTAAACTATCTGCTATTGACTATGTTGTTTTTCAAAGGTTATTTGAGAGCGTATAAGAACACTTAACTTCCCCACAGAAGTGATACAGTCCAATGCATAGATTTTTTTATCTGATAGAACAAATTCTCTAAATTCTTTAAATATTTTCATTTTTTTTCAGATTGTGGCATTTGTATTGGGAATGCAAGGGGATACACGAAATACCCATGTTTCCTCTGCAAATGGGATAGCCGAGCGGATGAGAAGCACTATGCACAGCGTGAATGGGCATCCAGAGAGAATTTTGAACCTGGGTCGCATAATGTCGTTTCAGTGCCCCTTGTACCACCAACAAAAATTTTGCTCCCACCACTTCATATTAAGCTGGGCTTGATGAAAAATTTCATCAAATCAATGAATAAGGAGGGTTCAGCATTCCGATATCTCGAGAGTAAATTTCCTCATATATCTGATGCTAAACTAAATGCTGGGGTTTTTGATGGTCCTCAAATTCGAACTTTGATCAAGGATACTCAGTTCGAAAACGCAATGACTCCAACTGAGAAGAATGCCTGGCAGGCATTCAAATCAGTTGTCACTGATTTTCTTGGCAAGCGTAGAAGTCCAGAATACGAGTCCGTTGTCGAAAACTTGATGGAAGCTTTCAAAGCTCATGGGTCGCGCATGTCCATAAAAATGCACTTTTTGTGGTCCCACTTGGACTATTTTCCTGAAAATTGCGGGGATTATAGTGAGGAACAAGGTGAACGATTTCACCAAGATATCAAAATAACGGAAGAGAGGTACCAGGGAAACTGGGATATCAATATGCTGGCGGACTATTGCTGGTGTTTGAAGCGAGACGTGCCCGAAGAAAAACACAGACGGAAAGCCAAAAAAACTTCATTCCTTCCTCAATAAACTTTTTTCCATATTCATTGTATCAATAAAAGTATTTATTCACACAATGTTTTCATTTTTCACGAGTGTTCTTATAATATTACTCGTATCTACAGTGTTTAAGCTAAAAAAATCAATAAATTTAGGGATAAAATTGGACTTATAATAAATGGCCAATAGAGAAAAAACCTGACCTGATTGAGGAAAACCAATGTCATTTTCGAATTCAGCATGGTCGAATTATATAATATGAGTTGAAAAAACTTTCACAGTAGACAAAAAAATTTCATATGCATACCAGTATAATACTTCTTTGCAGGTTAAATAACAATGTCACAGCTCACTCCTAAGTAGAGACCAGAAGAGTACTGGTGAAGCTGCCCTATGAGTATGAAGTCTCTGGCACTGGTACAACGTGCATACAAACGTATACACAGTTGCAAGACAGCTCCATCAAGGCACACAATACTGCGAAGCATACGTAACTTTCAGGAAATTGGTAGCGTCAAAAACAGGAACAAAAGCAGAAGTAGACACCCTAATGTTGCTACAACAAACGAAAATGTTGAACGAATTAGGAGGTCCCTTCAGCAAAGTTCACGAAAATCCTCACGCCGACTGTCTACTGAACGTGGCATCACGAGAGTTTCTGTGTTGCAAATGTTACACAATGATCTTAAGTTATACCACTATAAGATTCAGGGTCTTCAATCACAAACTGAACAAAACATGGCAGCTCGACTGCACTCTGCAGAAGAAATGTCAGAGTTCATGGAGTAAAATCCAGGAACCAGGCAGAAAATTCAGTTCACGGATAAGCCACATTTTTATCTTTCTGGCAACGTAAACAAGCAAAATCTCCGAATATAGGCTTGTGAGCAGCCACATGAAACTGAGAAGCATTCTCTCAGAGTGAAAAAGCTAACTGTAGGTGTGCTATAGGATATGGATGCATCATCGGCCCATTCTTTTTTGAAGATGACAATGGTGACACTGTAACCGTCAACTCTACCCGTTTTCTTAATATGCTAAGAAGGAAGTACTGGCCAGCAATTCAGAGACGTAATGATATCAATCAAAACGATCTCTGGTTCATGCATGATGGTGCTCCTCACACAGCCAACGCGGTGCTGGACTGGCTGAGAGAGAAGCTGCAGGACAGCATCCTATCACTACTCACGGAGCGAGAGTGGCCATCACACAGCCCCGACCTGAACCCCTGCGACTTCTTCCTCTGGGGTTATCTTAAGAATGAGGTGTGCAAAAACCCAAAGTCCAGGAATCTAGACACCCTCAAAGCTAACATTCGGTGAGAAGTGAGACGAATCCAACAAGACACAATCACAGCTGTGGTGGACAACTTCCTCACCAGATTGCAGTGGGTGCGAGGGCAGAGAAGCACTGGATTGAGCATATCATGCACTTCTAGATTTTTATGACTGTATAGAAATGTTTACACTAACACAAAAATACACGTCTGTAATTTCAAATTATGGTTTTATTTTGTCTCAGTACTCGTGCCTTTCTGAAATACATGTTCTTAAAGTTTTGAAGGTTTTTAGTTTTTCTGACCACTTTGTATTGAGTATAAGTTATGCTTAAAGAACTGTTGGAGGAGACTGATCTCTCTACGGAACAGGAGCCAATCTGAACAACTGTGATAAGCCTGGTGTATTTTATATTTAAAAAAAAGTTATTGAACTGAAATAATTCGTTCCAAGTCGGGTAGTTAAAGAAGGAAATTGTAGTTAAAGTAGGGAATGCTGGAACTCCCGTTTCTCGTGCGTGATGCTAGATATTTAAAAAAAAGTTATTGAACTGAAATAATCATTCCAAGTCGGGTAGTTAAAGAAGGAAATTGTAGTTAAAGTAGGACAGTTAGACATCAATCGATCAGGGAACTATTCCAGGGACGACGTTAGGCCGTAGAGAGGGAATGCTGAAACTCCCGTTTCTCGTGTCACTGTCCTCCTTAGCTGATCTTTTTCCATGTCTCATCTACCCTGTAAGCAGTCGAGCATGCTCTTAAACACACAGTTCTCATTATTCCTCATTAGTAATGAGTCATTACACATACATGCATCTTACATATTACACAATCTTTTCAAAATTAGAAAACAACAAAATGGCATCAACCTCAAGAGACTCGGAGTCCCTTGGGAGGGGACCATAAATGTCCCCACTTCTGGCTCCGCTGCTGCTGATACCGGGAACGCAGACCCAAGCAGGGGATGATTCTGGTACTACCCCTTGAAGATGTTCTGGGCCTTTGCCTGATTCACTTTCATAAACTTCTGCAACGTTCGTGACCTTTCCTCAATTTTTCCATCTGTTGAACACCACTTCTCCAAACCTCACCTTCTTTTCCTCACTAAAGCTCAGGTGTCTGGGACTACTGACAGCAATCCATTTCTGTACTCTCCTACTTTATCTTTACTCAGTTTCATTCCAAAGGTGGGTGCTGCGTATATGTAATCAATGATCTAACTTTCACTGATATCTCTGGTGAACTACCTCACAACTTATCTCTCCTGAATGACCTGGAGAAAATTGTACATCACCCGACTCTAATCCCCGATCGCCTTGGATATAGGCCCAATATTCCTGATTTATTTCTCACCACTCATCCTTCTTCTTACAGTGTCAAATTTTTTCTCCGTTGGGTTCCTCCGACCACAATCTTATATCTGTTTCCTCTCCTATCGTTCCAGTTCGGCCTTTGGAATCTTCCAAGAGCAGACGCCTTTGGCACTTGGTGCCGCTGATTGGGAGACCCTTAGGCAGTACTTCTATGATTTCACATGGAATTATTTATTTTATTATTACTTAGCTTTTCACTGATGACGACCCCTCACTCTGGGCCGAGATATTTCTATTAAATGTTTGGAGCCATAGCTTTGGTCTTCCTTCTTGTTCCTTATATACCTCGTTAACCTCGTTCAGGTTCCGTGTGTTGGTCTCTCTTCACACGAAGGTCAAGCTGGTGGCCCCGCCTCTAGGCCTACCTTGGTGGAGGAGCGAGTTGCTCTCTTGCGCTCTCCACCGCACATAGCCACGTACACCCGGCTCATCTATGTAGTATGGGCGCAAAAGGAGAGAGTGCATTGCAATCGCAAATGTTGATCAATGTTGCAAGAGGTTGTGCAACAAGGGTAATGTTGCAAGAGGTTATGCAACAAGGGTAATGTTGCAAGAGGTTATGCAACAAGGGGGAGGAGTTATCCCCAAAGTTGCAAGCTGGGGAGACCTCGTTTGGGGAGAAGTTGGGACGGCTTCATCCCCCAAAGGGGTATACCTAACCTAAGAGAGAGAGAGGAGGAGAAGAGAGAGGAAGAAAGGTGTTCGCTTGACAGGAGCCAAGTGCATATTAAGACTTCATCCCAGCGCTTGCTGTCTTATAAGCCCCTAATCAGCCAGTTGGCACAGTGTATACAACGTTTGGACAAATGCATGTATACTCCCACCTATACGCCCATAAAATATCACACACACACACACACACACAACTATATGCGCGATTATATGCGCCGGGTTCGAGACCCGGCGGCGGTGCATCCTTCCATGGTTGGTAGATAAATGGGAACCCTGGCTATCCTAGTGGTCCGTGTTAAAAAGTAGGTCTAAGGTGGATTGTAAACACCCTTCCACTGCTGGTAGAAAATGGGAATCCTGGTTATCCTAGTGGTCCATGTTAAAAAGTAGGTCCAAGGTGGTTTGTAAGCACCCTTCCACTGCTGGTAGAAAATGGGAACCCTGTGTATCCTAGTGGTTGCTGGTTAAGCTGTAGGTCTAAGGTGGAGTGTAAAGCTTGACCTTCGTCAGAAAGAACAATTCGGGCTGAAGCCATCGAAAGCAAAGGAGAGCCTATATATATCTTCTGAAAACTATAAAAATTGGTACAAGAAGTGTGCACTAAAGATAAAAAATTTATAATCAGCAATCACGTCAAATTGCATTAATTAACTCTCACTCTCACTCTCTCTCTTGGGCTAACTTGAATTGGATATTAAGGTCTTTTTCATTTGTAACTTCTGTAAATTAAACATAAAAGAGGACAAATGATACACATAGCATTAAAATGAAGGTGAAAATGTGCAGCACAAATGAATAAGTATAAAGGAAATATGAAGATAAAGGAGGGAAATGAAGAGAAGAAGAAAGGCAAAGGCGATATAAACAAAAACCTACCTAAGCAAATCCTAATTAGACGATGTAAATAGCTGAACAATAAAGGACATATAATATTTATGGAAAAAAAAATATATATATACAGAGACGCAAGAAGTAAATAGACACCCTTAATTTTATGGTAAAATGTATGCATCCAATTTTTTTGCCATTATTATGACTAATATTCGTTTCCTACATTTCTATCCTTGAAGAAGGACTTATGCCAAAATTCTCAAGTGGTCAAATTGAAAAAGACAGCTGCCTGTTCATGGAAGATGGTATCAAACGATTTCCTTGGCCGAGTCAGTCCCCTGACATGAACCCCATAGAACACGTGTGGGCAATACTAGACAAGACTTTACGTAAAAAGCCCAAAAAACCAGCAACACGATCAGAATTGTTGAATCTTTTACGCCAAATTGTTACAGCAAAATCTGAGCTGTCTATTTACTTCTTACATGACTCTGTATATATATATATATATATATATATATATATATATATATATATATATACAGGGTGTCCCATAAGTCTGGAACCATAGGGTAAAATAAGTAATTCATGTTTTTCCGTTTATGCAAGTGCCCATGATGTCTTTGAGTAAGGAAGAACGCATTCAGGTAATTCTGCTCGCAGGAAATCGGAGTCAGAGGGAGGTCGATGAGGAATTTAGCGGATTGCATCCGGACCGCGCGCCGATAACACACAGCTGTGTCGGCAAACTTGTACCAAAGTTCAGGAAACGGGATCCATAGGAGATAAACCATGCACTTGACCTCGGAGGATATCCACCGACGATGACACAGCCGCTACCATCCTCGCTCATTTCACAAACAGTCCCCAAAAGTCTCTTCGGCGTTTTTATTGCCGTTTTTATCATTTTGCCCTATGGTTTCAGACTTATGGGACACCCTGTATATTTTTTAAAATTTATTTTACGAGATTGTATCGTGCGCTAGCTCAGGACACCATAAACTTTACAACTACGATCCTTCACGGCCACTTAATTTTTTAAAATTATCTTCCAGTTTCTGACGAATTATTTTTCAGAAGAAATAATAAATTTTCTGAATCTATTTTAGATGGGATACCATAAGCCGTTTTACAAATTTATTTTCGAACCTCTTTAAGCCCCTCATATAATTAGATGTTTATTATATGTTCAAATCTCCCTTCCCCCACCTTTCTCAGCGGCGCCCCAGAATACAAGATTTATTTCCAAACAAAGCGATTCTCTCTCTCTAAGAATGGCTATATCTGACACACCCCAGATTTCACGGGGCAGCCAATCACAACACTGTGGGCGGAGCCCCATGAACTCTGGTTGGTGGATGGCATCACTCACGCATTATGTTCGACCCAAATTTCACCGATAGTCAATAGGAAACTCGCAAATCGGGTGTTTGTTTTGTTATGTCCACAATTACGACCCGTCTATAAAAGGGGGCATTTTCATCACAGGCTCCCAATTCAGTTGTTTTTATCGAACAGTGCTCTTGAAATACCTCGCCAAGAGCCAATCGCCGCAGCTCTACCTCTATCCGGATTTGTTTGAAGACGGGATGCCACATCGCTGTGTACAATTTATCTTTTCAACGCTGCAGACCAGAATGAACTTCTATCCACGCAGACTGTTGCAGAAATTTCTGACGGCGAGAACGATTTTCCCGCAAACGACTTCACAGAGATGTAAGTAATTACGTAATAATTTTTGATTATATACAACGTTTCATTCATTGCAAGTATTATAATTTTTAAAATTCGTAATAAAACGATGTGAAAGGATGTCAGCCCAGAGGTCGAGGCCCCGCCAGACCTAGAGGCGGAGCCACCAGCTTGACCTCCGTGTGAAGAGAGACCAACGCACGAAACAACATAAGGTAAGGTAAGGTGTGTATATATATATATTGCTCTGTGTGTATTTTGGTGAAAAACAATAGATACTTAATTAATGTCCATTCTCTGTCGCCTTTTTGATTATTTCGGTATATGTATATATATATATATATATATATATATATATATATACACTGTGTGTATATATATATATGTATATATATATATATTTTTTTTTTTTTTTTTTTTTTTTTTACGGTGTTTGTAAAAACACATTTCTACTCCTCACATTTTATCGTAATTTATAGAAAGTTCTACAGGTAGGATTTTAGAATTACTAAAACTTTTGAGAATTGCCTGAGGACCCGGGCTCTTGACCTGGTGCAGGCAGACGATATGTAGCACACCCTTCTAATCAATAACGTTATGATTTTAGAAATACTAAAAACTTTTAAGATTACCTGGTGCTTACTTTTGAAATATGTCAGGATATCTGCTTTGTGATTATAATTTGCCAGGTATCCTAATCATTATTTTCTCTTATTGTAACTCTTTAATTAAACTTTAATTTAATTTAAAATGTGACGTATGTGTTAACAACCCGATGCGTAGTACACTCAGCTAATCTTCCTTTTGAACTGTAAATTAGTGTACTTTTAACGCCTTGCAGCTATCTCTCTCTCTCTCTCTTCATATATATATATATATATATACGCTGTGGTTGTAATAACACACTTCTACTCCTCAAATTTTATTGTAAATGTTTCATCAGTGGGTATCCTCAATTATAGCCTAGTTTGCGTTAGCACTGTGCTATGATTTCTGAACACAATTCGATTTATGAAAAAATGGACTTTAATTCAAAATAATCAGTATGAACTAATCATGTTAATTTCCCCTTAAAGGACCGATACGGAGCTCGAACAAGTTATAGCAACTTTTCGTGACAGCTTTGATAAAAGGGAAATAAATGATTGGGAGATTTTACCGCGCGCCCATGGGACTGAAACAGGGTTCGAGGTATTTGCTCACATCCGGTCCAAAGAATGCCAGGTTATCGAGGAACTAATGTAAGTTTTTTTTGGGGGGTAAGAACAAAACTGTATTTTCATTTAATTTATTAGATAGTAGAAAACATGTACAAAGCGGCCTACAGAACTAGTGTCCATTAAATAAGCCTTAATGGAGACATTTTATAGTTACAAATGTATATGCACCTTTACACAACACAATTACTGCGAACAATTGGGAACCTGTTTTTATTTGTCTGCAGATCGCTTCATCATTCATTTAAGTGTCGCACAAATCGAATAATTTAAAAAAAATTATAAATCCCTTCCCACGTGACATGTGCAGGAGAAATGAATTTCACAAGTATTTCTAGAATATTCTTGGAGGCGCTAAGGATTCCATACAATTTTAGGGACCTGTATCTGTCCGATAAATTTTATAATAACGGGGTCACTCCAGGGTTGAGTACCGAGTGAATCAAAATAGTACATTCTTTCACTATTTTTAAAATAGATTGCAAACCAATGAACCCCTTCCCCCCTCACAATGTTGGTGTTCTCACGATAATCCCATACCAATCTCTCGTAGTTGGCAAACTCAATATTTCATTCTTTGCAAACACGCCGATAAATTTGGAGCGTGTGATTCGGCCACTTTTCATTACTCTCTGGAGTGTATTCGCGTCCATTTTAAAAGTCTGTGACCACGTTCCTGAAACGGACAACTTCTATTAGAGCCTGTGATTCGAGGTACACGAGTACGCTAATAGCCCGTCAATAGGGTTGGCAAATTCCAACCTGACTGAGATGTTCCCACCCTGTTGTGGACTTAACTCTGTGTTTACGCCAGCAGACAAGTCAGGGGTAATATCATATGAATAAAGGTTAAATTCTTCCACAAATTCTTTCTGCGTTACGCCAAACCCAAGCTCGTCACAGGCACCGGCATTATGAGCCAGACTACTATAAGCTCTCGCACAGAGCGGGAACACAGCGTCTGATGAGTAATCAGCAATCATAGGCCCCCCTAATGCGACGCCATTTACGTATAGAGTTATATTTTTAAGGGCGAAATTCTCGAATTTAAAGGCGCTCTTTTTATATTTTCCATTCGTCGAAGCGTGATCCTTCATTCCAATTAATATCTTTTAAGGTAGAACTCCCAGGGCCACGTTTTTTATCTGCTTCGAGGCCAACCCGGCGGGCATCGTGTATAGTTTGATCTGTACTCTGTTAATTGGGTATTTTACTGTTGCGTGTATTAAATTTTTTTCAATTTCTACATATCTCGGGGAATTTAATTTCACTCGCCGTACACGTAAATATGTCTCCATGATGTGAAACACAACGGGTTTTGCTCCCTCTTCTTGATCAGGTCCCAGATTTATGCAGATCTCAGGACTCGTGCGGTTGAGCTTTAGTTTCAGGTCGATGCCATTCATAAGCAGTTTCTCCTGGAACGTGAAGTCTGTATGAAGATGCCCGAAACACTAGTATATCTTTTTTTTTAGAATTTTTAAATTTATCCTTTAAACAACTTTCATCTTTAGTCTGATAATAGCCGTCGGCGGTTAAAAAGGTGTCCTTCGCTTCTTTTGAGGACATTTTCCAGATATGCTCAGATGATAATAGCCCGCTCCTGCCGAGATGTTAACCTGATTTAAATACCCTCACACTGGCTGAATATGGAGTTTAGAAAGTTGGTTTCAGGGTATGCAGAGTAACTATCATCGCAGTCCGTTCCATTTGAATGGGCTATACACAGTTTAGCCTACATGTGCATGCAGGCTGGGTATCACGAAGTCTATAGGGGCACTCGACGAACTAATTGTGTTTAATGGGGTAATTGTAATAAAGTCGCTATGCTCAATAGAGACCTGAGTAGGGGGCATATCAAAGAGGGACAGTTCCGATTTACAGCATTGTGAACTATACGGATAGATGAAACGCGCCATGAAGAGTCAGAAATAGTACCACCTCTCTCGACAAGTAGTAATCAGCCTATGATCGTGACAGTAGTGTCCTCAGCTTATATCAGTTAAAAAATTGATCAGCCATAGGCTTCATACGCTTAGGACACTTCTTTTTTGATGTTCTTTTACGTTTAGGCCATGTGTTGTTAACCCCTTCTTCCTGACAACCCTCTTCTTTCCGCCACCACGCATTTTTCTCTTTGCATCTTTGATGATTTCGTCCTATGTACGTTAGTAGAATGGGCGCGGAAGGAGAGAGTGCAATGCAATTGCAAATGTTGATCAATGTTGCAAAGGAAATGTTGCATAAGTTTATGCAACAAGGGGGTGTTGCAAGAGGTTATGCAACAAAGGGGAGGGGGATTGTTGCAAGAGGTTGTGCAAATTGGGGGTGGAGTTATCCCCATGTTGCAATGAACTCCCGCTGGGAGAGACCTCTTTGGGGGAGAAGCTGTGACGGCATCACCCCCAAAAGTGGTATACCTAACCTAAGAGAGAGAGAGAGGAAGAGAGGAAGAGAGGTGTTCGCTTGGCAGAAGCCAAGCACATATTAAGACTTTAGCCGAGGGGCCGCTGTCTTATAATTTCCTAATCAGCCAATTGGCTTAATCCGCCAGTTGGATTAGAGGGCGTAAATGGCTTGTTCAGGTGCACATTATTAGGGATGAGCTGCCAATTTGCGCTATTTATTTAATTAAAGAATATATTCTCGCCAGTTGGATTAACCAGCCAGTTGACTTAGAAGACCTAGAAGGCAGGCACATTATTAGAGTTGAGTTGCCAGATTGTGCTATTTATTTAATTAAAACATATATTCTGGCTTAACCAGCCATTTGACGTAGAATACCTAGAAGGCAGATGTATAGATATATTCTTTTTCATCTGACAGATTGCGCTATCCAGATATTTTTGAAAGTTGACTTAGAAATCCGTCACCCGTTGTTAACAACCAAAAGAATTAAATAAAATACCAGTACATCATTCTGTTTATTTAGACGAATTAATGGATTCAATTTCACGAAATATATAGAAAATAAATATACAAGCAAAGAATAGGATATATATTATAGAAAAATAAAACAAAAAATTATAATAGCATAAGAAATACGATCGTCGAATATAATATATATATATATAATCAAAATAGAAAATAAATATACAATCAAATGATGGAATAAAATAAAAATAAAATAAAAAGTAATAATAGCATAAGAAATGCGAACGAGGAATATATATATATATATATATATATATATATATATATATAATCAAAAACATACAAAACGATGTAGTATAACCATCAATATATTAGTACAGGAAAAAAATAAATATATATATATATATATATATATATAGA
Organism: Bathynomus jamesi; assembly: GCA_023014485.1. NCBI lineage: Eukaryota > Metazoa > Arthropoda > Malacostraca > Isopoda > Cirolanidae > Bathynomus > Bathynomus jamesi. The sequence continues at coordinate 1,001,999 of JAJOZX010000514.1, read as the reverse complement.
GAGAGAGAGAGAGAGAGAGAGAGAGAGAGAGAGTTATATTAAATAATTAAATATATTGAAAATAATAATACTGAAAATAAAAAATAATAATATACAAAACGAAGGAGTATAATCTGCAACTTATTATTACATAAAAAAAAAATATATATATATATATATTAGGGGTCCCGCGTCTTAAGGTACCTAAGCGCAAAAATTAAAATTCGTCAGAAATCGCCTCCAAAGTTCAGCATTCTCGCAATAGTATCTCTGTTATTAATTGAGCTAGAACGTTCATTTTTGGCTAAATTAGAGTTCTAAGTATGCTAATAAAGATGTTTATGAGTTTTTTGAATAGATTTTCATATTTTATATTTTATATATATATATATATATTTTTTTTATTTTCTTATGCCGAAGTTTGGGTGAACTTTTGGCTGGCGATAGAGGTCAAAAAAGTAGTTCGCTTCATAAGGTTTTCAAATATACTTCTAGTGTCGTAAGGTCATTATAACCCAAACCACGCGATAGAGGAAGGGTGAAAATAGTGATATCCATCAAAAACACGTTTTTGTCTGTGGTGGCGCTTAGGTACCTTAAAACGCACGACCCCTCATATCCACAATTATATTAAATAATTAAATATATTGAAAATAAATATATATAAAATGCTTTATGTTCTACGGCGCAAAACACTAAACTCACACGTGATCGAGTCTACAGTCACATCATTATTGCTTTGCACAACACGGTAAATAGGGCCAAGCATTATTTCACCGCTGAAGGTGTGCGGGCGCCTATACGCGATATAAATGGCCTTCATATCATTCATTACTATTTTTGTGCCAACTTTACATTCGGTTGGCAAGTTATCTTTAAACACGGCTAGAATGCAATCAAAAGCACGCAAAAAGAGGTCGTCTTTGCCACAACATCATTATTAAATACAAGTTTATAAACACTCGTTTCCAATCAAGGGTTTTTCTTACCGTCCCGAGCTTTTCAAACGTGAACTCTTCTTCACTCTGCACGACAGCTGCTCATTATATAGAGATAGAGCTCTTCAGGGTGAACAGTGTATGCGAGGTCTGCCCTGTACCTCTTAAGTGCTTTGTACCAAAGTTCGGGATATTTCGAAGAGTCTAAACTTTTAAATATGCATCCAGCACTAGACCATTCTCGCCTTGTTCATTCCTACATTTGATAAATCCGTCGAGCAGAGCGATGTATGCGTATTCAAGAACCGTATCAAAATAAATCATATCCGTAACACGAGCGTCTAATATATTGCGGAATCCGACGATTTCAAACATTCTGTCGAGGATGAAACGGTTTCGCGTAGGGACAAGAACGTTATTATCAGATGTATTCTTCCACATCAGTCGTATATCAATGCATGGCTGATCGTAATTTATAAACAACGTACAAAAAATACCATATGAGTGGGTATCACTAATCTGTTCTCTTCTTTCTCAAAGGAAGTTCCATCGTATTCGCACGTCCAGTCAGTTCAAGCTCTGAGATGACTATGAGCCACAGGTGCGCAGATCGGTTCGACTGGCTGAGTAAGTCACGTTAATGAAACATGTACGGGTTTGTTCGAACTAGTGTGTTTCGGAGAGGTGAGGTACATGGGTGGGCGGCTCGATGGGGGGAGTGAGTCGCACCATAACTGCTGAAGTGTGTCCGGGCTTATTCCAACATGAAAGAGTCATGTGATTATTTGTGCCCCATTAAACTAGGCAAACAGAATTTTTCGCTACATGAAACAATAACGGTTTTAATGTTTTATCGGAATGCTCTCTAGATGTTCATTTCCACAAACTAACAACATGATCTTCACAATCCGGTGCACTATTTGAGAGAAACATATGCCCATATTTTTCCATTTTGTTTAACAAACGATACTCATCTCTAAAGTCTGTTAAAAACTCGCACAGGCCATTAGCCACAACCTCACTACAAACCTTGTCATGATATAACTTATATTAATATAGTGGTAAAAATACTTAAGATTCCCTATGATTACAAGATTTACATTCTCAACCGTACAGTAATAGTCAGTATGATGTAACAAGATATAATATCGCTTGTCACACCACTCATCAACATGACTCACTAACCATAACCGATGCTTATCTTCTGAAGGTGTTGTTTTTTCTACTTCGCCGTATATGTGACTTTTTATAAAGATTAGGTCTACAACATACTTCAATACATCGTTTGTACTACGAAATCCTACAATGCCCTCGCCAGAATATCCATAGAGTATTTTAACATCTTGTTCCATCGCACGGTTCAATGTAGCCTTAAAAGTGTCAAAGTAGGGTGGAATAGGGAGTTTTTCAGTATCTACCACATCTTCGCCCTTTGCTGAATACCACTTCATAAACGTTGAACACGCAATATTAAAGGTAGCCATTACTATTTTTCGTCTACGCGAGAAAATACACGTCTGAGCTCAAGCGTTTGCAGAGGTCAACTGAGCAGGCAGGAATAGAGATACGCTCAGGTAGTGGCAGGAGTCACGTGACCGATCTTACAGTGGGTGGAGTTTAGGAAATGTACATACGCACTCAGGCAAAGGAGAAAATGAAACCTTAATTGAAGAAAATATACGTAATAAATAAACATGTTGTTAACAATACACATATATATATAAATACAATCAAGGAATAAGGTATCCAAAGGGTACGGTATCATAGGTTCCAGGCATCTGGTAACGCTTCCTATAGGTGTTACGGCATATCTTCGTCTCCCTAAGTTCCTTCACACACCCCAGTTTCTGCACTCCAAAATTGTGAGTCCCCACAGTCAGTTGGGATGGCTGGTCGCCCTCATATCCAAGCAAACTAGATCCTTCAACGAGTCAAATTTAACGACTCAACGGTCCACATGATTAAGCGTGATACCCTTAGCCTTCAAGATATACTTCATATCATCCCCCACCCTCACCCGCATCCCATAGGTTTTTGGCCTTGTTGATACAAATGAATCTACGTATGCACCATCATCATGCTCATCCTTGATCTCGTCAGTTAGCTCTCCGAGGAATTCCCCAATAGCAGGCGTGCATTCACCCTCTTTCGCTGTGAATATCACGCTATCTGTGTCAGCGTACAGCACCCTCCGTCCAAGAGAGTGCAGTAGACCCAAAGTTTAATGCGGGTTTAGGCCGTTGTGAAGCTGGCTACAGGTATGTTTGTAATCCGTGAGGTATCTGTGGCCAGTTCGGTGATGTTGTACTTTATTATGTAAGTATTACCTACAGTACATTCACGATCTCCATAACCTCTTTATCGGGAGTGTTGGCATAATCCCAGACTTCACTATAACTTTGTGCCAAATGAACGTTCCCTTTGCCGGTATTCTGCGCAAATTTCCCCCAAAGACTGTTTAGACACAACTTTGCACTATAGCGTTTCCCAGGATTCCTAACAATTTGGGCAAAGTCAACCTGTATACCTTCATGGGCACAGTAACGCTGAATATATTTTTTCATCTTCGGTATCAACTCCTCGCGGATATACCGATGCCTCTACTTTATCCTTCAAAAAAGCGTTTATATATGGCGTGAAAAGGTTGGGCAGCACCTGAAACATCCACACCTCATGTATCTTCAATATTCTGTACCCATTGCGAACGGGTAGGGCCAGCTGTGGGCTTGTATATACACCTCTTATCTTACGCTGGTTGGTTGTATGGTTACAATCACCGTTATTCTCCTCTGAGCACTTCACGCACAGGGGAAACACGACCTTCTGATCTATAACGACGGGTAAGATCGGCATCCATAAATCGCGAGGGGGAGCAGTCTACGAAAGAGAGTCCAAAGTAGCGCTCATTCAAGTTAGTTGAAAATTCCTCGATGGTTGGTATGGTGGGACCCACCAGTTTTTCAGGCGCACCTACGGGGTACGGATTGTTCCCTATTACGTAGGGGTATAAAGAGAAGAAGTCGTAGTAATGAAGTTTCACGCCCTCCGTAGGCGGAAAGCATAGTTTCAGTGGGTTTGTACGCCCTCCAAACAAGTTGTCACCGCATTTGAGTGGGTCGAACACTATTGAATGTTTGATGGCCCTTATTTCTTCACGGTACTGGTATCTATTTCCATCCGTGCATCATACTCATGTTCCCACACGAACTTGTGACTGAACTGGGAACCTATAACTTGATCGCGGTTACGGGTCCATGCGAGGCTGTCGGCGGGGGATCTTCCATGGACGTCCCATGTGACGGCACACACAGCGCGCGGGCAACCATGCCACCAGCAGCCGTTAAAGGAATACACAGTTCCCGTGTTGCAAGCATGATTTATGTATACCCGGACTGTTGCTGTATGTGTATGAGCCAGTAAATAGCCTTCTGCCCATAACTGCGGGGGTTGTTTCTGTGAATGACTACTGAGGTGTCTTTAGGCATGAAATTATTCTTGAACACTGTAAAACATAATGACGGGATCGTGGTTGCGACTTGCAACGGATCGCATTTGAAACGGGCTATGTACATCCTTCTTAAGGCGTGGAAACATACCCTAATCACACACACACATTATTCACACAATAACGTTCACATTCATAAGCTATACTGTATGGATTCGCTTCATTAAAACTGTTGTAGTAGCGGTAAAAATCTTCAAGCTCACTATCACTCATGTTGGTGTAGTTAAAGTAATGCTTGGGTGGGGGTAGTTCTACGTAATTTAAAGTTTCGTTAGTGAGGAATGTGTAAGGGAAATACGCTTTTGAAACTTCAGCTGCTGAGCCCATGACCTTGGGTAGCTTTGCTAATTTACAACGTGTGAACAGCAGGGTATCTTTAAACTGTACATTACCTCTTATCTGCATTTGTATTAGTTTGTTGCCTCTTTTCAAGGGATCAACTGTAAATGTCGGAGACGACTCGTGTTCAAGCAACTCCTTATAAAGGAACTGTGTGTCAAATTTTGCCCCATTATAGGCAAGAATATACACAGTCACTTTTTTGAAATTGTCCGCTAAATTGACAATATAGGATACAGAGTTTCACAGGGCTGCCGTGTGCAGTCGTTTTAAAAACATTTGTCCGTTTTCCACATTTCTGACACTCGCCACACTCGATCTCCATGAACTCATTACAGATAGTTTGACTTACGAGTAAATGTGGAATAACCAGTTTGGTTTCAGCGTTCTTGGAAGACTCTATATCGTAGTACACGGTTATACATGGGCTATTTTTAGGCTTAGCATTTTTCATATAACACACTTGCTTCACTCCATGCGCCTTATATTTTTCATGACATGTAGAACAGTGAATTTCATCGCATTTATGTTTGAAATTCTCCCAATTATCCATCATGTGAAACATACTGCACTGACAAACCCTCATTTTCCTGCAAGTGCCAAATGATTTATGGAGTTGAAAGCATTTATTATTGAATAATCTACGTCTACACACATTACATTCCCTCTTCTCGGTTTCAACTACAAGATTTTCACATTTGGGGGTTTTACACTGCTCACATACTATGTAGCAATCCTTACAATGTTTCACTATATCATCAGCAAACTCGAGACATCCCTTACACAAATCATGATGCTTTCCATATTTTCGACTCGTATCATAACTAGCGTAGAGAGCCATTATGTTACGGATGGGGAGATACGATGTTCCTGACAATCCTAAAATAAGTAGAGGTCTTGTACGATCTCTCATACAGCTTTAAAAACATACACAGTAGGGTGGAGCGAAAAATACTTTTTTTCTAGTATGAAGTTCTAATAGTGATTAAAAGTTGCATTTAGTGGACGATATATACCTGCCAAAATATGAGTTCATTTGTTTAATATTTTCAGCTGCCACCAGGGGGCTAAAGTTAACACAATTTTGGGTAAAAAGGAAAAAAATGCCTATTTTAGGTTTATCAAACTATTATAAAATTTTATCTTAGAATTATCTAATAGTTTGATTAAGATTCTTAAATGATAAGAATTCGTTTTGTAAAAATGCCTTTTCATATGCTTAATATCTTCAGCTGCCACAAGAGGGCTGAAGTTAACTTAAAAATGACAATTAAGTATGATTCTGTATTTACTTGAAAAAGGGAACAGTAATAAATTAGGATGTCTCCTTTATACTGGCTTGAGACAGTTAAGAAACGTTATTTCGTGCCTTAGCAGAGTTACCACCCTTTCCCCAACCAACCTCCCTCTAGAAAGGGTTCTTGCTGAAGACTATTTAGTAATTTGCTTTTGTGTCAAATTTTGGCTGTTTTTTCCTTGATTCTAATGTAGCACGAATCCAACCGTCTCTGTTTGTAGGTCCGCAGACTGATCCAGCAGCGTCTGTAACGAGCTTGACGCATCTCTCTACGGCTTGTGTATGACATGGAAACTGAAATAATTCTGAATGAAGAGTAGTACCATGTTTGATGCATGATTCAATATCATCAAGAGAAACTCCTTTGGTTATCGGTGGTTCTGCTATCTGAAAATCTTGCCACATAATGAGATCTGTATAGTCTTTGGCATAAAAATTTATTTCTGGCACCTTAAAATACCTGATAACATCTGTTTCTTGAATGCATGCCCTTGCTTTTATGATACGCCTAAATCCCAACTGACGCACATGCTCCCTTTCATCAGCTATCATTGCAATGAGAATGTTTTCTTGATTTGCGTAATATGCATTTCGCTGAATGACTGAGTCATGTACTCTCCTAAGCTCTTCACGGAGATACCGGCTTCTTGCAATCATATGCCACATATGTTTAGCACCATATTGGCATAATGGTTTACGCTTTATCTGAAACCACATTGGTGCGTATACCCTAACAATGAAAGTAGCTAATTCTTGTAAATTGCCTGAAGGATTCTCTGTGCTTGCATATAACCGCAGAGTCCTGTTTGCTGTGGTGAGCCACCTTGAATGTGATATATTGCCTGGACTCTTATGACTAAGACTCTGAGAATGTTCCACTTGATATAGCCTTGTGAATTTCAAGAAGGTATTTCTGGTCAGTACTTATGTCATCTACATCAACTTCACACATGTCCTCTTGAATTTCAATGGGTTTGAAGTTAACTATGGGAAGCTTTTCACAGTCTGAAAGTGCTCGGCCAATTTCTCCTGAAAATGCTCTTGGTCCAGTAGTGGTACCATCCAAGTGATGAAAACGATGGCGCAATGGAAGTTCATTAAGGTGTAAAAGGCATATCAGCCACTGCAATGGCTTATTAAAGGCTTCTTCCAGTAATCTTATTGTGCCTCCAATACTACCAGTGTTAACCACTGTCGAATCACAGCCAACTGCAACGATGTTCCCTATATCAACATTCCTTTCTTTCAAGCAATTCACTAGCGCTGTGCAAATGTATTTAGCTTTGCCACTGGAAGGTGTCACATGTGCAAAGTACAGAGAGTGTGGTTCAGATATTATGCTGATATGCTCTTCGCGTTTGGTTCTTTGGTGGTTAGAGCCATCACTCTCCTGGACTTGAATCATTGTTTTATCCTTTCTGCCATCAAAGTATAATCCCCGCATGGTTTTTGGCTCTCCTATCTGTTGTAGTTCCTTTCTCTGTTTTTGTCTTTCATCTTAGCTTACTTCTGTCTATAATATTCCCTTTGTCTTCGGGAGTAACAATTTTAAGATCTGCCAATACTGCAGAAGCAATAGCAGCCCCAGCTCTGTCCGACATTTTAAATCTATCACAAGTAATTGCTAATGAAGGCAGTGGCTCACGCATCTGTTGTTCTGATATTACATATTGAGTCGAGGTTGTATCTTCCTCATTATCTTCAGATATCTCTTCTAGTTGTTGAAGTTCACTTGTCTCTGTTTCGATTTGTAAGTTGGACGTATTGGTTATAGCAGCACTAGTTGTTTGTGAGGATTCCAGACGTGCTTTTTCCATTTCCTTTCGATGTTCTCTTGCTTGTAATCGTCTTGTGTGTGCTATGTCAATGCTTCCTATCACCATTATTCTGCGTGTTCGTTGGTCATTTAAAAAATCCTGCTCTTTTGGAGGGACTTTCTTACTCTTTTCACATGAGCATCTCCTAAACTCCTTACATTTGCAGGTGCAGATGTCAAACAAAGTGCATTTTGAAGAGTTTTCAAATTCTTCAAGCTGATTTTTGTACTTAGGCTGATCCTTGCGTGACTTGTATGGCTTTAATAAGGACCTGTATTTATCATGGTACACTCGCATCATCTGTAAAACGCGTGTATGTGAAACTATTGGCAAAGAGGCCTTCTTCCAAATATTTTCTACCTTTTTGGAAACTGCCTCTGCTATTTCAGAAAATGACGGCTCCTTGTTATTCATCTGCTCCTTCACTAAATGTTTTGTGAACAGGTAATCTTTCATAATGCAGTTATAAGTTGGTAGTTGCATATCACTCATCTCACAAGGTACTTCAAATATGGCACACTTCATATGTTCTCTAGTGAAATGTTTTATTTAGTATTTGATGCCATAATATTTTTAAGAAAAATTCACAATCACAAAATATCCTGTAACATCAAAACATTATATAATTAATATATATAATATATTTTATAAGTATATATTAATATATTATATAAATATATAATATATTATATAAATAAACTAAATTATAAAACATTATAACAAGCATTTTATAATAAAATCAATATTATCTCTATATAAATCACTTTAAAATAAAGTTTTATAATATTCCGATCATATTAAAAAACTCTCCGATCAACTGAGCGATAGGCCTACTACCTAAGAAGACAAGTGTTAACACACTGTTCTAATGACTCACAGAAAGAAATTCCTTCACACCAAAACCCTCCCCCACAACCCTCCCCAAACCCTCCCCCACAACATTCAGTGTAGTCTCAACATGACTCAGTTACTCTAAATTGTGTTAACTTCAGCTCTCTTGTGGCAGCTGAAGATATTAAGCATATGAAAAGGCATTTTTACGAAACGAATTCCTATCATTTAAGAATCTTAATCAAACTATTAGATAATTCTACGATAAAATTTTATAATAGTTTGACAAACCTAAAATAGAAGCATTTTTTTCCTTTTTACACAAAATTGTGTTAACTTTAGCCCCCTGGTGGCAGCTGAAACTTTTAAACAAATGAACTCATATTTTGGAAGGCATATTTCGTCCAATAAATGCAACTTTTAATCACTATTAGAACTTCATACTAGAAAAAAAGTATTTTTCGCTCCACCCTAATACACAGTCCTACGACGATCATCCCTTCCAAATACAATTATACGTGCATTCATTTCCTGCTCGCCTTTCTCAGTTCTTCAGAACGCATTTTACACTCAAACTCAAACTTACAATCTGAAGCCAGCTTACGAGCACACTGCACAACGTACGCAACCAAATTTTTTGCGTCCATATATTTAGCACAGTGAACATATGAGCTCAGACTATTGCTATGAAGCCGCAACGACGATCGACGTTTAAATGATTTCTGTAAATAACAGGAGAATTGAAATTAAGTGTATAATGTGTGGTACTATGACCCGCATCCCGGAATACTCTGTCAATATCTACCATGAGGTTGTCCATATTGAAGGCTGTACTACTTTTAGAGGCCTGCATTATACGCTCCAAGATATATTCTATGTCAATAGCCGCCAAACGTCTGAACGGTATTACTACCCAAAAATCATCTACGTCCCAGTCATCTGACCCGAGCCTGAAGACAACCTCGTACGGACTTCACGTGAACTGAATGGGAATAAGGGGGAATATTTGAGGTAGTTACTATTGTGGGGGTTGTGTCGTACGACGTAGAGGGTTGAGGCTCTATTATTGGGGTTCTAACCACCGGCGCAATTCTGGCAAGCTTATACCTGACGTGGAGGGTCCTTCATCATCCGTCCGCTTTCAATTGTTGCATGCTACAGGTATCGCTGGTGAGGGTTCGTCAGCACAGATGGATTCTGTAGTTACACGGGCATCTGGGTCATCTGTGATATCGATGATGGGGGCTGTACATTGTCGTCATTCACGGTTCTGTGGAAGACGAAAAACAAGTATATACGGAGCAGCAATCAAAATTTGTAATATTTTGTAAATGACCCACTTAGGGGTTTGATGTGTTACAGATGGAATCTGTAGAAAAATTCAGATTCACACGCCCCTCCACATGTATTATATCTGGCTCTACAGGATGTGGTAAAACTGTATTTATGCTTAAAATAATTAAAGATAAGGGGGAGATGTTCTCAAAATTTGTGCATAAAGTAATATGGTGCTATTCGACGTATCGGTCTGTGTTCAACGAGTACCAAGATGAAATTTTTTTCCACAAATGTGCATATGACGTTAATTCATCAAAGGGTAATGAGCATACATTCATTGTAATTGACGATCTCATGTTGGAAATGGATAAAACGTTTGCCGAGACATCTACAGTGTTCTCCCACCATCTTAACATAAGCTTATTCTTCATCAACCAGAATCTATTTTTCAAAAATAGATACGTGCATGATGTGTCGTTAAATACACAATATCTAGTCTATTCGCACAACGTAGAGATGGCCAAAATTGGGGTATTAGCCAATCAAATGTTCCCGAATCAGCGTAAGGAGTTTTTGGAGGTTTATAAAGAAGCCACAAGTCAGCGTTACGGATATTTGGTTTGTGACCTTCACCCGCGAAACACTTTTAGGGTGCTTCTAAGAACGAATATATTCCCAAACGAACATGAAACGGTGTGTATTCCAGAATGACAAATAGGCTGAAGAAATATCGTGAATTAATAAAAATCTATCTTAAAAATATCGACTCCGACTTTTTAAAATGCATCTGTGAAATTTGTCTTAACGTTATAAAATGTAATGAGCCAATGAAACCCCCTCAGAAGGCTTGCTTACGTCGTTACAAGAACATAATACGTGCGCTCGCTCGTAAAAGTCAAACTTTGGGGAAGAAAAAGCGAATTATTGTACAAAGAGAGGGATCAATCCTCCCTATCTTATTTTCAGTTTTGGGGCCTTTACTGACTAGATTAATATAATGAAGAAGGAGGTAGTGATCCCGAATGAGGTGTATGCTTCATTGCAAAGTTCAAAGATTCCAGAACCCCGTAAAAGCAGGCTTAAAAGAATGGAACGAGAGTTGCTAGCCCTATTAAAAAGTGAAAAGTCATCTGAAGAGAAAAGGATCTTCTACCAAGAGGCTTTGCAGAAATTTCTTCATGAGTACGATTATGAGAATCCGACAGAGTTCCCCGTGGTTATTAGGCACAGTGCGAGCAACGCTGAGCATGGCGACATAGGAACCGGGCCCGACGTTAGAGATGACCAAATAAAGAATAACATAAAAGAGCACATCGAGCATGTAATAAGAAGAAGTCTTACACATACATTGATGAATAAATGCTTAAGTCTTTATAATCTATTGAGTGAAGACCCCTTCATACAGTGGGGTGATACAGGCGAGGTCATTGCAGAAGGAACAAGGGTACAAGGATCAAACATCGTTGATATTGTCCATGATCTGGTGAGAAAGTGGGACAGGCCCTCACCAACAGGATGGAAGCATATCAAAGCAAGCCTACAACAAATAAATGTCCCAAAAACATTGATAGGAAATCTGAATAGGTTAAAAGACTTGGATCAGGAAGCTCATGTGTCACAACTGAGTACGCCATCGCCCCAAGCAGTAGCGTCTCTGAAGAGGAGAAAGACGAGAACAAACGGCCAAACTTATCCACGTGTCTCTAAAATACGCAAATGGCTAACATATTAAGTAAACGCTATTATGACATTTCTAACCCCGCCTCTAATGGAGGTATTAATAGAGTGTACAGAGGTTTTACGGAGTAGGGAAAATATGTTTAGAGGTTTTTGCGGTAGCAGGATGCTTATGCACTTCATAAACCCGTGAGAAAAAGGTTTAAAACGGCCAAGACAATAGCGGCTTCGATTGACTCTATTTAGCAAGCGGATTTAACAGACATGGAAAGATATGCAGTGTATAATGATGGCTATCGCTACATCCTATTCATAATAGATGTATTCTCTAGATATCTGTGGTTAATTCCACTGAAAAATAAATCGCTTGAAAGAGTTGCTAAAGCGACCAAAATGCTGATGTTAAAAGAAGATAGGGTTCCTGGCTATTTTTGTACGGATATGGGGAAAGAATTTATAGGAGGCCGCGCTTTACAGAACATGCTGATAGAGTTTAATATCAGTTACTACACCAGCAGTTCTATACATAAGGCCTCTTTAGCTGAAACAGTTCAACGTACCATAAAGGAACGCATGCATCGTTATTTTACACATAAAATACATACAGATATATAAACATTCTGGGGTCATTGGCGTCGTCATACAACCGTTCACACTACCGTATGATTGGCACAACACCTAAAGAAGTTTTAGAAAGAGGTACGCGCCCAGAGGTGAGAAGAGATGGAGCACAACCACCACACTCTACACATTTGAAAATCAATGATTATGTAAGGCTATCACGTTCGGGAAATAAATTCGCGAAGGGATTTGAGCAAAGATAGGCACGTGAGATTTTTAAAGTTAGTGCTATGAGACCTAAAGGTGAGATAATGATGTATTACGTTGAAGATTTGAATGGGGAAGAGATCGCTGGAGGCTTTTACCGCGAGGAGTTGCAGAAAGTGACATTTAATTTAGGAAAAAGTGTTTAAAATTTAAAAAAATTTAGGCAGAAAGGTTCAGGACAGAGAAAAATGTATCTGATGAAATGCTGGGTTACCCAGAAACCAAGCTTCAACACCTATATTAAAGCTGCTGCAATAATGAAGCTTAAATTGTATGCAACATGGCGCGTAGCCACTTCTATGTCACACTCCCTTCCTCTTCTTCTCTCTCTGTACATCCTAACAACACCCTGGCCAACTTTGTGACAGAACTCCACGGACCCATTTAATTGAAGCGTGATTCGTATGAGGCGGGTTTATGTAAACTCCAGGTAGCTACCAAATTTTTAACTCTTAAAAATGAGGAAATCATATTTCTGATCCTTAGAAGAATCGATGAGTGCGAAAAATTAGACATAACCTTAGAAAATACTATGCGTTCAGTCCTGTTCGGTGAGGTACAGTACTATAGTACAAACTACAAATGTAACGCTATGGATCGGTCGTTATGACACAATCATGGACATTGTGACCGGGTTAAACAAGAGTCTTGAAAAGTCGTACCTGACAAACGATTTACTTTTTGAAGTCGTAAACATAGACACGCCTGCATGCACAGTGAAGTTAAAATCAAAGCTTAGTAGAAATATTAAAGATAAAGAGCTGTTCACAATTGTGCTGAGGGCCGATATTGTGCAGCTCTCCAAAAAGATACCTTTCACGAGGGACAACATGACTTGTCCAGCACAATGTTTCAGTTGAAGATGGAGAAATTGGGTGAAAGCTGCCCATCCCCAGACATGTGCTAAATTTACACCAATATCGTAAGCATCAATTTGTTAGGGACACCCAGGCGCGCCTGCTGCGCATTGCACACATCCCCAACCATAGAGGGAAAGGTTTGAACATTACATATGACAAGCCCCATTATGTGAATGTTGCGACAAATCTATTAACGAACATCTCGATATATATAAGAACGATTGAGGGAAAATATTTCCCATTCGGTGATGGAAGTCTATCGAGGGGTGAGATATGAGCGTGGGAGTTGGCTTGTATCCATTTTATCAACCATACTACTCACCGCTGTCCCAATGTTGAAGAGGGGTGCTAGATACCTATGGAGGAAGGCGTTGTATTCAGGTTTTAACGCAGTAGAAGACGTAATGGGTGGAACTAAACCTAAAGAAGCTCTAAAAAACCATTTAAAACGTACAAGGGACGAAATCATCAAAGATGCAAAGAGAAAAATGCGTGGTGGCGGAAAGAAAGGTGTCAGGAAGAAGGGGTTACCATCACGTGGCGTTAAACGTAAAAGGAAAGAAAAAAAGAGGTGCTCTAAGCGTATGAAACCCATGGCTGATCATTTTTTTAACTGAGATATGTGGAGGACAATACTCTCACAAATCATAGGCTGATTACTAGTTGTCAAGAGAAGTGGTACTATTTCTGACTCGTAATGGCGCGTTTCATCCATCCGTGTAGTACACAATACTGTAAATCAGAACTGTCCCTCTTTGATGTACCCCCACTCAGGTCTCTATTGAGCATAGCGCCTTTATTACAATTAACCCATTAAACACAATTAGTTCACAGAGTGCCCATATAGAATTCGTGATACCCATCTCAGGCCCTTCCTTGGTTGACCCGAGCTGCATGCACATGTACGCTAAACTGCGTATAGCCCATTCAGATGGAACGGACTGCGATGATAGTTACTCTGCATACCCTGAAACCATCTTTCTACACTCCATATTCAGCCAGTGTGAGGTGTATTTAAATCAGGTTAACATCTCGACGGGAACGGGTATGATCACCTACGAGCATATCTGCAGAATGTCCTGAATTTTTCAAAAGAAGCGAAGGACACCTTTTTAACCGCCGAGGGCTAATATCAGACTAAAGATAGAAATAGTATAACATAAATTTAAAAATTCTAAAAAAAAAGATATAAGAGTGTTTTGGGCGTCTTCATACAGACTTCACGTTCAGGAGAAACTGTTTATGGACGGCGTCCATCTGAAACTAAAGCTCAACCGCACGAGTCCTGAGATCTGCATAAATCTGGAGTCTGATCAAGAAGAGGGGGCAAAACCCGTTGTGATTCACATCATGGAAACATATTTACGTGTACGGCGAGTGAAATTAAGTTCCCCGAAATATGTAGAAATTAAGAAAAATTTAATACACGCAACAGTAAAATACCCAATTAACAGTACAGATCAAACTATACACGGTGCCCGCATGGTTGTCCTCGAAGCAGCTAGAAAACATGACCCTGGGAGTTCTAATCTAAAGTTATTAATTGGAATGCAGGACCACGCCTCGACGAACGGAAAATATAAAAAGAGCGCCTTTAAATTCGAGAATTTCGGCCTTAAAAATATAACTCTATACGTAAATGGCGTTGTATTGGGAGGGACTATGGCCACGGATAACTCATCAGACGCTGTGTTCCCTCTCTGCGCTAGAGCTTATAGTAGTCTGGCTCATAATGCCGGTGCCTGTGACGAGCTTGGGTTTGACGTAACGCAGAAAGAATTTGTGGAAGAACTTAACATTTATTCATTTGATATTACGCCTGACTTGTCTGCTAGTATAAATACGCACTTACGTCCACAACAACGTGGGAACATCTTAGTCAGGTTGGAATTTGCCAATCCTATAGACGCGCTATAAGCGTACTCGGGTACATCGAATCGCAGGCGCAGGCTTTAATAGAAGTTGACCTTTTCAGGAACGTGGTCACAATCTTTTAAAATGAATGTACTATTTTGAGTCACTCGGCACTGAGCCCTTGAATGTCCCTGTTATAGTAAAATTTACCTAGCAGATACCTGTACCTGAAATTGTATGGAATCCTTATCGCCTCCAAGGATATTTTAGTAACACTTGCGGCATGTATATCCTTTCATTTCTCCTGCACTTGTCACGTGAGAAGGGATTTATAAATTTTTAAAAATTATTTGATTTGTGCGACACTGAAATGAATGATGAAACTGTATGTAGACAGATAAAAAAAAGGTACCCATTTGTTAGCACCCGCTGTATTGTGTAAATGTGTGTAATTATATTGTGTAAAGGCGTATTTGTAAAATGTCGCCTTTAAGGCTTATTTAATGGACGCTGGCTCCGCTTTGTACATGTTTTCTACCATTTAGTAAATTATATGAAAATACAATGTGTTTTGTTCTTAACACCCAAAAAACTTACATTATTCCCTCTATAACCTGGCGTTCGTTGGACCGGATGTGAGCCAATACCTCGACCTCTGTATTCTCGCTGGGTTGGCTGTGCGGTAAAGTCCCCATATCATTTATTCCCCTATCACCAAAACGAAAGGTAGCTATAACACGTTCAAGTTCCGTTTCGCTCCTTTAAGAAGTTAACATGATTAGTTCATAGTTAATCAATTAAAGTTAAGTAAAATTAAAGTTTAATCAAAGAGTTACAATAAGAGAAAATGCCGATTACGACGCCTGAGAAGTTATAATCACAAAGCAGATATCCTTACAGTTTTCAAACGTAAGTGTGCTAAGACAACGTCTTCCGGCAACGGGTCTCGAGCCCGGGCCCGCAGGCAATTCTTAAAAGTTTTTAATATTTCTAAAATCCTACTGCAGAGCTGTCTATAAATTTTTAAGTTATCGAGAAATATATTATTAAAACTACACTATATATATATATATATATATATATATATATATATATATATATATATATATACACACATGTGTATATATATATATACATACATATATACAGTATATATATATATATATATATTATATATATACACATGTATATATATATACATACATATATACAGTATATATATATATATATATATATATATATATATAAATAAATAAATTATTTCACGAAAGTAACACGTGTCATTAGACGAAAGCGCTTGACCACCATTCTGTGTTTCCTTTCCATCGTGGTTTTATTCATCATATATATGCCGAAATAATCGCGAAAGAAACAGAGAATGGGCAATAATTAAAACCAAGTTCACTAATTTACAGCTCAAAAGGAAGATAAGCTGGGTGTGCTACACTTCGTCTGCCGGCACCGGGTCTCGAGCCCAGGCCTGCAGGCAATTCTTAAAAGTTTTTAATATTTCTAAAATTCTACTGCAGAGCTGTCTATAAAGTTTTAAGTTATCGAGAAATGTATTATTAAAACCAGCCATATATATATATATATATATATATATATATATATATATATATATATATATATATATATATATGCCGAAATAACCACGAAGGAAACAGAGAATGGCCAATAATTAAAAACCTATAGTTTTTCACCAAAACACACACAGAGGAACATATATATATATATATATATATATATATATATATGATTAGAGACCTGGCCTCGACCTCTGGGCAGATATCCTTTCCTTTAACTTCGTTGTATTACGTTTTTTTATAAATTATAATACTTCAATGAATGAAACGTTGTATATAGACCGAGAATAAATCAGAAACTAGTTTTCAAAACGCATTTATTATGGCTCTCTATAAATTAACTAACGCATTGGGCAATAATTTAAAACCTATTTTTTTCACGAAAATACACACAGAGGAACACACACATATATATATATATATATATATATATATATATATGAACAGCGACCGGGCCTCGAACTCTGGGCAGATATCCTTTCACTTCGTTTTATTACGGCTTTTTATAAATTACACTGGTATGCATATGAAATTTTTTTGTCTGCTGTGAGGGTTTTTTCAACTCATACTATATAATTCGACCATGCTGAATTCGAAAATGACATTGGTTTTCCTCAATCAGGTCAGGTGTTTTCTCTATTGGCCATTTATTATAAGTCCAATTTTATCCCCAAATTTATTGATTTTTTTAGCTTAAACACTGTAGATACGAATAATATTATAAGAACACTCGTGAAAAATGAAAACATTGTGTGAATAAATACTTTTATTCATACAATGAATATGGAAAAAAGTTTATTGAGGAAGGAATGAAGTTTTTTTAGCTTTCCGTCTGTGTTTTTCTTCGGGCACGTCTCGCTTCAAACACGAGCAATAGTCCGCCAGCATATTGATATCCCAGTTTCCCTGGTACCTCTCTTCCATTATTTTGATATCTTGGTGAAATCGTTCACCCTGTTCCTCACTATAATCCCCGCAATTTTCTGGAAAATAGACCAAGTGGGACCACAAAAAGTGCATTTTTATGGACATGCGCGACCCATGAGCTTTGAAAGCTTCCATCAAGTTTTCGACAACGGACTCGTATTCTGGACTTCTACGCTTGCCAAGAAAATCAGTGACAACTGATTTGAATGCCTGCCAGGCATTCTTCTCAGTTGGAGTCATTGCGTTTTCGAACTGAGTATCCTTGATCAAAGTTCGAATTTGAGGACCATCAAAAACCCCAGCATTTAGTTTAGCATCAGATATATGAGGAAATTTACTCTCGAGATATCGGAATGCTGAACCCTCCTTATTCATTGATTTGATTTAAATTTTTCATCCAGCCCAGCTTAATATGAAGTGGTGGGAGCAAAATTTTTGTTGGTGGTACAAGGGGCACTGAAACGACATTATGCGACCCAGGTTCAAAATTCTCTCTGGATGCCCATTCACGCTGTGCATAGTGCTTCTCATCCGCTCGGCTATCCCATTTGCAGAGGAAACATGGGTACCACGTCTATAAACATGTTTAAAAATCGATTAAACGTATACGGTGATAGATTGGGTATAGTTCAAAGTAGTAAAATTAAGGTTTCTGTGGTTCGGAATCCACGTAAAATTGTAGGTCCCCTCCGCCACCACGGAGGACATGCGCAATACAAAACTACAACCACAGTTAGGTTGACCAGGTATGAGTGAATCCTAGGGTTTTTGTTGGTCTGAAACATTATAACATTATGTACAATACATAAAATGCTGTTTTTCTTAAAATCTAAAAGACGGATATATCGCGTTTTGGAAATGAAGTTTTCATATATTTATACATATATATATATATATATGTAAGTTGAATAAGTTTCATCTGCTTAAAATATACTGACATAAGAGCGAGGGTTATATAATGAAATTCTATTCCCTTTGTGTTTGTGTATGTATATATATATAGTCCAATATATTTACCTCTGGGTGTATTATAAGTTACAGAGTTACATGCTAACACAGCCCCTAAAATCCACTGTAGGCTTGCTCAAGAACGTAGAAAAGGCAATTAAAATAGGGAATACTAAATGTTCAGATTATCTTTACAATTAAAGACGTTTCAAGCTTTCACACAGGAATTATCGTAGTAACGAGAGAGAGCGAGTGAGAGAGAGGGAGAGAGAGAGAGAGTGAGAGAGAGGAGAGAGAGAGAGAGAGAGAGAGAGAGAGAGAGAGAGAGAGAGAGAGAGAGAGTTACAAGAAAAAGAAGTATCTCAAAAGGCCCAGCAGCCCATACCGAGGAGGTACCAATGGCAACTGGTTCCAGAAGAACTCTTCACAGAAGAACTATTCACAACTTCTGAGGGTAACCTGTTCCACCTGTCACAGATCTTATAGGTAAAGTAATTCCCACACACACTAGTGCTAAACAGTTTCAAATCCAACTTCCAACCAATGTTGCGAGTTGAGTTATCATTTAAACTAAACATGCTCCTAAAATCGACATCGTTGAACCCGTGTAACAGCTTGAAAACAAGTTCAGGGCGCGTAAGCGTCGATTGTAGCCCATATGCCTAATGTAAGGGATTAGCTTTGTGGCCCTCGCCTGGGCTCGTTCCAGCCTCTCAATATCTTTCCTGATGGTGGGCGACCAGAACTGCACAGCATACTCCATGTGCGGCCGAACCAGGGAATTGTACAGAGAGAGCGCAATCTCCTTGTTCCGAATCGAAATTGCCTCCTGATATAACCCAACAGCTTCTGGGCTTTCTTTTCTGCCTCTACGCACTGTTTGGTAAACTCAAGATCACTGCTAATTAGCACACCCTTTCCAAATCAGTGGCCTCGATATTACTTCCCAACACCGAGTAGTCCGAATTAGGATTGGCGTAGCCAATGTGCATGACCTTGCATTTGCCCAAGTTAAACGGCATTTGCCATTTTCCGGACAACTCTCCTATCCTACGTTGGGTCGCACGCAGTTGTTCGATTGCTTAGGGTGTCCCAACATTGGCCCTAAGCTTGGTGTCATCAGCGAATTTGGCGATCCTACTGACGATGCCACCGTCGATATCATTTATGTAAATGATAAACAACAGTGGCCCAAAAACGGAACCCTGTGAAACCCTGCTAGTGACCGAGGCCCAATCCGAGCTAGCCCCTTTAATTACAACCCTCTGCCGCCTATTCTTCAGCCAATTTTCAATCCACCTACCTACTTCCCCACCAATACTCAGCGCGAGCACTTTGGCCTTACCCGGCTGTGAGGTACCTTATCAAAGGCTTTCTCAAAGTCGAGATAAAGTATATCACTCGCCCTACTCTTATCATACTCACTCCACATGACGTGGAAAAACTCGAGCAGGTTGGTGAGACACGATCTATGCCGTCTAAACCCATGTTGAGAGTCCCGAAACAGCTTGTAGGAATCCAAATGGTCAACGATCCTATCCACTATTATCCCCTCTAATTCAGCTACAGCCGAAGTGAGACAAATGGGACGGTAATTCTTTGGACTTTCGTGATCTCCTTTCTTAAAGATAGAGGACATGTTAGCTTCCATCCAGTCACCAGGCACCTGGCCCGTCTCCAACGATTTGTTGAATACTGTAGACAGGTGGGGAGCCACCTGGTCGCGCACTTCCCGCAACACTATGGGGAGGAACTGGTCTGGCCCAGGAGCCTTAAACGCGCTCAGTTTGTCTATTCTATCGGCAACGACTGTCGCGGTACACCGAACACTATCCAGGCCAACACCTTCATGCCTGACTCCTGGCTCGGGGATGACGGGGGTGTCCTCCCTGGTGAACACTCCTGCAAAGTACTCATTCAGCACATTAGAGATGTTCGCGTCGGAGGTCTGCAGTGCGCCCCTGGGGTCCTTTAACGGGCTTACCATGCTTCTAATGGGCTTTCTACTATTAACATAACTGAAGAACTCCTTAGGGTTCCCCTTGCAGAGGCTTTCCACCCGGAGTTCTTCGTTACGTTTGGCTAGCCTCACCTTCGCCTTCACATCCCTGCACACAGTGCACAGGCGGACATACGCCTCAGTTTTCTCATGGGAACGATTGGCCTTCGCTCTCCTATACGTAGCTTTCCTGGTGCCAGGGAAAAATTCATAGACCCTCAAGTAGTGTGCAAGATTCGGTCTAACCTTTCCTTCAACAGATCCATAGAGGAACTCTTCACAACTTCTGAAGGTAACCTGTTCCACGTGTCACAGATTTTATAGGTAAAGTAATTCCCACACACACTAGTGCTAAACAGTTTCAAATCCAACTTCCAACCATTGTTTCGAGTTGAGTTATCATTTAAACTAAACACGCTTCTAAAATCGACATCGTTAAACCCACGAAAGACTTGACAACCTCGATGAGTCGACCGCGCAGCCTCCGAGTTTGCAGCGAAATAAATTCAGGGTGCGTAAGCGTCGATTATAGCCCATATGCCTACCGGAAGGGATTAACTTTGTGGCCCTCGCCTGCACTCGCTCCAGCCTCTCAACATCTTTCCTGATGGTGGGCGACCAGAAATGCACAGCATACTCCAGGTGCTGCCGAACCAGGGAATTGTACAGAGAGAACACAATCTGATATAACCCATCAGCTTCTTGGCTTTCTTTTCTGCCTCTATGCACTGCTTGGTAAACTTAAGGTCGCAGCTAATTAGCACACCCGATTCCTTTTCCAAATGAGTGGCCTCGATATTACTCCCCAACATCGAGTAGTCCGACTTGGGATTGGTGCAGCCAATGTGCATGACCTTGCATTTGCCCAAGTTAAACGGCATTTGCCATTTTTCGGACCATTTTTCTATCCTACCTAGGTCCGCACGCAGTTGCTCGATCGCCTCCGGCGTCCCAACATTGGCCCCAAGCTTGGTGTCATCAGCGAATTTGGCGAGAGAGAGAGAGAGGAGAAGAGAGAGAGAGAGAGAGAGAGAGAGAGAGAGAGAGAGAGAGAGAGAGAGAGAGCGTAAAGTTTATACTCCAAAAGCAAACTGTGCCTTTGTATTGCTTAATCGAATAAAAGATTCAGTGTGATAAACAATTTAATATTCTTATCAGAAATACATATTCAAGGTTTAGATTCTGATCCAGCAATAACATATTTTTGGATAACTCTTTGCATACAAGGAATTCAATCCGTATTATTTATCGTTCTCTTCTAGCGATGCTATTTTCCGTTATTCAGTCATAAACGAATTTCTGTGACACGTGACACGTGAAAAATATTTATGATGAATAAAACCACGAAGGGAAAAGAAACACAAAATGGTGCTCAAGCGCTTTCGTCTAATGACATCTTCAGGAACACTGAGGATGTCATTAGACGAAAGCGCTTGAGCACCACTTTGTGTTTCTTTTTCCTTCGTGGTTTTATTCATCATATATATACATATACAATATATATATATATATATATATATATATATATATATATATATATATATATATATATATATATATATATTTACGCGTTTATCCGTGATTCATTGAACTTTGAATCGAGATAACAGTGACTTACTAATTATGACCACCGTAAACTTAGTCGTGATCATGACACTGAGTTAACCGTGATTTGGCGCGGGCTTTCGTCGTTTTCGTTTGTGGAAGGACGATTTACAAATTCTTAAGTACATGAAATTTAAAAACACATGCATGTTAAATACTCATGTAATTTAAAGGAAAAAGACATGAATTCAATGTCTATTTAATTCTATACAATTTCAAATAACAATTATGAAGGGGCTAGCTACACAAAGTTAACTTAGAGAAAGAAATAAAAAATTAAATTGTTGAAAAGAACACGTGATCGTCGTTCCTTTCTGCAGGTTCCCGCGCCTCATGCAAAGACAACTGAGCGTTCATTTATGTAAGGGAAACTGCATTCAGGTTTAAATTGTTAGAAGCGATAACATGTTACAATTAGATCTTCTTTCTAAAGATTGTTAATATTTAAAACTATAGGAAAAACCCATAGGATGAATCAATTTAAGAGAATCTTATTAGGAGAATCTAAGTTTGTCTTGCGCCTGGCAGCGCGTGAACACAATACGTCGAGAAAAGAAATAACTTATGGTATAAAAATTAAATCTGATTGAAGCAGTTAACGAGAATAAAATTATCAAATTACTCTTTACCTATTGCCGAATTTTTTCACTTTCATTCTCATCCTGTTGTAACCTAGCAATTTTACTGGGAAAATAACAATTTATTAGCTCAATGGGAGGGGCGATCGCCCCTGTCGCCCTCCCCTTCGGTACGCCTCTGTACCCACGTCAGGCTAACATCATGAAAAAGAAAAAACATTAGTGTTTGTCATTTACCATTCCTTATTCGGACGATAATGGATTTAATTTTCCCAGAAGAGTTCCTTGTTCCATGCACGGCCTGTGTGTATCATATATATATATATATATATATATATAAGTTGTAGTTCTAGTGTGGACAATAATCTATTATTTCGTTAAAATGCACGATCTCAGGGTTGGAAGCGAAAACCAGATGTAAATTATATGTTGTGTTTGTTTGTTGTTGGGTTTTAAACAAATGTTCACGATCAACCTGTGTTCGAACCCTCGGCAGCATTCCGAATTTCCGACTCATTTGGAGGAATCTTATGGTACCCATTGATTTACCAACCAATGGAAGGATGAACAACAGGGTTGAACTGCGCGACATTTGCTCACACAGGGAATATATATATATACACTGTGTGTATATATATATATATATATATATTACAGTATATATATATATATATATGAATAGGGAATATATATGCGCCTCGGTGGTGTTGTGGTTAGCATCACTGACTATGTATTCATCGGCCCCGGGACCGAGACGCGCAGCAGAACTCAGCTGTTCATCCTTCCACACAATAAAAACTGGTTGGTAGATAAATGAGTACCCTTACCCTAGGTAGCCTAGTGGTGAAGACGCTGGGTTGCTGATCGTGAGATCGAATCAGGGAGGGGGCACTTTGTAATTTCTGACCGCCCGTGGTTGGGTGTGGTTGGAATTCCACATTAAACTGTAGGTCTAAGGTGAAGTGACAAGCTTGACCTTCGTCAATTCGAGCGAAAGCAAACCCAAGGTTAAGGGAGGTTATATATATATATATATATATATACACACACACGAGGGTACTTCAATAAGTATCCGCACTTTATATTTTAGTGATAATATCGTACTATAATATATACTCGTAATAACGAGCCAAACTGAACCGCTTTCAATTTGTACTCTGGAAGAACAGAGATAGATCCGTGGTTTTTTTTGTATGCAGAAGGTATGAAAGGTGCTAAAATTCACACGCATTTATGTGCTCAGTATGGGAATAATGCATTACCACGGCGAAATGTGTACGAGTGGATTCAAATGTTCAAGGAAGGTCGGACATGTGTGACAGATGCTCAGCGCTCAGGACGATCGTCAACATCAACCAGTTTTGACAAGCAGGAAGAAGCCAGAGCCATAATTTTCGATGACAGAAGATTAACAATAAAAGAAATTGCATGTTCATTAGAAATCAGTCAAGGGTCATCCTATTCGATAGTTCATGACATTCTTGACTTTCACAAATTTTGTGCAAGATGGTTGCCCAAACAGATGACAGAAGAGCACAAACGTAATCGTATGGACGTCTGCTCTCGTCTTTTGGCGCGGTATCATAATGAAGGTGAAAACTTTTTGGAGCGCATTATCACTGGAGATGAAACCTGGATCCATCACTATGAACCAGAAAGCAAACGACAGAGCATGCAATGGAAGCATCCATCTCCTGTTGCAAGGAAGTTCAAAGCGCAGCCGTCAGCAGGTAAAGTTTTGCTAACACTGTTTTGGGATACACGAGGCCCTATCCTTGAACATTATCTAGAGCATAGAACTACAGTAACAAGAGCATCGTATTCTGACATGCTTCGGAATGAGTTAAAGCAAGCAATTCGCAAAAAACGGAGAGGGAGATTGTCGGAAGGTGTTATTCTGTTACACGACAATGCGCGCCCTCATACCGCTGCACAGACTAGAAAATGCCTTCAAGAACTTAAATTTGAAGTTCTCGACCATCCACCCTACATTCCAGACCTGGTGCCTTCGGATTTTTACCTGTTTGGACCACTAAAAGACGCTTTGAGAGGTCAGCGATTCCAAGGCGATGATGACCTGAATGAGGCGGTGCATGACTGGCTACGCACACAGCCAAAAACTTTCTTTTGTGATGGCATTAGGAAGCTTGTAGATCGCTGGACTAAGTGTATTGAGAAACAATGAAACTATGTTGAGAAGTGATGTGTCTATAACACTGGCCAACAAAATGAAACTTTTTTTTCTTATCACAAACATGCTCACACTTTTCTTAATGCGTTTTTCGCGCTGATTCCGAATCTGGTTTTATGTTTTTTCTAGCACGTATAGTTATATAGATACACTAGTTTTGATATTTTTAAGTTTTTGATATTGCTATAAGAAAATTTATGGATGTATAGATCACACTTAGGAATGCTAAACAACAAATACATCATATACCTTATTCAATGTACTTATAAATAAAGAATATATACATTATTTTATTAAAAGCGCTGTAAATGTGATTTCCTTTTGTAAATTTGGCCTGGATTGTCACGATACAGCATCCAACAATGGTCCGCCATCATGCTTTCATTCCAATAACCTTGGCGCTTCTCCATCTCTGAATATCTTGATGGAAGCGCTCTCCTTGCTCGTCACTCACTGCACCAAGGTTTTCAGGAAAGAAATCTAAGTGGGAATGCAGGAAGTGAATTTTTAACGACATTCGACACTCCATTTCTTTGAAGGCACCAAGGAGGTTCTTGACTCCATCCTTATACGCAGGTGACTTGTTGCTTCCAAGAAAGTTTTCACATATCCATTTGAACGCCAGCCAAGCCTTCAATTCCAGCGGACTTAGGCCTTTTTCAAATTCAGTGTCATTCAAAACCTCCCTTATTTGTGGCCCAACAAAAATTCCTCCCTTCAATTTTGCTGCAGTAACCTTCGGAAATTTCCTTGAAAGGTATTGGAATCCTTCAGAATTGACTTTACCCATTGCTTTAACAAAATTCTTCATTAAACCAAGTTTAGTGTGAAGAGGTGGCAGATAGATCTTTTGGGGATCCACTAAAGGGACAGACTGGACATTGCTTATCCCTGGGACATATGTATACCTAAGTGGCCAGTCACTTTTGGTGTAATGTTCTATAGTGGCGCGACTGTCCCACAGGCAAAGGAAACAACAAAATTTTGTGAATCCTGACTGCATACCCATAAGCATTCCTATAACTTTTAGATCTCCACAAACATTCCATTGATGACTGTCGTATTTGATTGCCTTAAGTAGTATATCCATATTGTCATATGTCTCTTTTAGATGGACGGAATGGGCAATGGTGATGGATGGCATTATATTACCATTATGCAAAAGAACTGCTTTCAGGCTTCTCTGCGACGAATCAATAAAGAGGCGCACTCAGATGCCACATACGTCTGAGATATGGCTGTAAATAGTCCATTGATGTCATGGCAATAACAGAGAGGACCGTCTACTGAAAAGAATGCTGTTAATTCAAAATTCTGCTTTCGGTAGTAACTAATACGAACATTGTTCTCAAGTAAATTGTTCTCCTTTAGTCTTGAGGCGAGAAGCTCTGATTTCTCTTTAGACAGCGATAAGTCTCTAACAAGATCATTCAACTGTCCTTGGGTTAACTTTCTAGGCTCTAAATGTCTACCTTCAAAAGTGTACTCTGGTTCTGTAGATGGTCCGGAAACGCCAGTTGCACCTTCATCACTTTCCATGTCATCTATGATCGAATCTAGCCTATCACTTGGGGGAATTGGAATGGGCAATGTTTCATCATGTTTTACTGGTCTACGTGCTGAATCCAAGTTTGGATATACAATCTGGTGTTTGTTCTTGGCAGAAAACCCCATTAAGTTCACACTACAAAATAACAGTCTTCATGATGATCTCTCGGCTCCCTCCATATCATGGGTATGGCAAATGGCATTGAAGCTTTCTTTTTGTTAAGCCAATCACGTAATCCATTTGAACAGCCAGAACAGATTTGATGTGGCGCCCATGGTTTATCTTGGTCACCTAGATGGCAACCAAAGTATAGCTTGTATATTTTCTTAATGTCGGTTGTAATACTTCGTCGCTGTGTTTTAGTTGTGAACTGGCCGCATACGAAACAGAACTTGTCGGGGTCATTCTTACATTGTCGAGGCATGTTGACTGACCTGAGCAAACTATAAATTCAAAAAAAATGTACACCAACTTGACACAACAAGTTCTTGGACTGGACTGATCTTTTGACACACAAAGCACGGCGTTGTTGCCTGAATCACAATGCTGCTAGACGTAAAAGCTCACACCTGAAATACATAAGATGTATAATTAAGATAATTGAAATAAATAAGATGAATAAACTAAAAAAACACAATAAAATAAACACAATCAAATGTTGAAATATTAGTATTTTGCCTATTTAAAATGGTTAAATCTGTGTAGTTATATATATGCCTTCATCTTGAAAACTATACGTGCTAGAAAAAATCGGAATGCAGTTTAGGAATCAGCGTGAAACATGCTATCCAGCCACTACAAATTTTACTCTGATGAAAAATCTTTGTTGACCAGTGTAATCTATCAGATGTGAAAATAAATTTGTGAAAATAAAAAGTGCGGATACTTATTGAATTACCCTCGTATATATATATATATATAATTTAGGGTGACAATAAAAATCGAAAGTTGGAGTTTTTTATTGGCCATTTGTTCAATGCTGCTACTACATGAGAAAACAATGTACTGTAAATTTTAGGTCATTCAGATAATATTTAAGGGTGTCTCAAGTGAGGTAAATAATTCTCCTTATTCATTAATATTTTTTTTAATTACTTATTACGATTGGAGTACGCCTGCACTTAAACTTTATGAACTAAAACTAACGTTTATTTACGTTAATTAAAAAAAATATTAATTTATTTTTACTAGGTAATGAACAATTAATTTGTGTTATAAGGAGAATTATTTACCTCACTTGAGACACCCTTAAATATTATCTGAATGACCTAATATTTACAGTACATTGTGTTTCTCATGTAGTAGCAGCATTGAACAAATGGCCAATAAAAAACTCCAACTTTCGATTTTTATTGTCACCCTAAATTTTTATTATATATATATATATATATATATATAATGAACAGGAACACCAGAGAAAATACAAACATCCTTCAAGGTATTTTCTCTGGTGTTCCTGTTCATTATTAAACTGCGTTTTCCACGCCACCAATCAATAGCCGATATATATATATATATACAGGGTGTCCCATAAGTCCGGCATCATAGGAGAAATTCATATTTTTCTATTTCTATAAACCATAATTCATATTTTTCTCTTTCTTCAGGCTATAATGTCTGTGAGCAAGGAAGAACGAATCCAGATAATTTTACTCATAGGAAATCGGAGTCAAAGAGAGGCCGCTGCTGAATTTAACAGACTGCATCCAGACCGCGAGCCAATAACACAGAGTTGTTTTAGCAGACTTGTTGCAAAGTCTCTTTGACTCCGATTTCCTATGAGTAGAATTAGCTGGATTCGTTCTTCCTTGCTCACAGACATTATGGCCTGTAGAAAGAGAAAAATATGAATTATGGTTTGTAGAAATAAAAATATGAATTTCTCCTATGATGCCGGACTTATGGGACACCCTGTATATATATATATATATATATATATATATATATATATATATATACACATATATATGAAACTGCTACGGTCCTGGAGCTTACCCTACCAGGAAAAGAAACAACTACGTAACCTTGTCGAGTGTAGCAGCTTAAACCGACTGGAATGTCTGCCTAGAAATCTAGAAGGAGAATTCTGTAACTTGCGGGGGGGTAATAGCAGTGGTGGGCACGCGCAACGATTTTTGTAGCGCCGCAGCCGCAACCGCAACTCTGCTGAAATAGTTGCGCCGCACGCGCAAGCGGAACCCTTTTCAAAAAGTTGCGCCGCAAGCGCAAGCGCAACCAAAAATGTTGCGCCGCAAGTTGCGCCGCAACTTTTTGCGGCGCAACTGCCCACCTTTGGGTAATAGGCATCCGGAAGGTACTAATTAGTAATTTCGAACAAGCCAGGAATGGCCTAGCAAGCCTCTGGTGGTTCGTTTTTGCTCAAGTACAACGCAGAGAGCCTCGGAACGGACAGACCACGGTTACGACTTTGGCGCGAAAACGGACTTTCTTTTGGATTGCTACAATAAATGTCGGAACACTTAGCGAATAAATGCGAAGAAATAGTTGAGTTCATGGAATCGAAATCTATACATATTATGAGAATTGCAGAAACCAGATGGAGAGGTGAAGGAACCAAGGTACTGCACAATGATTATAAGTGCATATACAAGGGGGGCAGAGAAGAGGATACCAGATCGGGTGTGGCAATTATACTGTCCCCCCGATTTTCTGAACATGTTGGAGTGATAATGAAGAGTGAGAGATTGATGGGAGTGACCTTGAGCCTAAACGGAGAGAGACTATCTGTAATACAGGCATATGCACCGCAGAGTGGAAGATCACAGGAGGAAAAGGAAACTTTTTATGAGGATCTTCAGGGAATGATAGATGGGCTGCCTTATAGACCAAGAATTTTGATGGGAGACCTAAATGGCCATGTGGGTGGAGATCGAAACGGAAATGAAGACGTGATCGGGGCATTTGGTGTGGGAGAGAGAAATTTGGAAGGGGAAATGCTGGTAAATTTTTGTGCAAGAAATGTTCTTAGTATAATGAACACATTTTTTAAGCATCAGGAGTCACATTTCTATACGTGGTATGGATGGAATAGGAGAACCGGAAACTATAATAAGAAGTCTCAGATAGACTTTATTGTGGTGGATAAAAAGTTATTGGTGAAAGATGTAAGAGTAGTACCATCTGTTTCTTTTGACTCGGATCATAGACTTGTTAAAGCCAAAATTTTGCTTCCAGTACCACAAAATATAAAAAAGCCTAGAAGGAGAAGAGTGTGCACGGAGAATATACCAGAAAAACTGGAAGAGATTAGAAGTAGAACTGAGGAGGCCTTCGGACAAAGGGTAGCTACGGAAATAGTGGAGGAGGTTTGGGTTGAGTTTAGGAGAACGATGGAGGGAATACAGCGAGAGGTGATTGGAGAAGGGGTAGTTGGAGGGTCAAAAAAGAAAAAGACGGCATGGTGGATCCAGGAGGTAAAGGAGACAGTGACAGATGAGATGCGTACTTTTAGGAGATGGCTTGAGGATAGAAATGAGCAAACGAGGCAAGAATATGTCCAAATGAGAAACCACACCAACGAGGTTAAAAGAAGAGCAAACGCTCTGTGTGGGAGAAAATAGGTAGTGACTTAGAAGATGATTTTCAAGGCTCGAAGAAGTTACTGTATAGCATGGCTAAGAAGTATAAAAGTGGAGAAAGCAAGAAAACAACAGTGGCGATTAAAAATGCACATGGTGAAGTCCTCACTGATAAAAGCGAGGTGGCCGCACGCTGGAACAAATACTTTAGACATCTTTTGAATAACGAGAACCAATATGATGAGGTGAGACGGGGGGAGCGGGTAAATCAAGAGGAGCATGAGGGGGATAGAGAGATCACTAGAGAGGAGGTTATTCAAGCACTAAAGAGGATGAAGAATAATAAAGCTCCCGGACCGGATGCAATTGTCATAGAAAAACTAAAAACAGCTTGTGATCCTGCTGTGGACTGGCTGCTAAGCATTTTCTGGGTGGTGTGGTCGCAGGGAATTATACCGGCAGAATGGGGCAGAGCAATTATATGTCCTATATATAATATAAAAAGAAGGGAAGTAAGCAGGAATATCAAAACTACCGTGGCATATCTTTGATGTGTCATGTGACAAAAATATATGAAAGGATTTTGGAACATAGAATACGAAACATACTGGAACCTGGGTTACTGGCCGGAGTACTATAGATCAAATTTCAACCAAAAGACAATATCTTGAGAAGAACCGAGAATTCAATTTGGACCGCTTCATATGTTTTTTGGATCTGGAGAAGGCATTTCATAGTGTGCCCAGGGAGAAGCTGTGGGTGGTTCTGAGTGAGAGAGTGCCAACCAGGCTTCTGAGAGCAGTAATGAGCACCTATAGGGTCTCCCAGAGCACGGTGGTGGGATCGGAGGAATGGTTTGATGTAAGTACAGGAGTTAAACAAGGGAGTGTTCTGTTTCCCATTTTATTTATTGCCTACATCAACAGCGTTATGGAACACATAACTGAGTAAATTGAAGAGGAAATGGACATTTTTGGGTATGCTGATGATGTGGCTGTTGGGATTAACAGAGCACAATGCCTGGAGAGAATTATGCAGAGGTGGGATGAGAGATTGAGGGAGTATGGACTGAAACTGAATTATGATAAAACTGAATATATGGTGTTAACGAGGGGACCGAACGAGGATGGAATCTTTGTTGGGGGAAGGGAAATGAAAAAGACGGACACATTTAAATACCTTGGTAGTGTGATAGAAAATGATGCGGGTATGGATGTCGAGGTGAATGAAAGAATTGCTAAATATAGCAGAAATGTTTCCTTCCTGTACCCCCTATTGAAAGCCCAAAACATCCCTAAAAAGGTAAAGACGCATATGTACTCAACAATATTGAAACCAATATTATTATACGGCAGCGAGACTTGGGTCCTAACAACAAGGACGAGGGGAAAACTGCAAGCAGCTGAAGTGAGGGTCATGAGATTGATAGGAGGAGTAATATAAAATAAGGATAAAATAAGGAACACTGAAATAAGAAGGCGATTGGGTGTAACTTCGGTTAATGAGAATATTGAGAGGAACCAACTGAGATGGTACGGGCATGTCCAACGAATACCGATGGAAAGGACAGCAAGAAGAATGCTGGAATGGGCCCCTCAAAACAGAAGACCAGTTGGAAGACCCAAGATCCAATGGATGGATAACATCAAGAGTGCTGTCGAGAAGTGTGGAATCAGTCTCCAACGGGCGAACTTGATGTGTGGAGATTGTGAGGCATGGAGGGATCTCGTCCGAGGGCTCCCAACTGACAGACCGCTTTAATAAATTAATTTAATAAATTAAATGAAAATACAATGTGTTTTGTTCTTAACCCCCAAAAAACTTACATTACTTCCTCGATGACCTGGCGTTCGTTGGACCGGATGTGAGCCAATACCACGACCTCTGTATTCAGGTCGCTGGGTTGGCTGTGCAATTGATATACTTTATCTCGACTTTGAGAAAGCCTTTGATAAGGTACCTCACCGCCGGGTAATAGCCAAAGTGCGCGCGCTGGGTATCAGTGGGGAAGTATGTAGGTGGATTGAAAACTGGCTGAAGAATAGGCGGCAGAGGGTTGTAATTAAAGGAGCTAGCTCGGGTTGGGACTCGGTCACTAACAGGGTTCCTCAGGTTTTTTTTGGGGCCATTGTTGTTTATCATTTACATAAATGATATCGACGCTGGCATCGTCAGTAGGATCGCCAAATTCGCTGATGACACCAAGCTTGGGGCCAATGTTGGGACACCCGAAGCGATCGAGCAACTGCGTGTTGACCTAAGTAGGATAGGAGAGTCGTCCGAAAAATGGCAAATGTCGTTTAACTTGGGTAAATGCAAGGTCATGCACATTGGCTACGCCAATCCCAAGTCGCACTACTCCATGTTGGGAAGTAATATCGAGGCCACTGATTTGGAAGAGGACTTGGGTGTGCTAATTAGCAGCGACCTTAAGTTTACCAAACAGTGCGTAGAGGTAGAAAAGAAAGCCCAGAAGCTGTTGGGTTATATTAGGAGGCAATTTCGATTTCGGAACAAGGAGATTGTGCTCTCTTTGTACAATTCTCTGGTTCGGCCGCACCTGGAGTATGCTGTGCAGTTCTGGTCGCCCACCATCAGGAAAGATATTGACAGGATGAACGAGTCCAGGCGAGGGCCACAAAGTTAATCCCTTCCGTTAGGCATATGGGCTACAATCGACGCTTACGCGCCCTGAATTTGTTTTCGCTGGAAACTTGGAGGCTGCGCGGTCAACTCATCGAAGTTTTCATGATCCTACAGGGTTCAACGATGTCGATTTTAGAAGCATGTTTAGTTTAAATGATAACTCAACTCGCAACAATGGTTGGAAGATGGATTTGAAACGGTTTAGCCTAGTGTGTGTGGGAATTACTTTACCTATAAAATCTGTGACACGTGGAACAGGTTACCTTCAGAAGTTGTGAACAGTTCTTCTGTGGATCTGTTCTAGAAAAGGGTGCCAAAAAAAAGTGGGAGGGAAACTACCCCAGAAGCTGGAGGACTCCACCTAACCTCTTTGGGGGAGAAGTTGGGACAGCCTCACCCCCCAAAGGATTATACCTATCCTAAGAGAGAGAGAGGAGGAGAGAGAGAGAGAGGAAGAGACTACCCAGCTTCTGCGAGTTGCAGAAGCTTAATGAGAGCTCAGGTAGTTTCACTTGGCTTAGAACTTGAAATCCACCAGTTGGCTTAATTAGCCAGTTGACAATTGGCCTAATCCGCCAGTTGGCTTAGAAGGCATAAATGGCCTATATATATATTAATAGCCTTTGAACGAATTAAAAGCGCACACAAACGCACATACACTTCCAGACTATACGCCCATAGAGCCCCTATTATTACACAAACACACATATATATATATATACATATATATATATATATTAAACAGATGCAGGCAAAGCCTCAATATCAAAATATATATACGAGCACAACCACCACACAAAAAAACCATCAACATCAATCGTCTCAGTATAGACTTTTAGGAGCTCGTCCCATCAACAGCACATGGAGAGATGAGGGCTACAACCAATCGTCTAAGTATAGACTTTAAGGAACTCAATCCATCAACACCACGTAACCGATATGAGGGCTACAACCAAGCGTCTAGTTCTTACGACCTCTCAGCAGTATTACACAACCACCACCACAGCACCACAACCACCACCACCGCTTTACTTACCAGCTCCTGGTAGACCGACAAGATCTCTAAATACGACCCAATAGACAGAGCTATTAAACATAAACAAATACGTTTATGGGACCAAGGGGTAGTCCGAAAAGGTCTCAAAAAAAGGCAACGCCAATAGTTTTTCTATTGAGCTTCTCATGGTAGAATACCACGAAGCCAATTTGACCTTTGGTGAGCGATCTTTTAAACAAAAACCCGAATAAGATAAATTAAGTTTAATGGCAAAATTTTTTTCGCTATAATACACAATTTTAGCCTTAAACTCTAACATAAAACACATTAATATGATTTTTAAAACAAAATAGAAATTAAATTAGCGGTAACTCTCATTTTTCCTCTTTTGGCCAACTATTTTGTTTCATTACAAATTTATCTTTAAGACACCAATATACCTTTAAACCTTATTACAAAAAATATTAATATAGCTTTCTGTTAAAAATAAATTTTATTTCGGATCACTATTTCACTTCTCGTCTTTCGCCCAAATAGATTTTATTTCGGGATTATTAATTTTTCCTCTTTTATCCCATTATTTTGTTTCAATATAAATCTATTTTTATGACACACACATATATATATACATATAATAATAATAATAGAACAATTCATAAATAATATTATTTTTGGCTCTAGAAGGACGCATCAGTTCGATGGATTTTAAATTGCGACAGATCGGCGCCTGGAAGCAAAACCCACCTGTGTGGAGATGAAAGATAAATTTCGAAAAACACCTGACATCTGTTATTTTCGTTTTAAATACAATTCGATATGCATCAGTTTCCTTGACACCCCAGAAAAACAAATTTTATTTTCCAAACAAAACTTATCTCTCTCTCTCTCTCTCTCTCTCTCTCTCTCTCTCTCTCTCTCTCTCTCTCTCTCTCTCTCTCTCTCACGGTCCTGTTTCAATTTTGATTGAAATCTATGGAATGGATAAGTAATATTTGACACGCCCCCCAGAATTCGCTGCTCTTTCAATTACAACCCAATGGGAGGGGCATGAAAACGAGTCCAGGATCTCTGGTTGGTGGAAAGTCTCGCTTACACGTTATGGCCCCATCGAAATTCACCGACGGCCAACAGGAAACTCGCGATTCGAATATTGGAGGTGGCTACAATCAGGATCACGATTGAAAAGGTAGCATTTTCAGCTGGAACCCACAAAAGTTGTTTTTATCAACGAGTAGCTACAGAAATATCTCGCCATGGATAATTGCAGCCAGACGCATCAGCTTTACAGCTCCCCGCAATTGTTTGAAGACGGGGATTTCTATGCAGGGATTACGCTCCACCTTTTCGCCGAGACTGACCGGAATGATCTCTCCACACAAAACGTTAATGATATCTGCAATAATTCTCCGTTTGAACCAGCAGAAGACTCTACCCTCGAGATGTGAGTAATTACGTAATAATTTAATTTGTGATTCATTCTCGGGCTATATATATATGTGCCATTCATTGCTTAACCCTTGCAAGTGTTAGTTAATTTATAAAAAGCCATAATAAAAGAAGTGAAAGGATATCTGCCCAGGGGTTCGAGACCCGGTGTTGACAGACGATACGTAGTGCACACAGCTAATCTCCCTTTTGAGCCCAATTAGGCTAATTTCTTTGTGTTTACTATTTGATCCTGTCGCCCTAATCGGTATTTTCTTATTGTAACTCTCTCTTCATATATACACACATATATATATATATATATATATATATATATATATATATATGTTTATGGAAGTATATGTTAACAACCCGGTCTCGGGTTCGTTATCCGGTGCTGGCAGATGATGCGTAGCACATCCAGCTAATCTTCCTTTTGAACCCAGTTAGGATAGTTGCTTTGTGTTTATTATTTGATCCGAGTACCCTATCCTACATTTTCTCTTATTGTTCATTTTAAAAGTCAGTGACTACGTTCCTGAAGCGGTCGACCCCATTTAGGGCTTGTGACTCGACGTATACTAGTACACTAATAGGCGCGTCTATCGGGTTGGCGAATTCCAATCTGACTGAAACGTTCCCACTTTGTTGTGGACTTAAGTGTGTATTTACACTAACAGATAAGTCGGGAGTGATATCAAACCGGGAAAGGTTAAATTGATCGACAAATTCTTTCTGCGTTACGCCAATCCCAAGCTCATCACAGCCACCAGCAATATGGGCCAGATTACTATAAGCTCTCGCGAAAAGCGGGACCACAGCGTCTAATGAGTAGTCCGTATCCATAGTCCCACCCAACGCAACGCCATTGACGTATAGAGTTATATTTTTAAAGTCGAAATTCTCGAATTTAAAGACGTTCTTTTTATATTTTCCATTCGTCGAAGCGTGATCCTGCATTCTAATTAATAACCTTTTAGGTAGTACTCCCAGAGCGATGTTTTCTAGCTGCTTCGAGGCCAACCGTGCGGGCACCGTGTATAGTTTGTTCTGTGCTCTGTTAGTTGGGTATTTTATTGTTGCGTGTATTAAATTTTTCTCAATTTCTAGTTGCTTAACAGAGCTTAATTTCACTCGCCGTAGCGCAGAAATGTTTCCATAATGTGAATCACAACGGGCTTTGCGCTCTCTTTTTGTTGATCAGGTCCCAGATTTATGCAGATCTCAGGATTCGTGCGGGTGGACTTTAATTTCATATCCACCCCATTCATAAGCAGTTTCTCCTGTAACGTGAAGTCTGTATGCAGACGTCCAAAACACTCGTATATCTTTTTAGAATTTTTTAATTTTTCCTTTTCCTACTTTCATCTTTAGTCTGATAATAGCCCTCAGTAGTTAAAAATGTATCCTTCGCTTCTTTTGAAAAGTTGAGAACATTTTACAGATAGGCTCGCAGGTGATAACCAGTTCCTGCCGAGATGTTGACCTAGTTTAAATACACCTCACACTGACTGAATATGGAGTGTAGAAAGTTGGTTTCAGGGTATGCAGAATACGAATCATCGCAGTCCGTTCCATCAGAATGGGCTATACGCAGTTTAGCGTATATGTGCATGCAGCATGGATCTAAAATGTATGAGCCTGAGCTGGGTATCACGAATTCTATAGGTGCACTTCGGGAACTAATTGTGTTTAATGGATTAATTATAATAAAGTCATTGTGCTCAATAGAAACTTGTGTTAGGGGGAGATCAAAGAGGGACAGCTCTGATTTGCAACATTGTGAGCTACACGGATGAATGATGCGTGCCATGACGAGTCGGAAATAGTGCCGCCTCTCGCGACAAGTAGTAATCAGTCTATGATTCGTGAGAGCAATGTCCTCAACTTATATCAGTTAAAAAAATTATCAACCATACGTTTCAGTTGCTTAGAACACTTTTTTTTATATCCTTTTACGTGTAGCGCCACGTGTTGGTAACCGCTTCTTCCGGACAGCCCTCTTCTTCTTTCCGCCACGACGCATTTTTTTCTTTGCATCGTTGATGATTTCGTCCCGTGTACGTTTTGAATGTTTTTTTAGAGCTTTAGGTTTAGCTCCACCCATTATGTCTTCTACCACGTTAAAACCAGATTGTAACGCTTTCCTTCCGAGGTATCTGTCGTCCTTCTTCAGCAATGGGACAGCCGTGCGTAGTATGGTTGAAAAAATGGATCCAAGCCCACTCCCACGCTGATATTTTACTCCTCGATAGACTGTGAAAGGCCTTCGGGTCATTATAACTCAATGCGACGAAAGTGTAGCTTCAGTGTTAAGCTCCCATCACCGAATGGAAATTTTTTTCCCCCAATCGTTCTTATATATATTGAGATATTGGTTAATAGATTATTCGCAACATTCACATAATGGGGCTTGTCATATGCAATGCTCAAGCACTTCCCTCTATAGTTGGAAATGTGTGCAATGCGCAGTAGACGTGACTGGGTACCACCAACAAAGTGATGCTCTAAGATATTGCTGTAAATATAGCACATGTCTGGGGATGGATAGCCATCACCCAATTTCTCCAATTTCAACTGATACATTAAGCTGGACAAGTCATGTTGTGCCTCGTGAAAGTTATCTCTTTGGAACGCCGCTCGATATCGGCCGCAAGATTTGAGCTTTATAAACTTGCGTTTAAGTCTCTCACAATATCATCGGCTGCACCATAACGACCCTGGTGCTGTGTTACTACTGTAGTGTAATACAGGGCCTCCCCACTCCAGGCGGCACGCATGGTTTATCTCTTACTCCTGTATTTTCACACCCATTACGATCTCTAAGAACCATAAAAACGGGATCTTTATAATCAATATTTAAGAAGCTGGTGGATAGCTGAATTTCGCATAACCCCACCTCGTACGAATCACGTTTCAATTCAATGCGCCCATGAAGTTCTGTTACAAAGTTGGCTAGTGTGTTGTTAGGATGTACAGACAGAAGAGGACGGGAGTGTGACATAGAAGTGGTTTGGTGCCATGTTGTATACTATTTAAGTTTCATTATTGCATCAGCTTTTATATAGATGTTGAAGCTTTCTGGATACCCTCGCAATTTCACCAGGTAAATTTTCCTCTTTCCTGAACCTTTGCTGCCTAAACGTTTTTCAATTTTATACACATTTTTTGCTAAATTAAATGTCACTTTCTGTAACTCCTCCCGGTGAAAGCCTCCTGCTATTTCTTACCCATTCAAATCTTCAACGTAACTCATCATTATCTTGCCTTTAGGTCTCATAGCTCTAACTTTAAAAATTTCACGTGTCCATCCTTGCTCAAATTCTTTCGCGAATTTATTTCCCGAACGCGATAGCCTTACATAATCATTGATTTTGAAACGTGTAGAGTGTGGTGGTGGTGGTGGTGCTCTACGAATATCTCTTCTCACCTCACATTCTGTGTGCGTACCTCTTTCTAAAACTTCCTTAGGTGTTGTGCCAATCGCGCGATGGTGTGAACGGTTGTATGACGAGGCAATGATCCCAGAATGTTTATATATCTGTATGTGTTTTTAAGTGTAAAATAGCGATGCATGCGCTCCTTTATGTTGAACTCTTTCAGCTAAAGAGGCCTTATGTATAGAATTGCTTTTGTAGTAACTGATATTAAACTCTGTCAGCATGTTCTGAAAAGTTCGGCCTATAAATTCTTTCTCCATGTCCGTACAAAAATAACCTGAAACCCTGTTTTCTGTCAACATCAGCGTTTTGGTAGCTTTAGCAACTGTTTATGCGATTTATTTTTCAGAGAACTTAGCCACAGATATGTAGAGAATACATCTATTATCAAAAGGATGTAGCAGTAGCTTCCATTACATACTGAATATCTGCATGTCTGTTAAATCCGCTTGCCAAATAGAGTCAATCGAAGCCGCTTTTGTCTTGGCTGTTTTAAACCTTTTTCTTACCGGCTTATGAAGTGTATAAGCATCCTGCTCTCGCAAAAACCTCTCAGCATCTTTTTTCTCTACTCCATCATTGTAAACACCTCTGTACAGTCTATCAACACCGCCATAGGAGGCGGGGTTAGAAATGTCATAATTGTGTTTTCTTAATATATTAGCCATTTGCGTATTTTAGAGACACGTGGTTAAGGTTGGCTATTGTTTGTTTGGTCTCTTCTTTCTCCTCTTCAGAGATGCTACTGTTGGGGGTGATAGCGTATTCAGTTGTGGCACATACGAGACTTGCTCCAAGTCTTTTAACCTATTCAGATTTCCTATCAATGTTTTGGGGACATTTATCTGTTGTAGTATTGCTTTAATATGCTTCCATCCTGATGGTGAGGGCCTGTCCCACTTTCTCACCAGATCATGGACAATGTCGACGATATTTGATCCATGTACTCTCGTTCCTTCAACAATGACCTCGCCTGTATCGGTCCACTCTATGATGGGGTCTTCACTCAATAGATTATAAAGACTTAAGCCTTTATTCCTCAATGTATGTGGGAGACTGCTTTTTAATACATGCTCGATGTGGTGCGTTCAGTTATTCTTTGGTTGGTTATCTCAAACATCGGCCCCAGGTCCTATGTCGCCATGCTGTGTCTAATAACCACGTGGAGCTCTGTCGGATTCTTATAATCTTCGTACTCATGAAGAAATTTCTGCGGAGCCTCTTGGTACAAGATTCTTTTCTCATCAGGTGACTTTTCACTGTTTTAATAAGTCTATCAATTCGCTTTCCATTCTTTTAGGACTGCTTTTACGTGGTTCTAGAACCGTGTCTGGACTCTTTGAACTTTGCAGTGAAGCATACACCTCCTGCGGAATCACTACCACTTTCTTCATTATCTTAATCTAGTCAGTAAAGGTCCCAAAACTGAAAATAAGATGGGAAGGAAAGATTCCACTCTTTCTACAATAATTCGCTTTTTCTTACCCACAGTTTGACTTTTAGGAGCGAGTGGACGTATTATGTTCTTGTAACGACTTAGGCGAGCTTTCTGAGGGGTTTTCATTGACACATCACATTTTATAACATTAAGGTAGTTTTCACAGATGCATTTTAAAAAGTCCGAGTCGATATTTTTAAAAAGCATTTGCTGCAATGCCCGGGGTAGTCGATGATAGATTTTTATTAAGTCACGGTATTTCTTTATCCTATTTGTCATTCTGGAATATACACCTTTTCAGGTTCCTCTGGGAATATATTCGTTCTTAGAAGCACCGTAAACGTGTTTCGCAAATATCCGTAACGCTGACTTGTAGCTTCTTTATAAACTTCCAAAAACTCCTTACTCTGATTCGGGAACATTTGATTGGCCAGTACCTCAATTTATGACACATCTCTACGTTGCGCGAATAAGACTAGATATTGTGTATTTAACGACACATCACGCATGTGTCTACAATCTTGTTTTTCTTCCACAGAACTGTGAACGACGACGATGTACAGCACTCCATCATCGATATTACACACGACCCCGATGACACTCTAGCTACAGACTCCACCCTCGATGACGAGCCCTCACCAGCGTCAACTCCACCACGTGGCAATTCAAAGCGGAAGCACGATGAAGAACCTTCCACGTCAGGTATAAAACGTGCGAGGAGTGCACCGGTTGCTAGACCACAGTAATAGAGTCCTAGCCCTCTACGTCTTACGACACAACAACCCCACTAGCTCCCTCCTCAATTATACCCCCTCCTTATTCCTGTTCAATTCAGGGTACATCCTCCACACCAGCAGCTTCTCGTGCTGTAGAAGAAAGTATAACATTCGAACTGGTGCGCACCGCTAACCCCACCCCTGCCCTGACTAGAAATCGGTACGTAGTCAAGGTTGACCCTGGAACTCTGTATAGCAAAGGTATTGGACTGCGGCGCGTAGTTGAGCGTATTTTCGAGTTTGCCCTTCAGAACTGCGACGAATGAAGTCCGAACGAGGTTTTCCATCCGGTTCAACTCAGATGACGGAGATGTAGATGATTTTGTAGATGATTTTTGGGTAGTCATACCGTTCAGACGTTTGGCATTGTAGACATAGAATATATCTGGGGTCGTAAACTGCAGGCCTCTCAATGTAATACAGCCTTCAATATGGACAACTTCACGGTAGATATTGACAGAGTTTTACGGGTTGCGGGTCATAATGCACCCCTTATACTCTTAACTTCAATTCTCAGGCTATTTACAGAAAGCATATAAACGTCAATCGTGGTTGCGGCTTTATAGCAGTCTTAGCCCATATGTTTACTGTACTAAATGCCCGGGTCAAAAATATTTGGTTGCCTACGGTTGTGCAGCGTGCTCGTAAACTGACTTCAGATCGTAAGCTTGAGTTTGTGTGTAATATGGGTCCTGAAGAGCTGAGAAGGGTAGAGCAGGAAATGAAAGTTCGTATAGATGTATTTGGAATGGATGATCGTCGTGTGACTGTGTATGTTTTTGAAAGCTGTGTGAGAGATCGTACAAGACCTCTAGTTATTTTAGGAATGTCAGGAACAACGTATCTCCCCATCCGTAATATAAGGACTCTCTACGCTAGTTATGATAAAAGTCGAAAATATGGAAAGCATCATGATTTGTGTAAGGGATGTCTCAAGTTTGCGGATGATATAGTGAAACACTGTAAGGAATGCCACATGGTATGTGATCAGTGTAAAAGCTCCAAATGTGAAAGTCGTGTCGTTGAAGCTGAGAAGAGGGAATGTAATGTGTACAGACGTACATTTTTCAATAATAAATGCTTTGAGTTCCATAAGTCAATTGACACTTGCAGGAAAATGAGAATCTGTGAATGTAGTATGTTTCATATGGTGGATAAATGGGGGAAATTCAAGCATAAATGTGATGAAATTCACGATCCTACATGCTATCGGAAATATAAGGCGGATGGAGTAAAGCATGTATGTTATATGAAAGACGCAAAACCTAAAAATAGAAACTTACACAAACCCTGAAACGAAAGAGGTTATCCCACATCTACTTGTAAGCTAGACTATCTGCGATGAGTGAATGGAGGTTGATAGTGATGAGTGTCGCAAATGTGGTAAACGGACAAACGTTTTGAAAAAGATCGCACACGACAACCCTGTGAAACTCTTTGTGTCCTATAATGTCAAGTTAGCGGGCAAGTTAAAAAAAAATTGCTGTGTATATTCTTGC
This sequence comes from Bathynomus jamesi, assembly GCA_023014485.1. Classification (NCBI taxonomy): domain Eukaryota; kingdom Metazoa; phylum Arthropoda; class Malacostraca; order Isopoda; family Cirolanidae; genus Bathynomus; species Bathynomus jamesi. The sequence continues at coordinate 959,653 of JAJOZX010000514.1, read as the reverse complement.
CCATGACGGGGCAAAATATGACACACAGTTCCTTTGCAAGGAACTGCTTCAGCACGAGTCATCAGAGATATTCACGGATGATATCCTGAAAAGAGGAAGCAAGCTTATACAAATGCAGATAAGAAGTAATGTTCAGTTTAAGATACTTTATTATTCACACCTTGTAAACTAGCCAAGCTACCCAAGGTGATGGGTATAGCTGCCGAAGTTTCAAAAGGGTTTTTCCCTTACACTTTCCTCACTAGCGACACTTTAAATTACGTAGGACTACCTCCCCCCAAACAATACTTTAACTACACGAACATGAGTGATAGACAGCGTGAAGATTTTGACCGCTACTAAAACAGTTTTAATGAAACTAGTCCATACAGTGTAGCTGATGAATGTGAGCGTTATTGCGTGAATGATGTACGCGTGCTTTGAGTATGCTTCCAGGCCTTTAGAAGGATGTACATAGACCGCTTCAACTGCGAACCAATGCAAGTCGCAACCACAATCGCCTTATTGTCCTTTACGGTGTTCAAGAACAATTTCATGCCTAAAGACACCTTAGCCGTCATTCACGAAACAACCCTCGCAGTTATGGGCACAAGGTTATTTACTAGCTCATACACATACAACAGCAGACCGGAGTATACATAAAACACGCTCGCAACAAGGGAGAAGTACCCATTAAGGTCAATGGTTGTGTGTTTTGAGTTGATGGTCTAAGCGAAGACCGTACCACTGGTGAGAAGACTGTGTACTCCTTTGACGGTTGCTGGTGGCATGGTTGCCCACGTCCTGCGTGGAATCGTAGGAGATATCCAGAGTAGATCTCCTGACGACAGTCTTGCATGAACCCGCACACGCGGTCAGCTTATACGTGCCCAGTTCACATACAAGATCTTGTGGGAGCAAGATAATGATGCATGGATGGAAACAGATGGACAGTACCATGAAGAAATAAACACGATCAAGCATTCAGTGGTGTTCGATCCTCTCAAATGTGGTGATAGCTTGTTCGGAGGGAGTACAAACCCATTCATGCTATACTTTCCACCTCTGGAGTGCGTGAAACTCCATTAATACGACTTCTGTTCTTTATATCCCTACATGTTGAAGAACAATCTGTACCCTGTAGGTGCACCTGAAAAACTGGTGGGACCTGACCTGCCCACCATCGAGGTGTTCTCAACAAATTTGAACAAGTAGTATTTCGGTCTTTCTGTCGTAGACGTGCTCCCCCCTCGCGATTTATGGATGCCGACTTACCCGTCGTTATAGGTCACAAACTCATGCTTCCCCTGTGCGTGAAGGGCGCAGAGGAGAATAATGGGTTCTGTAACCATACAACCAACCAGCTGTCCCTAGCCATCCGCCATGGTTATAGAATATTGAAGATATATGAGGTGTGGAGGTTTCAGAAACTCCCCAACCTTTTCACGCGGTATATAAATACTTTTTTGAAGGATAAAGTAGAAGCATCAGGATACCCTCGAGGCGTTGAGAGCGGGAGTGAAAAATCGACTTATATTCAGCGTTAGCGTGACCATGAAGGGATACAACTTGACCGGGTCCAAATTGTTAAGAACTCTGGCAATCGCTTTCGTGCAAAGTTATGCCTAAATAGTCTTTGGGGCAAGTTCGCACAGAATACATTTAACCTAGCCCAAAGTTATAACGAGGTGTGGGATTATACCAATGCCACTGATAAAGAGCTTATGGAGATCGTGAATGTTGGTAACACGTACATAATAAAGTACAACATCACCGAAATGGCTACAGAAATCTCGCGTGTTAAAAGCATACCTGTAGCCAGCTTCACAACGGCATACGCACGCATCAAGCTTTGGGGACTACTGCACTCTCTTGGGCGGAGGGTGCTGTGCGCTGACACAGATATCGTAATATTCACAGAGATGGAGGGTGAATACATGCCGCCTATTGGTGAATTCCTCGGAGAGTTGACTAACGAGATCAAGGATGAGTATGGTGCATACGCTGACTCATTTGTATCAACATGGTCAAAAACTTATGGGTGAGGGTGGGGGAGGATATGAAATATATCGTGAAGGCTAAGGGCATCACGCTTAGCCAGGCGATCCTACGAGTCGTTAACTTTGTCTCGTTTAAGGATCTAGTGTGCTTGGAAGATGAGGGCGACCAGCCAGCCACCCCAACTGACTGTGGGGACTCACAATTTTAGGGCGTAGAAACTGGGGTGCGTGAAGGAACTTAGGGGTACGAAGGCATGCCGTAACACCTATAGGAAACGTTACCAGGTGCCTGGTACCTATGGTACCGTACACTTTGGATACCCTAATCCTTGATTAATATATATATATATATATATATATATATTATATATATATATGTGTGTGTGTGTGTATGTGTGTGTGTGTCTGTGTGTGTTGTTAATGATTGCTTATTTATTACGTATATTTGTAAATGTTTCAATTAGGGTTTCATTTTCTCCTCTGTGTGTGTGAGTGTGTTTGTGTGTATATACTGGAAAAAGTCCTAAGGTCCGCCCACTGTAATCTCAATCAAAGGGTAACGTGCTCCAGCTACTTCCTGTGCATATCTCTACCCCTGCGTGCTCAGTTGGCCGCTGCAAGCCCTGGAGCTCAGACGTGTATTTTCTCACGCAGACGAAAAATAGTGATGACTACTTTTGATATTGCGTTTTCGACGTTTATCAAGTGGTATTCGGTAAAGTCGGAAGATGTGGTGAATACTGAAAGACGGCCTAGCCCTCCCTCTTTTGAGACTTTTAAGGCTACAATGAATCGCGCGAAGCTTGAGGAACAATATGTTCAAACACTCTATGGATATTCTGGCGAGAGTATTGCCGGATTTCGGGGCACAAACGATGTAATGTACTAAGTTATAGGGCTAAACTGTATAAAAGCATACATATACCGTGAGGTGAAAGAAACAACGCGCGCAGAAGAGAAGCAACGGGTATGGGTAGCGAGTCTTGTTGATGAGTGGTTGACAGGCGATATTATGCCATGCTGCATCATACGGAGTACGCGTACCCTGCTGCTGAGAATGTAAACTTTATATTATGTCATGCTGCATCATACCGAGTACGCGTACCTGCGGCTGAGAATGTACTCCTTGTCATCATGGACAAGCTAAAGTACTTTTACCACTACATTCATATATATCATGAAAAGGTTCGCAGTGAGGTTGTGGCTAAAGGCTTGTGTGAGTGTTTAATAGAATTTAGAGACGAGTATCGACTGTTAAGCAAAAAGGATAAATACGGGCACATGTTTCTCTGAAATACTGCGTCGGATTGTTAATGTGTTTAGTTTGTGGAAATGAACGGCTAGTACGCATTCCGATAAAAAATGAAAACCGATATTGCCCCATGTATCGGATAATTGGCCGGTATAATGGGTACAAGTACTCGCATGATTCTTTCATGATGGAACAAGCCCGTACACGAAACATTAACGCTTGTTATGACTCACTCCTCCAAACCTGTCCCCGAGCCAAACAGCGCACCGGTTGCTCATAGTCATCTCAGAGCTTGGCCCGACTGGTTGTGAACTCTCACAATAGAAAAAGATGGAGCTTTCTTTGAACAGCATTCTCAATGCCGTATACGACGTGTCCGTGACAAAGTCATTGCCTCTGTTCAGACGTAAAACCGATGCCATTAACTATGTACTTGAAACGACTTGTAGACAAGCAAACTCTGGTAAACGTAATGTTGTTTATTTAAGTGTTGAGAAGATGAATAGAGTCTTCGTGATAGTTAAGAAGTGCGGGGAGGACCTTTATAAAATACCTGCAGGTGTAGGTGCAAGAAGAGAACAGATTAGTGATACCCACTCATATGGCATTTTTTTGTACGTTGTCTATAAATTACAATCAGCCATGCATTGATATACGACTGATGTGGAAGAATGCATCTGATAATAACGTTCTTATCCCCTCGCGAAACCGATTCACCCTCGACAGATTGTTTGAAATCGCAGGTTTCCGCAAAAGGAAAACCTATATTAGACGCACGTGTTACGGATATGGTTTATTTTGATACGGTTTTTGAACATGCATACACCGCTCTGGTCGACGGGTATATCGAATACAGGAATGAACATGGCGAGAATGGTCTAGAGCTGGATACTTACTTAAATGGTTTAGACTCTTCAAAATATCAAGAACTTTGGTACAAAGGACTTGAACGGTACAAGGCAGAGCTCGCCTACACTCTTCACCCTGAAGAGTTGTATCTTTGTATAATGAGGTGCTGTCGTTACGATTTAGAAGATTATTTCAACTGCCGCTACATCGAGTGTAGGCACCCGCAAACCTTGAGTGGTGAAATAATGCTAAATCGTATTTATTGTACAGTACAAAGCAACAATGATGTAACTGTAGACTCGATCACGTGCGAGTTTAGTATTTTAGTTAAGCGCGTAGAGCATAAGGTGTATGCATTTTGAATGTATATAAGTTTACTAGATATATATATATATATATATATATATATATATATATATATATTATATGGATATATAGTTTTATCCTGTACTATTACTATTTTTTATAAAAGTTTTGGTGTTTATATATATAAGGGCGTATTTGCTTGTACAGATATTAAATGGTTATATAGTTTTATCCTGTGCCAATATTATTATTTAAGAGTGTATATATATATCCTTCGGTTAATGTGTGTATTTTTGCTTTATATTATTTTTGATTTATCTATTTCCTCCTACATATTTCATGAATTATTTCCCTTAACTCGTCTAAATAAACAGAATGATGTAATGGTGTTTTATTTATTTCTTTTGGTTGTATATAATATTAAGGAATAACTGGGGTGATGGAACATATATACCAAATGGCTGGTTACGCCTTCTAAGCGGACCGATGGGTTTCTAAGCAAACTCTCAAGAATATATGTATAGCGCCATCTGGCAACTGAAACAACATATATATATATATATATATATATATATATATATATATATATATTATGTAATATTAGTGATGTAGCGGATGTCATTTTTTTCACATCCGCGGATGCGGATGCGGATGAGGATGTTTGATTTCAACATCCGCGGATGCGGATGCGGATGCGGATGTCTACATTTTCGTTATTTTTTAGGATATATTCGAGATTTGTTGTGTTTAACGTATATAATAAGTTATTATATAGAGAGAGCTGTAGCTATAATGTAGTATAATTGATTAATTGTACAATAATTGCTGTACTTTTCCCTGAACATATAAAATAATAGCAAGCATCTAACTAATATAGAAATCAATTAGTGAATTCGTCTGCAAATAAATTCGTTATATTTTGTTGAGTTTCAGCCACAATTAGAAACCATAATTGTGTTACCCGACCTCTTTCCCCAACCTCCACCCTTATAGAAAGAGATCTTTAATTAGCTTGATAACTATTTATATTAAGTTTAAAGTTTTATACGCATATTTATAAATGAGTAATTAAAATAAAGTAAACTAAGATGTTCATCGTTTAATATTCAAACTTAATTATAGGAAGGTTATGCTTAAAGAACATTAATTTTTCTGCCTTTTCTGCTGCCAGTCTGTTTCTCTTTTCATCATATATTAATCCAGCACTGCTAAATAATCTCTCGCTTGGTACGTTTGTTGGAGGACAGGCTAAATGTTTCCTTGCAAGTTTACTCAAGTATGGATAGATATTCTGCGTATTTTTCCACCAACTAATAGGATTGTCACATGCAGCCAGGCGTTTTTCTTGGTGATAGCTCTCGATCATTTTTACTACATCTTTTGACATCGCTTAGGTCTCGTCATTGCTGCTTGACTCAAGAAACTGAGAGACAGATTCTGTGATAGATTTGCTTGTTGAAGGTGTTGGTTCTGTCACTGAAACTTTTATTCTTTTGGTGGGTGGCGAAGCGACAGATTCAAGAGATTGAAGCTCTTCAACTGCTTTGCCAAGTGATGATTTAAGTCGTTCTAATGAACTAGGTGAAAATAACTTAGCTTTGTAACGTGGATCTAAGTAGGTTGCAAGAGAGTAACTTCATACAAGAACAGCCTCTCGTCTTGTCGCTTGCATCACTTTTGCGCACAATGAACTAGTTCTATTAATATAGTAGAATTTGATAATTTCCGTTATTAATGACGTTTTATCTCAACGGTCCACATCCGCACGACATCCGCAGTCCAAAGTGCGCGGATGCGGATGCGAGAAAATGTGCGGATGTTCCGCGGATGCGGATGCGGATGCGGATGTGACCTACATCACTAATATGTATACATCTGCCATTTACGCCTTCTAAGCCGACTGACGGATTTCTAAGCCAACTGTCAAGAATATCTGAATAGTGCAATCTGGCAGCTGAAAAGTTAATTAATATATACACATACACCTGCCTTCTAGGTCTTCTGAGTCAACTGGCGGAGTAAGCCAACTGGCGGATTTCGAGTTCTAAATCAAGTGTTGCTACCTTGAGCTCTCATTAAGCTTCTGCATCTCGCAGAAGCTGGATTGTCTCTTCCTCTCTCTCTTCCTGTCTCTCTCTTAGGTTAGGTATACCACTTTGGGGGGTGAGGCCGTCCTAACCTCTCCCCCAAAGAGGTCAGGTGGACTCCTCCAGCCTGCTGGGGGAGTTCCCCTCCCCCTTGTTTTTGGCACCCTGTGGTTGGCACTAAGGAAGGGGGTTGGCACCTTGCAAAAAGGGGGGAAGGAGGTTGGCACTGGCACTCATATGATCAACATTGCATATGCACTCGTCCATTTTGCAGCCATACTACTGGTCTAGTGGCAGACCATAGTCCATATGACAAATATTAATACTATAATGACAGTTCTCATACTAAGGGTAGAAATATATACAATTAATTAAAAATAATACAGTTATGTGGAAGTTAAGTGGGGCTACAGACTAGTGATGAAAACCGGTATTGAAAAACCGGTATTTATACCGGTATTGGACAAGAGACAGGATACCGATATTGTGATTATCGATACCGGGTTTTCGGTATTGAAGAACTGCCTATTGTCTTTATTGTGGGAGCAATCAGCAAATGTCAAGTTAACAAACATTTGTTTTTTTGTAGGATTTTGTGGCCAATGTGAGTAGAAATAATGATTTATCTTCATACATAACTTACACATGCAGTATATTCTTTCAGGGGCGTCATTAGTGTATGTCACAATTTATCATTTGTTATAATATTATGTTATTGACGTTATATGATGTGTCCGTTTTTCTGAAAAGGGAACTATCATCCAGAACTCTCGCCTTAAACATTTGAAATCGTATAAATACGTATTCAAACGTTCAAAAACGTTTTTACACGATTCCAAAACCTTGCGTTGTTTTTTTAGATTCGTCATTGAGTTCATTCAGATTTCGAATTTCGTTCTAGACGCTTGCTGTGGTTGATTGATGCGCATATTTCACAAGTTAAATTTTGTAATTTTGTTACGTGCGCATTGCAGTCTTGTGATATGGGAATAAGCTATTTCTTACTTTAAATGATCTACCCCTTCGAATCTATTACAAGAATGTAAAAAAATCAATCGTATGGAATATTTTATAAAGAAAAATAAAGAAGAAGCTGAATGTTGAAAGTGTGAAAAAGTTATAAAGTGCAGTGGGAGCTCAACTAGTGGATTATCTGTTCATTTGAAAACAATTCATAATATAAATGTTGCTTAAATCAAGATAGGTGAAAATCAACAACATAAAAAACAAAAAACTTTGGATACATTTATTAACAAAAAATCTATTGAAGAAGAAATTGCAAAACTTGCATGTGTTGATGGATTTAGCTTCTGCTCCATTGCCGCAAGTGAATTCATTCAAGAGTTTAGCTAAAAATAAATATGATAAGCCTCATCGAACTTCACATTCAGGTGTCAAACATATTGTAGTTAGATTTCATGAAAGAAAGAAGGCTGAATTGCTAGATCACTTTGGGAAATTAGTGAGTAAAGGAGTTCGATTTTTTATAACCCTTGATAAATATACCTCATTTCAGAATAAGAGATATATGAATATAAAGGTTCATCAATGAGACCAATATTGGTCATTGGGATTAATCAAAATATTTGGAAGCCTTGACAGTACCAGGACAGTGGAAATTGTAAAAAATAAGTTAAATGCTTATGGCCTCAATTTAGATCAACACATAATAGGATGTACGACAGAAGGTGCATCAGTTATGGTGAGGTTTGGAAAAGATATTACACCTGAACACCAACAATGCATTGCCCACGCTATTCACCACGCTATTCATCTCGCCGTTTCCTCTGTTTTATACAAAAGAAGAGAAGTTCATATTGAGAATTATGAAGAGGAAGAAGATAATGAAATGATAGATATAGAGGAAGATGAAGAGGACAAGGGTGAAGAGAATGCTAGTTGCACTGACATTTCTACTGATGATACTGATGATAATGAAGAGAAAGCTGGCCCCTTTACCAATCTACTTGAACTAGAAATAGATGATAATATCAATATTCCACGTCTGCAAGACAACTGCCATGGTGTAATAAACAAGGTAAGAAGAATATATCGAATGAAGAATGAAGTAGATGATCCAGTGATGTGCGAATACATGAAAGAAATAGAGAAATTAGAAAGGTACCGTTGAGAAGCAATAACTAACTTTGATCCTACTAATGAATTTAAGAGTTTCGAAGTTTCTTCACAAAGAAGTGAAAATTTAGAGAAGCTGTACAAGGTATTGCTTTCCATTAAACCCACTAGTGTAGAATCAGAAAGAGCTTTTTCTGCTGCTGGCTTATTTCTGACCAAGCTAAGATCAAATCTCTCTGAACAATTATTAGATAGTGTTTGTTTCCCCAAAACTTACTTCCAAAACCAAAATAAGAAATAAATATGCAAAATTATCAATAAACTTTTTTTTTTAATTTTTATTTTTCCCTTTTACCTTTGGTTATCTGATATATCATACTTAATCATTATAAATAGTCCTTCCTTTTTCCTGCCTTTTCCTAGAAGCTGCTGTTCAAACTTTTTTCAATCAATGGTATTTTCCCTTTGTTGTCGGTGACAGAATTTAAAAAGTAACTTCAGTTTTTATTGGCGTTAATGTGTTGAGTACTACAGGTCCTGCAGGCTTGTGGGAGGGTTGGCACTTGGCAGGGTGACACCAAGAAAATCATTATAAATGATTATCTGCATAAAACCAGTATCAACACCGGTATCAGTAAAATAATTGTTCAAATACCGGTATTAAAAATTGTCGGTATTATTCCATCCCTACTACAGACACGTTTTCGTACCATGAATTCCATAGCTTAGAAGACAAACGGCAGGACTCATGGATAGATTGGATAATCGGGTTGGTTGATTTTATAATTCTTTGCAGCAGACTGTACTGAGCACGTCTTGTTACTTCTGGAAAGCTCGGGACATTGAGGGTAGTAAACATTTGCGAAGCTGAGCATCTCGGGGGTAATTTATGTACTAGTCTAAAAGACCTGTTTTACAGCAAATTTAGGGTCCTGCCAGAACTTTTTTATAATTCTGCTAGAGTTGCTGTCCGTATATATTACTGCAGAAAGTACGAATGAGAGCGTCTTTAGCTTCACTTGTTCAGAACCGGAAGTTCCTTATAGTCATATTCGCTTTAGCACAAAGGCTTCGAGGTTGTTTTCTTATATCTGAGTCATCACTCAAGGAGATGGTGAGAGTTTGACCCTAATACTTAAACTCTTGTACTGTCAGTGTATTTAGATATTATTTCCTTAAGTACATAGATACACAGGTCAGTTGAATGGGACCTTTGAAAACCAAACTGATTAGATGTCCATAAGTAATCATTTAATCGGAGTAACAAGAGATTTTCTAGTAGGTTCGAGAAGCAGGAAGCGACAGCAATAGGCCTGTAATTATTATATACACAGTATATATTATATATGTATATTGTGTGTGTGTGTGTGTGTGTGTCCGCGCTCGTATGCGCAAACATATATATATATATATATATATATATATATATATATATATATATATATATATATATATATACTCCAAGACTATAAATTGGGAAGCAATCAGATCGCACATGGCCCAAATGGAGTGGAGAACAGTTTTAGAGAATAAAACAACTGAAAAAATGCTAACAACCTTGGAAAAAAAGATACTGAGAATTTTAAAAATATATGCTCCGAAATCACAGCCGAAAGGAAAGAGAAACTGGCTAGAGAGGCAAAAGAGAAGAATATTCCGCAAAAGAAAGAGAGTGGAGGTGAAGTTAGCCAAATACGGAGACAACAATGCCAGGAAAGTAATAAAAGAGAAACTGGAGAGTATCGATAGGGAAATACAAGCCCTGATTAAGGACCATACAGAGAGGGAATAGGAAAAGACGGTAGAAACAATAAAAGAAAATCCAAAATACTTCTATAACTATGCGAAATGCAAAACAAAAACGAGCGCTACTATCGGGCCCTTAAGGAAAAGAAATAATGAACTAATAGACGATCCAAAAGAAATATCTGAAACATTGAGAGCCCAGTATGAATCAGTCTTCAGTACCCTAAAAAGTGGCAAAGCGATACCTGATATACATGCTTTCTTTAAAGAGAAATTGCAAGGAGAGTGTGTAACAGACTGATTTTACCCCAGAAGATATAGCGAGAGCTATAGGACAAATGAAACCACATTCAGTTGCAGGTCCGGATAACTGGAACGCATTATTGATTAAAAACTGTAAAAATGAAATAGCTACACCCTCATACTGGCTATGGAGAAGATCCCGAGACACTGGGGAAATACTGAGCATCTTGAAAAGAGCAAACATTGTCCCTATATATAAAGGAGGGGATAGATTTCAAGCAAAGAACTATAAACCAGTGTCATTGACGTCCCGCCTCATGAAAGTATTTGAAAGAATAGTCAGAGAAAAAATCTATGATTTCTTGGACACTGGAAAGATTCAACGAAAATCAGCATGGACTCCGATCGAACTAAATATATGGGAATAACAGGCAAAGTTGGAAAATGGATCTACAACTTCCTCAGAGAACGTCTACAGATCGTCAAAATTCAAGGTATATTATTATCAGAATCGGAAGTTCGCAGCTCAATGCCACAAGGTACAGTACTGGCCCCACTCCTGTTCATTATCATGTTAACAGACATAGACAGTGGAGTAAACAGCAACAGTATAGTAACATCCTTTGCAGACGATACAAAGATCAGCAGAAAAATCAGGGATGCAAATGAAGTGGAGGCCTTGCAGAGGGACACGAACAAAATATACAAATGGTCAGAAGACAACATAACAGTTAAGACCGAGAAATTTCAGTTTTTGAGATATGGTAGAAATGAGGAACTTAAGCAGACTGTATATTATGCTCCAGATAGACAGGAAATTCAGAGAAGCACGAAAGCGGTCGACTTGGGGGTTAAATGACTGATGATGTGAAATTCGAAACACAAAATCAGATAGTGATAAACAAAGCAAAAAAGAATTGCGGAACAGGTAGAAGAAACGCAGAGACATTTCACAGCCATGATTGATGGCTGCAAAGAGCTCAACTACTGTGAAAGACTACATAAACTAAATCTGTACTCCCTGAAAAGAAGTAGAGAGGTATACCATAATCTACATATGGAAAATGATCGAAAAACTGGTACCAAACCTCAAACTAAACCCAATTACCATTCAAACAACGCTGAAAAATAGGAAAGGCAGAATGTGTAGTGTTCCCAAATTAAAAGTCCGACAAGGGATTTCTTCAACACTGAAGGAAAATAGCAAATAACTTGGTTGTCAGGGAGTCAAGACTTTTTAACCAGCTTTCAAAGGACCTCAGAAACGTTACAGGGGTCAAAGTTGAAGTCTTCAAGAGAAGACTAGATGCTTGGCTCAGGACAGTACCAGATGAGCCGGGTGTACCTGGCTATGTGCGGTGGATGGCGCAAGGAAACAACTCGCTCCGCCACCAAGGCAGGCCTAGAGGCGGGGCCACCAGCTTCACCTTCGTGTGAAGAGAGACCAACACACGAAACATCAACGAGGTTAGCGAGGTTATATATACTGTAATCGAGCTGCTTAATATGAGAGAGTTCGCGAATGTGGGATATCACTCACCGAAGTTTTGAGGAACAAAATAGGATCGTTGTAAGGTAAACTTCCATTCAAGTCGACTTGCACAAAGTCGATCCCTATAAGCATGCTTAGAATTAATAATTCTTATATATATATATATATATATATAAAACCGACGCCAGCTGGGTTTGAACCCACCACCTCTTGAGTAGAATGTGAGGGTGTTACCCACTACACTACAACGGGATAAAAGTTAGCACATCTTGTCATATATTTAAACAACCGAGGAAACTCGTAACGCTTTCACAACATTTTACGTATGAGCCTTCTCGCACTCGAGGTAATGGCCAGCATTTCATTCAAACTATTTGGTGCAACGCTGTGGTGGTGGGTTCGAACCCTGGTTGGGGCGATGTTTTCATCATGAAAAACAGTGAGTGTTCATGCATGACAGTCCATGAACATATATATATATATATATATCGGTCTGGTAATCTATATCCTAACCTAACCTCACCCAACCTGATTTGTGACAGCTAAAATCGGACTTTTCATTATCACTAGGTTCTGAACTGTATGTATATTTAGAAGTCTACATAACTGGAGTAAAATTGAATTTGTTTTAACCTCAGAAGTTGAGAACATTTATTATATGTACTAACAACAAGAGATAATTTAACTGTTATTTTATATATCGGGTAGCCCCAAAAAAAACGCTTTGAGATTTGAACATCAATAACTTAAAAAATATGCAGTTCACACTTCCAAATTTACAAAACTTTTACCTCAATCTATTGATAAGCCATCATAAAAATTTCAGACCTCTACATAAAATACTTTTTCCACAGCTGAGGGAACAATGAGGTATAGTGAAAAAAACGAGTATCATAAACTGAAAAAATTTTATTATTCACATCTTATCAACAAATATGATCAATATGTCCGCCGTCCTGCTTAATCTTAACCTTTTCTTCCACGACATGATTAATTTTCTGATTTCTGCTAATGTTTTGTCCCAACATTCGAGTATTTTTTTCTTTAATTGCATTTCTGTAAACTTTTCTGTTTGGCGTTCATAAATCTTCTCTGCTAGAGTGTTCCATATGCAATAAATAATCCATAGGATTGCAATCAGGTGATTGCAGGGGCCAGTCTTTTTTTCCAATGAAGTTGACTACATTCTGTTGTTGTTGTTGTTGTTTAGCCGATCAGCCCACCCTGATCGAGCAAGCCGGCGGCACGCAGGTAACCGATCGCCCTCTCCGGAGTGGACCAGAGGTTCAGCGCACTAGTGATGTTGTGTTGTGTTCGTTGTTGTGCTAGAGCGATACAGTCCGTCATAATGTGTTCAATTGTTTGTGGTGTGTCTTGGCACAGGTGGCAGGTGTCGTCTATGGAGTTGTCTAGTCTGTGTTTATATGTCCGTAAGTTTGGGTGATGTCCACATCGGAATCGTGCTAAGTTAACTCGATCCGATCTGCTCAGGCTGATCTCTGACCTGTTAATGGGTGGCGGCTTCGCACCTAGGACCGCATTCGGACCGAGTCGTGTCAGTGCTTTGTGGGTTAGATGTGTGTGTATGTGTTTTCTGTACTGTGTGATGTCTGTGGGGCGTGGTATGGAATGGAGTATTTCGTTATAATATCTCTCTGGTGTTACCTTAATGGTGCGAGGTGTTGGTGCATGATTGTACATGTAGTGGCAAGGGTGTTGTGGGTTAGTTGTCGCTGCTGCCATGAATTGTGTTCCCCTCATGTCTAAATGTTCCCTAACTTTTAGTATTTTTGTTTCTGTGTGCAGGTGTTCTATTGGTGTTGTTTGAGTGCATCCTGTAATGATACGAAGTGCGTTGTTTTGTATTGTTTGTAAGGTGTTTAGTGTGTGTTTGAGATAATGGGTGCCCAGCATGGGCTAGCATAATCCATAACTGAGCGAATATATTGTTTGTATATGAGTGATGTTGTTTCCTGCTGGTGTCCAAAGTTTGTGCCTGTTAGTACCCTAAGCGTGTTAAGTCTTGACGTACATTTGGTTTTAATGTCCTGAATGTGGTTTGCAAAAGATAATGATGTGTTGTATGTGACACCAAGTATTTTGGTTCTGTGAGTGTGTGGAATGTTGATGTTGTTTAGTGTAAGCTGTGGAATTACCTGGTGTTCTTTGTGTTGCTTGTAAGCAAGGTGATGGTTGATTTTGTGGGCGCTACTTTGAGTCTATTGTGTGTGAGCCAGTCTTGTATACTGTTTATGTATGTTTGTAGGTTATTTGTAGCGGTGTCGATGTTGTTGTGGGTGGATGTTAGAGTGATATCATCTGCATATGATGATAAGGTAAGCTTGTTATCTATGGGTGTTGGAATGTCATGCATGTATAAGTTGAAGAGTGTTGGTGAGAGAACAGAGCCTTGAGGGACCCGTTCGGAAAAAGCTTGTTTTTGGATGACTTGCCATTAAATGTGACATGTGAGTATCTTCCTGAGAGATAGTTGCTCAGCCACCTTTTGGTGTTATTGTGCATGTTTGTGTTGAGTATTTTGTTTATGAGAGGGAAGCGTGGGATAGCATCAAATGCTTTACTAATGTCTATTGTTGCTAATAGTGTACGTTGAGCTGGTCTTCTGGAGTTGATGCCATCCATGATGTGCTGCGTGAGGTTAGTGAGTAATGTCGTGGTTGAGTGGTGAGGTCTGAATCCATGTTGAGTAGGCGATAGTGGTATGTGTGGGTTGGTGATTTGTAAGATTAGTCTTTCTGTTACTTTGGAAGGTGTGCATAGTAAAGTAATGGTCTATAGGAAGCTGGTTCTGTTGGATTTTTGTTTGGTTTGAGTAGTGTAATAATTTTACCTTGTTTCCATATGTTAGGAATAATACAGTGTTGGTATGAATATGTGCTGATATTTGTGAGAGCTAATATTCCTTGTGGGCCCAAGTGTTTAAGGTGTATGTTAGATATGTTGTCTGGTCCAGTAGCCTTCGAATTCTTAATGTTTTTGATGATCTTGGTGGTCTGGTCTGTATTGAAGGGTGTAATGGTCATGTCGCGAGTCTGTAGGTTTTCTTGTGTCTGGCTGTTTGTCTGTCTGCATGTTTCTGGTTGTTGTCTCTGTTTAAGTGACTTATCTTTGCGTAGTGATTAACTAGAATGTTAGCTTGTTGTGTGTATGTTGGGATATTATTTTGGCTGCGACAGATAGCCGCGTGTGAGGTGTGAATGCCGCTGTTAGAGTGGGTAATGCTGTTTATAGTCTTGTATAGCCTGTATGTATCTGTGGAGTGGTTTAGTGTTGTTATGAATTCCCTGAATGTTTCTGTTTGTTTTTCTTTGAGTTTGTTGTTTATTTCTGTGTTGAGCTGTTGTATCTGCTGTTTTATGGCTTCTGTGTGTGGTGTTTGTGTGTTATATTTGAGGTTGTTACGTTGCCTTATGAGGTGGGCTATTTCTCTAGTGTAATTTGGGTTGTATTTCCTAATGTTGCCCTTGGGTATGTATTTGTTTGCATTATTGATAATCTGATTAAATGTCTTGAGTGTTGTATCGATGTTTATGATGGGTGTGCTGTTTAATGTGGTGAATTGTTCCTCAGTCTGTATTTTGAACTGTTCCCAATCAGCTTTCTTGTAATTTCTGCAAGTGTGCCTAAGGCTGTTGGGGCAGAGTGTAGAATGTGTTGTAATGATGATGGGCAGGTGGTCTGATGACAGTTGTTTTTCTGTTCTCCATTGTGTATGTGTTGCTAGTGAGGGGGAACAGAACGTTATGTCTGGGGAGGAGTTTGAGTATCCTGCTTGATGTGGTATGTGTGTATGTTCTTCTGTATTGTTAAGAATGAAGAGGCTGTTTAGTTGTGTGGCTATGTTGGCGCCTCTGGTGTTGTTTTGGTTGTGCAGGTACCAACTAGTGTCTTTGGCGTTGAAGTCTCCTCCTAAGATGACATTAGTGAGAGAGGCAAGATTGTGTAACTGTGGATTGTAATTGGCTGGCACCTGAGGTGAACTATCTGGTGGGATGTAAATGTTGATTAGTGTGGTGTTGTGTTTTGCGCGTGTTTTAATGTTAACTGCCTGTATTTCTATCGTGTTATCTGCTTGGATTGTGTTTGTAATGTTTTGGGTAGCATCAGTGTAGCTAATGCTTTTACGTATGTAAGTGATGAGTCCACCCCCGTTACCCCCAGTACGATCTTGACGGATCGCCGTGAAGTCAGGGATGGTGGGTGTTTTGTGTGTGCGTTTTAGTTTTGTTTCTTGTATCAGTGCGATGTGAATGTTTTGTTTGTGTACGAATTCCCTAAGCTGCATGATTTTGTTTGTGAGGCCATCTACGTTGTACTGTAATATGTTAATATTATACTTCTGTATGTGTCTCATGGTGCTATTGTGTCTATGTCTTTGTGTATGGTGACATGTGTAAGTTGTAGTGGGGCCTGGATTAGTCTTAATGTCGCCAGAGAGTAAGAGTAGTTCGGGGAGCACGCAATTGTTCCCTGTAATTGAAAAAATAGCACGCTGAGAATAGGTCCGGCCCCGGGAGCCGATCGGCACTCTACATTCTGTTGTAGATAATCCTGTGTGAACTTGCTAATATGAGCTGTAGCACCATCTTGCTGGAGTATGAAATCGTTTCCATAATACAGACGTCGATAATCAGGGAAAAGATTCTCCTCTAAGAGAGTTACATATGTTTTTGAATTAATTTTTTATTTTCTGAAATGAAATGAAATTTCGTCTTTCAATTCTACGATACATCTGCTAATACCATGATTTTTTTAGAAAACCGACTTTTCTGATGGTAAAGTCTCGATGGAGGAATGTCTTTCTTACGCTGACCATAAACAACATCGTTCCGGGAGTTTTGAGCAATCTCGATGGTGAAATCTTTTTCATCTGTAAATACTATTTTTTGAACATCATTGGACGAAAATCTATCAAGCAATTTTCTACAACGAATTTTTCTTTTAGCTCTTACATTGCTGTCACGTCTTGAAACATGTATCCTTTTAAATGCTTTAAGTCCTACTGCTTCCTGCATTCTTTGTATAGAACTTCGACTGATACCTAAATTTCCTGCAACTTTCCTCTGAGAGCAGTGTGACTCAGGTCGATCCTCTTGAGATAGGCTCATCATTTCGATCATTGCTATATTGTCTTGAGTGTAAACTGTTTTAGGCCGACCACTTCTACGCTTCCGTGCCGTCGAACCGGTTGCTTTAAGTTTTTTAATTATTCTATTTACAGCCGTAACATTAAAGTTATTCCTGGAAATTCCTTCAAAATTCTTGTCCCAGTCCATCTTTTTTCCAAGAAACAATCACCGCTTTTTCACAGTTAGTTACAACCATAATTTGAAGGGTAAGTTTAAAAACAGTATTTAAGATGGGGGTAGCCTATATCATTTGACGTTTTCCAGAGACTAACAGATTATCCATAGGCTAAGGAAATTACTACAAGTCTTAGAATAGTTGCCAGGTACAGCTATACACATTTAGGATTTAGGATATTTGTTTTTTTCACTATACCTCATTGTTCCCTCAGGTGTGGAAAAAGGATTTTATGTAGAGGTCTGAAATTCTTTTGATGGCTTATCAACAGATTGATGTAAAAGTTATGTTCAAATCTCAAGGCGTGTAAATAAAACTTTTTGAGTTCTTTATTTGTATATCTTGCTTTTCAATTTCGTGAAAATTATTTCACGAAAGTAACACGTGAATAATTATTTACGATGAAAATAACCACGAAGGAAAATGGAAACAGAATGGTGCTCAAGCGCTTTCGTCTAAAGTCATCCTCAGGGTGTGTTCCTGAGTGTTCCTGAGGATGTCAGTAGTATAACCGCAAAATGGACGAGTGCAATGCAATTGCAAATGTTACATAATGTTGCAAGAATGCAACCCCCTTGGTAGCACCCCCACCCCCGTGTTGCGAGGCACCCCATAGTGCCAAACCCCTCTTGTTGCAAGGCACCCCATAGTGCCAACCCTCACCCCCTTTGTTGCAAGGCACCCCAAAAATGGGGGATGGGGGAATGTTGCAACTTGGAGGAGTTACCCCCAAGCTGCAATGAACCTAACCTAAGGAAGAGAGGTGGTCGCCCGACAGGAGCCGAGCGCATACTAAGACTTCATCCGTGCCGCCACTCTCTTATAGGGCCCATAATCAGCCAGTTGGCACATCAGCCAGTGCCTCCGGGCATCAGCCAGTTGGCACATCAGCCAGTGCCTCCGGGCATCAGCCAGGTGGCATATCAGCCAGTGCCTCCCGGCATTAGTTGACATTGTGTACATGTGCGTTAAAAGGATCCGGGTTCGAGTCCCGGCCCGGTCTTCGCTATCCAGGGTCTCCTAATGGCGCCGTAGGTCTAAGGTGGGACGTAAAACAATTCGTACGGAAAAATAAATAAATAAATGAACAATTCGTACCGAAAAAATTGGATTCGAGACCCGACCCGGCCTTCCACGGTTGCAGGTTCGAGCCTCGGCCTGGGCCTCGGCACCCAGGATACCGTAATGATCAGAAAAAATTGGGTTCGCCCCGGCCCGGCCCTCGTTACCCATGGTGCCCTAATGATCAGAAAAAAAGAAAAAATTGGGTTCGAGTCACGACCCGGCCTTCCACGATTCGTAGGGGCAGGGCCCCGTTATTGTAACACTCGATCATCGCTCTTATCCACGCCGGCCCGACTCTCGTTACCCAGGGTGCCTTAATGATCAGAAAAAAAATTGGGTTCGCACCCCGGCCTGGCCCTCGCTACCAAGGGTGCCTTAATCATCCACGTAGGTCTAAGGTGGGGCAAAAAAAAAGTCGTACGGAAAAAGAACACCCTCGCCAGAAAAAAAATGGTAAACATGGTGATAGCCATGGCCTAATGATAAAAAATAAATTGGATTCGAGAACCGGGGCGGTTGGTAACCATGGTGATAGCCATGGGGTGGTGTACATCTACACGTGCGTTGTCACAGTGTACACATTGTTTATGTGCGTTAAAACGAGCCGGGTTCGAGGCCCGGTCTTCGCTATCCAGGGTATCCTAATGACACCGTAGGTCTAAGGTGGGGCGTAAAACAATCCGTACGGAAAAATAAATAAATAAATAAACAATTCGTACGGAAAAAATTGGGTTCGAGACCCGACCCCGCCTTCCACGGTTGCGGGTTCGAGCCCCGGCCCGGGCCTCTTTACCTAGGATACCCTAATGATCATAAAAAAATTGGGTTCGCTCCCCGTCCCGGCCCTCGCTACCCAGGATGCCCTAATGATCAGAAAAAAGAAAAACAATTGAGTTCGAGTCACGACCCGGCTTCCCACGATTCGTAGGGGCAGGGCCCCATTATTGTAACACTCGATCATGGCCCTTGTCTGTTTATCTCTCTCTCATATATATATATATATATATATATATATATATACTTCTCCGTTTAAAAGCGTTATAAACAAGAATTGCTTCGTTGTTTCGTGTATAACTCTGTTAATCGTGGTTTTTCTACAAAAAAAAATTACGTGCCATAAATTCCTTCTCATATATATATATATATATATATTATATATATACAGGGTCTGTCAAAAAAACTAAGCCAATTTGAAATCTCTATAAAATGCACAATTTGATAGAGATTTCAAATATTTTTTTACCCTAAATAAATAAAAGGCTCATAAATAATCTGTGGTAATTTTATAACTTTATTTTAAATATTTTAGGAGTTATGCGGTTATTTCTACAGATGGCGAAAATTTCAGTTTTTCTCATTATGTAATATCTTCTTTTTTCTCTTTTTCAGAATTTGTTTAGATTTAAAATTTTCGTGAATACCTCTAAATATGCCATTCTCACATGAAGATAAAATAATTATTAAGCATTATAGAGTTGAAAAAGGTTATAGTGCAAGGAAATTACTTTCTGAATTCGATTATAAAGGATGGACTAGATCAGGTTTAGATTACTTATTGAGAACTATCGGTGAAACAGGAAGCATTGAAAGGAAGGTTGGTAGGGGCGACCAAAATCAGTTAGAGTAGATGAAAATATTCAGAAAGTGGAGGAACGTATCTTTAGTCAAGAGGATCGACCTGGTAGCCACATGACATCTGCTCAAATAACAAAAGAACTAGAAATATCAGAATCAAGCGTAAGAAGGATTATTAAATCTGATCTGCAATTTAAACCATTTAAAAGAGTGCATGGACAAAGATTGTCAGAGGTAAACTGTCAGAAAAGAGTTGAGAAATCCAAGCGTATTTTACGTATAATAACTGAAGATAAACTTTCCGAGACATTTTTTACGGATGAAAAACGTTTTACGGTAGAGCCACCAAGAAACTCACAGAATGACCGGGTTTATTCTGATGTTGCGAAGAAAAATGAAATCCAAGATGAAAGACTGTACGCAACAAGGAGTCACTTTTCTTCTAGCGTCATGGTTTCTGTTGGAGTGTCCAAGTTGGGAAAAACTTCAATATTTTTTATTGAGCCAGGAGTGAAAATTAATGCTCAATATTATTCAAATATCCTGCTTGAGAAAATGCTTCCAGAAATGAGAAACTTGGCTAGTCAAGGTTACTTTATTTTTCAACAAGATGGTGCAACATCACATACTGCCAAAACAACCATCGAATATTTGAAAAAGAATGTGCCTGAATTTCTTGAACCGAATAATTGGCCACCTAACAGCCCTGACCTAAACCCTGTAGACTACGGAATATGGGAAAACTTGGAAGAGAGAGTGTATAGGAACAGAATAAGGGATGTCAATCATTTGCGTGAGTTGATTATCGCAAAATGGGCAGAGCTCCCCCAAGAGCAAATAAATCGAGCAATAGACGAATTCAGACAATGATTAAAAAAAGTGATAGAAATGCAAGGGAATCATATTGAACAGTTCTTTTAATTTTATTAAACTAAAAATTATCTACAGTATATCGTAAAAAAAAAAAATTTCATGTTAAGTACGAGAATCTCACTTTTTAGTTAATTATTAATAAAATTAACAATTCTGAAGATATCATCATAAAAATTTAAAGGATCATAGGTGATTAACTATACTTTATTGTGTAAAAAATTCAACTTAATTAGATAAATGGTTTTGTTTTAATAAAGGTTTGAATTTGGCTTAGTTTTTTTTGACAGACCCTGTATATATATATATATATATGTTTTATTTCTATATTAGCGAATCTTGAAAATCAGAGATTCGAGACAAGATACACGTTCTAAATTATACTATAGAGTATAGAGTATAGAGCTTAACAACCCAATTTATCACACTTCTTTGATTTATCATTAACTTTTATGATTCGAGGTATTATAACATCCGCTCTCTCTCTCTCTCTCTCTCTCCAACCCTTTCATAACCCCTGATGGACAAACCTAATATCATCTTTCCACAACAACAATTTAATCACACGCCATAAACGATCTTCTCATATATATATATATATATATATATATATATAGGGTGTCCCAAAAAAACTATATACTCTTTATAGCATCATATATTTTATAATTTAAAAAACCAAACAATATATTGTTATAGCAATTGCCAATGAAAGGTAAATTAGTAATCTAAGTGATCAAAATGTTATAGCGAGTTGGTTGCATATAAAATTTAATTAACTACGCCAAATGCTCAAAATGTTCTCCGGCGGCATGAATGCACTTTTGAATACGTCGACTAACTGATTCGCAGACATGGACTAATGTGGATGCTGTGATGGTCCCGCACTTTTCCCTAATTGCATCCTTATGGTTTTCGAGTGTTGCAGGTCTTGTACCATAAACTGCATCCTTCAGGTAGCCGCACAAGTAAAAATCAGGTGGAGTCAAGTCCGGTGAACGTGGAGGATACTCAACGCTTCCTCTTCGTCCTATCCAACGGTTAGGCAATGTTTCATCGAGGTACCTTCTGACATCACAATGATAATGAGGGGGGGCTCCATCTTGTTGAAAGTAAAAGTCGTCGTTTCCAAACAACTTCCGAACTGCAGGTATAATTTCTGTCCGCAGCATGTCGAGATCTGCGGCACCGGTAACTGTCCCATTAAAGAAAAATGGTCCAACCAAACCCCTGGATGATAAATCACACCATGCTGTTAATCCTGGTAAATTAACATGTTTATCCACATAAACGTGTGGATTATCAAGTGACCAGTACCTGCCGTTGTGTCGATTTACTGTGCCATTCAGCTTGAAGGTAGCTTCATCAGACCACACGATTTTGTTGGCAAACTGTACGTCTTCGGCTTCCATTGACTGAAACCATTCACAAAATTCGAGTCTGCGATCAGGGTCATTTCAGTCATGGCGTGTAACAGACTTGGAATGGAGCTTTTCCATTTTGCCGACTTTAAAATCCGGTGAACACCTGATTTGCTGATTCCGGTCTCACGGGCGCATTGCCTAACTGATTTCTGTGGTGATCGATTAAATTTTTGCAACACTAAAACGAAGTTTTCATCACTCGCACTTGATTTGCGTCGTCCAGATCTTCGCTTGTGCAAATCTTGAGCAGATCCCTCTGCCTCAAACTTGTCACGGATGCTTGTAATGGCGAGACGTGTCGGTGGCTTTGTACCAAATTCCCGGATCCATTGCCGCTGGACTTCGGACACATTCTCAAATTTCCAATACCATTTCAGAACACTTTTTCGTTGCTCCAGTGTCAAACGTTTACGCAACATGGGTTCTTTTGCTGAACTGAATAAAGTTCAATGCTGTAGAATTTGTGTCGTGGAATGAGTGCATAGGCTAAGTCCGAAGCAAGCTAGTGAGTGACTAGACTACGTTCGGTCCATAGGCTTCGCCATTACAAGGCCTTTGATAAAACAAGGCCAGGCTTAGTCGACGCATTCAAAAGTGCATTCATGCCGCCGGAGAACATTTTGAGCACTTGGCGTAGTTAATTAAATTTTATATGCAAACAACTCTCTATAACATTTTGACCACTTAGCTTACTACTTTACATTTCACTGGCAATTGCTATAACAATATATTGTTTGGTTTTTTTAAATTATAAAATATATGATGCTATAAAAAGTAGTCTTTTGGGACACCCTGTGTATATATATATATATATATATATATATATATATATATATATAGTGTTTTTATTTGCACTTTTCTTATGGAGTTTTTATAAAACTTACAACAGAAATATTAAAAATATCAAGATTTGGCTCCGGCTTCGATTCCCATTGCATGTAGATGGTGCACAGCGCACCCAACCAAAACGAATTATCTGCATTCAATTTCGTGACATTTATTTTACTTATCGTTACAGGAACGATTCCAAGCTAGGACGTGTTATAGCTACTTTCGATGAAAGGGGAATAAATGAAATGGATGCTTCTCCGCCCAGCCAACCCAGGGACCTGAATACAGACGTCGAGGTATTGGCACACATTCGGACTAGCGAGTGTCATGTCATCGAGGAACTAATGTAAGTATTTTTTAGGTTAAGACGCGTTTTCCCGATAACTAAAGATTTATTTTTCTCGTTTATATTTGGCAGGCTAATCTCGTTTATTCAAAGTTATCCTACAACGTAAAAATTTCCCATTGCTTTTAACTATTGTCTGTTTCCCATATATATATATATATATATATATATATATATATATATATATATATATGGTGGCCAAAGCTTTTAGGATTTACCTGCAATCAAATTCGTAATATAGCTTTAAGAATATTTTTCACGATAATTCAGCACCGCAGTAGGATTTTTAAATTACCAAACTGCAATAAATGCGTTTTGAAAAATATTTTTAATTATTGACTGTCTCCATATATACATTTCTTGTAGGGTTTCTAGAAATATTAAAACTCTTAATAATTATCTGTAATTAAATTCGTGGCATTTCTCTTGGCATTCTCGGGTTATATATAAAGTTTCAACCGGTCTTAACTTATAAAAGCCCACAATATGCGCGTTTTGAAAAATATGTTTAATTATTATCTGTTTCCCATATATATATATATATATATATATATATATATATATATATATATACAGGGCGTCCCAAAAAAATGTATACACACTTTAAATACTTATAAAGGCAGTGTTTATTAAAATACATTTCATTTTCAAAATGTAATAGAATCTACAGACATTATTTAATTGTTTTGTCAACGCCTGTTTTCAAACTGACGTCCGTTCTGGTCCAGGCACTGCTGATAACGCAAAGCAATTGAATCGCAAACATCACGAAACATTTCGTTTGGTATTTGTGTGCATTCTCGTTCAATGGCTGTTCTCAATTCAGCGACTGTTGCAGGTTTTATAGCGTAGACTTTGTCTTTTAAGTATCCCCATAAAAAAAGGCTAGTGGTGTGAGGTCTGGTGAACGCGGAGGGTATTCTACGAAACCCCTTCGTCCAATCCACATCCACATCGTGCCAAGTACCACTCGCAATACTCCACTCTTCGGTCCGGATCATCTTCATTAATAGCATGGACTAATCTTGGAATGTAACTTTTCCATTGACAGCGCTTCAAAATGCGTTGGACAGACGATTCTGAAATTCCTACCTCACGACTCGCTTGCCGCACAGATTTTCTTGGACTTTGGTGATACGTTTCCAGTACTCTTTCTTGCTTTGTGGGGCTTGTCGATGTCCGTGGTCTTCCGGAACGCTTCTTGTGGACATTCTGAACAGTTCCATCGGCTTCAAACTTATCTCTAATTCGAGTGATGGTAAGTCGCGTTGGTGGATCTGTTTGAAACTCCCTCCTAAACTGTCTTTGCACTTCAACTGCGTTTTCACACTTCCAGTAGCATTTTAGAATGAATTTCCTTTGTTCAAAGCTTAGTCTGACTGCCATTATTAATTCTAATGGGTTTAACTTGGAAAGAAAGAAACATCAATTGAGCTATCAGCTGTTAAAGTGTGTATACATTTTTTTGGGACGCCCTGTGTATATATATTATATATATATATATATATTAAAAACGAAGAAGGAAATTTCCCAACATGGTTCCAGCAAGACGGCGCTCCTGCACATTACAGCACCCAAGTAAGGGAATACCTGTACCAACAATTCCCTGGTCATTGGATAGGACGTCGAGGGCCTGTAGAATGGCCAGCTAGAAGACCGGATCTCACGCCACTAGATTTTTATATCTGGGGCCACTTGAAAGCGCTGGTATATGCAGAGAAAATTAGGAGTGTTGAACATTTGCGGCAGCGCATTATTGGGGCATGTAACACCATTACTCCTGACATCATTCACCGTGTGCTTGCTGACTGGGTATCACGTCTGAATTTGTGTATTGAAAACAATGGTGGACATACTGAGCACGTTCTGTAAATAAAGCTTTTGTTTTGCCTTATTTTATTATTTTTCCTATGATGCCGGACTAATGGGACACCCTGTATATATATATATATATATGGTGACCAAAGCTTTTATGATTTATTTGCATTCAAATTCGTAATGGAGCTTTAAAAATATTTTTCACGATAATTCAGCACCGCAGTAGGATTTTTAAGTTACAGTAACGATTCCGAGCTAGGACGTGTTATAGCTACTTTTGATGAAAGGGGAATAAATGAAATGGATGCTTCTCCGCCCAGCCAACCAGGGACCTGAGTACAGATGTCGAGGAATTGGCACACATTCGGCCTAGCGAGTGTTACGTCATCGAGGAACTAATGTAAGTAATTTTGAGGTTAAGACGCGTTTTCCCGATAACTAAAGATTTGTTTTTCTCGTTTATATTTGGCAAGCTAATCTCCTTTATTCAGAGTTATCCTACAACGTAAAAATTTCCCAAGATAATTCAGCAACGCAGTAGGATTTTAAATTACCAAACTGCAATAAACGCGTTTTGAAAAATATTTTTAATTATTGTCTGTTTCTCCATATATATATATATATATTATTCTTTATTTCTCGTTACAGGGGTGAAACCGAGCTAGGGAGTATTATAGCTACTGTTGTTGAAAGGCGGATAAATGAAAGGGGTGCTTCTCCGCCCAGCCAAACCAGTGATCTGAATACAGAAGTTGAGGTATTGACACACATTCGGGCCAGCGAGTGCCAGGTCATAGAGGAGATAATGTAAGTATTTTTGAGGTTAAGAACAAAACGTAATATATTTTCATTTATTAAATGGTAGAAAACATGTACAAAACGGGATCAGTATCCGATACATAAGTCTTAATGGCTAAAGTTACAAATGTATATACAGCTTTACCATTTCAGGGTGTGCTAACATATGGGAATCTTTTTTTTTTTAAATTCATAAATCCCTTCCCACGTGACATGTGCATGAGAAATAAAATGCAATACAAGCCACATGTTTTAGTATAATATCCTTGGAAACGATATGGGGACCAAATAATCTCAGGCACACCTAGTTGGGCTATAAACTTCACAATTGCCGAATCATTCCATGGCGGAAATCCGAGTAAATCAAATTGGTATATTCTTTCCGTATTTTTAAAATAGATTGCAAGCCAATGAATCCCCGCACCCCCAACAATGTCAGTGTTAACGATAATCCCGTACCAATTTCTCGTACTTGGCAGATTTAGTATTTCATTCTTCGCGTACAATCCGATAAATTTTAAGCGCGCGAAACGGTAACTTTTCATCACTCTCTGGAGTATACGCGCATCCATTCTAAAAGTCTGTGACCACGTTCCTCAAACGATCAACTTCTATTAGTGCCTGTGCCTCGAGGTAAACTAGTACACTTATAGGCACGTCTATAGGCTTGGCAAATTCAAACCTAACTGAGATATTCCCACTCTGCTGTGGGCTTAAATGCTTATCTGCACCAGACGACAAGTCCGGCGTAATATCAAATGAATAAATGTTAAATTCTTCGACAAATTCTTTCTGCGTTACACCAAACCAAGCTCGTCACAGGCGCCTCTATTATGAGACAGACTACTATATCCTCTCGCGCAGAGCGGGGACGCAGCATCTGATGAGTAGTACGTATTCAATGTTCCTCCCAGAGCAACCACATTTACGTGTAGAGTAATAATTTTAAAGCCGAAATTCTCGAATATAAAGGCACTCTTTTTATATTTTCCATTCGTCGAGGCGTGGTCCTGCATTGCAATTAATATCCGTTTAGGTAAGACACCTAGGGCGACGTTTTCTATCTGTTTCGACGCCAGCCCTGCGGGGACCGTGAACAGTTTGATCTGTACCCTGTTAATTGGGTATTTTACTGTGGCGTGTATTAAGTCTTTCTCAATTTCTATTTGTTTCGGGGAGCTTAATTTCACACGGCGTATACGCAAATACGTTTCCATGATGTGTATCACAACGGGTTTCGCGCCTTCTTCTTGATCAGACCCCAGATTTACGCAGATCTCAGGAATCGTGCGGGTAAGCTTCAACTTCATATCTACCCCGTTCATAAGCAACTTCTCCTGGAATGTGAAGTCTGTATGCAAGCGCCTAAAACATTCGTATATTTTTTGTTTAGAATTTTTAAATTTATCCTTTATTCCATTTTCATCTTTAGTGTGGTAATACCCCTCGGCTGTTAAAAAGGTTTCCTTCGCTTCTTTTGAAAAGTTGACGACTTTTTCCAGATAGGCTCTTAGGTGGTAGTACCCCGTGCCTGCTGAGATGTTGACCTGATTTAAATATACGTCATACTGGCTGAATAAGGAGTATAAAAAGTTGGTTTCAGGGTAAGCAGAGTAACTTTCATCGCAGTCCATCCCATCAGAATGGGCTATACGCACTTTAGCAGATATGTACAGGCAGCTCGGATCAAAAAAGTAAGGGCCTGAGCTGGGTATCACGAATTCTATAGGGGCACTGGGCAAACTAATTGTGTTTAATGGGTTAATTGTAATAAAGTCACTTTGCTCAATAGAGACCTGAGTGGGGGGCATATCAAAGAGTGACAGTTCCGATTTACATCATTGTGAACTACACGGATGGATGAAACGTGCCATCACGAGACAGAAATAGTACCACCTCACACGACAAGTATTAGTCAACCTATGATTCGTGAGAGTAGTGTCCTCAGCTTATATCATTTAAAAAAAATGATCAGCCATAGGTTTCATGCGTTTTGAGCACTTCTTTTTCGGTTTCCTTTTACGTTCAATGCCACGTGATGGTAACCCCTTCTTCCTGTCAGGTCTCTTCTTTCCGCCACGCGCTCGTAACCCCTTCTTCCTGACAGATCTCTTCTTTCCGCCGCCACGCATTTTTCTCTTTGCATCTTCGATGATTTAATCCCTTGTACGTTTTAAATGTTTTTTAGAGCTTCTTTAGGCTTAGTCCCTCCCCCCATTATGTCTTCTGCCACGTTAAAATCTGTTTGTAACGCCTTCCGCCCTAGGTACCTGGCCCCCCTCTTCAACAGGGAGACAGCGGTGCGTAGTATGGATGAAAAATGGAACCAAGACCAATCCCACGCTGGTACCTCACTCCTCGGTATACAGCAAACGATCTTCTAGTCATTATAAACGACGAAAGTGTAGTTTCACTGTTAAGCTCCCATCACCGAATGGGAAATTTTTTCCCTCAATCGTCCTTATATACAGGGCGTCCCAAAAAATGTATACACACTTTAACAGCTGATAGCTCAATTGATGTTTCTTTCTTTCCAAGTTAAACCCATTAGAATTAATAATGGCAGTCAGACTAAGCTTTGAACAAAGGAAATTCATTCTAAAATGCTACTGGAAGTGTGAAAACGCAGTTGAAGTGCAAAGACAGTTTAGGAGGGAGTTTCAAACAGATCCACCAACGCGACTTACCATCACTCGAATTAGAGATAAGTTTGAAGCCGATGGAACTGTTCAGAATGTCCACAAGAAGCGTTCCGGAAGACCACGGACATCGACAAGCCCCACAAAGCAAGAAAGAGTACTGGAAACGTATCACCAAAGTCCAAGAAAATCTGTGCGGCAAGCGAGTCGTGAGGTAGGAATTTCAGAATCGTCTGTCCAACGCATTTTGAAGCGCTGTCAATGGAAAAGTTACATTCCAAGATTAGTCCATGCTATTAATGAAGATGATCCGGACCGAAGAGTGGAGTATTGCGAGTGGTACTTGGCACGATGTGGATGTCGATTGGACGAAGGGGTTTCGTAGAATACCCTCCGCGTTCACCAGACCTCACACCACTAGACTTTTTTTTATGGGGATACTTAAAAGACAAGTCTACGCTATAAAACCTGCAACAGTCGCTGAATTGAGAGCAGCCATTGAACGAGAATGCACACAAATACCAAACGAAATGTTTCGTGATGTTTGCGATTCCATTGCTTCGCGTTATCAGCAGTGCCTGGACCAGAACGGACGTCAGTTTGAAAACAGGCGTTGACAAAACAATTAAATAATGTGTGTAGATTCTATTACATTTTGAAAATGAAATGTATTTTAATAAACACTGCCTTTATAATTATTTAAAGTGTGTATACATTTTTTTGGGACGCCCTGTATATCGAGATGTTGGTTAATAGATTAGTCGCAACCAATCTATGGTTGGGGATGTGCGCAATGCCCAGCAGACTTGCCTGAGTGTCCCCAACAAGTTGGTGCTCTACAATATTGCTGTAAATATAGCACATGCCTGGGGGCGAAGAGCTTTCACCCAACTTCTCCATCTTCAGTTGATACATTAAGCTGGAAAAGTCATGCTGTGCCTCGTGAAAGGTATCTCTTTGGAAGGCTGCGCTATATCGGTCCTCAGCCGCAATTGTGAACAGTTCTTTATCTTTAATATTTCTACTAATCGTTGACTTTAGCTTCAATGCGCATGCAGGCGTGTCTATGTTTACGACTTCAAAAAGTAAATCGTTTGTCAAGTACGACTTTTTAAGACTCTTGTTTAAACCCGTCACAATGTCCATGGCTATATCATAATGCCCGATTCCTAGCGATACATTTGTGCTATAGTACCGTTCCTCGCCACACAGGGTTGAACGAATAGTATTGTCTAAGGTTATGCCTATTTTTTCGGACTCATCGGTTCTTCTATGGATCAGAAATATGATTTGTTCATTTTCAAGAGTTAAAATTTGGTGGCTAACTGAAGTTCACATAACCCCACCTCATACGAATCACGCTCCAATTCAATGGGTCCATGGAGTTCTGTCACAAAGTTGGCGAGGGTGTTGTGAGGGTGTGCAGACAGGGATGAGGAGGAGGGGAGTGTGACGTAGAAATGGTCAGGCGCCATGTTGCATACTATTTAAGCTTCATTATTGCATCAGCTTTTATATAGGTGTGGAAGCTTTCTGGGTAACCCAGCCATTTCACCAGGTACATTTTTCTCTGTCCTGAGCCTTTGCTACCTATAATTTTCGCAATTTTAAAAACGTTTTTTCCTAAATAAAATGCCACTTTCTGCAACTCCTCGCGGTAAAACCCTCCTGCGATTTCTTCCCCATTCAAATCTTCATTGTAATACATCATTACCTCACCTTTAGGTCTCATAGCCCTAACTTTGAAAATCTCGCGCGTCCATCCTTGCTCAAATCCCTTCCCGAATTTATTCCCCAAACGTGATAGCCTTACATGATCATTGATTTTGAAACGCGCAGAGTGTGGTGGTGCATCTCTTTTCACCTCTGGACGCGTATCTCTTTCTAAAACTTCGTTAGGCGTTGTGCCAATCGTACGGTGATGTGAGCGGTTGTAGGATGAGGCCAATGAGCCGAGAACGTTTATATATCTGTATGTTTTTACGTGTAAAATATCGGTGCATGCGTTCTTTTATGGTACGTTGAACTCTTTCAGCTAAAGAGGCCTTATGTATAGAATTGGTAGTGCAATAGCTGGTATTAAACTCTGCCAGCATGTTCTGAAAAGCGCGTCCTATAAATTCTTTCCCCATATCCGTACAAAAATAGCCAGGAATCCTGTTTTCTTTCAACATCAACGTTTTGGTCGCTTTAGCAACTGTTTCAGGCGATTTATTTTTCAGTGGAATTAGCCACAGGTATCTAGAGAATACGTCTATTATGAATAGGATGTAGCAGTAACCGTCGTTATACATGAATATCTTTGCGTGTCTGTTAAATCAGCCTGCCAAATAGAGTCAATCGAGGCTGCTGTTGTCTTGACCGTTTTAAACCTTTGTTTCACCGGTTTATGAAGTGTATAAGCATCCTGCCCCCGCAAAAATCTCTCAACATCTTTCTTCCTTACTCCGTAAACACCTCTGTACAGTCTATTAACGCCACCATAGGAGGCGGGGTTAGAAATGTCTTAATAGCGTTTACTTAATATGTTAGCCATTTGCGTATTTTAGAACCACGTGGGTAGGGTTGACCGTTTGTTCTCTTCTTTCTCCTCTTCAGAGACACTGCTACTGCTGGGGGCGATGGCGTACTCAGTTGTGACACATGCGTGAACTGGTCCAAGTCTTTTAACCTATTCAGATTACCTATCAATGTTTTGGGGACATTTATCTGTTGTAGTCTTGCTTTAATATGCTTCCATCCTGTTGGTGAGGGTCTGCCCCACTTCCTCACTAGATCATGAATAATATCAACGATATTGGAGCCTTTTACCCTTGTTCCTTCAATAATGATCTCACCTGTATCGGTTCACTGTATGATGGGGTCCTCACTAAATAGTTTATAAAGACTCAACCCTTTATTCCTCAATGTATGTGGGAGGCTGTTTTTTAGCACATGTTCGATGTGTTGTGCTCCGTTGTTCTTTGGTTGGTCAGGTTCTGTGTCGCTGTGCTCAGCACTATTCGAGCTGTGTCTAATAACCACGGGTAGCTCTGTAGGATGTTTATAATCTTCGTACTCATGAATAAATTTCTGCAAAGCCTCTTGGTACAAGATCCTTTTCTTATCAGGTGACTTTTCACTGTTTAATAGGGCTAACAACTCGTTTTCCATTCTTTTAAGCCTACTTTTACGGGGTTCTAAAACCGTGTCTGGAGTCTTTGAACTTTGTAATGAAGCATACACCTCGTGCGTAATCACAACCACCTTCTTTATTATATTAATCTAGTCATTAAAGGACCCAAAACTGAAAATAAGATGGGCAGGAATGATCCTCCTCTTTGTACAATAATGCGCTTTTTCTGACCCACAGTTTGACTTTTAGGAGCGAGCGCTCGTATTATGTTCTTGTAACGACGTAAGCGAGTCTTCTGAGAGGATTTCATTGGTACATTACATTTTATAACAATAAGACAGATTTCACAGATGCAATTGAAAAAGTCAGAGTCGATATTTTTAACAAACATCTGTTGCAGCGCCCGTGGTAATCTTTGATAGATTTTTATTAATTCACGGTATTTCTTTAGCCTATTTGTCATTCTGGAATATGCACCGTTTCAGGCTCGTTTGGGAATATATTCGTTCTTAGAAGCACCCCAAACGTGTTTCGCGGGTGAAAGTCACAAAGCAAATACCCATAGCGCTGGTTTGTGGCCTCTTTATAAACCTCCAAATCTCCTTACGCTGATTCGGGAACATTTGATTGGCTAATACCCCAATTTGTGACACATCTTTATGTTGTGTGAATAAGAATAGATTACTCTTAACTTCAATTCTCAGGCTATTTTTTGACGGCATATAAACGTCGATCGTGGTTGCGGCTTTATAGCAGTAGTCTTAGCTCGTATGTTTACTGTACTAAATACACGGGTGAAAAACATTTGGTTGCCTACGGTAGTGGAGCGTGCCCGTAAACTAGCTGTAGACTGTAAACTTGAGTTTGACTGTAATATGGGTCCTAAAGAGCTGAGAAGGGTAGAACAGGAAATGAATGTTCGTATAGTTGTATTTGGACTGGATGATCGTCGTAGAACTGTATATATTTTCAAAAGCTGTGTGAGAGATCGTACAAGACCCCTACTTATTTTAGGACTGTCAGGGGCAACGTATCTCCCCATCCGTAATATAAGGGACCTTTACGCGAGTTATGATAAAAGTCAGAAATATGGACGACATCATGATTTGTGTAAGGGGTGTATCGAGTTTGCGGACAATAGAGTGAAACATTGCAAATATTGCTACATGGTACGTGAACAGTGTAAAAGTCCAAATGTGAAAGCCGCGTAGTTGAAGTGAGAAGAGGGATTCTGGTGTGTAGACGCACATTTTTCAATAATAACTGTTTTGAGCTCCATAAATCAATTGGCACGTGCAGGAAAATGAGAATCTGTGAATGTGGTGTTTCATATGATGGATAATTGGGGGAAATTCAAGCATAAATGTGATGAAATTCGCTGTTCTACATGCCATGAGAAATATAAGGCGGTTGAAGTTAAGCATGTATGTTATATATAAGACGCCAAGCCTAAAAACAGCCCTTGTATAACTGTGTACTACGATATAGAAACATACACGAACGCTGAAACCAAAGAGGTTATTCCGCATTTACTTGTGAGCCAGACTATCTGTGATGAGTGTATGGAGATCGAGTGTGATGAGTGTCACAAATGTGGAAAACGGACAAACGTTTAAAACGAATGCTCACGATAGCCCTGTGAAACTCTTTGTGTCCTATATTGTCAAGTTAGCGGACAAGTTAAAAAAATGACTGTGTATATTCTCGCCCATAACGGGGCAAAATTTGACACACAGTTCCTTTATAAGGAGTTGCTTGAGCACGAGTCTCTGAGATATTTACAGGTGATCCCTTGAAAAGAGGCAACAAACTAATACAGATGCAAATAAGAGGTAATGTACAGTTTAAAGACACTTTATTATTCACACCTTGTAAATTAGCAAAGCTACCCAAGGTGATGGGCGTATCCGCTGAAGTTTCAAAAGGTATTTCCCTTACACATTCCTCACTAGCGAAACTTTAAATTACGTTGGACTACCTCCACCCAAGCATTACTTTAACTATGAATGTATGAGCACAGATGAACGTGAAGATTTTGACCGATACTACAACAGTTTTAATGAATGTAATCCTTATAATATAGCTGATGAATGTGAGCGTTATTGCGTGAATGATGTGCGCGTGCTTAGAGTATGTTTCAAGCCTTTAGAAGGATGTACATATGCCGTTTCAAATGCGATCCGTTGCAAGTCGCAACCACCATCGCCTCATTATGTTTTACGGTGTTCAAGAATAACTTCATGC
Source organism: Bathynomus jamesi (assembly GCA_023014485.1). NCBI lineage: Eukaryota > Metazoa > Arthropoda > Malacostraca > Isopoda > Cirolanidae > Bathynomus > Bathynomus jamesi. The sequence goes on along the minus strand of JAJOZX010000514.1, from coordinate 925,576 downwards.
CTAAAGACACCTTAGCCATTATCCACAGAAACAACCCCGCAGTTATGGCACAAGGCTATTTACTGGCTCATACACCTACAGCAGCAGACAGGTGTATACATAAAGCATGCCGCAACACGGGTGAAGTACCCATTAAGGTTAATGGTCGTGTTTTTTGGGTTGATGGTCTAAGTGAAAACCGTGCCACTGGTGAGAAGACTGTGTACTCCTTTAACGGTTGCTGGTGGCAGGGTCCCCGTCCTGAGTGTGGAATCGTAGGAGATATCCACGGTAGATCTCCTGCCGACTGTCTTGCGTGGACCCGCACCGCGATCAACTTATAGGCTCCCAGTTCACTCACAAAGTCTTGTGGGAGCATGAGTATGATGCACGGTTGCTGGCAGATGGACAGTACCGTGAAGAAATAAACACGATCAAACGTTCAATGGTGCTGGATCCTCTCAAATGCGGTGATAGCTTGTTCGGAGGGCGTACAAACCCCTTCAAGCTATACTTTCCGCCTACGGAGGGTGTGAAGCTCCATTACTACGACTTCTGCTCTTTATACCCCTACGTGATGAAGAACAATCCGTATCCCGTAGGCGCACCTGAAAAAATGGTGGGTCCCGCTATACCAACCATCGAGAAGTTTTCGGTCAACTTGAATGAGCGCTACTTTGGACCCTCTTTCGTAGATGTGCTACCCCCTCGCGATTTATAGATGCCGATCTTACCCGTCGTTATTGATCACAAGCTCATGTTTCCCCTGAGCGTGAAGTGTGCGGGAGAGAACAATGGTGATTGTGAACATACACCCCACCAGCCTAAGATCAGACGTGTATACACAAGCCCTGAATTGGCCCTATCCGTTCGCCATGGGTATAAAATAATGAAGATACATGAGGTGTGGAGGTTTCAGAAGCTACCCATCCTTTTCACACCATATATAAACGTTTTTTTGAAGGATAAGGTTGAGGCGTCAGGATATCCGCGAGGGGTTGATACCGAAGATGAAAAAACGTCTTATATTCAACGTTACCGTGAAGGTATACAGCTTGATCGTACCCAAATTGTAAAGAATCCTGGCAAGGCTTTAGTGCAAAATTGTGCCTAAAAAGTCTTTATGGAAAATTTGCACAGAATACCGGCAAAGGGAATGTTAATTTGGCACAAAGTTATAGAGAAGTCTGGGAATATGCCAATGCACCCGATAAAGAGGTCATGGAGATTGTGAATGTAGGTAATACTTACATAATAAAGTACAATACCGAATTGTCCACAGATACCTCACGGGTTACAAACATACCTGTAGCCAGCTTCACAACAGCCTACGCGCGCATCAAACGTTGGGGCCTATTGCATTCTCTTAGGCGGAGGGTTTTGTACGCCGATACAGATAGCGTGATATTCACAGCGATGGGGGGTGAATACATGCCCGCTATTGGGGAGTTCCTCGGAGAGCTAACTGACGAGATTAAGGATGAGTATGGAGACATCGCATACGCCGACTCGTTTGTGTCAACAGGGCCAAAAACCTATGGAGTACGGGTGAGGGTAGGGGATGATACGAAGTATATCGTGAAGGCTAAGAGTATCACACTTAACCATGCAGATCGGCGGGTCGTTAACTTTGATTCGTTGAAGGAGTTAGTGTGCTTGGAAGATGATGAGGGTGACCAGCTACCCCATCTGATTGTAGGCACCCACAATTTTCGGGCACAGAAGCTGGGGGCCGTGAAGGAACTTAGGGGTACAAAGGTGTGCCGTAACACCTACAGGAAACGCTATCAGGTGCCTGGTACCTAAGATACCGTACCCTTTGGATACCGTAATCTTTGATATGCCTATTGTTAGCTTATTTATTACACGTGTTTGTAAATATATATACCTTGAATATTTCGTTTATTAAATAAATCGTGTTTCATCTAGCTTTTCACTTTGTCATTTGCGTGCGTGCGTGCGTGTGTACAATAAAAAGCTAAGCCCTGCCCACTGAAAGACCGGCAGCGTGAGTCATACCGCAACCTGAGCATGCCTCTATCCCTGCGTGCTCAGTTGACCTCGGCATACCCTTCAGCTCAGACGTGTGTTCTCTCGCGTAGAAGAAAAATAGTAATGGCTACCTTTAGTATTGCGTGTTAAACATTTATGAAGTGGTATTCTGCAAAGTGCATAGATGTGGTGGATACTGAAAAACTCCTTATCCCCTCCTCCTTTGCCTCTTTTAAGGCTGCATTGAACCGTGCGAAGGACCGAGATGTTCAAATACTCTACGGGTATTCTGGCGAGGGGGTTGTAGGATTTCGCAGTACAGACGATGTATTGAAGTATATTATAGAGCTAAGCTTTATAAAGGCACACATATACCGCGAGGTAGAAGAAGCAGCACGTTCAGAAGATAAACAGCAGTTATGGGTAGTGAGTCTTGTGGATGATTGGTGTGACAAGCGGTATTATATCAAGTTACACCATACCGACTACTCGTATCCTACGGTTGAAAATGTAAATCTTGTCATCATGGACAATCTTAAGTATTTTTACCACTATATTAATATATATCATGATGAGGTTTGTAGTGAGGTTGTGGCTAATGGGCTGTGTGAGTTTTTAACAGACTTTAGTGACAAGTATCGCTTATTAAACAAAAAGACCAAATATGACCATATGTTTCTCTCTAATAGCGCGCCGGTTTGTGAAGATGTTTACTTTGTGGAAATGTTGAGTGATAAAACATAAAAACCGTTATAAAATGTGTTTAGTTCGTGAAAATCCCCCTTTGCAAAAATGTCTGGTGCGTATTTGGGTGAGTGGGAGTGATAAAACATTAAAACCGTTATTACTTATTGCATCGGAAAATTTCTCAAAACACCTGCCCAATATAATGGGATATACAACGATTCATGTTGGATCAGCGCCGTACACACTTCATTAGATTATGGTGTGACTCACTCCTCTCGCGCCGCCCACCAGTGTACCTCACGGAGCATACGAGTTCGAACAAACCCATACACGTATCTTCAGCGTGACTCACCCCCACCCATCGAGCCGATCCTGCCTCCTGTGGCTCATAGTCATATCAGAGCTTGCACCGAGTGGACGTGCCATAGTCATCTCAGAGCTTGAACCGAGTGGACGTGCGAATACGATGGAACTCCCTTTGAGAAGCATTCTCAACGCCTCGTTCGACGTCTCCGTGACGAAGTCATTGCGCGTGTTCAGGCGTGAAAGCGGCACCATTAACTATGTGCTTGAAACGACCTGCAGGCATGCAAGCAAACGTAACGTAATTTATTTAAGTGTTGAGGAGATGAATAGAATCTTCGTGATAGTTGAGAGGTGGGCAGAGGACCGTTATAGAATACCTGTCGGCGTAGGTATAATAAGAGAGATGATTAGCGACGCCTTCTCATCTACCATTGTTTGTACATTGTGTATAAATAACGAACAACCATGCATTGATATACGACTGATGTGGAAGAACACAGCTGATAATGACGTTCTTTTCCTTACACAAAACCGTTTCATCCTCGACAGAATGTTTGAAATCGTCGGATTCCGTAAGCTGAAGCCTATATTAGACGGTCGTGTTACGGATATGATTTATTTTGACACGGTTCTTGAACACGCATACAGCGCTCTGCTCGACGGATTTATCGAATGTAGGAATGAACAGGGCGAGAATGGTTTGGAGCTGGATGCATATTTAAAAGGTTTAGATTCTTCGAAATATCCTGAACTTTGGTAGAAAGCACTTGAGCGGTACAGGGCTGAGCTCGTCTACACTGTTCACCCTGAAGAGCTATACCTCTATATAATGAATAGCTGTCGTCACGACTTGGAAGATTATATCAATTGCCGCTATGCAGAGTGAAGAAGAGTTCACGATTAAAAATCTCGGGACGGTAACAAAAAACCCTCGATTGGAAAGGCGTGTTTATAAACTTGTGTTTAATAATGACGTTGTGGTTAACGATGACCTATTTGTGCGTGATTTTGATTGTGTTCTAACCGTGTTTAAAGATGACTTGCCCACAGGGTGTAAAGTGGGCACAAAAATAGTATTGAATGATATGAAAGCCATTTACGTCGAGTATAGACATCCGTATCAGTTAAACGGTGAAGTGATGCTTGACGATTTTATCATGTCGTACAAAGTAATGGCGATGTGGATGTAGACTATATTAAGTGTGAGTTTAGCGTTTTGCACCGTAGAACATAAAGGAAATATATTTAAATTGTGTGTGTATATATATATATTTCCTGTACTAATATGCATTTGATTATACGTTTCGTATATATTCAATATATTTAATATAACTATATATTTTTCCTGTACTAATACGCAATTGATTATACGTTTTGTATATTTTCAATATATTTAATATATCTATATATATTTTTCCTGTACTAGGCTGACCATATTTCCTTGAGACAAAAACGGGACATTGGGATGGCAAAAAAGGGACGGGGGTTATGTAATATTCTGTATTCATGAAAAAGTAAGTACATAAACATATTGAGCTTACAATTATTCTTCAGTGACAGAACCCATACAAAAACCCATACAAAACGGTACTGTCCCGTTCAAAACGGTACGTATGGTCAGCCTATCCTGTACTAATATGCAATTGATTATAAGTTTCGCGTATTTTCAATATATTTAATATATCTGTATATTTTTCCTGTACTAATATATTGATAATGCACCGTTTTGTATATTTTTGATTATATATTTCACGTTCATCATTCATCATGCTATTATTATTTTTTACCATATATATATTCCGATGTATATTTATTTCCCTTAATTCGTCTAAATAAACAGTGATGTATTGTCGTTTTATTTATTCCTTTTTGTTTGTACACGGTATTTAATTATCTCATTTGCTTGGTTTCTAAAGCGGATTTCTAAGGCAGAATATATGCTAAATAAATAAGTGCAATCTGGCAAGTCATACGGCAACTGAGAAAGGGAGATAAACAACAAGAAAGAACGTTGCAATAATCCTACTTGTTTAATAGGTCTGTCTATTGGACCTATTTAGTGGCGTTCTACAGTACCAGGAGTTGGTTGATGGTTGGTTTCACCACCAATCGTTTGGACGCTTGGTTGTAGCCCTCATATCGGATACGCTGTGTTAATGGGGTGAGCTCCTAAAAAGTCGTAGACCCCATCTCCTGTTGATGGTTGAACTTTTAAAAGTCGTAGCCCTCATTTCACCATCTCCTGTTGGCGCTCCTAAAAGTCTATACGATTGATGGTGATGCTTTTGCGTGTGTGTTTGTGTGTGTGTGTGTGTGTGTGCGTGTGTGCGTGTGTTTGTGTGTGTGTGTGTGTGTGTGTGTGATAATAGGGGTGTACAGTCGGTGAGTGTATGTACGCTTTTAATTCACTCGAAGGTTATATACATATACAATACATGCCATTTATGCCTTCTAAGAAAAGCCAACTGGCTGATAATATATATTTAATTAAATAAATAAACGCAAACTGGCAACTCAATCTTCTAAGCCAACTAGCGGGAGAATATATGCTTTAACTAAATAAATGACGAATTTGGCAACTCAGCCTTCTAAGCCAACTGGCTGATTAATATATACTTAATTAAATAAATAAACGCAAACTGGCTACTTAGCCTTCTAAGCCAACTGGCTGATTAATATATACTTAATTAAATAAATAAACGCAATCTGGCAACTCAGTCTTCTAAGCCAACTGGCGGGAGAATATATGTTTTAATTAAATAAATGACGAATCTGGCAACTCAACTATCTAAGCCAACTGGCTGATTAAGCCACCTGGCTGATTAGGGGCCCTATAAGAGAGCGGCGGCACGGATGAAGTCTTAGTACGCACTCGGCTCCTGCCGGGCGACCACCTCTCTTCCTTGGGTTAGGTTCATTGCAGCTTGGCGGATAACTCCGCCTCCAAGTTGCAACATTCCTCCTCCCCCATTTTGGGGGTGCTTTGCAACAAGGTGGGGTGGGGAGTTGGCACTATGGGGTGCCTTGCAACAATGGGGGTGCCACTCTTGCAACATTATGTGACATTTGCAATTCCATTGCACTCGTCCATTTTGCGGTCATACTACTGATGTCATTAGACGAAAGCGCTTGAGCACCATTCTGTGGTTCCGTTTTCCTTCGTGGTTATTTTCATCATATATATATATATATATATATATATATACCGGGTAATTACAAATGATCTTCCCAATTTTAAACATTTATTATGAAAACCTAACAAAGCTACAGCGAAAAGCAAGATATACAAATGAAGAACAACTCAAAAGTTTTATTTACAAGCTATTGAAGTTCAATATGACCTCCTTTTTTGGCTCTGCAGATATCAAAGCGGTGTGTGTGTGTGTGTGTGTGTGTGTGTGTTTGTGTGTGTATATTTATTTATTTTATTTATTTCCTTAAAATGTTGATACAACAAGTATTTATATAACTCATTATCTAACTTTCCGTGACTAAATTACTGTAGTTACATATAAAATACAATTATAAATGATCGTGTGTTTATCAGATACCTTTTCAATTATTTGAAATAATAATAATAATAAATCTATATGTGTATATTTAAACTCACAAAGACAATAAATTCCATGTCTGTATACATTTTTCATTTATATACAAACTTTATAGTAAAAATCACTCCTATTACAAAATAAAATAGATTGGGGTTGCCTGAAGAACACCTGATTGATATTGAATTAGAAATTTCCATTCTGCGCCTCAATGGTTTTACTTTTGGGGAAGTACTCAATATGCAAATTCTTCTCTTATACGATGCCATCAAGATTCTGTAGGTAAGCACGAGGTAACTTATCCTTAAGTTTAGTGTTAATAGCGAATATAAGTTTTGGAGGTTTAGTGGAATCTCTGTATTTTTAGGTTCCTTTACATTTTCCTTTACATTTCCTTTACATTTTCCTTTACATTTATTACGTACAGTATTGTAAATTTTCATGTGTAAGACGAAATGATATGATATGTGATATGATGAAAATAACCATGATGGAAAAAGAAAACCATTCTATGTTTAATTTTTTCTTCGTGGTTATTTTCATCATAAATATTATTCATGGGTAACTTTCCTGAAATAATTTTCAAATATATATATATATGTTACATGCAGACCGTGCATGGAACAAGGAACTCTTCTGGGAAAATTAAATCCACTATAGTTCGAATAAGTAAGCGTAAAAAACAAATACTATAGTTTTTTCATATATATACGAGGTCCACTCAATATATTTTGCCCCACCGTTTTTTTTTCTTTCCACGTTTCCTTGTAAGTTCCAGAAATTTTTTACACAAGGAGTTACATATCTTTTTTACAAGTTTTTATTTTTCCACATAGTCTCCATCCTTTACTACAGCTTTCCTTCCACCTCGAAACAAGGGCCTTCATTCCTTGCTGGTAAAAGTCAGCTGGGTTCTGCTGGACCCACCTCTTAACCTCCTCAATAACCTCATCGTCACTCTGGAACTTTCTTACACGAATAGCATCCTTCATTGGCCCAAACAAATGAAAGTCTGAAGTGCCAGATCCGGGCTGTAATGGAGGGTAGGGTAACAAAGTCAAGCGCATTTTTGTGATGGCCTCTCTTGTTTGCAAACTGTTGTGTGGTCGTGCGTTATCGTGCAAAAGAAATACGTCTTCCAGTTTTCTCTTCGGTCGAACTCGCATTATACGTCTCTGGACTCTCTGTAGGGTAGTAATATATGCCTTTGAGTTTATGTCGACCAGAATTACCCCTTTCATGTCCCAGAAGATGGTGGCCATAACCTTTCCTGCAGAGGGAGCCATTTTGAACTTTTTCTTGCGTGGGGAGTCTGCGTGATGCCATTCCATGGATTGGCGTTTTGTTTCAGGTTCAAAGTGGTGTAGCCAAGTCTCATCCCCAGTCACAATTCGTGAAAGGAAGTCATCCCCTTCTCTCTCGTATCGAACCAACGACTCAGAAGCAATTTCTTTTCTTTGGGCTATGTGATCTTCAGTCAGTTCGCGAAGAACAAACCGTGAACACACTTTTGAGTATCCGAGTTACAGAATTATCGTATTCACACTTCCTTCACTAATTCCTAGTTCTAGTGCTAGCTCCTTGTATGTGACGCGGCGATTTGATCGAATGATGCTGTTAGCACGTTGCACAGTGTGAGATGTCACAGCCGATGCCGGACCACCGCTGCGTGGCTCTTCATCGCGGCTGGCTCTCGCTTCCTCCGATGATCTCATACATTTAGACCATGGTTCAACTGTGCTTCCATCAACAACAGCATCTCCGTAAACGTTTTATAGACGTTTGTGAATAATATTTCCAACTGTTTCCTTCTCTGCGGTTAAGAACTCGATAACAGTTCTCTGTTTGCGACGGACATCACTGTCAGACGCCATTTTCGAAACTGCGTTAACCATCGGTTTTATACAAGGTTGCTTAAAATCGGTTTTATACAAGGAGGGGAGGTTCAAACTGGAAAAATCTGGTTATGTGAAGCGCAGAAAGTTCAAACTTAAGTGCCCCTAGTATATAAAACCTTGGTTAACCTTGGTTTAGCTTCCACCCGAATTGTTCATTCTGACGAAGGTCAAATTTGTCACTCCACTTTAGACCTACAGTTTAACGTGGGATCCGAACCACGCCCCACCAGCAGCCCAGCGTCTTAACCACTAGCCTACCCAGGGTACCCATTTATCTACTAACCAATTTCTTTTTTTATTGTGTCGAAGAATGAACAGCTGGAATTTGCTGCGCGCCGCCTGCCATCACCGGGTCTCGATCCCGGGGCCGATGGATTCTTATTCAGCGACGTTTACCACTACTTCACCGAGGCATATATATATATATATATATTTTCTATAGGAGTTTCATATTTCGAATATATAATTAGTGAAGAGGGTCTAAACTGGCCCGCCGCTTAAGCCAGACTAATGCAGCCCATTACGCTAACTCCTGTTATTATTAACAGCACCATCGAGAGTCGAACCCCCGCCCTCAGTGTCTTCACTTCGTTTATAGGGAAATGGTGTTACCCATTGAACTACGGACCTACGGGCGCCGGTTCGAATCTCATTACATCATGCTCCGTTCCGTATTATAGCTAAATTTAACAACTTCGGCAAAAATGTAAACAAATCTTTGTTATGAATTGAATAATTAATTTTGCGAAAATGAGTGATATAGTAAAGAACAAATTTTAATAAGTTATATAGTTACAGTATTATAGTGATGAATTATTATTGAAGCATTTAATTCATCAAGGAAAGCAATTTCCTCTTATCATCGTCTAGCAGGCTATTCAAACGAGGATAATTCATCGCAAACACTCTAATAACTTTGGACTACATTAAACCCTTGAGAACTGCGGTTAATTACAAGTTCGCAAGATTAAAGTGATTTAAGTCACCAAAAGTCGACTAATTTGGAGATATCTGAGACTTCAGACTCTACGAAACGCGGATAAATGACCCCCATTGGACGTAATAGCGGAGGAATGAGGATCATATTGATATTCTCATTAGTAACAAGACGAGCCATCATTTTGATGTACTGTAGATACATATAAAGCAAACGGGTCATGAATAGAATATAAAAATATCTGGAATGTTTATAGTGTATATTTAATATTTTATTAAAAATTTTCATTTCCATTACCATTTTAGTAGTTATTCAGTGTGTCAATATTTTTCTAAATAATATATAAAATTTCTGTTCTCAAATTATGCAAACTTTTCAATTAGGCAGTGAGTGAACACTGACTGAAAAGTCGTATACAGTATATACTGTTAGGGTGTGTCAATTTGGGAGGTGAAAATTAATTTTTGCCAATTCCTTCACTGAGGGGTTTTAAAAATATATTTTTGGATGTGAAGAATTCAAATCTGCTATTATTTTTGTGATTGCTCAACACTTAGCTTGGTAAATCTACGTTTGATTAAAAAGCACATAAATTGCTCTCGGAAAACAACATTTATTAATTTTAGCTTCTCAAAATGTCAGGTAATGCTATAAAAATTTTAGTTTCTCTGCATAAAACATATCCTAGTAATCATAAAACATATCCTTGTAATCATAAAACAACATTAGAAAGTAATGACATCAGTAAAAAAAAATATTTAAACAACAAGTTTCATCAAGTCTTGCTTTGATTCGTTCTTGGACATCAGCCGCCGACTTGCTTCTGGACTCTGATATAGCCCTCACGTTTCTCATGTGTATACACCCTGCCTGCTGCCTCTGTGACTTGTTTCACACACCTCTCTATTGACTGAGCATAACAGGGCCACTGTGGAACTTGCATAGGCTTGTCAAAGAACTTCTTTACTTCCGCTGTAGTCAGTTTACATGTCAAAGGAGGTTCAAATACTCCGTCAGACCAGTCTGTCAGCTCCAACACGGAAGAAGCACTGGGGTTGATGGAAGGTGTCTTCCTGGGACGTACAGAAAGATCTCCAAGTGTGTCATCATCTCCACCCCTCATGTCAACAATCTTTTGGACACCAGCTCTCCTCTCCTCACTGTCATCTGAGCACAAGAGTGTCTGGATTATCATTTCGCTGAATGCATACCATGCTGAGCGCTTGATGGTTGGCAAAACAGCATCCACTACAGCCTTCTTTTGCAGCCTAACTAGCTGCAGCTGAAACAAGATGTGGCGTGGGCCTTCCACCCAAGAGTGTTTTACTTTGATGTTGAACCAACAGGGTGTAGTACACACTAACAATGTATTCCACTATCAGTCTTAAGTTGTTGAGGGTTTTGCCTTTAAGGCCATGTTTTGAAACCCATATGCGACAAAGCCTATTTGCTGTTGTCAACCACCTTGAATGGCTCACTGGACCAATTTCAAGAAGGGCCAGATCTGTGGGAAGTTCTCCTGTCCTTATGGCCTGTGTGATCCTATACCCGTACGCTTGATCAGTAGAGAGATCCTTTACGACATTGTCACTCAGTGAAGTAAGAGGCTCTCCAATTGAGAGTTTGGTGAATGAAGGATCAATTTCAAGTTCGGTTGCAGTGTCTAGCATCTTGCCAATGTTACCTGTCCACTTGTTGTTAGACAAGGTCTTCCCATCCAGTGCTGTGATCAAGTGTCGCAGGGGTAACTCGTTAGTGTGGAGGGCACAAACCAACCAGATCAGCTTACGGCAAAGCTTGACCTCTACCCAATGCATGGAACCACCCTCCCAGCCAGTGTTAACATTTGTAGAATCACCTCCAATGGCCTGCAGGCTTTTATCAATGCCCTTCTTCTTCATGAAATCTACAAGATTATCAGCAATAACTTCAGCAGGTTTTTTTCTCGTTGAGCCTTTCTCAGGAGTGAAGTGGTAGAGATATCTTCCACCTGGCTCACTGCACACAGAATAATGCTCTTCTTTGATGATGCTGGGGAACTGACGATCTGAATTGCCTGCTTTCAGCATAACTTTAGTTGTATCTTGACGGCCGTCAAAGAAGATGCAGTCAATTTCACCTTCTTACAAAGATCATCAAATTCCTGATCCAGGGATCTCATAACTTTTTCTTAAGCTCTCTTGACTTTATTGTGATCAACTACAAGTCTCTTGTCTTCTTCAGTGATCAAGCCAGCATCCATAGAGGCAGCAGTGGTGATGGCAGCTGTGGCACGCAGGCCAACACCATATCTGATGCTATGCATAGCAACATTAGGTATTTCTAATGTGTTGTACTCTGGCTTTTTATTGGAAGTTGAAGACGTGCTTGGTATTTCTAATGTCACTTCATAACTTCCATCCTTTCCATCTTGAGCATCAGCTATTTGTTCTTCATTTTCATCATCAGAGAAAATTATTTCATTTGATGGCATTGAAACATCCTGCTTACTTGTCTGCTTATATTCAGCAAGCCTTCTTCTTTCGTCTTCTTGCCGCTTCTGCTTTTTGACTTGTCTGTTGTGCTCAGGTTGATCTGGCAAGCCAATCTGATGTGGTCCAATAGAACCAGACTTGTCTCTCTGACCTTTAATGAAAGCAAGTTCCTTCACAGGGATCTTCATCTCCCTAGGGCATGTACAGTTAATGTGAGTTTCGTTTTTGCAACCAGCATCTGCAAGGCAGCCAAATTCAGAGCAGAGAACAATTTTACACTTGCAACTGAGGATGTTAAAAAGCTTGTCAAGTTTTGCAATGAAGGCCTCTTTGACATGTAGCTTTCCTCTCCCAAGAGATATGTTTTTGGCCTGCTCCCAGCTCTCTTGGATCTTTAAGATTGTGACTCGTGAATTTACAACGGGGGCTACAAAAGAACTGTTTGCTCGTTCCCACTTTTCAAGCACTTTAGGGTAAATGTCCTTTGCAAGACTGGCTGCTGGGTAGTTTCTCACATCCTCACCACTTTGTTCTCTTAGCAGTAGCCCATATTTCAGAACGTCTCGCAGAGTTGGGAGTTCAGAGGGCAACAACTCTCTACCAGTTCCAATTAGGTTGCTCATATGTGTGAATGTCCCCAGTCTTGTCCTCCTTTTAGAAGCCATTGTAGGTCAATTCCCACTGGTTAGGATGGTAGCACTGACGGACAAATAATCTTCAGCACACTGATGAATATGTTTCAACCTGTGAAATAAGCAAAAACAGCAGTGCATTATGTATACAGCATATATAATTATTAATATAATAATTATTATATAATTCCACAAAAAAGTAAAAAAGTCACTATTTTTATGTAGCTTCTTACCAAGCAAAACTAAATTATATTAAATTAACAAAAATATCTTTAGAATTCCTAAGTCATGCTGCAACTTTTTAGCACCCCTCATATTTGGAATTTGAAAGTTGAAAAATTCGACACACCCTAATATACTGTATCATGTGTTCATCGGCGTCAGGTCAATGCTGAGAGAGAGAGAGAGAGAGAGAGAGAGAGAGAGAGAGAGAGAGAGAGAGAGAGAGAGAGTTATAAGGAGTTACAGGGAAAAGAAGTACCGAGGAGGTACCAATGGCAACGGGTGCCAGGGAAAATTTCGTACACCCTCAAATAGTGTGCAAGATTCGGTCTAACCTTTTCTTGAACTGATCCACAGAGGAACTGTTCACAACTTCTGAAGGTAACCTGTTCCACGTGTTAAAGATCTTATAGGTAAATTAATTCCCACACACACACTAGTGCTAAACCGTTTCAAATCCAAATTCCAACCATTGTTTCGAGTTGAGTTATCATTTAAACTAAACATGCTTCTAAAATCGACATCGTTAAACCCACGTAAGAGCTTGAAAACCTCCATGAGTTGACCTCGCAGCCTTCGAGTTTCCAGCGAAAACAAATTCAGGGCGCGTAAGCGTCGATTATAGCCCATATGCCTAATGGAAGGGATTAACTTTGTGGCCCTCGCCTGCACTCGCTCCAGCCTCTCAATACCTTTGATGATGGTGGGCGACCAGATATGCACAACATGCTTCAGGTGCTGCCGAACCATGGAATTGTACAGAGAGAGCACAATCTCCTTGTTCCGAAATCGAAATTGCCTCCTCATATAACTCAACAACTTCTGGGCTTTCTTTTCTACCTCTACGCACTGTTTGGTAAACTTAAGGTCGCAGCTAATTAGCACACCCAAGTCCTTTTCCAAATGAGTGGCCTCGATATTACTCCCCAACATCGAGTAGTCCGACTTGAGATTGGTGTAGCTAATGTGCATGACCTTGCATTTAACCAAGTTAAATGGCATTTGCCATTTTCCGGACCACTTTCCTATCCTACCTAGGTCCGCACGCAGTTGCTCGATCGCCTCGGGCGTCCAAACATTAGCCCCAAACTTGGTATCATTAGCGAATTTGGCGATCCAACTGACGATGCCAGCGTCAATATCATTTATGTAAATGATAAACAACAGTGGCCCCAAAACGGAACTCTGAGGAACCCTGTTAGTGACCGAGGCCCAACCCGAGCTAGCCCCTTTAATTACAACCCTCTGCCGCCTATTCTTCAGCCAGTTTTCAATCCACCTACATACTTCCCCACTGATACCCAGCGCGCGCACTTTGGCCATTAGTCGGCGGTGAGGTACCTTCTCAAAGGCTTTCTCAAAGTCGAGATAAAGTATATTAATCGCCCTACTCTTATCATACTCACTGCACATGACGTGGAAAAACTCAAGCAGGTTGGTGAGACACGACCTATAACGTCTAAAACCATGCTGGGAGTCCCCAAGAAGTTGTAGGAATCCAAATGGTCAACGATCCTATCCGCTATTATCCCCTCTAATAACACTCTAAAACAGTGAAAAAAAACGGAAATGAGATCATTTTTATGGCTAATTATATGCGTAGATTGCGAAAATAACACTCATTTATTTGTATCACCCACCGATTTTATGAAAATGACCCTCTTTCATTGTATCATTTTGAGAACCACTGGTTCTCTGAACGCATCTTTTAGATTTTGTTTAGTCATGCATATGCTGTGGTGGCGGTGGTGTTCGGTTCTATGTTTTCACTTTGATTTTATGAAAAAATTTTCATTAATCATTAAAAACAAAATTGTCAGCCATATTTTATCATAATTCGGTGCTATAAGTGAGTATTATTGAATAACAGCCATCAAATTATGTATATTTCACCGACAACGTCTATATTGTTTGAAATTGCAAATTGATCTATCATTTTCTTATTTTACAGGTTTTTATTGATGTTATGCTACAATGCCTAGAGAATGCAAAAAATTCGCCAGCAGTTTTTGTTATATTTGTGGGACATTAACGTTAAAACAGTATAAAAGGAAGTTCACTTCTCATGTGAAAAAGCTTTATGAATTATACTTCGCATGCAAAGTTGGTGATCAGGACAAGTACTGGGCGCCTCATATCTGCTGTGTGAGATGTACAAGCTCGTTATTTGCATGGTTGAAAGGCACCGGTCCTGGTCTGGGATTCGGTGTCCCAATGGTATGGAGAGAGCCGCTGGACCATTCAACTGATTGCTATTTCTTCTTAACGAACATCACAGGTTTGAATATTTTATTTTTCTGAATATACGTCAAATTTGGTGTTTTTAGCACATTTTAGCATATCCTGCTCTGCATAATGTATTACACAATTATGCTATCTTAAGTAGTCAACACTGTCTATTGTCTCACATTATAGGTTGCAACAGAAAAGTGAAAAAGGCTGTAGTCTACCCAAATCTTCGTTTTGCTATGCGTCCTGTGGAACATTCTACAGATATACCCATCCCTCGTCCTCCAGCTGAAATGCCGACCGATAACACAGACTCTGACAAGTCGGAATCAGACGGCGAATGCTATGAAGCTCAAGTCGAGTCCAAGAAAGAACAACATCTCATCACGCAGCCTGAACTCAATGATTTGGTCCGTGATTTAATACTTATCAAGCAACAAAGTGAACTACTGGCCTCACGTCTACAAGAATGGAATCTGCTGGCGGAAGACGTACGAGTTACAGCATTCCGAAAGCGCTCCTTGGATTTGCAGGAATATTTCACAATGAAGAACAATCTTTGTTATTGCATTGATATACATGGTCTATTCGATGCTCTGGGTTTGTGTATGAACCGAATCAGTGGAGATTGTTCATTGATGCATCTCTGTAGAGTGTTAAGGGTGCAATGCTACACAATAGGAACACAATGCCTTCTGTTCCGATCGCTCATTCAGTCGTCTTGAGAGAAACGTATGGCAATGTTGCTTTTACTGTGGACTGTATAAAATACAATGAACATGAATGGCTTATCTGCGCAGATTTGAAGGTTGTGGCTATTCTCAATGGATTGCAAACTGGCTATATGAAATACATGTGTTTCCTATGCAAGTGGGATAGCCGAACAAGGTCTAAACACTACACACGCTCAGTACGGCCGCCGCGAGACAATTCCTCACCTGGATCTCAACCACTAGTACGAAAGGAAATGGTTATCTTGCCGCCACTTCACATAAAACTAGGGCTGATGAAATAATTTGTAAAGGCATTGAAACAGGATAAGCCTGCCTTCAAATATCTAAAGGAAAAATTCCCAAAAATAAGTGATGCCAAGATTAAAGAAGGCATATTCGTCGGCCCTCAAATTCGCCAACTCATGCTAAACGAACACTTTGAAGCGGTGATGGATGAGGTTGAGTTGGCAGCATGGAGTGCATTGAAAAACGTGTGCAGCGGTCTACCAGGAAAGACTAAATACGACAACTATGCTGCACTTGTGGATCAACTTATCAACTCATACCAACGTCTCGGATGTAAGATGTCAGTGAAAATTCATTTTTTGCATTCACATCTCTCATTCTTTCCGGAAAATGCATCTGCTGTTAGCGACGAACACGGGGAAAGATTCCACCAAGATATAGCCACAATGGAAAGCCGATACAAAGGGAAGTGGAGTCCTGCTATGCTGGCCGATTTCTGCTGGAATTTAAAGCGTGATCAACCAGAAGCATCACACAAACGCCAGCATACATACAAACAATGAGTTGAAAACAGTATAATACGAGAGTTTTATGTTAATTTTGTGCATATATGTCGAAGTAAAGCAATAATTAAACTGTTCCATATGATAAAGCCTATCTGTTTATCAATATATTCTTATTTTTTGGTATGAAAATTTTAAGCAGCCATTTCTAAAAAACGTGACTGATAGAAAAAAACTATTTTTCAGATTTGGAATCAGCACACTCGAAATATTAAGAATAACCGAATGTTATTCCCGTTTTGTTTCTGAACCGAAAATTTGTTGTACAGTGTAATTTACCTACAACCGAAGTGAAACTAATGGGACGGTAGTTCCCTGCACTTTCGTCATCCCCTTTCTTAAAGATAGCGGTCACGTTGGCCTCCCTCCAGTCACCAGGCATCTGGCCCGTCTCCAACGATTTGTTGAATACAGTAGACAGGTGAGGAGCCACCTGGTCGCGCACTTCCCGCAAAAATCTGGGGAGGAACTGGTCTGGTCCAGGAGCCTTAAACGCGCTCAGTTTGTCTATTATATCGGCAACGACTGTCGCGGTACACCGAACACTATCCAGGCCAGTACCTTCGTGCCTGACGCCTGGCTCGGGGATGACGGGGGGTGTCTCCCTGGTGAACACTCCCGCAAAGTACTCATTCAGCACATTAGCGATGTTCGCATCGGAGGTCCGCAGCGCGCTGCTGGGGTCCTTTAACGGGTCTATCATGCTTCTAATGGGCTTTCTACTATTAACATAACTGAAGAACTCCTTAGGATTCCCCTTGCAGAGGCTTGCCACCCGGAGTTCTTCGTTACGCTTGGCAAGCCTAACCTTCGCCTTCACTTCCCTGCATAGGCGGACACACGCCTCAGTATTTTCACGGGAACGATTGGCCTTCGCCTTCCTATACGCAGCTTTCCTATTTCGGATAGCCGAAGCGATGTCACGACTGAACCACTTAGGCAGCGTTGAAGCAGGTTTGACCGGTTTTGAGGGTATGGCAGCAGACTGCAGCACCATAAACTGGTCCCGGAATGCACTCCACACTCCCTCAACATCGCCGCCGACCTCTAACCCCATCTCCCATACACTATCCCGTATGCCAACAAAGTCCGCCCCCGTAGATCGAACTTACTGCCTCTCGAGTTACTACGGTACACCAGAGGGACGCAGACACAGAACCTAATCAGACCGTGATCACTCCCGCCCAACGATTCGTTAACGGTGAGGCCAGTGACGAGGTTGTCTTCGGTCGTGAATACTAAGTCTAGAACGATTTCGCCTCGTGTAGGCCCATTGACCCACTGAGTCAGGAAGTTCTCATCAGCAAAGTCAACTAGTTTCCTCCCTTCGGCATCAGCAGTCCTGTCTTCCCAGTTTATGCCGCGACAGTTGAAGTCTCCTAAAACTACACACACCCTGTCCCCTAGCAGGCTACTGAGTTCGGTGTACAGACCAAGATTAACCTATAGTTCGTCCCTCCCAAGATCAGATCGACGACAAGCAGCTCCCGTTCCGATCGGAACTCTCAGTAAACCGGACTCAACGTGTCACTCACGTATATTAGTACCTCTCATCCCTCCCCATGGGTGCGGTCCTTGTGAAAAATTCTATATCCTGGAATCTCGAACTCCCCAACGTAGTCCCTACCATCAGTCTGAATCCAGGACTCGGTGATATCAACGATATCCTGGTATTCTGATGCTAAGAGTGCCCGTAACCGCAAAACTTATTTCTTATCGACCTAGCATTAAAAAGCACTGCACAGAGGGAGCCTTCCCTATTTTAACCGCTCCCTAGCTCGACCCATTTCCCGATCAGCCAGGGCTGTCGGGAGTTGAAGAGCCCCTCACCAACGAGGGGGCATCTTCCGCAGGAGGCTGAACCCCCTCCAACGATGAAGGGGGGTCACCCACCTCTACATGGTCCGCCACCGGCTCAAGATCATCTCTCCCGGTTGGGGGCCCATCATTAATCCCCGGGTTTCACCTCACCAGAGGGTATAGGTGCCCCTAAGCAGCGTGCCTAGCACAACTTTACCCTTGACATTGAGGTGGACACAATCCCTCTATAAAGGTCCCACCTACCTGAACACGCGTCGAATGGGTCAACAAACCTCTCACCCAGTAGGATGCACAAGTCTTGCACCCTCTCGTTGATGCCAAATGACCTTACTGAGCGTGTGGTCACTGGCATTCATCCGCGGTAAAATACTCATCAACATTCCCCTGTCTGTCTGAAATTTTAGATCATCCGCAAGAGATATGATCTCGGTGATGATCCCTTCCGTCAAACCTACCCTACCGCCTTTGACGAACAGGTCGTTGCCACCAGCGTGGTAAACGATCGCAGTCCTCCGACTAGCCACGCGCAGCTTTTCTAACTCCTTCCTTAAGTGCGCCGTTCCCCGCCCGGGTAAGCACCTTACCTTCGTCTTGTCCCGGTTTGCAGAAGCAAAGTACTTTTCCTGGCCACTGATCTGTGAGTCCCTAATCAAAACGGTGTCTTCCTCCTTCGCGCACAGGAGGCTAAAGCGGTTAGAGGTCCTGACAGCGGCAACCGGGGTCTCAAACTTCGGGTTCGCAGCCTTCTTGCCCGATACCTTTCGATACCTGTCGCCACCCGTAGACTCAGCCGCACTTACAGTACCCGACCCACCCCGACCGGCAGCTACATCCTTCGGTTTGTTTGGGCCATAAGTAGGCCCCTTCCCACCATTTTTCTTTATCAGCCCCTCCCTACCCTTCTCAGCGCCCTCCCTTCCCTCCAATTTGCTTCGCGGTTCCGAGCATTCCACGTGGGTTACTGGCGATTCCTGATACCGATCTTGTACCTCTACCCCTTCTCCGCGGTCTCGAGCTCTGTCCAGTGCACCGTTGGACTGCCTTTCCAGGGCAACTATCCTATCAATAAGCTCCGGAGAGGGGGACGCAGCCGTGTCAGTGACCGCCGCGCCTCCAACAGCCGATCTGGATGACTCGAGCCGTCGGACCCTCCTCTTGCTTCTCGTACAACTGCATGAGTTCTCAAAAGCGGCACATGCTGGAGTGGTTGATCTTCTCGAAGTAAACTTCTTTGAAGTTCATCACCCATTGGTTTACTTCACACCTCGCTCACGCAGCCTTCAGTTTCTGCGGTCATTGTAACTAATTTTTTGTTATAACTCCAAATAAACTGAATAAAATAAAGCGTTCTAGCAATGAAAACTATCAAAAACGTTCTTTCCAGTACATATAAAAGGAGGAGGGGTGAATTCTTCACGCGCAAGCCGCATCCAGCTACATTAATTGCAATTGACGTTCAATCTCGTCAATGCAATTGACGTTCATCTCATCCAAAAGACTACACCTCTCACTACTGCCGCACCGACCAAAGGTCTCCCCATGGCCGGACAGTCCCAAACGTGTCGCAACTACCAACTGACAAACAGTCGCGACGCAGGCGTCACGGATTTCACGCCAGGAGCGACAGCGAGATGCAGCTCCTGACTAAGTCTTAGTAGTCACTCACAAGCGGCCAGACTCTTAGAATCCAGTGTTCAAGGAATATCCCACGAGACCCAGCAGCTACGCCCCAGACTTTCTACTGGCCTGGCAGCCAGCTGGGCAGTAAAGCTCTCTCGCCTAAGAGCAGTACAGTCAAGCACCATCAAGTGGTCACCAAAGAACGGTCGCAGGGGGATGATCAGGCCATTACGCGTTAGGAATGGGCTTAACGGGGCACTAGCCACACTCTATTAATCGCGACCCTACGCCTGGGACCCCTCCATTCCAGTCTCTCACTATCTACGAGCGTTAAATGATGCTATTTATAGAGGTTTCAAAGGGTAGGGTGTGATTCATCACCGCTAACTCATCGCCGCCAACTCAACTCCGCCGACTCAACTCCAGCCAACTCAACTCTAGCCAACTCATCGCCGCCAACTCAACTCCGAATGCACCGTTGCCAAATAATGTTTGTATAATTCATTAATCTTTCTTTAGTGCGATGATAGGTACTGAAGGAAATTAAAAACACTTGGAAGAACCATTGAAAACATAACTAATTATATTTATATATTTTATTTATATAACCTAACCTAACCTAACCTAACCTAACCTTCACCAATTAACATTATAGATGCCTTATACAAAATACAGAAGAGTCGAGATATGTATCTCGAACAACTTGTAGGAGGTCATGCTCCACCTTTAAAGTTAAAAAAATATCATGATGCTGATGACCGTATATTAAAACTAGTTTTAAGCTTTGAGCAAAGATCACCATTAGAATATTTACGTGGGATTGCCTACAATTACCACTAATTAAAATCTGGACCTTTTAATCTTTTTTTAACGAAGTAGAATAAAGTTTCTAACAGTTTTTAACTTTTTAAAGCTCTAACCTTCAAAAATGGAGTTGAGTCGGCGGAGTTGAGTTGGCGGCGATGAGTTGGCTGGAGTTGAGTTGGCTGGAGTTGAGTCAGCGGAGTTGAGTTGGTGGCGATGAGTTGGCGGTGATGAATCGTCCCATCCCGAGTTCCGAAGCCTCTCTTCCCACGCATGAGGTAGCAGTAGGGTCCTTATAGTGAAAGTAGAGAAAAAGACTTAATACTAAAAGAATTTTTTTTTTCAGTCAGTCAGAGGAGAGCACCCTTAACCTAAGCTAAAAGGACAAAGTAGGGATGGGATGGAGTCCTAGTAACCCACGGGACAGGATTGTAGAACAGATTTCACCCGCCCTCCCGAAAGAGAGAGAACCTAAAGGAACTGGCAGCCAATTTCTCTAGAATCCCACGACTCGGGACCGGAGGGCTGTCAGACGCCAAGTATAAAGTTTACAACAGCCAGAAGAAATGTGCATAACCTTTATACCCCCTGCGGGGGTACAAGGACAAGAGGAAGCCTCAAAGCCCTTCCGGTTCACTCTGGGAGGTTCCTGTTATGAAACAAATTTATTTTTCGTTCAACTATTCTAGCAGTGGTAGAAAACTGTATAGAAAAGTATAACGCTCTCTTCCCACGTCCTTGGCTGGGGAATTAGGGGACTAGCCCTTACTGTTACCGGAACCCTTTCTTTCTCACTTATGGGTTCAAAAAGCAATGTAGTTTTACAGAACAATTTATTCAAACGGCCCATAAAGGTCCATTAAAAGAAAACGTTCAAATAAGTTAAATATATTTACAAAAACCTATAATCTAAACTTAAATTAACACCGAAACCATTCATTTAAAATATGTACAAACAGTAGGTCCTGGTTCCTACTTAAAGTAAACTAGCACTTCACTTGTCTCAGTCGCAGTGGTCTCCCAACTATTAATCTTGACTTCCTTTATTGCAACTGCTTTAGATGGACAGGCAAGGATAGGCTTTCTTTCTAACCCTGCCTTGACTTCCCAATTGATGATGCTAGTAGAATGGCCGCAAAATGGACAAGTGCATGTGCAATTGCAATGTTGATCATATGAGTGCCAGTGCCAACCCCCTTCTACCTTGTTGCAAGGTGCCAACCCCCTCCCCCGGTGCCAAAAAAAGGTGGAGGGGAACTCCCCCAGCAAGCTGTGGGAGTCCACCTAACCTCTTTGGAGAAGAAGGAGGGACGGCCTCACCCCACAAAGAGAGAGACAGGAGGAGAGAGAGGAAGAGACCATCCAGCTTCTGCGAGATGCAGAAGCTTAATGAGAGCTCAAGGTAGCAACACTTGACTTAGAACTCGAAGTCCGCCAGTTAGCTTACTCCGCCAGTTGGTTTAATCCGCCAGTTGGCTTAATCAGCCAATTGACAGTTGGCCTAATCCGCCAGATGGCTTAGAAGGCATAAATGGCCACATGAGCTTCTTTGCAGTGAACAAAACAAGCACACCAACACAGTCTGGACTTTTTAATAATTCGCGATAATGTTCATTGTCATCGATTTCATCTGGTGTTGTAGCCCACACTCGATCATTTTGGTAGTTAGGCCGACGTGTTACGTAAACAAAAAATTCATCGGAGACAGCTAAATGCATGAAATCATCCACATCCCAATCTTCAAGATAATGGGCAAACCACATTCTTTCATCGATGTTAAGTTGAGTTTTTCTTGGCTTTGGAACTTCATGCCAAGGCTTTAAACCTTGCCTATGACGGTACAGTCGAATGATCTCACCACTAACGATCTTTCCTCTCAACACTTCGATCTCTCTAGAAGTTTAGCACAGCTGTTTTTCCGCTTACGCGTACCGTTTTCAATGATGTCCTTTGTTTCCTGAGAGAGTGGCAAATTTCGGCGCCCAGATTTGGTTGTATCCATTTCACATTCATCCAAAGTTTTATTCCAATTTCTTTTGACGAAGTCCTCACTTCTTCGCAACTTTTTGGCAACCCATGAACGTGTTATAAAGGTGGCTCCAGTATCACGAGCTTCCCGAAATGTTATTGCTCGTATGCGATCTATCACACGTTGCCTCTCCGAATCACCAATTAATTGAGAAGCCATTATATTATCACTTTACCAGCTAGAGTAATTTTAATACCTGCAATAAATAAAGAATTTTATATATTTTTGTAATCACTAAAACCTATTTCGATATAAGTAACATGTAAGCTGCAAATCGGGGGGGGCTATGGTTTTTGGAACCCCTTACACTCCCCTATTATTACACACACACACACATATATATATATATATATATATATATATATATATATATATATATATATATATATATATATATATATATATATAGACATATGCAGATGCAGCAAGCCCCAATAGCAAAATATATATACGACCACCAATCATCTAAGTATAGACTTCTAGGAGCTCATCCCATCAACACCACGTAACCGATATGAGAGCTACAACCAAGCGAAGCGCCTATACTTAGACGATTGGTGATGAAGCAGTATTACACAACCACCACCACCACCGCTTTACTTATCAGCTCCTGATAGACCGACAAAGTCTCTAAATACGACCCAATAGACAGAGCTATTAAACATAAACAAATACGTTTATGGGGCCAATGGGTAGACCGAAAAGTCCTCATAATAAGGCAACGCCAATAGTTTTTCTATTGAGCTTCTTATGGTATAATACCACGAAGCCAATTTGACATTTGATAAGCGATTTTTTAAACAAAAATCGAATAAGATAAACTAAATCTTTAAGACACACACACATATATATATATATATATATATATATATATATATATATATATATAATAATAAAAAAATAATAAATAATATTGTTGTTGGCTCTAGAAGGACGCATCGATTCGATTCGATGGAATTTAGATTGCGACAGCTCGGCGCCTGGAAGCAAAACCAACCTGTGTGGAGATTACAAGTAAATTTCGAAAAACACCTGACATCTGTTGTTTTCGTTTTAAATACACTTCGATATGCATCAATTTTCTTGACACAGAATTTTTTTTATTTTCCAAACAAATCTCTCTCTCTCTCTCTCTCTCTCTCTCTCTCTCTCTCTCTCTCTCTCTCTCTCTCTCTCTCTCTCGCCAGGGTGCTCTCTTCTGACTGACTGAAAAATGAAAAAAATTCTTTCAGTATTAACTTTTTCTTTACTTTTACTATAAAGACCCTACTGCTACCTCATGCGTCGGAAGAGAGGCTTTGGAACCTCTATAAATAACACCATTTAACGCTCGTAGTTCGTGAGAGACGGGATGGAGAGGTCCCAGGCGTAGAGGCGCGATTAATGGAGTGTGAGTAGTACCCTGTTAAGCCCATTCCTAACGCGTAATGGCCTGAACATCCCCCTGCGACCGTTCTTTGGTTACAAATTGATGGTGCTTGACTGTACTGCTCTTAAGTGAGAGAGCTTTACTGCCCAGCTGGCTGCCAGGCCAGCAGAAAGTCTCAGGCGTAGCTGCTGGGTCTCGTGGGATATTCCTTGAACACTGGATTCTAAGAGTCTGGCCGCTTATGAGTGACTAGTAAGACATAGTCAGGAGCTGCATCTCGCTGTCGCTCCTGGCGTGAAATCCGTGACGCCTGCGTCGCGACTGTTTGTCAGTTGGTAGTTGCGACACGTTTGGGACTGTCCGGCCATGGGGAGACCTTTGGTCGGTGCGGCAGTAATGAGAGGTGTAGTCTTTTGGATGAGATGAAAGTCAATTGCAGGTAGGCGGATGTGGCATGCGCGTGAAGAATTCTCCCCACCTCCTTTTTTATGTACTGATCAGAACGTTTTCGATAGTTTTCATTGCTAGAACGCTTTATCTTATTCAATGTATCCGGAGTTAGAAAAAAGAAAGTTACAATGACGACCGCAGAAACTGAAGGCTGAGTGTACGATGTGTGAAGTAAACCATTGGGTGACGAACTTCAAAGAAGCTTAGTTCGAGAAGATCAACCACTCCAGCATGTGCCGCTTTTGAGAACTCATGCAGTTGTACGAGTAGCTAGAGGAGAGGGTCCGGGGGCTTGAGTCGTCCAGATCGGCTGTTAGAGGCGCGGCGGTCACTGACGCGGCTGCTCCCTCCACCCCGGAGCTTATTGATAGGATAGCCGCCTTGGAAAGAGGGTCCAGCGGCGGACCTGGATAGAGCTCGAGACCGCGGAGAAAGGGTAGAGGTGCAAAATCAGGGTCAGGAATCGCCAGCGATCCACGTGGAATGCTCGGAACCGCGACGCAAATTGGAGGGAAGGGAGGGCGCTGAGAAGCAGCCGATTGAGAAGGGTAGGGAGGGGCTGATAAAGAAAAAGGGTGGGAAGGGGCCTACTTATGGCCCAAACAAACCGAAGGATGTAGCTGCCGGTCGGGGTGGGTCGGGTACTGTAAGTGCGGCTGAGTCTACGGGTTGCGACGGGTATCGAAAGGTATCGGGCAAGAAGGCTGCGAACCCGAAGTTTGAGAACCCGGTTGCCGCTGTCAGGACCTCTAACTGCTTTAGCCTCCTGTGCGCGAAGGAGGAAGACACCGTTTTGATTAGGGACTCACAGATCAGTGGCCAGGAGAAATACTTTGCTTCTGCAAACCGGGACAAGACAAGGTGCTTAACCGGGCGGGGAACTGCGCACTTAAAGAAGGAGTTAGAAAAGCTGCGCGTGGCTAGTCGGAGGACTGCGATCGTTTTCCACGCTGGTGGCAACGACCTGTTCGTCAAAGGCGGTAGGGTAGGTTTGACGGAAGGGATCATCACCGAGATCATATCTTTTGCGGATGATCTAAAATTTCAGACAGACAGGGGAATGTTGATGAGTATTTTACCGCGGATGAATGCCAGTGACCACACGCTCAGTAAGGTCATTTGGCATCAACGAGAGGGTGCAAGACTTGTGAGTCCCACTGGGCGAGAGGTTTGTTGACCCATTCGACGCGGTTTCGGGTAGGTAGGACATTTATCAGAGGGATGGTGTCCGCCTCAATGTCAAGGGTAAAGTTGTGCTAGGCACGCTGCTTAGGGGCACCTATACCCTCTGGTGAGGTGAAACACGGGGATTGATGGTGGGCCCCCATCGGGGAGAGATGATCTTCAGCCGGTGGCGGATGTACCTTCACTGTCCATGTACAGTGGGTGACCCTCCTTCGCCGTTGGAGGGGGGCTCAGCCTCCTGCGGAAGTTCCCCCTCGTTGGTGAGGGGCTCTTCAACTCCCGACAGCCGTGGCTGTTCAGGAACCGGGTCAAGCTAGTGGGTTGTCAAAATAGGCAATGCTTTTTAATGCTAGGTCGATGAGGAATAAGTTTTGCGAGCTACGGGCACTCTTAGCATCAGAATACCAGGATACCATTGCTATCACCGAGTCCTGGATTCATACTGATGGTAGGGACTACGTTGGGGAGTTCGAGATTCCCTTGTATAAAATGTTTCACAAGGACCGCACCTGAGGGGAAGGGGGAGGGGAACTAATATACGTGACGCGTTGAGTCCGGTTGACTGAGAGTTACGATCGGAACGGGAGCTGCTTGGCGTCGATCTGAACTTCGGAGGGACGAACTACTGTATAGGTTAATTTTGGTCTACAGACTTTCGCATCTCCTCCTGGAGGAGGATACACTATACAGCCCTGTACACCACACTCCGTACTCTGCTAGGGGACAGGGTGTGTGTAGTTTTCGGAGACTTACGGTCGCGGCATAAACTGGGAAGACAGAACTGCTGATGCCAAAGAGAGGGAACTAGGTGCCTTTGCTGATGAGAACTTCTTGACTCATTGGGTCAATGCGTCTAGACGAGGCGAAATCGTTCTAGACTTAGTATTCACGACCGAAGACAACCTCGTCACTGGCCTCACCGTTAACGAATCGTTGGGCTGGAGTCATCACAGTCTGATTAGGTTCTGTGTCGGCGTCCCTCTGGTGTACCGTAGTAACTCGAGAGGCAGTAAGCTCGATCTACCACGGGCGGTCTTTGTTGTCCTACGGGATAGTGTAGGGGAGATGGGGTTAGAGGTGGGCGGCGATGTTGAGGGATTGTGGTGTGCATTTCGGGACCAATTTATTGTGCTGCAGTCTGCTGCCATACCCTCAAACCGGTCACCCCTGTTTCAACGCAGCCTAATTGGTTCAGTCGTGACATCGCTTCGGCTACCCCAAATAGGAGAGCTGGATATAGGAGGTAAATTATTAGAGGGGATAATAGCGGATAGGATCGTTGACCATTTGGATTCCTTCAAGCTTCTTGGAGACTCCCAACATGGGTTTAGACTGCATAGGTCGTGTCTCACCAACCTGCTTGAGTTTTTCCACATCATGTGCAGTGAGTATGATAAGAGTAGGGCGATTGATATACTTTATCTCGACTTTGAGAAAGCCTTTGAGAACGTACCTCACCGCCGGCTAATGGCGAAAGTCAGCGCATTGGGTATCAGTGGGGAGTATGTAGGTGGATTGAAAACTGGCTGAAGAATAGGCGGCAGAGAGTTGTAATTAAAGGGGCTAGCTCGGGTTGGGCCTCGGTCACAAGTGGGGTATTGTGGAGTTTGCCCTTGCGAACCGCGACGAAAGTGAATTCCGGACGAGGTTGTCCTTCGGGTTCGGGTCAGACGACGGGGATGTAGATGATTTTTGGGTAGTAATACCGTTCAGACGTTTGCAGCTGTAGACATAGAATATATCTGGGGCCGTAAATGCAGGCCATTCAAAATAGTACAGCCTTCAATATGGACAACTTCACGGTAGATATTGACAGAGTATTGTGGGTTGCGGGTCATAATGCCACCCCTTATACTCTTAACGTCAATTCTCAGGCTATTTACACAAAGCATATAAACGTCGATCGTGGTTGCGGCTTTATAGCAGTAGTCTTAGCCCATATGTTTACTGTACTAAATACCCGGGTCAAAAATATTTGGTTGCCTACGGTTGTGCAGCGTGCTCGTAAACTGGCTTTGGATTGTAAGCCTGAGTTTGAGTGTAATATGGGTCCTGAAGAGCTGAGAAGGGTAGCGCGGGAAATGAATGTTCGTATTTGGAATGGATGATCGTCGTAGGACTGTATGTTTTTAAAAGCTGTGTGACAGCTATCACCCCATCCGCAATATAATGACTCTCTACGGTAGTTATGATAAAATATGAAAGGCATCATGACTGATTTGTGTTTAAGGATGTCTCGAGTTTGTGGATGATATAGTGAAACACTGTAAAGGATGCCACATGGTATGTGATCAGTGTAAAAGCTCCAAATGTGAAAGTAGTGTAGCTGAAGCTGAGAAGAGGGAATGTAATGTGTGCAGAACTACATTTTTCAATAATAAATGCTTTGATTTCCATAAGTCAATTGACACTTGCAGGAAAATGAGAACCTGTGAATGTGATATGTTTGTTATGATGGATAATTGGGGGAAATTCAAGCATAAATGTGATGAAATTCACTATCCTACATGCCATGGGAAATATAAGGCGGAGTAAAGCATGTGTGTTTTATGAAAGACGCTAAGCCTAAAAATAGACCTTTTATAACTGTGTACTACGATATAGAAACATACACGAACGCTGAAACCAAAGAGGTTATTCCACATTTACTTGTAAGCCAGACTATCTGTGATGAGTGTATGGAGATCGAGTGTGATGAGTGTCACAAATGTGGTATACGGACAAACGTTTTTAAAAAGAATGCCAACGATAGCCCTGTGAAAATCTTTGTGTCCTATATTGTCAAGTTAGCGGAGAAGTTAAAAAAAATGACTGTGTATGTTCTCACCCATAACGAGGCAAAATTTGACACACAGTTCCTTTACAAGGAATTGAGCACGAGTCATCAGAGATATTTACAGGTGATCCCTTGAAAAGAGGCAACAAACTAATACAGATGCAAATAAGAGGTAATGTACAGTTTAAAGACACTCTATTATTCACACCTTGTAAACTAGCCAAGCTACCCAAGGTGATGGGTGTAGCTGCCGAAGTTTCAAAAGGGTATTTCCCTTACACTTTCCTCACCAGCGACACTTTAAATTACGTAGGACTACCTCCCTCCAAACAATACTTTAACTATACCAACATGAGTGACAGTGCAGTGAGTGTGAAGATTTTGACTGCTACTACAACAGTTTTAATGAAACTAGTCAATACAATATAGCTGATGAATGTGAGCGTTATTGCGTGAATGATGTGCGCGTGCTTAGAGTATGTTTCCAAGCCTTTAGAATGATGTACATAGACCGTTTCAACTGCGATCCACTGCAAGTCGCAGCCACAATCGCCTCATTGTTTTTTACGGTGTTCAATAACAATTTCATGCCAAAAGACACAAGGCTATTTACTGGCTCATACACATACAACAGCAGACCGGAGTATATATAAAACACGCCCGCAACAGGGGAGAAGTAACCATTAAGGTCAATCATGTTTTTTGTACAACTGATGAGAAGACTGTGTACTCCTTTAACGGTTGCTGGTAGCATGGATGCCCACGTCCTGAGTGTGGAATCGTAGAAGGTATCCACGGTAGATCTCATGCCGACACTCTTGCATGAACCCGTACCCGCGATCAGCTTATAGGTGCCCAGTTCACTCACAAGATCTTGTGGGAGCATGAGTATGATGCACGGATGGAAACAGATGGACAGTACCGTGAAGAAATAAGCACGATCGAGCGTTCAATGGTGTTTGATCCTCTCAAATACGGTGATAGTTTGTTCGGAGGGCAAACGAACCCATTCAAGCTATAATTTCCGCCTACGGAGGGTGTGAAACTCCATTACTACGACTTCTGTTCTTTATATCCCTACATGTTGAAGAAGAATCCGTACCCCGTAGTTGCACCTGAAAAACTGGTGGGACCTGACCTGCCCACCATCGACGAGTTCTCAACAAATTTGAACAAGTACTATTTTGGTTTTTCTGTCGTAGACGTTCTCTCCTCTCGTGATCTATGGATGCCGATCTTACCCGTCGTTATAGATCACAAACTCATGCTTCCCCTGTGCGTGAAGTGCACAAAGGAGAATAATAGGTTCTGTAATCATACAACCAATCAGCGGAAGATCAGAGGTGTATATACAAGTCCCGAGCTGTTCCTAGCCATCCGCCATGGTTATAAAATATTGAAGATATATGAGGTGTGGAGGTTTCAGAAACTCCCCAACCTTTTCACGCGGTATATAAATACTTTTTTAAAGGATAATGTAGAAGCATCAGGATACCCTCGAAGGGTTGAGAGCGAGAATGAAAAATCGGCTTATATTCAGCGTTACCGTGACCGTGAAGGGATACAACTTGACCGGGTCAAAATTGTTAAGAACCCTGGCAATCGCTTTCGTGCAAAGTTATGCCTAAATAGTCTTTGGGGCAAGTTCGCACAGAATACATTTAACCTAGCCCAAAGTTGTAAAGAGGTGTGGGATTATACCAATGCCACCGATAAAGAGGTTATGGAGATCGAAAATGTTGGTAACACGTAAATAATAAAGTACAACATCACCGAACTGGCTACAGATACCTCACTTGTTACAAACATACTGTACATGTAGCCAGCTTCACAACGGCATACGCACGCATCAAGCTTTGGGGACTACTGCACTCTCTTAGGCGGAGGGTGCTATACGCTGACACAGATAGCATTTTCCCATTGGGAAATTCCTCGGAGAGTTGACTGACGAGATCAAGGATGAGTATGGTGCATACGCTGACTCATTTGTATCAACATGGCCAAAAACGTATGGGGTACGGGTGAGGGTGGGGGAGGATATGAAATCTACCGTGAAGGCTAAGGGTATCACGCTTAATCAGGCGAACCTACGAGTCGTTTACTTTGTCTCGTTTAAGGGTCTAGTGTGCCTGGAAGATGAGGGCGACCAGCCAGCCACCCCTATGGGGACTCACAATTTTAGGGCGTAGAAACTGGGGTGCATGAAGGAACTTAGGGGTACGAAGGTATGCCGCAACATCTATAGGAAACGTTACCAGGTGCTTGGTACCTATGATACCGTACACTTTGGATACCCTAATCCTTGATTTTATACATATATATATATATATATATATATATATATATGTGTGTGTGTGTGTGTGTGTGTGTGTATTGTTAACGATGTACTTATTTATTACGGATATTTGTAAATGTTTCAATTAGGATTTCATTTTCTCCTCTGTGTGTGTGTGTGTGTGTGTGTGTATGTATGTGTGTGTGTAGGGGAAAAAGTCCTAAGCTCCTCCCACTGTAAGCTCAATCAAAGGGCAACGTGCTCCTGCTACTACCTGGGTCATATCTCTACCCCTGCGTGCTCAGTTGGCTGCTGCAGCCCTGGAGCTCAGACGTGTATTTTCTCACGTAGACGAAAAATAGTGATGACTACTTTTGATATTGCGTGTTCGACGTTTATGAAGTGGTATTCGGTAAAGTCGGAAGATGTGGTGAATACTGAAAGACGGTAGCCCTCCCTCCTTTGAGACTTTTAAGGCTACATTGAATCGCACGAAGCTTGAGGAACAAGATGTTCAAATACTCTATGGATATTCTGGCGAGTGTATTGCCAGATTTCGGGGCACAAACGATGTAATGGACTAAGTTATAGGGCTAAACTGTATAAGAGCGTACATATACCGTGAGGTGAAAGAAACAACGCGCGCAGAAGAGAAGCAACGGATATGGGTAGTAAGTCTTGTTGATGAGTGGTGTGACAGGCGGTATTATGTCATGCTGCATCATACCGAGTACGCATACCCTGCGGCTGAGAATGTAAACTTTGTCATCATGGACAATCTAAAGTACTATTACCACTGCATTCATATACAGTATATCATGACGAGGTTCGCAGTGAGGTTGTGGTTAAAGGCCTGTGTGTGTGTTTAATAGAATTTAGAGACGAGTATCGACTGTTAAACAAAAAGGATAAATACGTGCACATGTTTCTCTCAAATACTGCGCCGGATTGTTAATGTGTTTAGTTTGTGGAAATGAGCGTCTAGTGCGCATTCCGATAAAACATTAAAACCGAGATTGCCCCATGTATCGTAAAATTGGCCAGTATAATGGGTACAAGTACTCGCATGATTCTTTCATGATGGAACAAGCCCGTACACGAAACATTAACGTTTGGCATGACTCACTCCTCTACACCTGTCCCCGAGCCAGACAGCGCACCGATTGCTCATAGTCATCTCAGAGCTTGACCCGACTGATTGTGCACTCTCACAATAGAAAACGATGGAGTTTCCTTTGAGGAGCATTCTCAATGCCGTATACGACGTGTCCGTGACAAAGTCATTGCATGTGTTTAGACGTAAAACCGATGCCATTTACTATGTACTTGAAACGACTTGTAGACAAGCAAACTCTTGTAAACGTAATGCTGTTTATTTAAGTGTTGAGGAGATGAATAGAGTTTTCGTGATAGTTGAGAAGTGGGGTGAGGACCGTTATAAAATACCTGCAGGTGTAGGTACAAGAAGAAAACATGCATTGATATACGACTGATGTGGAAGAATGCATCTGATAATAACGTTCTTGTCCTCACGCGAAACCGCTTCATCCTCGACAATGTTTGAAATCGCAGGCTTCCGCAAAGTAAAACCTATATTAGACGCACGTGTTACTGACTGGTTTATTTTGATACGGTTCTTGAATACGCATAAACCGCTCTACTCGGCGGGTATATCGAATGTTGGAATGAACATGGCGAGAATGGTCTAGAGCTGGATACTTATTTAAATGGTTTAGACTCTTCGAAATATCATGAACTTTGGTACAAAGGACTTGAACGGTATAGGGCAGAGCTTGCCTACCCCTGTATTTTTATATAATGAGGTGCTGTCGTTACGATTTCGAAGATTATTTCAACTGTCGTTATGCGTTTGTGAAGAATTCACGATTGAAAAACTCGAATCGGTAAGAAAAAACCCTCGATTGGAAAGGAGTGTTTATAAACTTGAATTTAATAACGATGTTGTGGCTAACGATACCATCTTTGTGCGTGCTTTTGATTGTATTCTCTCCGTGTTTAAAGACAATTTGCCAACAAATTATAAAGTGGGCTCAAAAATAGTATTGAACGATATGAAGTCCCTTTAGAAGATCAGCGTACATTGTACGCTGATCTTCTAAAAATGTTCTTTCATTTGAGGGCACTTTTTTTTCTTTACAGCAAAAACAAGAATTCCAATTACCACATTTACAAGAAGCAATATCAAATAGTTGTTCCGAATGTTCCTGAAATGACTTCAATTTACTTTTGTAACTTTCAGAATTCCTCTTTAGTTTACCTGTTTTAAGTAAGGTCTTGTACTTATTATGATAGTTTTTGAGCATATCATGTATTCTTTTCCTTGATAAAGTTGGGATTGAAGCTGTGAGCCATATCTCTTGAAGTTTGGAAATGATGTCATTGGCAATAATCTGGAATGGAGGATCTTGGCCTGTCGTTTTTCTGTTGTTCCGGTGCCAGAGATAAGCTCTTAGCACATCTCCATAAGTAGGTAGAACATTATTAACAAAATCTGCTGGTTAACCGATGCTATGGCATTTTGCTAACGTTCTGGTTACTTTTGAAGGTTTCTTTTCAGACATTATAAATCTATTTACGATATTTACCAACTAACTGCGGGTAAATGGTGATATACCACGGTTGATGAACAAGTTATAACACAACCTCTCGCCACACGTGACACACAACAACTGACAACGTCGCTTCCTTTCCCAGCTTATATAGGGTAGGGAACGGGGGATGTAGCAGTGTGCAGTGTGCAATGCACATGGTGCATTTTATATAATGTCCATTGTTCAATGACTACTATTAATTTATTGAAGCCTATAATAGTGTTCTCAGGGTTTTTTGAACAGAAATGTACCGGAATTAACATTTGTATAACATCTTAAAACTTACTTTAAGTCAATATTTTGGATATTTTAACGGCTAAGACGCCACCGGAAGTTATTAACAGATTGTGCTGAAATTTTTATTGTTTATTTTGTAAGTCTTTAAAACAATTTTCCAATCTACCCCGTTCAAAAATACTCACAAATATAATTATGAATATTTTTTTCAAATATCGTATTTTTGTGTTTTTAGACCTATTTTTCGATTTTTAAGGACTCGCTGCCACCGGAAGGTATTGACCTAGGTCAAAAAAATTTTACACACTTTATTTTCTCTCCAAATCGCAACTTTTCCGCACTACCCCCAAACAAATATCGAAAAAAGTGTAAAAACGAGCCGCCCTAATGTATATTATATAAATACATATACATATATGTTATATATATACACATATATATATATATAGAGTATATACATATATATATATACCCCTTTCGTAATCTTTGGTTAGCTTCCGCACGAATTGTTCATTCTGACGTAGGTCAAGCATTTCACTCCACCTTAGTCCTACAGTTTAACGTAGAATCCGAACCACGCCCCATCAGCAGACCAGCGTCTTAACCACTGGGCCACCTAGGGTACTCATTTATCTACCAACCACTTTCTTTTTTCTGTGGAAGGATGAACAGCTGGATTTTGCTGAGCGCAGGCTGCCGTCGGGTCTCGAACCCGAGGCCGATGGATTCGTGTTCAGCGACGCTAACCACTACACCACCGAGGTACATATATATAAATATATATATATTTATATATTATATATATAATATATATATTATATATATAATATATACATATATACACACATACATATGTATTAACCCCTCCGTGTATGGCCCTAGGGTGGTTCGAATCGACGGTGGTTCTGGTTGGGAGGCAGAAACGGACATTTTCTCGCGAAACTTCTTCTATAATATTCTAATTTCTTTCTCTCGCTATAGGGTCGACAGTTGTTAATTCCCCTTTTTCTATAATACTCTGATACTTTCTCTGACGGTTCGCCGATTTTCTTTTTATAACTTATCGGGAACTATTTCTCTATTTACTAAGTTCTCGGAAGAGAGCCCAACTCGAAGGGGAAAAATAAAAAGTTTCTCTCTCTGTAATTTATTTCTAAAAACGTACAGGTAGTGCTCTGAATTTACAGGGGTAGAGGTTCGACCTCTTTCGACCATAGGTCAGGCCGGAATCTAAAAACTAAGGAGGCATGGGGCCTCTACCCCCTCCTCGCAGCGAGGCTGCTAACAAGGGAGTGTTAATCGAAGTAATCGAAGTCGGAGTGAAGAAGTAGAAGTGACATTATTTTACAATTACATGATTTATATACAATCTAAATTTCTGGGGGAATGCAGTTTGAAGGTTAAGTTTCCACCCTTTTAAAAACATGATCCGATGAAAGATTCCAAATAAAAATAAAAAATAAAAATAAAAAATAATCGTATTTTCGCAGAGTATACATTTCTGAAGGCAATATAATTTCGTAGTAGTACATAAGTACAATCTAAGTACATCAATGAGTACGTTGTAATTTTTGGTTCATTACAATTATGATTACAATTATCAATGATTCACATTCGCTTATTATCGTTAATTATCGTTATTAAAATATATTAATTTCATTATAAATTATTTTATTTAATTACAATCTTATTAAAGTACATTACGTCGTTTACAATTGGTACAGTGGTTTTATATTTATATATGGTTATTATAAATGGTTATTATATATATATAGGTTGTCCCAAAAAAAACTATATACTCTTTATAACATCATATATTTTATAATTTAAAAAACATTAACAATATATTGTTATAGCAATTGCCAATGAAAGGTAAATTAGTAATCTAAGTGATCAAAATGTTATAGCGAGTTGTTTGCATATAAAATTTAATTAACTACGCCAAGTGCTCAAAATGTTCTCCGGCGGCATGAATACACTTTTGAATGCGTCAACTAACTGATTCGCAGACATGGACTAATGTGGATGCTGTGATGGTCCCGCACTTTTCCCTAATTGCATCCTTAAGGTGTTCGAGTATTGCAGGTCTAGTACCATAAACTGCATCCTTCAGGTAGCCCCACAAGTAAAAATCAAGTGGAGTCAAGTCCGGTGAACGTGGAGGATACTCAACGCTTCCTCTTCGTCCTATCCAACGGTTAGGCAACGTTTCTGACATCACAATGATAATGAGGGGGCTCCATCTTGTTGAAAGTAAAAGTCGTCGTTTCCAAACAACTTCCGAACTGCAGGTATAATTTCTGTCCGCAGCATGTCGAGATCTGCGGCACCGGTAACTGTCCCATTAAAGAAAAATGGTCCAACCAAACCCCTGGATGATAAACCACACCATGCTGATAATCCTGGTAAATTAACATGTTTATCCACATAAACGTGTGGATTATCAAGTGACCAGTACCTGCAGTTGTGTCGATTTACTGTGCCATTCAGCTTGAAGGTAGCTTCATCAGACCACACGATTTTGTTGTTTTGAAAGTGCATTCATGCCGCCGGAGAACATTTTGAGGACTTGGCGTAGTTAATCAAATTTTATATGCAAACAACTCGCTCTAACATTTTGATCACTTAGATTACTAATATACCTTTCATACGCAATTGCTATAACAATATATTGTTTGGGTTTTTTTAATTATAAAATATATGATGCTATAAAGAGTATATAGTTTTTTTGGGACACCCTGTAGTTATTAGTACAAAACAAAGTACATGGGCACATACGAGATAATTTATACACAACATGACACACATGATAATAACTTATAAATTTGAAATCAGAGGGACAGGAGGTCTTTCGTTTTCAGATGTTCGATTTATGCTGTGATTAACGAATTTCGACCACTTGCCTAAACATTTATGAATATCTTGCGAGGGGTGAACGCACTTAAAAAAAATAATTAAAAAAAATAATTCATGCAAACGTATTTGCGCGTTTTCGAAATAACAGGTATGAATGCATAAAGTTTTGCATTTCATAGACTGACACGAGTAAAATGAATATTTAATAAAATTGATATAGGATAATGGTCAAGATAAGATATGGACGTATGGGCGAATACGGTTGAATGATAATATTTATACTACATAACACCACAAATAAATAATGCCGCATAGAGTGTAAAGTTTTTTTTTATTATTATTAAAAAATTTACCATACATTGTATACTAGAGATATGATGAAAGGAAATTAATGACGGGAAAGTGTGAAGGGATTTAGCTACTTTATGACGTCATAGTTATTCAAATTATTCATACGTACAGTGTAGGTCATTAACGGGAGGATTCAAAAGAACGAATTAAAGACAGAGTGGGTATTAAGGACTAAGTACAACTACGGGTTAGATGCAAGACAATCATAATTAATTGTAATAATTTCTATAACAAATGAAAAATGGAAATATGGATACGACTAAACCATATAAATGCTAGATCGTATGGTTGTGGCACAAACAAAAATAAAAAGCAACAAATAAAATTTTTATCCAAAACTTGCTCAGACGATTTTCGCTTCTCATGTAAAAATGAATATTGACTATTCATTGTTCATTTTTACAGTACTCTCCCCTCAAAAAATGATATTAATACAATAATATAATACAAGTAACAATACAATACAATTGACAATACAATACAATTGATGAATTCAAGTTAGATGATGACGAATTTTTCTTTACAATACCAATTTTATACATAACAAGTGAGTTCGGGTGGTTGAGTACAACGCACCGTAATCAAATCTTTACCATGACACTTGCTTAAAGGGCTATTTTAAAATATAAAAATTCAAAGATTAAAACTTTAATTTTATGCAAGCAGAATAAAAGGATTAATACGTTAATTTAGACAAACAATTAAGTTAGACAAAGAATGATATTGTTAATTTTTTAAGAAAGTTTTATTTTTCTGTGGGGAAAATTCCATACATAATAAGAAAAAAATATAAGAGAAAAACATAAATTATTTTTCAAAGTTACCCTGATCGTACAGACTATAAACTAATTTTATTGCTATTGTAGGTAAAAAATCGAATTACGTAATGAATGATGTATAGACATGTGGTCTAGTATGCATTTGTGTGTACTAGGTACAAAGTGTGCGTCTTATAATTTTGAGGGACAGATTAGCTGAGAGGATTGTTAAATTAACTGAATAAATGCATGAGCAAGATATATATAGAAAGCAAAAATGATTAAGATTAAATTACATAGCACTTACACGCAATGAAATAGTTTATTGTGATATCCAATGATTTTAGCATAAGGTTTGTATATATAGTATATAAAGTGTGCATACATGTGTGCGTATGTAAGGATTCAGGAGGTTTTCGAATTAAAGTTTAAAAATAATGTATAATAATTTAAAATGGGTTTAGGGTTATAAAATCTTTTAAGTTTAAGTCAATTATTGTTGTTATTATTATTATTATTTTTATTATTATTATTATTATGATTATTATAAAATCCTTTAAGTTCAAGGTAGTATTTAAGTATTTAATTAAATCAGTTACACGTATTGAGGTAATAAACAAAACGCACTTAGAAGAACGTACAATTAATGAAAGTAAATCTCACGGTATTAAAATTGAATTTTGACACACAATTAAATAAATTCGACTACGACAATTACTCAGTATTAATCGAATAAAAAAAAATATATGAAAATTTAAAATAGAAATCAATTAACTATAATGAACTAAACATATAATATTCTCAAAAATTAAAAAAACGCACTTAACCTAAATTGAGGTTATGTTCCATAGTACCAACAAAGTTTGGAGTACTATATTCGTGGGAATTCAGTGACTAATCGAAGGGTATATGTCTGAAATTGACAATACGTCTTTTCGTGAGCACTTTGCTCTTTTAAAAAAAAAAGATCGCTTGTCACACTGCTTAGAACAAAAATCAAAGGAGGTAAAACAAAACGGAGGGACGGCATGTTCCTCCCAATAGTAATTTAAAAAGGAAGTCATTGGACATGAGTGATTAATTATTACACTATTACTCTCATCATATAATCATAATAATTATAAAACTCGTTACAAACAATTGTAAAAACGGTTTTGGTTGCAAACAATAAAATATGTCATTTTACATATATATTTATATACGCAACAATGGCATGAAAAGAAAAGACAAATCGGTCAATTCCCTTTATACAAAAGGTTAAACTAAAGACGCAAACCGGTCAATTCAGGTTGAATTTAATTCTCTTTTACAACAAAAAAAAAAGGTTGAATTAAATTCTTAAATTACATTTTCTTAAAGTAAATTCTCTTAAACAAAAAAAAAGTTGAATTCAATTGACTGCATTGAAATGACTTGGGACTTCAAAACTGACTTGTGACTTGAAAACTGACTTGGGACTTGAAAACTGACTTGAAAACTGACTTGAAAACTGACTTGAAAACTGACTGAAACTTGAAACTGATTAACTTGAAACTGACTGACTGATTGACTGACTGACTGACTGACTTAAACTGACTTGAACTGACTGACTGACTGACTTAAACTGACTTGAACTGACTGACTTAAACTGACTGACTTGAACTGACTTGAACTGACTGACTTAAACTGACTTGCACTGACTGACTTAAACTTAAAAATGACTGAAAACTGACAGAAACTGAAATTGACTGAAATTGACTGCACTTGAACTCTATCAAGTGGAGTCTATTATTCTCTAGGTTTGGTTGTCCCTCTTAGTGCAACCGACTTACTTGAACTGCTATCAAGTATATAACTCTCTGGGGCGACTAAAACCGACTAAAACTGAAGCTGGAACTTGAAACTGCTTCTAGTATCTCTATAGCTTTATAAACTCTCTATAGACTCTCTCTACAGGGGGTATAAAGGTTATGACATTTCTTCTGGATGTTGTAAACTTTATACTTGGGGTGTGACAGCCCTCCGGTCCCGAGTCGTGGGATTCTAGAGAAATTGGCTGCCAGTTCCTTTAGGTTCTCTCTCTCTTTCGGGAGGGCGGGTAAAGTATGTTGTACAATCCTGTCCCGTGGGTTACTAGGACCCCATCCCATCCCTACTCTCTCCTTTTAGCTTACATTAAGGATGTTCTCCTCTGACAGAAAAAAAAAAAAAAACGTTTTCTTTTAGTATAAAGTATTTTTCTCTTTTTACTATTAGGACCCTACTGCTACCTCATGCGTGGGAAGAGAGGCTTTGGAACCTCTATAAATAACACCATTTAACGCTCGTAGGTTGTGAGAGACTGGGATGGAGGGGTCCCAGGCGTAGGGGCGCGATGAATGGAGTGTGGATAGTGCCCCGTTAAGCCCATTCCTAAAGCGTAATGGCCTGACCAGCCCCCTGCGACCGTTCTTTGGTGACCAATTGATGGTGCTTGGCTGTACTGCTCTGAGGTGAGAGAGCTTTACTGCCCAGCTGGCTGCCAGGCCAGCGTAAAGTCTCGGGCGTAGACGCTGGGTCTGGTGGGATATCCCTTGAACACTGGATTCTAAGAGTCTGGCCGCTTGTGAGTGAGAAGTAAGACTTAGTAAGGGGCTGCATCACGCTGTCGCTCCTGGCGGGAAATCAGTGATGCTTGCGTCGCGAGTGTTTGTCAGTTGGTAGCTGCGACACGTTTGGGATTGTCCGGCCTGGGGAGACCTTTGGTCGGTGCGGCAGCAGCGAGAGGTGTAGTCTTCTGGAAGGGATGAACGTCACTTGCAAGTAGGCGGATGCGTCTACGCGCGGGATGAATTCACCCCCCCCCCTTTTTTATATACTGGTCAGAACGTTTTTGATAGTTTTCATTGCTAGAACGCTTTATCTTATTCAGAGTATTCAGAAAAAAAAGAGTAGAAAATATGGCAGGGCCAGCTGAATTGAAAGCAGAATGTTTTAAATGTAAAGTTAATCATTGGTGCGTTGACTTCCCTGAAGGTAGTATCAGCGATATCACATCCCTTAGTGTATGTTTGTTTTGTAAACTTAGAGACAACCACGAAAAGGAAGTTAAAGAGCTAAAGGAATTAGTAAAAAAGCTTGAAGCTAGGGTCGTCGCACTGGAAATCCAACCCAGTGGACAAGATCAAACTAAAAACACACCAGCAGATTTAAACTGTAAGATTAAGCATCTAGAACAAAGCGTGGCACGCTTGGAAAACACGGTGACTATTCCGGGAAATAGAACGGAGGAACAAGAATTCAAATTGGTCAAAAATAAAAGACCCTCCAAACCAAAACCAAAACATAAGGATTTGGAACCCATTACCATCAAAAATAAGTTTCACTTACTTGCTGATGAAGAGGATGAATCCTTTTTAATTGGGGATTCTATGGTAGGAATCAAGGGGACTTTTTCGGAGCAAGACGGGCGACCAAGAGAAAACTCCGATGTTTTCCGGGTGCCACAAGCCAGATAATTAATAGGGAATTAGGCAAAATTAATATCAAGAATAAGAGTTGCCCTATCATTGTCCATGTTGGTGGCAAAGACGTTTTTCTGGGATGGACAGGAGGGCAGACAGAGCCCATTATAAATGAATTCAAGAACCTAACTGACAAGGTTAGGGATAGGACAGACATTAGGGCGGAGTGAAAAACTCATTTTTCAAATTTTCCAATTGGCTAGTGTGGAAAATGTGTGGAGTAGTGAGGAAATAAGCTGGTATAAATTTAAAATCATAACATTAATATCTTCAGGTGCTACAATGACCTTCAATATTGAAAAAAATTGAAAAAAGCAGATTTTAACCAATAATTACAGAAGAGTCCACGATGCACAATAGACAAGAATTTATTCACACTTGTATAAAAATAGCTCAGTCAACCTTTAAAAAAAGTTTCTATTCTCTAAAAACAGTTTTCTATAGTCAGCTCACTCAGCTGTCACGTAAGTACCTCGGTTCAGTGTAGCTGTCGCTCTCGTAGCAGGTGGGTGTTCTGTTGTTGGCGTTACTCAGATAGTCTAAACTATATTTCTTATATATTTTGCATTTCTGTATTGTGTTGCCCTAAGTTTGCCATGTACTATTAACTGAAATTAACGTATAATTGATATTAGCTCTTTCTTTTTCAGATTTGTATACTTTCAAAATGTCTCGAGTTTGTGCAAAATCAACCAGGGCCTCAACTGAGTGCCCCATGTTTGGTATGGGGGAAGATTTGTGGCACAGGAATCTTCCTACATACGAAGGAGTTTTTAAATATTACTTGTTTGTAAGAAACGATTTGAACAGAATACTAATAAAGATCCTTCAATATCTCAAATATTAGAACAAGTTGTTGATAAATTGAAAACAATTTCGGAAAGTGCTTCCGTCCCAATCTGTCAGACAGGCGAATTGAAACAATGTTCAGAAGCTACCACGAAAAGTATCGTGTCATTATGAAGCCATACCAAAGCAGAAAAAATTCTGAAGCTTACAAAGCAAAGATTGATATGTTCAAAAAGAAGCACACACGAAACGTTTTGACATTGCAGCGTGCAAGTGCAAAGTACTAACACAATGTTCTTGTCCCAAAGAAAAAACGGTTCCAAAGGAAGAAGTGACGTTCCTCTTAGATCAAAGGAGTGAAAGAAAACTGTTTATTGATAGAGTAGATATTACACTCTCAAAGAAAAAAGCATCTACGTTGCTAAGAAAGCAAAAAGAAGCTGTGAGGCTCACCAAAGAATCTTCACAGGAGAAATTGCAGGATACAAATGTTGAATTATCATCATCGACATCAAATAGTGAAAGTGAATCTGGCGAAATATCAGACGATACATTTCCAGAGCCAGTTAGCTCGAAGAGAAAGCTCGAACAACCTGAAGAACAATTATTCAAGAAAAGGAAAACTACAAATCTACCTTCAGTGGCTACTGCTTGTGACAGGACTGCAGTTTCAGATCGAGCTGCAGCATTCATTGTTAGTGCAGTATTGCAAGATATTGGAGAAGTTTCTATTGACAATACATCTGAAGTAGTGGATAGGAGTAAAATCAGAAGAGAAAGACAAAAGAAGAGATCAGAAATTATAAAAGATCAAAATCAGGTCCCAATCAGAGGAATCTATTTTGATGGTCGAAAAGATTCTACACTCTTCCAAGAAAAAAAAGAGCCAAAGTATATCAGAAGAAGGTAACAGAAGAACATATCACTTTAGTGAGAGAACCTGGTTCAGATTATTTGGGCCATTATTCTGTGAATTCTGGATCAGCTGAAGAAATATGTAAAGGAATGTTTGAGTATATTGGAAATAATGACATGAACCTGGAAAACCTTGTTGCCATTGGATGCGATGGTGCAGCAGTCAACACTGGAGAAAAGGGGACGTTATAAGGCTTATAGAATTGAAGCTGAAGAAGCCAGTTCAACATTTAGTGTGCCAGCTCCATGCCAATGAATTGCCATTACGCCATTTAGTTGCAAAGCTGGATGGAAAAACATCTGGCCCCCGCGGATTCACCGGTCCTATTGGCAGGGAATTAGAGAACTGTGAGAGTCTTCCTATTGTCGAGTTTGAAAGGATTGATGCTGAGGAACCAACTGTAGACTGTGAAGATCTTAGCACCGACCAAAAATATCTAATTGATATTCATCAGGCCATAACAAAGGGATATTGCTCTCCAGATCTTGCTCATCGTAGTCCATGCAAAATGGCACATTCACGATGGCTGACTACAGCAAATCGTTTGCTTCGTTTATACGTTTCAACTGTAAGTCCATCTGAGAACCTCATGAACATTGCTTCTTTTATAATGAAGGTCTACATCCCAATGTGGTTTTCTATTAAGCAAAGTACGTCTTTTGTCAATGGCTCAAAACATGTTTTCAAAACTATTGAACTAACAAGAACACTGAATGACGAAGTAAAGGATATTGTAAACCCTGTCATACAAAGAAATGCATTTTTTGCAAATCCAGAAAATATTCTAGCATCAATAATTCATGATGACCGCAGCGCCATAAGAGAATTAGCGTGGAGGCGAATAAAGAAAGCAAGGCAAACAAACAAGGAAAAAGTTGTGAGGCGTTTCACAGTACCTGTTATTCAATTTGAAGCTACTGATTATACTGATTTAATTAATTGGCAAAAATGCATTGTCACTGAACCACCTGTGACAAGACACCTGACAGAAAATGAGATTGAAGAATTCATAGAAAACAAGAGTACCCCTCCATTCGAGAAATTCCCTTGTCATACACAAGTAGTAGAAAGAATGGTAAAATTAGTGACTGAAGCATCATCAAAAGTATTTGGATTGAACGCGCGAGATGGCTTCATAAGATCAACACTTCAGTCACGTAAAAAAATGCCATCATTCGAAAGTAAAGCTGAATATAAAGTTTAAATAAAACGTTAATAGAAAAAAACATGCGCAAGGATGGGTGGTTGGGAGGGCATGGGTGGAGCTCGACACGCAGCCACCTCCTCGTGGTGAGTTCTGGATTATTTAGATCATTAATCAAAAGAACATTGATCTAAATAAACTAAGAGCTGCGTAATTCAGTAACTATTTTGGTAATTGGAACACTTAATATATAATAATAACAAGTAAGTTTCAGTTATTGTACTAATGCAGAATATAAGAAAATCATTATATTTCACTTTTTTCGACGGCTTTGTGGCACCTGAAGATATAATTTCGCAGGACTAATATTTATGCACAGTCATTATCTATAGCACCCACATATTTTCCGCACTAGCCATATTTGAATTTCGAAAAAACGTTTAAAAACCTCATTTTCGATCCGCCCTAACAGACATGGGTATGGTCGTAGGAATTCTCCCTCGAATGCGCGCTAGTGATTATACTCTAAGTAAAGCCATTAGCATAAATAAACGAATTAAACGCATGTGTGATGAAAATGGCCTAAAGTTTGTCGATTTTTTGCCTACATTCTACGGAAATGGGGAATACTTTGGTTCGGACGGGATACATTTTAACCAGAAGGGGAAAAAGAAGTATGGTGATTTACTGAACATTAATTTGTATAATCTTTTTAAACTAGGACCCCCCAAACCAGCAATTGATCCTGCTCCCCAAACAGTTAAACCTACTCCCCCAGCAGTTAGTCCCCCTCCCCCAGCAGTTAGTCCCCCTCCCCCAGCAGTTAGTCCCCTCCCCCAGCAGTTAGTCCCCCTCCCCCAGCAGGTAGTCCCCCTCCAACAGCAGGTAGTCCCCCTCCAACAGCAGGTAGTGACTCTCCTTCCACGTTGGAGGGGGCTCAGGCTCCTGCGGAGATTGTCCCCTCGTTAGTGAGGG
Source organism: Bathynomus jamesi (assembly GCA_023014485.1). Classification (NCBI taxonomy): domain Eukaryota; kingdom Metazoa; phylum Arthropoda; class Malacostraca; order Isopoda; family Cirolanidae; genus Bathynomus; species Bathynomus jamesi. Next base: position 880,701 of record JAJOZX010000514.1, on the reverse strand, counting down.
GCTCTTCAACTCCCGACAGCCCTGGCTGTTCGGGAAACGGGACGTGCTAGGGGGCGGTCAGAATAGGGGAGGCTCCCTCCGCGCAATGCTTTTTACTGCTAGGTCGATCAGGAACAAGTTTGGCGAGCTACGGGCGCTCTTTGCATCAGAATACCAGGATATCGTTGCTATCACCGAGTCCTGGATTCATACTGATCGTAGGGACTACGTTGGGGAGTTCGAAATTCCTGGGTATAGAATGTTTCGCAAAGACCGCACCCGTGGGGAGGGGGGTGGGGTACTAATATACGTCAGAGACACGTTGAGTCCGGTTGACTGCCAGTTCCAGTCGGAACGGGAGCTGCTTGGCGTCGACCTGAACGTGAGAGGGACGAACTATAGGTTAATCTTGGTGTATAGACCTCCGCATCTCCTCCTCGAGGAGGATACAGCCCTGTACACCGAACTTAGTAGCCTGCTATGGGATAGTGTGTGTGTAGTTTTAGGAGACTTCAACTGTCGCGGCATAAAGTGGGAAAACAGGACTGCCGATGCTGAAGGTAGGAGGCTAGTTGACTTTGCTGATGAGAACTTCCTCACTCAGTGGGTCAACGAGCCTACACGAGGCGAAAGCGTTCTAGACTTAGTATTCACGACCGAAGACAACCTCGTCACTGGCCTCACCGTTGACGAATCATTGGGCGGGAGTGATCACGGTCTTATTAGGTTCCGTGTGTGCGTCCCTCGGGTGAAGCGTAGAAACTCGAGAGGCAGCAAGCTCGATCTCCGGCGGGCGAACTTTGTTAGTCTCAGGGATAGCGTAGGAGAGATGGGGGTTAGAGGTTGGCGGCGATGTTGAGGGAGTGTGGAGTGCATTCCGGGACGAGTTTATGGTGCTGCAGTCTGCTGCCATACCCTCAAAACCGGTCACCCCTGCTTCGACACAACCTAAGTGGTTCATTCGTGACATCGCTTCGGCTATCCGAAATAGGAAAGTAGCGTATAGGAGGGCGAAGACCAATCGTTCCCACGAGAACACTGAAGCGTATGTCCGCCTGTGTAGGGAAGTGAAGGCGAAGGTTAGGCTAACGAAACGTAACGAAGAACTACGGGTGGCAAGCCTCTGCAAGGGGAACCCCAAGGAATTCTTCTGTTATGTTAATAGTAGAAAGCCATTAGAAGGACGGAAGCGGCGTTCTGCGGACCTCCGAAGCGGACATCGCTAAAGTGCTTAATGAATACTTTGCGGAAGTGTTCACCAGGGAGGATACCCGCGTCATCCCCGAGCCAGGCGTGAGGCACGAAGGTGCTGGCCTGGATAGTGTTAGATGTACCGCGACAGTCGTTCCCGATAGAATAGACAAACTGAGCGCGTTTAAGGCTCCTGGGCCAGACCAGTTTCTCCCCAGAGTGTTGCGAGAAGTGCGCGACCAGGTGGCTCCCCACCAGGCTACAGTCTTCAACAAATCGTTGGAGACGGGCCAGGTGCCTGGTGACTGGAGGGAAGCCAATGTGACCCCTATCTTTAAGAAAGGGGCTCACGAAAGTCCAGGGAACTATCGTCCCATTAGTCTCACTTCAGTTGTAGGTAAATTATTAGAAGGGATAATAGCTGATAGGATCGTTGACCATTTGGATTCCTACAACCTGCTTGGGGACTCCCAACATGGGTTTAGACGGCATAGGTCGTGTCTCACCAACTTGCTCGAGTTTTTCCACGTCATGTTGAGTGAGTACGATAAGAGTAGGGCGATTGATATACTTTATCTCGACTTTCAGAAAGCCTTTGATAAGGTACCTCACCGCCGGCTAATGGCGAAAGTGCGCGCGCTGGGTATCGGTGGGGAAATAGGTAGGTGGATTGAAAACTGGCTGAGGAATAGGCGGCAGAGGGTGGTAATTAAAGGGGCTAGTTCGGGTTGGGCCTCGGTCACTGGTGGGGTTCCTCAGGGTTCCATTTTGGGGCCGCTGTTGTTTATCATTTACATAAATGATATCGATGGTGGCATCGTCAGTCGGATCGCCAAATTCGCTGATGACACCAAGCTTGGGGCCAATGTTGGGACGCCCGAAGCGATCGAGGAACTGCGTGCGGACCTAGGTAGGATAGGAGAGTGGTCCGAAAAATGGCAAATGCCGTTTAACTTGGGTAAATGCAAAGTGATGCACATTGGCTACGCCAATCCCAAGTCGGACTACTCGATTTTGGGTAGTAATATCGAGGTGACTGATTTAGAAAAGGACTTGGGTGTGCTAATTAGCAGCGACCTTAAGTTTACGAAACAGTGTGTGGAGGTGGAAAAGAAAGCCCAGAAACTATTGGGTTATATCAGGAGGCAATTTCAGTTTCTGAACAAGGAGATTGTGCTCTCACTGTACAATAGGGTGGATCGATTTTACATTTTTTTCGATTTCAATATTCTAATAGAGACAAACACTTGCGCATGCATGAGAAAATAGCCTCTGCAAAATCTTAGCTTAATAGGTAATCATCTTCTGCCCCCGGCAGAGCGATGAAAATCATTTTTTAGTAGTCAAAAACGTATTTTTCTTATAATTTTTAAAATATTTCAATATGCATCAAAATTATTCCTAATAACTATAAAGTCGATGAAAAAGACCTCATATGTTCGTTTTTCCAAGCGCGTTGTCCTACGTTAATATCTTTTGCCCCCGGCAACAACGTCAAATGTGAAAAATAGGTAATTTATATACATATTTTCAGATCGGCTATTTGTCTTAAATAATGCATTTATATATTTCCCATAGCATTTATATCGTTGCTTAGGCATGAAATAACACACACGCAAAATTTTATGACTCTAGGCTAGGGTTTAAAGGTCATCTCTGCTGAGTGCTGCCAGCAGCTGCTCTTCAGCTCTCGCGGCTCGAAATCTAGGTAAGATGGCGCATTCCAGGTGGCTGACAACAGCAAATAGATTTCTGCGCCTCTATGTTTCAACCAGTGAACCCTCCAGCACCTTCAACGAAATTGTGCGATTCATTATGACAGTTTACGCACCAATTTGGTTTAAGATAAAGAAAAACTCCAGTTTCACTGAGGGCGCAAAACACTTTTTCGAAATGATGCGTCTCTCTCAGACCATGCCTCAAAGATCTAAGACAATCGCCAACAAAGTCCTCCGTAGAAATTCTTTCTTTGCTCACCCAGAAAATATTTTGATCTCCATGCTACATGCCGATGAGCAACACATAAGAGAATTGGGATGGAGAAGAATATTAAAAGCACGATCAAAACAATCACCAGCGTGGGAAATTCGAGCCTTCACCATGCCTGAGCTGCTCTACGATAGTCAAAACTATTACGAAATGATCAACTGGCAAACGGCTGAGATGACCGAACCCCCCGTTACAAAAACAATACCTGATACCCGAATAAAAGAGTTTGTTGAGACGGGAGACCAGCCTGATGGACTGATCCCACTATTCCCTTGTCATACTCAAGCGGTCGAGAGACTCATCAAATTAGTAACCGAAGCCTCTGCCAGTGTAAGTGGAATAGAAGAGAGGGACGGATTCATCCGCTCCCGTCTTCACTCCCGAACAAAAATTCCACGATTTGATTCTAAGAAAGATTACCGTATGTAAATCGACATGCAGCCAAAGGAAGGGTGGTTGGGGCTGGATAGGGTGGAACTCGACGTACAGCCACCTCCTCGTGGTGAGTTCTGGGTTGCTAATTTTATAAAATTAGCAAGCGAGGAGCTGTACTTAGTACTTATCGTACTTATAACATCACATTAACGTAATTATAATCCACATTTAGACTTTTCTCGGGGACAGAAGATATTACTCTAGAGTCATAAAATTTTGCGTGTGTGTTATTTCATGCCTAAGCAACGATATATATGCTATGGGAAATATATAAATGCATTATTTAAGACAAAGAGCCGATCTGAAAATATGTATATAAATTACCTATTTTTTCAACATTTGACGTTGTTGCCGGGGGCAAAAGATATTAACGTAGGACAACGCGCTTGGAAAAACGATCATATGAGGTCTTTTTCATCGACTTTATATATATTAGGAATAATTTTGATGCATATTTTAAAAATTATAAGAAAAATACCTTTTTGACTACTAAAATATGATTTTCATCTCTCTGCCGGGGGCAGAAGATGATTACTTATTAAGCTAAGATTTTGCAGAGGCTATTTTCTCATGCATGCGCAAGTTTTTGTCTCTATTAGAATATGGAAATCGAAAAAATGTAAAATCGATCCACCCTACTGTACAATTCCCTTGTTCGGCCGCACCTGGAGTATGCTGTGCAGTTCTGGTCGCTCACCCTCAGGAAAGATATTGAGAGGCTGGAGCGAGTGCAGGCGAGGGCCACAAAGTTAATCCCTTCCGTTAGGCATATGGGCTACAATCGACGGTTACGCGCCCTGAACTTGTTTTCGCTTGAAACTCGGAGGCTGCGCGGTCAACTGATCGAGGTTTTCAAGCTCTTACGCGCGTTCAACGATGTCGATTTTAGAAGTATGCTTAGTTTAAATGATAACCCAACTCGCAACAATGGTTGGAAGTTGGATTTGAAACGGTTTAGGACTAGTGTGTGTGGGAATTACTTTACGTATAAGATCTGTGACACATGGAACAGGTTAACTTCGGAAGTTGTGAACAGTTCCTCTGTGGATCAGTTCAAGAAAAGGTTAGACCAAATCTTGCACACTATTTGAGTGTGTCCAAAATTTTCTTCTGGCACCCGTTGCCATTGGTACCTCCTCGGTATGGGCCGCAAGGCCTTTTGAGGTTCTTCTTTTCCTTGTAACTCCTTGTAACTCTAAACTCTCTCTTTCTTAATTTGAAAGTCAATTCAATTCAATAATTTGAAAAAATTGTAAACAAAAATAAAAAATGTAAACAACATTTCACTCGAATGTACGCGAAGGTACGGTACTATTATGTTTGGTACATAAAATAAAATTATTCTATACTAACTACAATAGTGAAAATAACTGAAAATTAACTCTGTGACAATTAACTCTTTGACGTTTGACTCTGTGAAAATTAACTTCTGTGAAAATTAAATTCTGTGAAAAGAACTGTTTCCAATAAAAAGAATGTATCACTGGTGTCTGAAATGTTCACTGTTTCTTTTTAACTCTGGCTTGATACTAGTTAACTGTTAATAATACTGACTTTTGAAATGTTTATAAATTACTTAAAAAAATACAAACTCTGTACTTAAAATTTCTACGGCGAAATCCTTAGAGACGTGTCTTGAAGACGTCTTGCTGGCTACTTCTTCTTGGATGAAAACTAGGCGTGGAGAACTTGGAGTCGTGACACACCGGTTCAAGTGTGGATGTTACGAACTGGAAGTCGTGAGACTCCTGTTAACTGGTGAGTCTTATTATCTTGGTAGTAGGGTCGTTACAAGTTTTATCCTGATGCAGGGGAATTTCTATCCTGGTCAAAGAGTGGCCACGTGTTAAAATCCTCTTGTTAAAATTCTGGTTAAAGGGTCGCCAAATTTGTTATCTTGGGGCAGGGGTCGCTAGTTTTTTTATCCTGGGGCAGGGTCGCCAATGTTTTAAGACCCTGGCTACAGGGTCGCAACTCTATTAAGATCCTCCTTCTTATATAACCTGGGTTGTCTCGAAGGAAAGGATAAAAAGAAACTTTCTTTTACTGTAATTTACTTCTAAAAATGTACAGGTAGTGCTCTGAATTTACAGGGGTAGAGGTTCGACCAATTTCGACTATGGCTCAGGCCGGAATCTAAAAATTAAGGAGGCAAGGGGCCTCTGCCCCTCCTCGCAGCGAGGCTGCTAACAAGGGAGTGTTAATCGAAGTAATCGAAGTAGGGGTGAAGAAGTAGAGGAAGTGACATTATTTTACAATTACATGATTTATATAATCTAAATTTTTGTGGGAGTGCAGTTTGGAGGTTAAGTTTCCCCCCTTTTAAACACAGGATCAGATGAAAGATTCCAAATAAAAATTTTAAAAATAATCGTATTTTCGCCGAGCATACATTTCTGAAGGCGATATAATTTCGTAGTAGGACATAAGTACAATCTAAGTACATCATTGAGTACGTTGTAAATTTTGGTTCTTTACAATTATGATTACAATTATCAATGATTCACATTCGCTTATTATCGTTAATTATCGTTATTAAAATATATTAATTACATTATAAATTATTACATTTAATTACAATTTTATTAAAGTACATTACGTCGTTTACAATTCCTACAGTGTTTTTATATTTATATATGGTTATTATATATGGTTATTAGTACAACACAAAGTACATGGGCACATACGAGATAATTTATACACAACATGACACACATGATAATAACTTATGAATTTGAAATCAGAGGGACAAGGGGTCTTTCATTTTCAGATGTTCGATTTATACAGTGATTAGCGAATTTCGACCACTTGCCTAAACATTTATGAATATCTTGCGAGGGGTGAACGCACTTAAAAAAATAATAAAAAAATAATACATGCAAACGTATTTGCGCGTTTTCGAACGAACAGGTACGAATGCATAAAGTTTTGCATTTCATAGAATGACACCATTAAAATGAATATTTAATAAAATTGATATAGGATAATGGTCAAGATAAGATATGGGCGTATGGGCGAATATGGCTGAATGATAATATTTATACTGCATAACACCACAAATAAATAATGCCGTATAGAGTGTAAAGTTTTTTTTTTATTACTATTAAAGAATTTACCATATATTGTATACTAGAGATATGATGAAGGGAAATTAATGACAGGAAAATGTGAAGGGATTAAGCTAATTTATGACTTCATAATTATTCAAATTATGTCATACGTACAGTGTAGGTCATTAACGGGAGGATTCAAAAGAACGAATTAAAGACAGAGTGGGTATTAAGGACTAAGTAAAACTACGGATTAGATGCAAGACAATCATAATTAATTATAATAATTTCTATAACAAATGAAAAATGGAAATATGGATACGACTAAACCATATAAATGGTAGATCGTATATTAGAACATAGAAATGATGTATTCCGTCAATTAATATTTGTAGCTCAAACCATCTCTCGCATTTTCACATAAAAGCTAAATGGCCATCAGCCGGTTGTCCATAAATAAAAATATGCTCATAACATAAAAACTAAGTGTTCTATCAAAAAAATAATTGAAGAAAAACGCTATATAAGGCAAAACTATACTTAAAAAACACTATTGTACATACATTGTATTGAAATAAAATTGTATCTGGTCTCACTTGGTTAGATGCCGTAAATCAATTACATTTGAATGTGATGTAAAACCCGCTCATCTCAAATATTATTATTTTTTCAGGGGAGGCATCACATCCTTTTTTGTTTCAAGTAAGGGAAGCAGAGAACGACTTTTTATTCTTGACCTAATAAATCCGTCTCTTGATGCCTGTGATATTACTGATGCTGATGCATCTGTAACCAACTTCACGGATCTTTCAACATTCTGTGTGTGAATGGGGTATTGCTCAACTTTGAAACATTTTGTTTCGTACTCAATCAATTCTTCATCACACAATTTAGAAGTGAGAGGTGGTTCACTGATATCAATCCTATCCTAGAAGATGATGTCTGTCCAATGTGATGCTTTGAAGTTCAATTCTGGTACTCTAAATTCTCTGATTTTCCTTGTATTGGCTTCCTTACACTTTTTGTCTGTATTATTCGATCGATTGCAACTTTGCGCAGCTTTTGCTCACTATCTGACAGCATTGATAGAAGAATATTTTCTGAGTGAGCAAAATAGGCATTCCTGATATATAAGGTTGGACAACTTTTTGTATATCTTGGGGTAACAGGTTGAATCTTTTTAACGCATCAAAGATATGTTTGGGCCCATCAGGCAGATACGGTTTAAATTTTATATTGAACCAGTTAGGACCATAGTTTGTTACTATGAACAGAACAAGACGACGTAACTCTCTGGAGGGATTCCTTTGGGAGACATAATAACAACATAGTCTGATAGCTAGAGTTAACCATCTAGAGTTGTTAAGGGGACCAGGCTTGAGTTTCTCTAGGCTTCCGTCAACATATCCTTCTTTTATGGCCCCAGTTATTCTGAACATGTATTGTTGATCATTACTTAAATCTTCTATGAGCTCATCTGTGAGAACTAGGATGCTATCGGCCCCATCCGTAATTTGGGGGAACTTTACACCAGGCATCTCGTGGCAAGTCTTAAGAGCATTACCAATAGATCCACTGAATGATCTTGACCCAGTTGTTTTCCCGTCGTATCGCTCAAACAGATGCCTTAAGGGAAGTTCATTTTTATGTAACATACAAATGCTCCATTGCAATGGTCGGTTCAGCTTCTGCTCGATGAGATGAATTATACCGTCTTTGGACCCAGTGTTGACATTCGTACCGTCGCACCCTATCACCTGGAGATTCTGGTCTAGTGTCACTTCATTCAAGTAAGCGAACAACGATTCAGATCCATCACTTGCTTTTCCAGATTTAGGGCTCAAATGGTTAAGGTATTCTCTACCAGGCTCACTCAATAGTACATAATGTTCTTCAACAATTATATCCTGGTACCATTATTATCTTTATTTTTCTTTACTAACGTCTGGTCTTTTCTCCCATCAAAATATAAAGCTTTAACATCACCATAACTTTGTGCAGCTTCAACTTGTAATGTTTTTCTCAAATTCTGGCTCTCTTCTCACCTTACTTCGATCAATAAAAAAGTCACTATCTTTTTCAATAATGATACCCAAATCCACCAAAGTAACTGATGCAATGGCCGATGCGGCCCTATCTGAAACGCCAAATCTGTCGGCTTCCATGGCGAGTTTAGGTAAAGGGGCTTTCATTTGAATGTTGGAGCATTCATATTCAGACTCAGTTGTTGAACTTTCTTCGGTACTAGAGAGATCGGTATTAGTATCAGGTGAAAGCACATCATCAATGACTACCTTTTCGAATTCTTCATGCATGATCATATATTATATTTATGTGTATATATATATATAAATATATATATATTATAAATATATATATGTATAATAGATATATATATATATATATATATATATATATATATATATATATATATATATATATATATATTATAAATATATATATATGTATAATATATATATATATATATATACATATACTCTGTTTACCTCGTGGCGTACGGACGTTTTTGTTTCCGCTCTGTGTAATATCGAAATAACGTGTTTATTTAATATACCAGTGGGTGTATTAAATACCAGTGAATTCGCGATAATAAATTATTAAGTGAAAGCCGGTGGCATATAGCTTGCACAAAGAAAAAACATCACATTCAAACATAAAAAACATCACATTCAAACAAATTTAAAAAACTTCGAACGGAAAAACAGCTCCTGAGATTGTACACCAGTCCTATAGAGGGAAAAAGGTCAGAGCCATAAAAAGAAGGTCGAGTTATCGAGAGAAATTTGAGAAGCGAGAAGAGGAAAATAAAGGAGAAAATGGCAAAATATACGAAGAAATGTGTAAATTGCGGGAAAGTCAGAAAATTGAATAAAGCCGGATTATATGTAATGGAATGTGCGGCATATCAGCTCTGTGATTGCAAAAATGAATCAGACCAGACCTCGGGCTTAAACTGAATTCTGTGCAATACCTTTAAGCACTACTAATGCATGAGCTTTGATAGAAAAGAGAGGAAAATGGTAAATAGAATAAATAACAAAATCATAGGCCTTTGTGGTTTCTTGTTCGTCAAGTGCATGGAAAACAATAGAAAATTAGTACAGAGGGGAATACAAAATGTTGAAATAGAAGAATCAAGTACAGCAGTTTTACCTACAGAAAACAGGAAACAGAAAACGCCTGCACAACCGAGAAGGGAAAAGAAAACACACTACAGGGAGGGGCGAAAGCAGCCTCAGATAAAGAAGTACCCACAAAATACACGCCGAAGAAAACAACCCCATTGAGTAGGGAAAAAGTGGTGGCGGAGCAGAAGTAAATCGAATCACATAAGACTCAGAGGGAATTTAAACGACGGGCCATATGCGAATATTATATAATAGGTGCGTGAAAATATGGCTCAAACTGCATATACAATCACCCTGCAAAATGCTTCTAGATGATGAGGAATAGAAAGTGCAGGTACAGACCAAACTGCAACTTTTTTCACCCTCGTATGTGCAGACAGTCAATTACTGAGAAAAAATGCTTGAACATAGAGTGCCCGCATTTTCACATGAAGGGTAAGCAAAGAAGAGAACGGGAAAGAACAGATTATATTCGACACAGAAGTAATAACAAGAGTAATGAAACATATTTTTTACAAGAAATGAGGATAATAAAATCTCAGCTTGCCCTTCTAACAAGGAAAGACAGAACGCCGCAAACATATGCACCTCAACATTACGCACATCACCCTCCTATTCAACACCACCCACCAATAATACAATAACCACAGTGGTATCATCGGCTGCAACCTCAATACTCCCAAATGCAGCGGCCCAACCAATAACACCAACCAGGAACCGACATCGACCAGGAAACGACCATCATTTATGAAAATCGAACACAAAGATTAGAAACCCGTAAATGTACTCGTATTGTACACAAATATGCAAGGCTTCTATACGGACCAGGCAGACTACAAATTACAATACTTGCAAAATTTAGCTACGGAAACCAGCATAGATATCATATGCCTAACGGAAACACACTTACATAAGTGCGAAAAAGGCTGTGAAAACTACATCGAGAATACTGAAATAGCAGTGCTGGACTACAACATATATAGAGCAGATAGAGTGGCTAGACGAGGGGAAGGGTGTTGTATCTACATGAAAAACACATACACATGTGAAGTGAGGGTAAACATATCAAGCAGCAGAGTTGAAGTTATTATATTAGAAGTAAAAGAACTGATCCTAACCATTATGAACACCTACAGACCACCAAACACCAAAAAAAGTGAATTCCAATTTGCTACAAATGAAATAGAAAACATATTGAAATTACTTGAAACTCCAGCAATAAATATTCTAATTTTCAGAGATTTTAATTTCCCATTCATATCATGGAAGAAAAATGACGAAGTTATATATGTTGAGAAGTTTCATGGCAACATTACTAAAGATGACAGAACCCAAGCAACAATACTATTAGATATTATGGAACATTACGCCCTTACCCAGGAAATTAAATTGGTGAAGTCACGAGAAAGGAGAACGTTTTGGATTTAATCTGGCCAAATAACAACGAGATAATTATTAATATAAACACCAAGGAATGTCTGTCAGTCGGTCACGCTCGAAAAGAGAAGAAGATTCTTGATATATATATATATATATATATATATATATAATATATATATATATATATATATATATATATGGGCGATATTTGTATTTTAATATGGGCGATATTTGTATTTTAATGCATTAGAAAAAGGCGTAATGAATTCTACTTTTAATTATAATTTTAAAAAGTCTATCTATAATAATAAAAGGACGCCCGTGTGTGTGTGTGTGTGTGTGTGTGTGTGGGTCAACTGTACGCCCTTGACGATTGGTTAGATTAAGTCGTGATATTTTCGTTAGCTTTAACCAAAATATCACGACTTAACCTAACCAATCGTCAAGGGCGTACAATTAACCTAACCGGGCATTCAATTAACCTAACTAATAACAGTCTTCCAAAATATTCGACCGTCGGCTGGGATATTTTTGCTGCCCGCACGAAGGGCGGGTTTTCGGCTAGTAATAAATAAAAAAGTAACACACACAAAGTTCTCCGACCATAACCTCTCGATATACAATTGAAGTTAGCACCCAGAGGTCCGAAAACGCATCCCAGAGAGGCAGATGGAATATTTGAAGGCTTAAACATAAATTGAAAGAAAGTAAATGGGTAAACGTAAATAAAGATTTAAACGAACTAAAGTGGGAATTGCTACTTCACGAGAAGATCCACAAGAAATACTATTTATAATAGAGACGGAAACCAAACCTACAATACTGAAACATTCCAGAGAGACAGGAAAGAAAACGTAGAAAGCTCGAGAGAAAAATCAGGACTCTATTCAGGCAACATCTCCACAGATGCAGAACTGAGGCAAAGAGACCCAAACTAGAGAAGAAACTTGGCGAAATAGAAATGGACCTAAAGCAAACATTCATACATAAGACAAACGAGGAGGAAAACAAGGTAGCAGAAAACAAAAAAATAACCCAAAGTATTTCTACACGTTTGCGAAAAAGAAAATGCAGTGTAAGGAGAGTATTGGACCGTTGATAGACAGGGAGGCCGAATACACAAATGACCCGAAAGAAATAAGTGAACTGCTTAGGGAACAATTTAAATCTGTGTTTAGCACTTCTAAGTCCGAGATGGAAGTGGAAAACCCAGACGAATTTTTCGACATAGATACAGATCATCCAAGAACAAATTCCGGCACAAACCTATTAATGGACTTCGAGTTCAGGGAAGATGTAATTACAGCCTTATCACAGATGCGAGACAATTCAGCACCAGGGCCAGATACATGGAGTGCCACATTTCTGAAGAAATGCAGAGAGTACAGGCATACCTCGCTTTACGACGCCTCGTTTTACGAATCCCCGGGTTTACGAATTTTATTTTACACTAAATAAAAAATTAAATACACAAATTTAAAAGGTAAAAATAATTATCTCACGCAAGCATATACAATGCGTAATGTGGTAATCGTTTCAGAAGCATCGTGCGTGCGTTTGTTCGCTCTGGCGCGTTCACGCACCTTGGTGTCTGGGAATGCATCAGTTTATATGTCTGCTTCATCGATGATTTTGATGGCTTTGAACCAATGGCAGACATACAAAATGAGAAAACAGAAATTGTAACGATCGCTAATAAGAAAATAAAAACCCACTCTAATAGACAGAGTTTATTTCCACGACAGTTTCGACGCCCACTGGCATCCTCCTCGGGTGGATACAGAAACACGAATGAACCAAAACAAGAGGGAAAAGCAGTCCAGGGACCGACCGTTAAGAAATTCGCACCTAGGTTAGATCCCATTCTCCCGACACCGGGCTCGCACATCACTAATTCCTGTGACTTTATTAACAAAGTTATGTCCTTAGATTTAAAACGGGGAAGAATGATCAGTTTTGACGTTGAGTCCTTGTTTACGAAAGTTCCCATTGATGATGTACTTAGTTTTTTAGATAGAAAATTGCCAACATGTAACGTAGAACTAGGCATGCCCACATCTGTATTTTTAGAACTGATAAAACTCTGTGTCACCAATAATGCCTTCTCCTTCGGTGAAGAATTTTATTTGCAACGTTTTGGTATGGGAATGGGGTCTCCTTTATCCCCAATACTGAGTACATTATACATGGAATACTATGAGTCGGAATTGTTGCAAACAATATGTCCCAGGAATCTAATTTGGTTTTGTTATGTAGATGATATTTTCTCATTTTGGCCTGACCACTGGAACAACTTTGACACTTTCTTTCAGTCATTAAATAATCTTGTTCCCTCTATTAAATTTAAATATGAATGGGAGAACGACAAACAATTACCTTTTCTAGATGTTTTGGTCATTAACGAAAGCGGAAAGCCCAATTTCACGGTCTATAGAAAACCTACTCATTGTAATTCGTACATTCATTATTTTTCATATCATGATGAAGGGGTTAAAAGCTCAATTATTTCTTCCATGTTTCTAAGAGCACTCAGGATTTGTAGCCCACATTTGCTGGACCCGGAAAATTCAAAGATTTGGAACATTTTTAAGGATTTAAAATATCCCGAGTGGTTTATCAGAAAGGCGTATTTTAAAGCCAGAAAATCTTTTTATGCCCCTCGGGAACCTTCAGTTAACCAAAAACAATATGTGAGTTTGCCTTACATTGCCGGCTTAGGAAGAGTAAAACCGTTGACGAAAGATTTTAAGTTTGCTTTGGCGTTCAAATATTCGTCTACCGTGAAAAGTAAATTGGTTAGGAATAACGTGGCAAAAGAGGAACAAGCCTGCGTCTACAGCATTCCCTGTAAAAGTTGTGATTTAGTATACGTGGGTGAAACTGGAAGAAATATTGAAACCCGTATTAAAGAACACAAATATGCCTTCAGAAGTTGTAATACTAATAATGCCATTTTTTATCACGCCAGCCAAAATAATCATGCTATAGATTGGGAATCAAGTAAGGTACTTTATAAATGTAATAATTATGTCAAAAGAAAAATAATAGAATCTGTGTGTATAGAAAAAGTAGATAATTTTAATTTGTGCGAAGGTACTTATAAGTTAGACCCTTTAATGAGATTCTTGGTCAAAAAATCCCTTACGGAGTCGTGGGAACGTGTTCGAACCTAAGTGTGAATTTCTTAAATGTCTCTGGATTGGAATGTTTCCTTACTCGCCTTTAGTAAATGTAATAATGGAAGTGATAAATGTGGAAATAAATATAAATGCAACAGATGTAATAATAAAGGTAATATTATAAATTTAATAATTAGGGTAAAGGTAATAATAATAAATGTTAAAAAATGTAAATGTAATAATAAATGCAATAATTATGTCAAAATATTAGAATCTGTATGTATAGAACAAGAGGATAGTTTTAATTTGTGGGAATGTACTTGTAAGCGGACCCTGTAATAAAATGCCCTTCCAGTGTCGGGAGAACGGTATCTAACCTAGGTGCGAATTTCTCATTGGTTTCTGGATTGTTTCCTAATCCGCTTTTTTCATTCGTTTTTCGGTTTATAAGTTCTGTATAATAAACAATAATGTAATAACCAATGTATTAATAAATTTATAATTTCTGTAATAAATAATTATGCAATATTAAATGTAATAAATTTAATAATAAATGTAATAATTATGTAAAAAATATAATAGAATCTGTATGTTTAGAAGAGGAAGATAGTTTTAAAAATTTGCGCGAATGTACTTAATGAAAATGCCCTTCCGGTGTCGGGAGAATGGGATCTAACCTAGGTGCGAATTTCTTAACGGTCGGTCCCTGGACTGCTTTTCCCTCTTGTTTTGGTTCATTCGTGTTTCTGTATCCACCCGAGGAGGATGCCAGTGGGCGTCGAAACTGTCGTGGAAATAAACTCTGTCTATTAGAGTGGGTTTTTATTTTCATATTTTGACCTTCACGTAGAAAAAAGTGAAGTTTTTTTGATCGCTAATAAATTGAATCTCGATTTTTCCGAAGATGATGTAGAAGAATTGCTTGAATCACATGGTGAAGAACTATCAAACGAAGATCTTATTGCCATGCAAGATCAGGTAACACTTGAAGAG
This sequence comes from Bathynomus jamesi, assembly GCA_023014485.1. Lineage (NCBI taxonomy): Eukaryota > Metazoa > Arthropoda > Malacostraca > Isopoda > Cirolanidae > Bathynomus > Bathynomus jamesi. The sequence continues at coordinate 865,416 of JAJOZX010000514.1, read as the reverse complement.
GAAGAGGCCCCTGTACTGCACTTTAATATTTCTTTGCTTTCTTTTTTATTTTAAAGGATTATTTTTTATTTAAAATGATGCATTCTATGAACAAACCATTGTTTGCTGCATAAACTATTGTTTTATTACCTTTTCTTGCGATTTTTATATAATTTTGTATGTAAAATTTTGTTCTGAAAACGTAACCCTTCATTATAACATTAAGTCTATGAGAAATAATGCTCTGCTTTACGAAGTTTCGCTTTGCGGACGCTCTCTAGGAACGAATTAATTCGTAAACCGAGGCATACCTGTATTGCAAAACCGCTATACTTACTATGGAGGAAATCACTTGACACAGGACAAATTCCACTCCCCTTAAAGAACGCGAACATTACCCCTCTATTTAAAGGGGGTAACAGAGCAATGCCCAAAAATTATCGGCAAGTGGCTCTCACCTCACACCTTATAAAGTGTTTTGACGTATAATTAGAGGCAAAACTACCTACTACCTACAAGAAAAAGACTTATACAACCCAAATCAACATGACTTCAGGGCGGGAAGATCATGCCTGTCACAGCTACTAGACCACCAGGAGAAAATATTAGAAACATTGTGTCGAGAACAATACATTGATGTAATATATATGGACTTTGCTAAAGTCTTCGATAAATGTGACCATGGAATCATTGCACACAAACATAAGGATACAGGAATTACTGGAAAGCTAGAAGGTGGATATTTAATTTCTTGACGCAAGGAATGCAAAGATTGGTGGTAAACGGAGTTAAATCGGAAGTCTCGGAAGTCGTGAGCTCTGTCCCACAAGAGACAGTATTAGCTCCCTTGCTGTTCATAATAATGATTGCAGATATTGATGTAGATATTAAGGACAGTATTGTCTCATGCTTCGTAGATGACACAAAGCTATGTAAGGAAATATTGAACGAAGATGACATAAGAAAGTTACAAAACGACATTGAAACATTATTCCAGTGGGCAGAAGACAACAATATGAAGTTGAACGAAGAAAAATTCCAACTTCTAAGATCTGGTAATAACAAAGAGCTACAGGAAAAAGGGTACAAAACTCTGCAAGCCAAACAGATAACACCAAATCCACAAGTCAGGGATCTTGGAGTAATGATATCGTCGGATGCAGAATTCAGAGAGCACTATAAAATCAAAATCACAACGGCTAGAAAAATAATGGGAATCATCTGGAGGAGCTTCCGCAGCAGAAAAGCAAACATCATGCTCAAATTATGGAAGAGTCTAGTCCTACCAATAATTAAGTATTGCTCAGTACTCACAAGCTCACAGAGAAAAAGAGACATTGCGAACATTGAAGCTATACAAAGGACTTTTACGTCTAAGATAGAGGAAACGGAAGGTGAAGACTACTGGTCTCGACTACAATCCCTGGAACTCTACTCTCTCGAAAGAAGGCGCGAGCGGTACACAATAATATACATATGGAAAATACTTTAGGGCTCTGTCCCTAACCTCAGAAATGAAATAGAAACAAGCTGGAATGAGAGAAGAGGCAGATTTTGTACGGTCTCAGCTGCGGTGGGACAAGGGGCCATGAAAACGAGGATGGAAAATACCTTCAGAATACGGGGCCAAAAGCTTTTCAATGTCCTTCCAAAAGAAGTGAGGAATCTCCAGCACACCAACCTGAATAACTTCAAGAACAAGCTGGATAGATTCTTGTGCAAAGTACTGACCAGCCATGCGTGGCTGTCTACGAGGGCAGTAGGAGATCAGAGAGCAATTCCCTCCTTCACCAAGTCCCGCAAATGAGGCAGGATGCTGGAGAGTGGTCGACCGCAGGTCGATCCTCAACCGTCGTTCAAACTCAACAAAAGAAAGTAACAAAGTATATATATATATATATATATATATATATATATATATATATGCACTAGAATCACAAAATAACACGTGACCTTATTAATAAGCAAACAACCACAAGGAAAAGGAAACACAAAGTCCGAGCGCTTTCGTGATATATTCACATTTCTGTTCCTCCTTGATAATGTGAATATATCACGAAAGCGCTCGGACTTTGTGTTTCCTTTTCCTTGTGGTTGTTTGCTTATATATATATATATATATATATATATATATATATATATATATATATATATCCATATGTCCCACAAAAAAGTACACCCAACTTTACATTGTACTAACTCCTCCAAAAATTGAGATATTTTGGATCTGTTTGTTTGATTTAATATAGAAAATTATTCTTTGTTAACGTTCAAAATTTATTCATGTTTAAACGATTTAGTGTTTAAGCATCTGCTTTTAACTGAAGGGTACAACAAAATGGATTGCGCAAAATTGGTCAATGAAAAAATAATGTGTGTGCTATCGATGTAATGAAAAGACAAATACATAATAATAGATACTTTAACATAATTTTAATAAGATACAAAGCAGATTTTTCTTTATTCCTTATTGCAAAAGTTATGCTTAGTTTCGTTTTTTCTTCAACATGACCGCCATTCCTATCGATACAAATCTGGAGTCGAGCTCTCATCTTCCCCATCACTCTTTTGATAAGATCTGGATTGTCTTTTAACAAGTTGATTTCAGCTGTGATGCGAGTCCTCAAATCATCTAAATTGATAGGTTGTGATACAAATACTCTATTTTTCAAATGACCCCATAAAAAGTAATCACACGGGGTCAAGTCAGGGCTGAATGCTGAATGTTCTCGTCTGTTCTTGCCGTCTTCGGATGGCCTGAACGTCCTTTGTTCAAATTGAGGATCGTTCCTTCTTCTTTGTATTTCCGAACATTCTTCAAAATTGTATGTTAAGTTGGAGAAGGTCTATCGGGAAATTGCAGTTCGAAGGTATTCTGAACTTGTTTTAAGCTTTTAGTTTGCAGATAAGTTGTGACCATGAGAACGCGCTGCCTTCGTGTAAACTGCTTGATAAGGGTTTCAAAGTTATTTATAAATTTAGTAATTCAGATTCTTCATTTATATGTATGACTCGTATCTTAGATACAAAAGTTCGAATTATTTTAAAAAAATATTTGCAATATCCTTCGACGTAAAAAGTAGCACATTGGTTAAAGCAAGAGGAGCTATCTGGCTGGGAGAAATGATCATTCGGCGCAACCCATTTTGCTGTACCCTTCAATTAAAAGCAGATGCTTAAACACTAAATCGTTTAAACATGAATAAATTTTGAACGTTAACAAAGAATAATTTGCTATATTAAATCAAACAAACAGATCCAAAATATCTCAATTTTTGGAGGAGTTAGTTCAATCTAAAGTTGGCTGTACTTTTTTGTGGGACATATGGTATATATATATATATATATATATAATATATATATATATATATATATATATATATACAGGGTGTGTTTCAGGAGGAAAGGTCAATACTTCGGGAAGTGATAGGATCGGTCATTGTGAGAAAAAACGTTCATATGAACATGTGTCTAATTCTGAATGGTTACGGAGGTAGAGCTGTTTGAATCTGATGCGCGCGCAGCTATTCCTCCCCCTTCCCTCCCCTATAACCTTGAACCAAGTAAGCTGTGATGTAAGCATGTAACATAAGCGAATCGTCAGCTGACCGTTGTGAGTGACATTGTTTGGTGTTTGAAGCAGTGTTAAGAATGCCACACACCTTCACACATGCCGAATATGCAGATATGGTGTATGTCTACGGTTTTTGCGATGGAAGTGCAACAACTGCTGTTGCAGAATACCGTCGACGGTTTTCGAACCGCAGAATTCCGGATCGAAGAGTGTTTACCAGGGTTTTCAACACATTGCGTGAGATTGGTACACTTCCCAGCTCTCATGTTTCATCTGAACGTGGATGCAAGATGTGGATGCAGTTGAAAACATTCTTCAGTTGGTAGAGCGTAGTCCTACTACTAGCTCACGAAGAATTTCTACACGCCTCGGTGTACCACACACAAAAGTATGGCGAACATTACGTGAGGAAGGCTTGCATCCATATCATGTACAGCGTGTACAACACCTTCAACCAGGAGACGCTGCCATGAGACTGGAATTTTGTCATAGGGTAAATGTTAATCGCCGATTAATACTGTTCACCGATGAAGCTACTTTCACCCGTGACGGTATCAACAACACTCGTAACTCTGATCGGTTGTCAGACGAAAATCCAAATGCCACTGTGGAAAAAAAATTTCAACATCGCTTCTCTGCCAATGTGTGGTGCGGTATCATCGATGATCAGCTGATTGGCCCGGTTACTTTAAACTTTAGAGAATCGTCTTGCAGGACAAAGTTACCTACAATTTCTGCAAAATGAATTGCCAGGACTATTGGAGGATGTTCCTTTGGCTACACGCGCTGGTATGTACTTTCAGCATGACGGAGCTCCTCCACATTCTACCCGTCTGGTGATGCAATACCTAAATCAAACTTTCCCTGGTCAATGGATCGGCCGCGGTGGTCCCATTCAATGGCCACCAAGGTCTCCAGACCTTTCTCCGTTAGATTATTATTTGTGGGGTGGATGAAAAGTCAAGTTTACAAAAGAAAGGTGGATACACGAGACGTATTGATCGCGCTCATTTTGGATGCTGCTGCCCGCATAAAGGAACGTCAAGATCAACTCAGACGAACAACACGCTATCTTCGCACACGAGTTGCAAAGTGCATTGAGATTGACGGTGGGATTTTCGAAAACGTATTGTAAACTGTAACAAATTTGTCATTTCTGTATCTGATACCATTCAAAATGCCAATGTTTAAACATTAAATGTTAGAAACAGTAATTAGTTTCTCTTTCTTGATTACCATTAACAATGCTTTTGTATTTGCGGATTCAAACAGCTCTATCTCCGTAACCATTCAGAATTAGACACATGTTCTTGTGAATTTTTTTTCTCACAATGACCGATACTATCACCTCCCGAAGTATTGACCTTTCCTCCTGAAACACCCGGTATATATATATATATATATGTATAATATATATATATATATATATATATATATATATATTATATATATATATATATATATATCTACATTGTACATATAAGTAGTATCGCCGCGTTTGGGGAGACAGACATGGATCAATTTAAAAATTTCTCCCCTCACCCTCCTTCATGACGTTCCATATAAGGTGTCTTTCATGGTCTTTGAAGAGGGGAAAAAATTAATTTTAAAAAAATCCCCTTTCATTGTCTTTCATGAGAGAGACAAAACCAAACAAACAAACACAGACAAAGACAGAGTTTGACACTCAATTTTGAACTTATACCCATAAACATTAGAAATGAAAACTTAAAATAAATATCTGAAAAAGGGTTTAATAAACATAACGAGAGTATACATTTACATCAAAACATACAATGACTATGTATTGTATTCTCAAAGCATATTATTATAGTCTAATACCACATTACCTATTGAAATGTAATTCCATTTTCATATGTTAACAAATTGCGAACATCACAAAAAAAATTCAGGTTAAACATATTTTAAATCAAAAACAATATCTATGTTTAATATCGATATTATGAAAAATAAAATGAAAGTTTATTATTGTATTTTAGATAAATTAATTTCTCTCTTTTTTAAGGGAAACTGACTTATTTTCATTCGATTTGAACCCCAAATACAAGATCTTTTTATACATTCATAACACATGCTTAATTGTTTATTTACTTTTAAATATATAGTTTTCTGTTATTTACATCGCCATATACCATCACATTCACGTGACATCTTCAGGTTTGTGAACTATTAATTTTATTGCACATCAAATTTCGTTATAAATTAGCCTGTGTTTGAAAAATTTAACAACGTAATTTAACAACGTAATTTAAAAATTTTAATGACCCGATATTTGTATATAATATTTGTATGTATGTAATGATATTTAGGCTACACATTTCGTGAATCAACACACGTAAAGAAGCGAGATAATATAGCCACCCCCTCTCTCTATTCTGTAAATATATATATATATATATATATATATATATATATATATATATATATATATATTCAAATGCAAAGAACACGCAGTATAAATAACGTAAAGAACGACTCAACATAACCAATCGTCAAGGACGTACAATTAACCTAATCGGGCATTCAATTAACGTACCCAGGTATTCAATTAATCTAATCGGGCATTCAGTTGACCTAACCGGGCATATACTGTGTGTACACACACACACATATATATATATATAGCGTTCAACATCCACCGGCAACGCCGGGTCGCTCCGCTAGTATATATATATATATGTGTATATATATGTATATATGCGTGTGTATTTCCACAGGAAATGTGGAATATTTATCAACGCTGCTTGAATGACGAAGACAGGACTAACAATCACGCAGAAGCTGCGCACCGAAGACTGCAAAATGAACTTGGAATGCAACATCCTACGATTTGGAAATTTATTGATGGTTTGAAAAAAGTTCAACGAGGAAGTGATCTATATTACGAGCAGCTGATTGCAGAGCAAAATCCTCCAGTCAAGTTAAAAAAATTCAGAGAAGCAGATGCAAGGATAAAATCAATTGTCAGTAAATTTGATAGTCGAAATTTTGTTGAATACCTTAGGGGAATTGCCCATAACTTTTCATAGATATTTGCATTTTTATCCTTATTTTATTTTTTTACTCCAATAAAGTACTTTCATAAAGCAATTTTAACACACTTGTTTTATTACACAAAATTTTCATAAAAAAAAATAATTTTTCTATATCACGGCGAGTTGGCCGCGGCGAGTTGTCTTATTCCCTATATCTGCGGCCAGTTGGCTACGGCGAGTTGGCCGTGGTGAGTTGGGCTGCGGCTAGTTGGCCGCGGCCAGTTGTCCTAGACCCTGTTTTATAGGGCATACTCTGGTATTTAACTTCGTATCACTACACATTTAAACAACTTTTGTATCGAAACAGTTATTCTACCATTGTGGCCCTAACTCTGTTCGCAGATTCTGATGAAACGAGTTGTTTATATACTTTCACCTTATATCCCTCACACATATTGTATAGTTCAAATAGAACACCTTAATTGTTGGTAAAAATATCGCACAGTCTTTCATGGAGCAATACCACTAAAGTAATTGAGTACATATCTTCAATAATAATTGCAACAAAGATCTTCCACTACACAGTCGCTTCCGATTGTTTAGTCAAACTGAAAGTTGCATTCTCTGCAAATTCTGTGCGCTATAGGGGTATATCATACTCACTGCTCAGGTCGAATATTGAAAACTTGGAATTTCAAGTTTGGCAGTATGTATTCCTATATAAAATTGAATTTTAAGAGGGGTTTGTCTTCTGCAACTTTTGCGAAAAATCGCATTTAAGTGTTCAAAATCGCACTTTTTTGTCAAAAAATGGGATTTTTGGGCAATTTCAAAGACTTGGTAGCCTCAAATGACCTCCATATGTTCCACATTGTTCACATACACCCTTAAGCATTTCTAGGGGCATGCTTGGACCCATTTGAGATCAGCCAAAGTGGTTCATAACCCCTAAAATAACCGAATCACCCAAAATGGCCCAAAACTAAGGAATTGTATGATTTTTAGTCTCCTATACACCATATTTCAGGGCTGTTCTCTTCATCAGGCAGAATCTTTTTATTCATCTTTCTTGGTCTTGCATTTTCTTCTTTTTAGAAACGCCTCAACCAATTTTTATTTATTTTATTTTCGGCATCAATGAGTGTGATGGCAGCTGCCCCCACCTTTCCACAAGCTGCTGTGACGTTCAACCTTTTTTTTGCAATTGCAATTCTTCTTTAATATTTGTATAAGTCCCTCCTCCACCCCCAGCTTGTAATAATATTCTGGTCAACTGAATGTTTTGAGATTTTTTCTTCTGAAAGCATCTTGATTTGTCTAGCAGGTTTTGTAGAGATCTAAAGCACGTTCATAATGTTTTGCTTTGACTTGAAAACTGGCAACAATTCTCTGTGATCGATCCTAGCACGAAAAAAAATCTCTTCTCTCTTTCCCATACACTGCATAAGCTGCAGCTGAAACTTCCTGGACTGCTTTTTCACAGCTTTGAGTGTGAACTGAGAAGTTCTCAACTTCAAGGAGACATGAGAAGCTCCTCAACTTCTCCTCTTGACATCTTACAAGTGAAGAGTGGCTCATACAGTTTCTCCTTATCCCAATTAATCAGAGTAATTGGAGAAGTGGCATCAAAATTCAGTTTAGGGTTTCTATGAGTTCTCAGACTTATGTCTCCATACTCAGACTTACCTCTGGTCTTCTTGATCATCTCAATCCCCCATGCCCTCTCCTCCTCATCCTTACTGCACAGGAGAGAGGCAGTGAGGTTCTCACTGTGAGCATGATATGCTCCACGAACTATCACATGAATGATTATGTTCCTGACTTCAGAGGTCTGGCTTCTCAGCAGTCCCAGAGCAGTCACAATATGGTGAGGTCCATACCTCATGTGGTGCTTCACCTTGATCTCAAAATACATCTTGAAGTAGAAGTTCAGGCAGAACTTCAACAGCACCTCCAGCTTCTTCAACACCTCCCCCCTTCAGACCATGCTGCCTCATCCACAGCATCAACAGACTCTCACCTGTAGTCAGCCAGCGTGACTGATTCAGTGGGCCACACTTCAGACCAGCAACTTCCTTGCTCAAATCTCCTGTCTTGAGAGCTTTGATCAGTAGGTAGCAGTTCTTCTGGTCAGTGCTAAAGTTCTGTACAATGTCTTCTGGCAGTTCAATTGTATCTTCTCCTGGCAGAGCCTTGAAGCTAAAGTTGACAGGTATGTCATTGACCTCCAAATGTTTTCCTATTGGGCCACTGAACCCAGACTTGTGCGTGTAGGGACCATCAAGCTTGATGATCATGTGCCTGAGGCTGAATTCATTAATATGCAACTGGCATATCAGCCACTGACACTTGTAACCTAGCAGTCTCTCCAAGTGAGTGATGGCTCCTCCATCAGGTCCTGTGTTTGTGTTGGTGGCGTCAGCACCAAGAACCACACTAGTATCTTTAGCACCATGAGCACTAATCCACTCAAACAGAGCCTAAGCTATCTTCAGTGCAGGTTTCTCATTTCTATCAGGTTCTTCTGGTGTACAATGGAAGAGATACTTCCCCTCAGGTTCCCAGGTAACACTATAGTGCTCTTCATTTGTAATATCAGGATGGACCGGCAGGTTTCTTCATTGTACCTCATGATCTTTGTCTTCTTATCTTGTTTTCCATCAAAGAAAATTCCCTTGATCTCCTGTCCCTCTGTCCTTTTCTCCAGGGCCTCCACCGAGGCACCTATTACAGATTCCTTGCCCCTCCACATCTTCATCCTGTCAACAGCTAGATATGCCTTATCAGCAGATAGACGGCCAGCTTTGATGAGATCTTGCAAGAAACCAGTTGCAATGGCTGCTGCAGGAGTGTTTGCCACCTTGAACCTGACTGCAGCCGCAGCAGTGCTTGAGATATCCATGTAGTTCCTCCTGGCAGAGGTAGAGACTTTGCCAGTGTTGACACTGGAGCTTGTGCCTGGTGCAGTACTGGAAAAATCTGTGTCAGCAGTAGGAGCTGCTCTGCCTAGAGACTGTTGCAAGGAAGTCACATCATCTCCATCATCATCACCATCATCAGCTCTAAGCAGTAGCTCCTTTTCTTCTTCGTCTTTTTTGTTTCTCTTCTCAGCTGCCTTCTGTTCTTCCTCCTTCCTCTTAGCAGCCTTCACCTGCTTCACTGTTTCCTTCACATCAACAGATGCCATCCGGAAGCCAGAAACCTCTGAGGTTTTGATCCTCTGGTAACGGAGCCACTCTAGCTTTAGCTTTGGAATCTTCTGAGGCAGAGGACAGTCACAGTTGACATGAACTCTAGCAGCACAGCCAGAGCAGCTAGATGCTTCAGTTCCACAGAGAGTGATATCATGTCTGCAGGTTGTTTTGTCAAACAATGTATCAAGTTCAGATATTCTCTTCTCTCTCTTTGCAGCCTTTACTCTGCCATTCACTAGGTCAATCATTTCATTCCACCTGAGAAGAATCTTCCCTGCAATGGATCTCTCTTAAATGATCACAGGAGACAGGAGGAGTGAACTTAGCATTGCTTTTGCGCCACTGTACCAGTATCAGTGATGCCAATCCTCAGCCAAATCTTGCAGAGGGTATTGAGCTCTCTTCATATCATCCAGAAGCAGCTTCGCTTCCTGGAGGAGGACTCCTCTCTGAAACACAGCTCTCCAGGTTGGAAATTCTGTGGGAAATAACTGCTTGCCTGGACCCACCAGATCACCCAGCTTTGAACCAGAACTTTTTCTGGTCTTTCGTCCTTGCTTGCCATGGTGGCTACACAATCTTCACCAAGCTTTGTATCTGAGACATAGAAAATTATCACAGTGAAACTCCAGTAGCGTATAACAGCTGTTACAATGGTTTTGTTTGGTAAGAAACCGGTCTGTTACATTTGTACTACAGTGTATGTCCTGTTCTGTACATAACCAGAAAACGAAAAAGTGGAAATTTGAAAACTTAAACATGATTTTTAGCAAAAGTTCAAGGAAACAAACCCCTCCTAAACTTTAATTTTACATAGGTATACATACTGTACATACTGCCAGTCTTGAAATTCGCGCTTCAATGAGCATGATACACCCTAGTACGCAACAATCCGGGGTGAACCACACCTATTTATTATAACTTCTCTCAAGGCAGTCCTATCCTTTCCTCTGAAGCAGGAGCCACACCAAACTATTTTATGCTTTCTAACACCTACAGTATGCAGATATATAAATGTACTATATACAATATACGAATTTTATCAGCTTGGTTATTTCCTTTTGTATCACATATTCCTAGCTACACTACCTAAATTAGTTAGCTAGTTACCAGATATATATATATATATATATATAGGTGCTCTTCCAATATGTGCTCTACCGCGAAACTGTGATCTACCATATTCCAATACGTGCTCTACCGTGAAACTAGCTTTATAATGCCAACTAACGAAAATATCATGACTTAACCTAACCAATCGTTAGGTCAACTATACGCCCTTGACGATTGGTTAGGTTAAGTCGTGATATTTTCGTTAGTTAGCCTTATAAGGCTAACTAACGTACCTGCTGCTAATCCGAATAATCTAAGGTAGATCACGTATTGGAATGTAAATTTTAAGGTAGAGCACATATTGGAAGAGCACCTATATATATATATATATATATATATATATATATATATATATATATATATATATATATATATATATATATATATATATATATGTTTAACATATATATATATATATACATACATATATATATAAATATATAAATATATATATATATACACACACACACACATATATATATATATATATATACACATTCAACTGCAAAGAACACGCAGTATAAATAACGTAAAGAACGACACTTGTATAGGTTTCTGCGAGTATGTAGAGGAATTACGGCATTTTGAAGAGTGAGGTCCATGGTGTAATGGTATCGCATCTGACCGGCAATCGGAAGATCCCGGGTTCGATTCCCGGGTGGTTACCTCATTTTTTCATTTGTTTCGTTCTCTCTCTCTCGTCTTGCGCGGAATATCTCCTATACAAGCGTCGTTCTTTACGATATATATATATATATATATATGCCCGAGCGTAGCTAGCCCCTTTTAATGTGTAAGCGCCGAGGTATGAAGCACGGAGTTGTGAGAAGATGTGGAAGTGGTCTGTCCCCACCCTCCACTGCTGAAGGAGAAAATTAAATACAGAGTCCTGTAAATACTCTCTGGTGCACAAAAATTAGGAATTTATGGTAGATGTCAATAGTTACCCAATCAAATGAGATAGAAAATCCACTTTTATTCAGAGCACAGGATACAAACGCATAATATTGGAACAAAGTAGTGTATTTTGCAACTTGTAATAATTAATATTATTCTTTTCCATCATAATTTTATTTATAATTAGAAAAGACTATTACAATAATAAATGATTTCTTGAGAACTTTATTTAAAATATCAGGAATTTCAAATTCAATGTGCAAGCACATGCTGCTATGCTTTTGCCTATCTACACTCCTGTGTGTATATATATATGTGTGTATATACAGGGTGTCCCGTAAGTCTGGACCCATAGGGAAAAATAATAAAATTACAAAATAGTCCAAAAATTTATTACATAATCTGTTCAAAGTGTCCGCCGTTGTGTCGCACACATAGTTGAAGACGCAATCTCCACTGCGACAGCACTTTCTGAATCACAGTCGCAGAAATTTCTTGACACGCCTCCACAATGCGTGATTTAAGGTGGAAAATGTTCTGAAGTTTGACCTCGTACACTTTGGCTTTCAAGTGGCCCCACAAATAAAAATCATAATAAAAAATAATAAAAAAATAATAATAATAAAATAATAATAATAACATAATAAAAAAATATATTATAAATCCCTATGGGTCCAGACTTACGGGACACCCTGTATATATATATATATATATATATATATATATATATATAACTACATTGCTCGAAAACAATTATTCAACCTTTAATGCTATCTTATTTACTCAAATAAATTTCTATACATACAAGTTTTATAAGTTCATTCACCTCAACTTTGCGTTTATGTACATTGCTTTGGGTAACAGTTGGATGAGTGAAATCATATATAAAGATTTCATATGATTTAACTCTACTTGCGCAAAACACACAGCTCTTTATATACATGACTGCTCTATCGTTGAAGGTAGTGGGTAGTTGTCTGTTTATAATACATCATTTACTCAAAGAAATAAGAGATGCACGATCACAGCTATTAACTTGTGGCATCTACCACATGAAAACTGCCCAACCGACCAAAAATTTCAGCCAGAAACGTCACACTTACGGTATACATTACAATTACATAATACGGCACTGATGAATCAATTTATAAACTCTCATTCATGAAAACATCCAACATTTTCTTTAAATAATCGTAACAACTATTATTTATTATCATAGCACTTCAAGTTAAATTGATATACTCGGTGTTTAAAACATCGCTTTCAACGCTTCAGTTGATGGATGTTGATAAAGTTCCTCATCTCCATCATATCTCAAGAAGTGAAATTTTTCAATGTTAAATGTAACATTGATATTGTTGCAGATATTAAAGACAGTATTGTATCATGTTTCGCAGATGATACCAAGATATGTAAGGAAATATTAAACGAAGGTGACAAAAGAAAACTACAAAACGACAATGAAACATTATTCCAGTGGGCAGAAGACAACAATATGAAGTTGAACGAAGAAAATTTCAACTTCTAGGATATGGTAATAACAAGGAGCTACAGAAAAAAGGGGTACAAAACTCTGCAAGCCAAACAGATAACACCCAATCCACAAGTCAGGGATCTTGGCGTAATACGTAATAATGTCGTCGGATGCAGAATACAGAGAGCACTATAATATCAAAATTACAACGACTTGAAGAATAATGGGAATCATCTGGAGGAGCTTCCGCATCATATCATGCTCAAATTATGCCAAGAATTGAGTATTGCGCAGTACTCACACACCCATACAGAAAACGAGACATTGCGAAAATTGAAGCTATACAAAGGACTTTTACGTCTAAGATAGAGGAAACGAAAGATGAAGACTACTGGACTGGACTCGACTACATTCTCTGGAACGCTACTCTCTCGAAAGAAGGCGCGAGCGGTACACAATAATACATATATGGAAAATACTTCAGTGACCTGTCCCTAACCCTAGAAATGAAATAGAAACAAACTGGAATGAGAGCAGAGAGAGATTTTGCGATCTCAGATGCGGTGGGGTAAGGGGCTATGAAAAAGAGAAGGGAAAATATCGTCAGAATACGAGGCCCAAAGCTTTTCACTGTTCCACCAAAAGAAGTGAGGAATCTCCAGCACACCAACCTGAATAACTTCAAGAACCAGCTGAACAGATTCCTGCGCAAAGTCCCTGAACAGTCATGCGCGGCTGGCTACGAGGTCAGTAGAAGATCAGAGAGCAATTCCCTCCTTCACCAAATCCCGCAAATGAGGCGGGTTGCTGTAGAGGAGTCGACCGCAGGTCGATCCTGAACCGTCGTTCAAACTCACCTAAAGTAACAAAGTAAGTATATATATATATATATATATACATTTTAACTGCAAACAACACACATTATAATTAATGTAAAGAACGACGCTTGTGTAGAAGAACGTTCCGCACAAGATGAGGAGGAAGAACGAACAAATGAAAAATGAGGTTACCACCCGGGAATCAAACCCGGGATCTTCCGATTGCCGGTCAGATATGGTATCCACTACACCATGGGCCTCAATTAATCAAATGTCGTAATTCTCCTACATACGAGCAAAAACCAATGCCCTGAGGGGGCACCTTCGCATGCCGTACTTATATATACATTTTAACTCATCTTGTGCGGAACGTTCTTCTACACAAGCGTCGTTCTTTACATTAATTATACTGTGTATTGTTTGCAGTTAAACTGTATATATAGGTACAGCATGCGAAGATGCCCCCTAAGGGCATTGGTTTCTGCTCGTATGTAGGAGAATTACGACATTTGATTAGTTGAGTCCCATGGTGTAGTGGATAGCATATCTGACCGGTAATCGGAAGATCCCGGGTTCGATTCCCGGGTGGTAACCTCATTTTTCATTTGTTCGTTCTTCCTCCTCATCTTGTGAGGAACGTTCTTCTACACAAGCGTCGTTCTTTACATATATATATATATAATATATATACTGTATACACATGTCACTACTATACTACATTTTGATACCAAGGATAGTAGGGAGAGACACTGTACTATTATTTAATTCTTTAATTCATGCCAAACGTTTCTTGGATTCTTTCTGGCAGGCTTACTAGCCAGAGCATCCCAGCTTAACTCATCCTCATGATTTTTTTATATTCCTTAATGCATACTTGAGCCTGGCATTAGCCCTCTGTTTTGTTGTAATAAAGGGTCATGCCCTGACTTCCCTTGTTCACACCACACTAAAAAAACATCTCTGGGTGCATTATGAAGTTCAGTCGCATAATCTCTCCAGCCAGGCCTACATGGAGAGTTTTTCTCCTAAAGGTATTTAAGTCTAGGCTAGCATTATTGAGAGAGGAATCAATTTGTTCATACATGTCTTTAAATTCCAAAATATGTGTTTGAATTCTACAGTTTACATCGTGACAAGCTAGAGTACCTGTATTTAATTATTTTTGCTTGCAAAAAATATTCAGTAGACTAATCTAAAATGAAAGATGGTAATTGTTACAACACTAGCATGCAAACATTATTTAATACAGTGGATTACCATACAAAAGAACTGACTACGGACAACCAGCTTGGGTAAGTACTGTAGATTTGTCTTAGTGAGAGAGAAAGTAACTGAAGCATATTTACGAACAAAGCAATACGGTTGTAATGTTATATAATGAACCTGAAATGCCAAATTAAATAAAAAAATCAATAATCCATTTTTTTTACGTTCTCTGTTAAAATTATCGTTATATGGTTGGGTGCTGGATGTTCTAATAAGATTTATTGTAGGTATTTTACAAGGATACTTCATTGATAGCCAAAAGTTTAAGGGACTAGTAAGTATATGCGGATATTGTTTTCATTATTAGGAATTTTGTTATACAGGGTGTCCCATAAGTCCGGCATCATAGGAAAAATAATAAAAAAGGCAAAACAAAACCTTTTATTTACAGAACGTGCTCAATATGTCCACCATTGTTTTCACTGCACAAATTCAGACGTGATACCCAGTCAGCAAGCACACGATGAATGATGTCAGGAGTAATGGTGTTACATGCCCCAATAATGCGCTGCCGCAAATGTTCAACACTCTTAATTTTCTCTGCGTATGCCAGCGCTTTCAAGTGGCCCCTGAGATAAAAATCTAGTGGCGTGAGATCCGGGCTTCTAGCTGGCCATTCCACAGGCCCTCGACGTCCTATCCAATGACCAGGGAATTGTTGGTACAGGTATTCCCTTACTTGGGTGCTGTAATGTGCAGGAGCGCCGTCTTGCTGGAAACATGTTGGGAAATTTCCTTCTTCGTTGAAAACACTGGGAAATGCTTCTTCCTTGAACATACGTAGGTAGGTGCCTCCAGTGACATGTTCATCGAAAAAGAGGGGGCCCATGATGCGATCCTTCCAAATGCCACACCATACCATCACCCGAGATGCACCTTGTTCCTTTGAAGAGATATACCAGTGAGGGTTGTTTTGAGACCAGTAGCGGGTGTTCTATCGATTTACCTCACCATTTCCATAAAAAACAGCCTCGTCACTGAACAGAATGGTGGACGGGAAATTGGCATCCCGAGCATATTGTTCCGTAGCCTATTCACAAAATTCCATCCTCCGGTTCGGGATCATCTTCGCATAATTTCTGTAGGATCTGAAGTTTATATGGATGCCATTTGTGAGCCTAAAGAATGCGATGGGTGCTACTTTTCGACACTCCTGTCTCGGCGGACAATCGCCGAAGAGACTTATTGGGACTTTTGTTAAAATGAGCCAGGACAGCAGTCGCTGTATCATCGTCAGTGAACCTCCTTGAAGGTCCACTGCGTGGTTTATCTCCTATGGATCCTGTTTCCTTAAACTTTGCAACAAGTCTGCTAACACAAATCTGTGTTATTGGCTCGCGGTCTGGATGCAGTCTGTTAAATTCAGCAGCGGCCTCTCTTTGACTCCGATTTCCTATGAGTAGAATTATCTGCATTCGTTCTTCCTTGCTCACAGACATTATGGCCTGTAGAAAGAGAAAAATATGAATTATGGTTTGTGGAAATAGAAAAATATGAATTTCTCCTATGATGCCGGACTTATGGGACACCCTGTATACCATTCTGAAGTGTAGACAAATCTCAGTCAACTCTTATATTGTTGTTTTAAAAACTAATTTCATTTGAGGTCTTTAACCGGAGTCAGCCCGGATCCAAATTCTCAATTAATCAGCCTTCCTTCATCGTTATGCTGTAAGAGACATCTTGGGTTTACATCAGTATGATAATGTATTTGATCATACCCGATCTACCAGAAATCCTTTTTTAAACCATCGAGTAGAAGAGTTATACAGCTTTAGATGTTTTCACATATGATAAAAAGCTATAAATTGTGTAAACAGTGCCATGTTATGCAGGACACTTTTGGAGTTGATATAATTGTGCTATAAGAGACCAATAGATCTGTTGTGACTTGCCATATGATGTGGTAAATGGCAGCTACTTAGTTAGTTTTAAGAAAAAGATGGGTGCTTTCATGAATGCGAGTTTACCAATAGTGATAAGTTATGTAGGACAGTTTTGGATTTGATGTAATTGTGCTATAAGAGATAAGTAGGTCTGGTGTAACTTGTAATATGATGTGGTAAATAGTAACTACTTAGATACTTTTAAGAAAAAGATAGGCTCTTTCATGAATGTGAGTTTATGCATGACATTTTGATGACATAAATTGTATGTATTTCTTAATCAAGAGTGTTCATAGACTACAAAGAGAAAATAATAAAGGAGAACTTTATTCATTTGCATCAAACAATTAGGGCGGGTCGTACTCAGGTGACAACATGAATCTGAAGGAAATCCTACCATGAGGGGTGTCCAAATTATGTGTTTTTACATGGGGAATTCAAATATGAGCTTATTTTTTGGATAGGATAACTCTAACCTACATTATTTTGTATTTCTAAATTGCCAATTTTACCCTTTTGAACCCCTTTATAATATATTAAAAGATATAAGGTAAATCATTTATATTGACAAGGCCAAATCAACTTTACATATATTTATTAATAGGTGAACTGCATGTATAATTGTATATCACTGGATATAATTACAAAGATCATTCTCCTGACATCTTGAACTTTGCCAGGTTGCACAAATCCTGCTTTGACTCAGACTTGGACATCAGCTTCTTGCTGGTCTCCTGAGCCCTGATCCCTCCATCCCTCTTTTCGTGTGAGAAGTACTTAGCAGAAGCCTCAGTCACCATTTTAACAACCCTCTCAATGCTTTGTGTGTGGCAAGGCCAGTTGCGCACCTCCATGGGGGTGTTGATGAAGTTTTTCACCTCTGAGGTGCTTAGAGAGCAGGTGAGAGGTGGCTCTGACACACCTTCTGACCAGCTGATCAAGTCACCGATGCTGGAAGCATCACAATTGATGTCAGGTGTCCTTCTGCTCCTAACAGAGGAGTCCCCCAGCTGAGTGTCCGGGTCCCCCTCTCCCCTGATGGCCAGGATTCTCTCCACCCCTTCAATCCTCTCCTTCTAATCCTCAGAGCAGAGTAGTGTTTGGAGGATGACTTCACTGTGGGCATACCAAGCAGATCTTCTCACAGTTGGCATCACAATATCCAGCACCTCCTTTCTCTGGGACTTGAGGCAGTCCAGCTGAAAGAGGATGTGCCTAGGCCCTTCGATCCAGGAGTGCTTGACCTTCACGTTGAACCAACATGGGTAATACACTCCAATGATGAATTCCACAATGAATTGCAGAATCTTCAGGTTCTTTCCTTTAAGTCCGTGCTTTGACACCCAGAGCCTGAGAAGTCTGTTCGCTGTGGTGAGCCAGCGGCTGTGGTTTACTGGTCCTATCTCTAACAGAGCCAGCCCTGCAGGAAGTACTCCATCCCTGACTGCACAGACAATTTTATAGCCATAGTATTGATCAGTTGAGAGATCTTAAATGACCTTGTCAGGAAGCTTGATCAGTGGAGGGCCAACAGAGATTCGGGTGAAGTTTGGATTGATATCAAAGTCTGTAGCAGAATCAAGGAGCTTTCCTATTGGCCCGGATAATTTTTTGTCTGACAGAGTAGGGCCATCAAGGTCAACAATGAGATGGCGCAGAGGAAGTTCAACAGTGTGCAGGTTGCACACCAACCAGACCAGCTTTCTCCCCAGGTGCAGCTCCAGCTTCCGCATTACTCCAGCTTTCACACCAGTGTTGACATTTGTTGAGTCTCCTCCAATGGCCAACAAGGTCTTATCATAACCCCTCTCTTTCAGCCAGGCAAACAGGACCTTAGCAATCTTCTCCGCATGTGACTCCTCTTTAGTTGCTTTCTCTGGGGTAAAGTGGAACAGATAGTAGCTGCCAGGCTCACTAACAACACTATAGTGTTCTTCCTTGATCTTTGCGGGAAAAGATTGGTCACTGCCCTCAGCTTCCATCATCACATTGGTCAGGTCAATCCGCCCATCAAAGAGGATGCAAGAGATCCCCCCCTCCTCCCTGCACTTCTTCTCGAACTGTTCCCCCAGCTCTCTCATCAACTTCTGTGCTCTCTTGACCTTGCTCTTATCAATCACTTTACTTGTATTGTCTTCTGTGATGATTCCTGCGTCAATCAGAGCTGCTGTTGCTATCGCTGCAGTTGGCCTCAGCCCTATGCCATACCTTACACTAGCAAGGGCAATTTTTTGAATCTCATCATAGTTTTTCTGTACCTTTGCCGAAGCTGCTGGCTCAGGGTCAGTTTGAGGGAAGAGCTCAACTTCAGGAACAAACTCATCTTCATCACCACTTCTCTCCAATTCCAGATCCTCATCACCATCTGCCAAAAATCTCTTAACATCCTTCCTGGCTGCCTTCTCTGCTACTGCAGCACTTTCCTCCTTGCTCCTTCTCCTTTTCTCTGCCTTCCTTTCCATCCACTGCCTTTTCAATGTCCTCACCAGTCTCTTGTGCTCTGGTAGATCAGGACCCCCTATTTGGTGGGGTCCCTTACTTCCAACCTTCTCTTTCTGTCCCTTGATGTAGGCAAGATCTTTCACAGGAATATTTTTCTCTCTGCTGCAGGAACAGTTAATGTGGGCTTGGATAACACAGCCCTCACAGCCTCCCCCCTTACAACTGGTAATCTGACACTTGCAAGTCAAAATATCAAAGAACTTGTCTAACTTGACAATGAACCTCTCTTTGGCATCAAGTTTGCCCTTCCCAAGAGAAAACTTCACTGACTGATTCCAGACCTCCTTGAGCTTGGACATGATGGTCACTTTTTCATTGATAACAGGTGGCTTGAAAAGAGCATTAGCTTTGCTCCACTGACAATCAGACCAGGGTAGATGTCACTCACCAGCTTGTCCACTGGGTAGTTTCCTCCTGTCATCTTCACTTTGCTTCCTCAAGTAGATGCCATACCTCAGGATATCCCTCACAGTTGGCAGTTCAGACACCAACAGCTCCTGGCCAGTGCCAACAAGATTACTCAGATGAGAACTTGATTTCGTCCTTGTTCTGACTTGAGCCATTTTCTTAATGAGTTCACACTGAAATAAAAACAATAATACAACAGTTAAGTATCCACTACAGACAGGTAACTCTTTTCAGCGCAAAATCTTTGGTTAAAAAAAGAGCTGAAATGGGCAAGAACAAATTTATCTGCAAATGCTAAACACATTATGCTTTTTTGGTTTCAAAATGTTATAAAATGCTAATTTATCTGTTGTCTGTAATGCAAATAATTTGTTCATGTACTCTAAAAAAACTAAAGAAACATATCCTAAAAATATTCTTTAGAACATTGAAATAGGCCTCATACTGCTCAGTTGTACTAAAAATGAACCACCTAATTTTAGCTCAAATCAAAGTTGTTAATTAAATTTTGCTCAATGTATCACTATAATATGCGTAGAAATAGCTTTTTCTAAAATATAACAGAATAATACTCACATGTGAACAGTAACAAAAAAAATATCAGTAGATAATCACTAAATCTATCCCCTCACTGCAAGCCAAGGTGGTAAAATAGCTTCATAAATCATGAGTCACTTCAAATATTTCACAAAACGTTTTAGAATGTTCTGAAACGTTATATTCTAGCCTCTGAGAAAGGTGGCTCAGAAAATGGCCTTATGCGCGCCAGAAAACCGTCAAAATATTTCATATACCAAACTGTATGATAATTACAATTAAGTGGAATGGCACACCTTTTTATTTGAGTATTTAAATATTATTATTATTATATGAATTACATTATATGTGTTTATATGAAATAGTTAGAACAATGCTCTATGAGAGATAACATGAGCAGCCATGATAGAAAACGTGAGAAGACATATTCTGGGGTAACTACAATAGTAAAATAATCAACAATTTAATAATAAATAATCAACTGCAAAATGATGTAGGTTAGGTTTATCAGAATTAAATATTTTCTTCAGAATTGTGTTCTATACACCAAAATATGTCATTTGAACACCCCTCTCCTTTGATTTAAAAAAAATGCATAGTATGACCCGCCCTAATCAAACATAGAACAGTTTTATTTCCATTAGTAACATGTATTGTAATTTCTTGAACAAATACTGCCCTGTTTGAAGCGTATACAAGTTGAGATGCGAGACTTTTTGGCGTGACTTGTTTTTATCAAGGAAACTATATTAAACATGCAGTATATAGCAGTTAATTTGGCATAAGAGGGCCTAAAAATCTTTGTCAAGGTGATAAATCTGCTTAAGCTATCCCTGTGTCAGAAGTGTATTTCCCATCTTACATTGCTCTCATGCACTCCTTTCCGAAACTTTCGGGGTTATATGTAGATTTAGATGTACTGTAGGTAGCCCTTACTTATTTGACTAGCAGCCACCTAGTGTTAGGAACTTTTATAAAGAAAGTTTACAATATTTTTTATTTTGGCTTTATAAATTAGTATGTTGTGTGATAATATTTCCATTTTTCTTCTTCTTCTTCTTCTTCTTCTTCTTATTATTATTATTATTATTATTATTATTATCATTATAATTGTAAATACATAAATGTGAAGAGGGAGTACAGCGTAACGATAAAGGAAGGCTGATTAATTGAGAATTTGGATCCCGGCTAACTCCGGTTGAAGACCTCAAATGAAATTAGTTTTTAAAACAACAATAAAAGAGTTGACTGAGATTTGTCTACACTTCAAAATGGTATATAACAAAATCACTAATAATGAAAACAATATCCGCATATACTTACTAGTCCCTTAAACTTTTGACTATCTATGAAGTATCCTTGTAAAATACCTACAATAAATTCTATTAGAACATCCAGCACCCAACCATATAACGATAATTTTAAGAGAGAACGTAAAAAAATGGATTATTGATTTTTTTATTTAATTTGGCATTTCAGATTCAGGTTTACTATACAACATTACAACCGTATTGCTTTGTTCATAAATATGCTTCAGATACTTTCTCTCTCACTAAGACAAATCTACAGTACTTACGCAAGCTGGTTTTCCGTAGTCAGTCCTTTTGTACGGTAATCCACTATATTAAATAATGTTTGCATGCTAGTGTTGTAACAATTACCATCTTTCATTTTAGATTAGTCTACTGAATATTTTTTGCTAGCAAAAATAATTAAATACAGTTACTCTAGCTTGTCTGGATGTAAACTGTAGAATTCAAACACATATTTTGGAATTTAAAGACATGTATGAACAAATTGATTCCTCTCTCAATAATGCTAGCCAAGACTTAAATACCTTTAGGAGAAAAACTATAGATGTAGGCCTGGCTGGAGCGATTACACTGCCCAACAAAGAAAACATTTTTTGCTGCTGATTTAATTCTAGGACCTGTTTCTGGATAATATTGATGTGCTGATTTAAAAAATCACCTTAGATTTTGTCCATCATATCAGGTTTTCGTGCAATGCAATATGCCTATTTTGGGTGATCCATGAAAGGCGCTTATCAAAATTGATGATTTTTGAGACCTGTTAACAGCTGTTTTGCTGTTAAAATTTTATCTGTGGAGTGTGGAATACGCAAATCTGTGCATTAAATCTAAAGGTCATGTACAACATATTAAAATCTTGGGTATCTGTGATTTCCCCAGGTGTGAGCGTGACGTCATGATCTGAGATAGATTTCCCATTGGCGGAGTGAGAGCAGCCGGTTCCGCTAGTGACGTCAGTCTGTCCTGGTTGGATACAGCTGCAAAGTGTGTGACGTCATCGCCTGCTCGCCACATGATTGGGAGCGGCACAGAGTTACATGTGGGCAGCATTCAGTGAGTTATTTGCGATCAGTGGTGAGTGAAGGGTGCGTTGCAGCTCATCATCATCATCATGTCTGCTGTTCGAAGAAAGTGTTCAAACAGCCCAGATGTTTTCTGCTACATTTGTGGATGCTTTACGTTACTAAAGCAGAGGATGAACATTACTGATTTCGTAAAAAAGGCATACCTGGCCTATTTTAAAGTTAAACTTGGAGATCAGGAAAGTCGTGGGCTCCTCACACTATTTGCAAAACTTGTGTGGAACATTTACAACAATGGACAAATGGAAACAGAAAAGGTTTGAAGTTTGGCATTCCTATGGTATGGCGAGAGCCCAAAAATCATTCAGATGATTGCTACTTTTGCCTTGTGAAGACTTCTGGCTTCAACGCAAAGAATAAACACCATCTAAAGTATCCTAACCTAGATTCAGCAATCAGACCAGTTTCTCACTCACATGAAATTCCTGTTCCAATTTTCACGGACCTTCCAACACTCACAGAAGATGATGAAGATATGGAATTACCTGATGAGATCGAACGTGATGTCACTGATGATGATTTTGAACAGCCTTCTTCATCAACGACACCTCAGCGATTTAATCAACTTGAGTTGAATGATTTAATTCGTGATCTCAGCCTTTCAAAAGAGTCATCAGAATTATTAGCTTCAAGATTGCACGAGAAAAATCTACTTCATCCTGGGACAAAAATAACATCTTATCGCAATAGGGAAAGAGAATTGTTGCAATATTTTGGTGCAGAGAAGGATTTGGTTTACTGCCATAATGTAGAAGGACTTTTGAATGCAATGGGTGTAACCCACTATAGCTCCAATGAGTGGAGATTGTTTATAGACAGTTCAAAAAGAAGTTTAAAGTGTGTCTTGCTTCACAATGGGAATGAATATGGCGCGATTCCTATTGGTCATTCCAGAGCCGGATTTAGACGTGTGGAGGCCCTGGGCAGCCTCCATGTGGAGGCCCCCCTACCTTAGGGGAAGACATAATTGAAGTCATCCATAAGATTCATAATATAATTAACATACATACACTTTCAAAACATTGTGCACTCTTGTGTCTGTCCATTCCACTCATTTCTGCAAAAAATGAAAGCCTCCTGGTTACTCGGGTATTCCATTATAGTGAGAGTAGGCCTAAAAGAGTAATAAAAACAAAATAATAATCAGTACACAACAAATAGTAATTGGTAAAAGTTTATGTACTACAGTGGTATTGGATGCGCGTGTTTTTTTGTTGATCATCTATCGGGTTTTTCTAGTTTCGGGTTTTTTCTATTTTGATAATGGCTTGTCAATATGTGGAGGCCCCCAAGATGTGGAGGCCCATGGGCAGCTGCCCACTTTGCCCACCCCTAAATCCGGCCCTGGGTCATTCAGAGCATCTAAAAGAAGAATATGAAAACATAAAAATAGTGCTGGAGATGCTAAAATATGATGTTCATAAATGGGTGATTTGTGTTGACCTGAAAATGGTCAACTTTCTTCTTGTCCAACAAAGTGGCTACACAAAGTATCCATGTTTCTTGTGTTTATGGGATAGTCGCGCCAAAGCTGAACATTGGGTAAAGTAAAAGTGGCTACTAAGGCAAAATTTAAATGTAGGAGATAAAAATATTGTAAACGAGCCATTGGTGGATCGAGAAAAGATCATTTTTCCACCACTCCACATCAAACTTGGGCTTATGAAGCAGTTTGTAAAAGCTTTGAATAAAGAAGGTGATTGCTTTAATTACATATGTGCAGCCTTTCCAGGTCTTAGTGATGAGAAGCTTAAAGCTGGTATATTCGATGGTCCCCAGATAAGAAAACTGATGAAAGATCCGCAGTTCAGTAACTCAATGACCGAAACGGAGGCAAGAGCTTGGAATGCTTTTGTTGCAGTAGTTAAGAACTTCCTAGGAAACAAAAAGTCTGAGAATTATAAAGATCTTGTAAAGGATTTACTTGTAAACTTTCAGCAGTTGGGTTGCAACATGAGCATTAAAGTTCACTATCTCAACAGTCATCTGGATAAATTTCCAGAAAATCTTGGTGATGTTAGTGAAGAGCAAGGTGAGAGGTTCCACCAAGATATCAAAGTGATGGAAGAACGATACCAAGGAAGATGGGATACCCATATGATGGCTGACTACTGCTGGAGCGTGCAAAGAGATTGTCTTGACATCTCTCATTCTAGGAAGTCCTATAAGAGAAAATTTATTAGCACTGAAAAGTAAGAAAACAAGAAAAAGACAATGTTAAGAAAACTGGTCCCGTGCTTGCTTTAATATGGATTCATTTTTTGCTTATTTAAACACTTTTAATCACTTTATGTGTCAATATTACCATTGTATATTAAAGTTCACTCCCTGCACAATTGTTTACTTTTCCATGCTGATTCTGACTATGTAAAAACTTATTTTTTGAAAAGAAAAAAAATTGGGCATAACCCTGCCAAAATGCGATATCTCCAAAATATCCGTATTTGATTGCTCGAAAACCTGACGTGATAGGCAAAAACTAAGGTGATTTTTGAAATCAGCACACCAAAGTTACCTAAAAACAGGTGTTAGAATTAAATCAGCAAAATTGGTGTTGGGCAGTGTTATGCAACTGAACTTCATAATGCACCCAGAGATGTTTTTTTAGTGTGGTGTGAACAAGGGAAGTCAGGGAATGACCCTGTATTACAACAAAACAGAGGGCTAATGCCAGGTTCAAGTATGCATTAAGGTATATAAAAAATCATGAGGATGTGTTAAGCTGGGATGCTCTGGCTAGGAAGCCTGCCAGTAAGAATCCAAGAAACTTTTGGCAAGAATTAAAAGAATTAAATAATAGCACAGTCTCTCCCTACTATCTTTTGTATCAAAATGTAGTATAGTAGTGACATCTGTATAGAGTATATATATATACATATATATATATATATATATATATATATATATATATATATATATATATATATATATATACTTACTTTAGATTACTTTAGGTGAGTTTGAACGACGGTTCAGGATCGACCTGCGGTCGATTCCTCTGCAGTAACCCGTCTCATTTGCGGGATTTGGTGAAGGAGGGAATTGCTGTCTGATCTCCTACTGCCCTCGTAGCCAGCCGCGCATGACTGTTCAGGGACTTTGCGCAGGAATCTGTTTAGCTTGTTCTTGAAGTTATTCAGGTTGGTGTGCTGGAGATTCCTCACTTTTTTTGGTGGAACAGTGAAAAGCTTTGGGCCTCGTATTCTGACGGTATTTTCCATTCTCGTTTTCATAGAACCTTGCCCCACCGCATCTTAGACGTAAAAGACCTTTGTATAGCTTCAATGTTCGCAATGTCTCGTTTTCTGTATGGGTTTGTGAGTACTGCGCAATACTCAATTATTGGCATAATTTGAGCATGATGTGCTGCGGAAGTTCTTCCAGATGATTCCCATTATTTTTCAAGTCGTTGTAATTTTGATGTTATAGTGCTCTCTGTATTCTGCATCCAACGACATTATTACGTATTACGCCAAGATCCCTGACTTCTGAATTTGGTGTTATCTGTTTGGCTTGCAGAGTTTTGTACCCCTTTTTTCTGTAGCTCCTTGTTATTACCATATCCTAGAAGTTTAAATTTTCCTTCGTTCAACTTCATATTGTTGTCTTCTTCCCACTGGAATAATGTTTCATTGTCGATTTGTAGTTTTCTTATGTCACCTTCGTTCAATATTTCCTTACATATCTTGGTATCATCTGCGAAGCATGATACAATACTGTCTTTAATATCTGCAACAATATCAATGTTACATTTAACAATGAAAAATTTCACTTCTTGAGATATGGTGGAGATGAGGAACTTTGTCACCATCCATCAACTGAAGCGTTAAAAGCGATGTTTTAAACACCGAGTATATGAATTTAACTTGAAGTGCTATGATAATAAATAATAGTTGTTAAGATTATTTAAAGAAAATGTTGGATGTTTTCATGAATGAGAGTTCATAAATTGATTCATCAGTGCCGTATTATGTAATTGTAATGTATACTTAAGTGTGACGTTTCTGGCGGAAATTTTTGGTCGGTTGGGCAGTTTTCATGTGGTAGATGCCACAAGTTAATAGCTATGATCGTGCATCTCTTACTTCTTTGAGTAAATGATGTATTATAAACGGACAACTACCCATTACCTTCAACGATAGAGCAGTCATGTATATAAAGAGCTGTGTGTTTTGTGCAAGTAGAGTTAAATCATATGAAATCTTTATATATGGTTTCACTCATCCAACTGCTACCCAAAGCAATGTACATAGACGTAAAGTTGAGGTGAATGAACTTATAAAACTTGTATTTATAGAAATTTATTTGGCCAAATATGATAGCATTAAAGGTTGAATAATTGTTTTCGAGCAAAGTAATGCACATGATTGTGTATATATATATATATATATATATACACACACACAGGAGTGTAGATAGGCATAAGCATAGCAGTATGTGCTTACACATTGAATTTGAAATTCCTGATATTTTAAATAAAGTTCTCAAGAAATCATTTATCATTATAATAGTCTTTTATAATTATATGATGGAAAAGAATAATATTAGTTACTACAAGTTGCAAAATACACTACTTTGTTCCAATATTATGCGTTTCTATCCTTTGCTCTGAATAAAAGTGGATTTTCCATCTCTGTTGATCGGGTAACTATTGACATCTACCATAAATTCCTAATTTTAGTGCACCAGAGAGTATTAACAGGACTCTGTATTTAATTTTCTCCTTCAGCAATGGAGGGTGGGGACAAACCACTTCCACATCTTCCCACAACTCCGTGCTTCCTACCTCAGCGCTTACACATTAAAAAGTGCTAGCTATTCTCGGTCATATGTATATATATATATTATATATAATATATATATATATATATATATATATGGTAACTAGCCAAAGTGGGTGAACTTGGAACTAATCGTAGAAGTATAATTGAAATAGAGATAAATAATTTTTATGTACGTTCATGTACGTAGAAGAATGTATGTATGATTGTACATAGAAGTATAATTGAAATAGAGATGAATAATTTTTATGTACGTTCATGATGAGCTTATCGTTCAGTTAGAGATGATTAACTAGCTACTGCTAAGACAAATTACCCTGTGTAACACTGATTCTGTTTATATAAAAAAATTTATGTTTTTATATGCATTTGTGGGCGCTGAGTCCAAATCTGGCCTTGGTTTGTGTGTATCATCAATGGTTCCAGAGTTAATCCATTTTTCATGTTTTACCCGTATAATGTTATTATGGGCGCAGCAATATCAGAATAATCAGGAATTGTTGAGAACAATCCGGATGTTCGTTGACAGTTTTTTGCTCTAGAAATTGCCCGAAACTTCCACTGTGCTATATAAAGAAGAGCGCAGAGTCTGAGAAGTCAGTAAGTGTGAGCACACAAAGAAAGCAGGTTGTTTGTCTGATGGTTACCAGCACTGAGGTACTGTGTTTCTGTGCTTCTCTGTGCTGACGATTTGAGTGTTATCGATCCTTTTTTATTGCGAACATTATTTCAGTGTTGGGAATACATCTTTTTTTCTGGAATCTGTAATCTGTTGCAGATTTAATAACTCTTCTATCTATATCTGCAGGTTATGATTAATGTAGTACAGTTTGGTAAAGAGAATGGCAACTAGAGCTTGTAAACACTCGCCGGATATATTCTGCTACGTTTGTGGGTATTACATAGGCCCCAAGCAAGTATCGCACAAGATTGTGAAAGGCACCAAGTTCTGGATCGCGTATCGGCTCTATTTTGGTATGTCTATGGGCGACCAAGATAAGCCCTAGGCACCCAATGTGATCTGTGGAAGCTGCCGCTCCACACTTGAAGGGTGGCTGCGGGGAGTACGGAAGGCAATGCGACGATTGCTACTACTGCATGGTAGATGTTTCTAAGTACAGGAAAGTTAAAGGAAGGCAGACTCTTCAGTATCCAAGCATAGCGTCGTCCATAGCTCCTGTACCACATGGCGAAGGTCTTCCAATACCACGTCCACCAGAACAGGTATCTATCCATTACTTTACCTTCTGTATTTACAGTCTGTGGGTCATTATGTGTCGATTTTTCTTAGTGCTGATGCCCTTCTACACATAAACTATGCCTATATTTTGTTTCTTTGCTTTGCAGGTTGAAAATGAGGATGCAGCTAGCTCACCTGAGATGTCGGCTGGTGAGGACAGTCATGATGAAGAATATACAGTAACTTTCAGTACAAACCCTCACTTTCCAAATCAGAGGGAATTGGACGACTTAATTAGAGATTTGGGTCTGACGAAATCAGGGTCTGAGCTTCTGACCTCCAGACTCAAAGAGTGGAATTTGCTTAGAGAAGATTGCAAGATCACTGTATACCGAAAGCGGCATGAAGAGTTTGCAAGGTTCTACGATATCAATGGCTCTCTCTGTTATTGCAGCGAGGTTAATGGTCTATTCACAGCTATTGGGTTAAAACATATACCCTCAGAGTGGCGCCTGTTTATTGACAGTTCAACTCGGAGTTTAAAAGCTGTTCTACTCCACAATTGGAACAAATATCCATCTATACCAGTTGCACATTCTGTTCAAATGAAAGAGGACTATGAAAATGTTAAACAACTGCTCACTCAAATCAGGTATGAACAATATAACTGGGACGCGTGTGGTGATTTCAAAATGATTGGTTTCCTGTTAGGTTTACAGGGAGGGTTTACTAAATATTCATGTTTTCTTTGCCTGTGGGATAGCAGGGCTTCAACTGAGCACTATAAAACAGTTCAGTGGCCTCCACGTGAAGGACTGCAACCAGGAAAGTACAATGTACTCAGGGAACCTCTTGTGAAGCCTGACATAGTTCTGTTACCACCTCTCCATATTAAGTTGGGTCTAATTAAGCAGTTTGTAACTGCGTTAGATTTTGGAAGGGAAGTTTTCCAACAGATTCGGTCATGTTCTCTAAACTCTCTGAGGCCAAAGTCAAGGCTGGCATCTTTGTAGGACCACAAGTCAAGGCGCTGTTGAATTCAAAGAACCTTGAAGCCAAGATGACTCCGATCGAAAAAGAGGCTTGGTGTGCTTTCCGTGATGTGGTTCGTGGGTTTTTAGGCAACCATAAAACACCAAACTATAAGGAGTTAGTGTCAAACTTGATTAAGTGCTATGGCAAAATGGGGTGCCGTATGTCTTTAAAATTACACTATCTGCATTCACATCTACTAGACTTTTTTCGTGATAACCTGGGCGATGTGAGTGAAGAACATGGCGAAAGAGTCCATCAAGATATTCAAACGATGGAGGAAAGGTACCAGGGCCATTGGGATGCTTCCATGATGGGAGACTACGTATGGTCGCTGATCAGAAAGGATAAGAATGCTCATACGCGGAAGTCGCGTTCTTCAGTGCATTTTTAAGGAACGCACACTGCATAACGAGGCTTGTTGTTCTCTTATCGGTTCTCCTCATGATATATATTATATCCTTTGTATCATTTTGGGTTTGTCAAACAATTTTGGCTCAATAAACATTAATTTCCAATAGTGTTTTTATTTTCAGAAAATATTTATGTTCGCCTTCTTTATATACTTTGCCATATAAAAAGTGTGATAACCTATATTTTTGAAACGGTTGATGATAAAGCAAAACCAATATCATTTTTGGAATCAGCGCCCCGAAATCATAAGAAACGACAGAAAAATCACAATAAACAGAAATTTTTCAAATTTTGTTACCCAGTGTAATAAGTGAGAAATAATTGACTAAAAATGGCTCAAACTAGAGAATAATCCAAGTGTCCTATATTTGGAAATCCTTGTTATATGTCTCATAATAGTCTAGCGACTTATGAATTAATCATGAACACTGTCTAATGCTAACAGTGTGTTCAGCATCTTACGTTCCTACATTATCGGCAGAAAATGTAGAAAATGTTCTCGTGAAGTGGAAAAAATTTGGGCTACATCAAGCATACGGTATCCATTATTTCACACCAACAAGTTGTGGCAAAAATGAAAGCTTATGCTAAATATCGGAACATTTTGAAACCCTACAAGCAGCTAAAAGATAATGATTCTTATAAATTGAGGATAAAAAATTTCAGAAAAGAAGGTTCAAAGCTATTTGACATTGCCGGTTGCAAATGTAGTAAAAGTTTGTAATTGTCCAAAAGAGCGTAAGGTGCATAAAAAAGAGATCGAATTCCTGAATGATCAGCGAAGGGCAAGAAAAATGTTCATAGGAAATGTTGATCAAAAGAAGACACAACAGATGAGAGAGCTTGAAACGAAGAGAAGAATTTGAAGAAAGAATACCAAAAGCCACCCGAACAACGGTTGCTACAGCAAATATTCAGATGACTTTCAAATACTGATTCTGATGCAAGTGAAGCTTTTTGACAACAAAAACGTTCATACAGTATCTATACTATGAAGTCCAACTGAGCCTTTAAACTCCCCAGCCATCATCTTCTGGATACTGTCCCAGAGTTAAGCTCTCAACACTAGCTAGAGAGGCCGATCGGCACAACATATTAGATAAAAGTGCTGCAGCAATAGCTTCAGCGGTCCTACAGGATGTTGGTGTTATTTCTGAGACTAATAAAACAATGATTATTTCTAAAAATAAGATAAGGCGAGAAAGAGAGAAGAAAGGAGGACAAGCGCCAAGTTTCGGCAATACAAATACCATCCGAGGACTGTGCTTTGCTGGAAGAAAGGACAAAACCAAGGCCAGTTTTAAAAAAGGAAACAAGTACTATGCTGAAAATATCACCGAAGAATATGTATCTCTCATCTTAGAACGAAGATGGGAATACCTTGCTCATATTACTGTTTCATCAGGAACAGCACGTGCAATAGAAGCCGGCATTATAGAGTGCCTACAAGAGAACGATTTTCCAATGAATTCTATTGCAGCAGTAGGTTGCAATGGTTTGAGATGTGGGAAATGTCATGTCATACGCAAGCTGTGGAAAGATGCGTTGATGAGGCATCATTATCTGTGTGTGGTGAGTTACGGAGAGATGGTTTCATTAGGACTAAGTTGGAATCCCAAAAATTGCTTGGAGTATTAGACTGAAAGAAAGGTTATAAGGTGTAAACTTAGTTAACAAGGATCAGAGTGAAAACGTAACATGCGCAGAAAGTGCCTATCATGGTTGGGTTGATGGGCGAGCACGGGGGGAACTCGATATGCAACCACCACCTCTTGGTGAATTCTGGGTGATCAAAATTCAAATTACTTATCAGCTGAGTTGAATTTATATTTTTATAAATAAAAATAGACTTCTGTGGCAAGTAATATTTTTACAGAATTTTTCTTCATCAATAATAATATGCAACTTTTACGGCAACGAGCCAATCAAAATTCCAAAATTCATTTTTAGACGAAACTAACCAAAAAATATGGAAATTTCTAATTTTTCACTCGCTTAAGACAATGGAAGATATTTTCCGATGTCCGTAAGATTTCTGTAGAGTGTTTTTCTCATCAAAACGCATTTATGACGACAACAGTCCAATCAAACATCCGAAACTCATTTTTTTGACGAAGATAGCCAAAATTAGAGAAATTGCTAATTTTTCACTCGTTTGGGGCAGTGGAAGTTATTGTCTAAGTTCAGTAACATTTTTACAGAGATTTTCCTCATCAAAACAACTTCTACGAGGCCAATTAAAATTCGAAAATTATATATTAAAAATGTTATAGAAGCCGACGACCAACTTCTTGAAACCATTTAAAATAACATATCATTTAAAATAACATAAGAGCAGGCGCCAGTCCTTATTTTTCTTACGCAACAATCGACGTCTGCTAAATCTCTTCTAAGCCCCTAATCACACGCTCGGAGGATGACTTTCGATATAAAAACAGTTATGAAATCAATCTAAAGCGTACTGGCAAACTTGGGCGATCTGCATTCGCCTTTCCATGTTTGTCTCCAACGAAAACACCACGCATCCGTCCCAAGGGACATTGGCTCTGAGAATCGCACATTCTCTTGTTCTCACGATGACTCGCTTATGACGCATGTGAGAATGGATTCCTTCGTATATAAGGAGGGGTCCAGCCATTGAAAGACAGACTCAAGATTTAGATTTCAGGATACGAGATTCAGATCTTGGTCTCCGAAGGTGACAGGTTGCGAGTTACCTCGTATTCTTTAGTTTGGCTTACGACACGATTTAGAACGGCCTGAAGGGCTTAGAAGGAATCGTTTAATTGTTATAGCGCTGTGGCGAGGGAGCGCGATACCCCGCATGTCATTGATTTGTTTTACGACGGTACCTAGAACGGGCACGAGGGAAGTATTTCAAGAAGACGGGCCGTTGGTTTTTTCTTAAAGTAACTTAATTATATACCCCGGGTGAAGGGTGAATTTCACTTCAATTAGGAATAAGCTTTTATCGGAATATTGGAATTGAGGATCTGACTGAAGGAAACACCAGCAGACTTAATTCATTTATTTCTTAGTGACCTTAATTGTCACTTGTAGACTTAAGAACAATTCAGATATAACCCAGTAAACTTACCTTATAATCTGACCTTGTGAACTTAAGAGCTAATCCAGTTATTATAAACTTTCGCCTGTAAGCCGCTTATTTGAATTTAATTAAAGTACCTGAAGATACAATTGACTCTCAGTTAATCCCAGCGTAATTAATCCATACTCGACGAGTGAGAAAAAGGGCTGAGGAAACTCCCGGATTCCGTAAGTGACTGACCCGAAAAGGGGGTCAGCGCACTCTGTTTAAAGGAGTAATTTATTGTGCGGCTCGAGGGTACGAAAAACCTCGGACCGTATAATATATATATATATATATATATATATATTATATATATATATACATATATATATATATAAAGAAAAATAAGGATAATATCAAAACTAAGAACATAGAAAATAGTTAGACAACAAGAAGTAGAAGCGTAGAAAATACCGTGTATAAATACTACGCGAAAGGGTACTGCAGATATCAGGATGGTCAATGCATCTATGCACATCCCACATTATATAACACACACTACACAAGAGGATATTGCAAATTTAAAAAGAATGCAAGTTCCACCATCTTACTGTCTGCAACACCTATGCAAGATATGGGAGGTGCAAATACGGACAAAAATGCCGTTACCACCACCCTCAAAGGAACTCGACAGGTGAGCAGACGAAACCAGCAACAAAGAGGGCTACCAATTTTTCAGATATAGCCCACACAATACAACTTTTGAACACCATCGAACAAATACAAAGCTAACTGACAAATACAGGGATCCGAGAGCCGTACAGAAGGCATACAGAAAGGTATTACATGGGATATAGGGACAACGGTTATCGAAACAGATAAAGAGAGGAAAATTCTTGGAGGATCACAAGGCAACGAAACCGGCACCACCATTGGAAAACGAATCGGAACCACATGTATGTGAAAACAATAGAGAAAAAATAAAAATAATCCTTACCAACATTCAGGGCCTTAAATCAAATCATTCCCCAGACAAAATTTTATTCCTGAAAGGACTCATACAAGAAACCGGAGCAGATTTTGCATGCCTCACGGAAACCCATCTAAAGGACTGCCAGGCGAACTGTGATAACCCAGTTCTGTATTGAGAAAAAAGAAATACAAATTGACAACATCCTTTGAGCCGACAGAACAGTGAGACGTAAAGGAGGATGTGCTATTTACACACGCGAAAGGCAAGTGGCAGAAATGACTAGAAGTACCTCAAATAGCTATGTAGAATGTGTAGCAGCAAACGTTGAAAAATTAAATATGGTACTAATTATAATGTACAGACCCCCGAACACGCCAACCTCAAAATTCTCAGATTCCATTACAGAAGTAAAAAACTGGGTAAAAGATCTACACTCTCCAACCCCAAATATTTTTCTCTGTGGTGATTTTAATTTTCCATTCTTGAAATATAAAAGGATAGGAAAAATATATGTATACACCAGGACAAGGGGGTCACACGGGAAGACCACGAGCAGGCAGGTAAAAATGCTACTAGCTCTAGCTGCTGAATTTATTTTAACACAAGAAATAACAAGAAACACAAGAAAAACAACTGCTTACAGTAGATTTGGTATTCACAAACAACAGCAACCTAATTGATAATGTAGAAATATCCCAAACTATAATATCGGATCACAACATTAGTGAAATAACAACCAGTATAAAAGCAACAGGAAAAGAAAGAACACGAACAACAGAAAGGAGCAAATTCGAATATACGCAATGCTCAGGGAAGGTGTTAGTAGTATGGGCGCAAAAGGGGAGAGTGCAATGCAATTGAAAATGTCGATCAATGTTGCACAAGTTATGCAACAAAGGGGGAGGGGAGTGTTGCAAGAACAACAAGGGGTTATGCAACTTGGAGGCGGAGTTATCCCCCAAGAGAAAGAGAGAAGGAGAGAGAGGAAGAGAGGTGTTCGCCTGGCAGGAGCCAAGCGCATATTAAGACTTCAGCCGAGCGGGCTTTGTCTTAATATGTTCCTAATCAGCCAGTTGGATTATCTGGCTGAGCTACCAGATTGCGCCATTCATTTACTTAATGCATATATTCTGGCTTCACCAACCAGTTGGCTTATCTGGCTGAGCTGCCAGATTGCGTTATTTATTTAATTAAAGCATATATTCCGGCTTAACCGGCCAGTTGACTTAGAAGGCGTAAATGGCTTGTTCAGGTGTACATTATTGAGTTGCCAGATTGCGTTTATTCATTTAATTGAAGCACATATTTTGACTACCAGCCAGTTGACTTAGAAGGCGTAATTGGCTTGTTCAGGTGTACATTATTAGGGTGTGCTATCCAGAGTGTGCTATCCAGATTTATTTGGCAGTTGGTTAAGAAATCCGTTTTAGAATGGTCATTTTCTGTAATTAAATGTCGTGTACAACCAAAAGAATTAAATAAAACACCATTACATCATTCTCTTTATTTAGACGAATTAATGGATTCAATTTCACGAAATATATAAAAAATAAATAAGGGAGTCGCGCGTCTTAAGATACTTAAGCGCCACCACAGGCGAAAACGTGTTTTTGATGGATATCACTATTTTTACCCTTCCTCTATCGCGTGGTTTCGGTTATAATGACCTTACGACACTAGAAAGTATGGTTGAAAACCTTATGAAGCGAACTACTTTTTTCACTTCTATCGCTAGCCAAACGTTCACCCGAAGTTCGGCATAGGGAAATAAAAAAATAAAAAAAATATATATATTAAATATAAAATATGAAAATCTATTCCAAAAACTTATCAACATCTTCAATAGAATACTTAGAACTCTAATTTAGCCAAAAATGAACGTTCTAGCTCAATTAATAACACAGATACTATTGCCAGAATATTGCTGAGCTTTGGAGGCGATTTCTGACGAATTTTAATTTTGGTACCTTAAGACGCGGGACCACTCAAATATACAATGGAATATATATGATGAAAAATAATAATATCATAAGAAATACGAACGATGAATATATAATCAAAATAAATATACAATAATAAATACAATAAAATAAATACAATAATCAAAATAATCAAAATAAATATACAATAATAAATACAATAAAATAAATACAATAAAAAAATAATAATAGCATAAGAAATACGAACGAGAAATATATAATCAAAACGTTGTAGTATAACCATCAATATATTAGTACATGGAAAACATATATATACACAGTTAAATTAAATAATTAAATATATTGGAAATAATAATATAAGAAACGTATAATCAATTGCATATTAGAACAGTAAATATATATATATATATATATATATATATATATGCATATAACTGCAATGACCGCGCAGTATATAAATGAATAGAAACGACATAAGTGTTAAGGAACGTTTCTGCACACGAGGAGGAGAGATAACGAATAATGAAAAATGAGGCGAACCGCCCAGGAATCGAACCCAGGGCCTTCCAATTGCCGGTCGGACGCTCTACCATTATGCTACGGACCTCACTCAATCACAAATCGAAATTCTCCCACATAGGGCAGAAACCAATGCCCTGAGAGGGCACCCTCGCAAATCGTGAATATGCGCATATAACTGCAATGACCGCGCAGTATATAAATGAATAGAAACGACATAAGTGTTAAGGAACGTTTCTGCAACGAGGAGGAGAGATAACGAATAATGAAAAATGAGGCGAACCGCCCAGGAATCGAACCCAGGGCCTTCCAATTGCCGGTCGGACGCTCTACCATTATGCTACGGACCTCACTCAATCACAAATCGAAATTCTCCCACATAGGGCAGAAACCAATGCCCTGAGAGGGCACCCTCGCAAATCGTGAATATGCGCATATAACTGCAATGACCGCGCAGTATATAAATGAATAGAAACGACATAAGTGTTAAGGAACGTTTCTGCACACGAGGAGGAGAGATAACGAATAATGAAAAATGAGGCGAACCGCCCAGGAATCGAACCCAGGGCCTTCCAATTGCCGGTCGGACGCTCTACCATTATGCTACGGACCTCACTCAATCACAAATCGAAATTCTCCCACATAGGGCAGAAACCAATGCCCTGAGAGGGCACCCTCGCAAATCGTGAATATGCGCATATAACTGCAATGACCGCGCAGTATATAAATGAATAGAAACGACATAAGTGTTAAGGAACGTTTCTGCACACGAGGAGGAGAGATAACGAATAATGAAAATGAGGCGAACCGCCCAGGAATCGAACCCAGGGCCTTCCAATTGCCGGTCGGACGCTCTACCATTATGCTACGGACCTCACTCAATCACAAATCGAAATTCTCCCACATAGGGCAGAAACCAATGCCCTGAGAGGGCACCCTCGCAAATCGTGAATATGCGCATATAACTCGTGTGCAGAAACGTTCCTTAACACTTATGTCGTTTCTATTCATTTATATACTGCGCGGTCATTGCAGTTATATGCGCATATTCACGATTTGCGAGGGTGCCCTCTCAGGGCATTGGTTTCTGCCCTATGTGGGAGAATTTCGATTTGTGATTGAGTGAGGTCCGTAGCATAATGGTAGAGCGTCCGACCGGCAATTGGAAGGCCCTGGGTTCGATTCCTGGGCGGTTCGCCTCATTTTTCATTATTCGTTATCTCTCCTCCTCGTGTGCAGAAACGTTCCTTAACCTTATGTCGTTTCTATTCATTTATATACTGCGCGGTCATTGCAGTTATATGCGCATATTCACGATTTGCGAGGGTGCCCTCTCAGGGCATTGGTTTCTGCCCTATGTGGGAGAATTTCGATTTGTGATTGAGTGAGGTCCGTAGCATAATGGTAGAGCGTCCGACCGGCAATTGGAAGGCCCTGGGTTCGATTCCTGGGCGGTTCGCCTCATTTTTCATTATTCGTTATCTCTCCTCCTCGTGTGCAGAAACGTTCCTTAACACTTATGTCGTTTCTATTCATTTATATACTGCGCGGTCATTGCAGTTATATGCGCATATTCACGATTTGCGAGGGTGCCCTCTCAGGGCATTGGTTTCTGCCCTATGTGGGAGAATTTCGATTTGTGATTGAGTGAGGTCCGTAGCATAATGGTAGAGCGTCCGACCGGCAATTGGAAGGCCCTGGGTTCGATTCCTGGGCGGTTCGCCTCATTTTTCATTATTCGTTATCTCTCCTCCTCGTGTGCAGAAACGTTCCTTAACACTTATGTCGTTTCTATTCATATATATATATATATATATATAGAATAAATACTTAAATAAATAAATATACATCAAAATACTTTATGTTCTACGGCACAAAACGCTAAACTCACACGTAATCGAGTCTACATTCACATTGTTATTACTTTGCACTACACGGTAAAACCGTCCAAGCAGTACTTCACCGCTCAAGTTATACGGATACCTGTACTCGACATAAATGGTTTTCATATCGTTCAAACCTTTTTTGTGCCCACTTTACATTCGGTTGGCAAGTTATCTTTAAACACGGCTAGAATACAATCAAAAGCACGCACAAAGAGGTCATCGTTAACCACAACATCATTATTAAATACAAGTTTATAAACACTCCTTTCCAATCGAGGGTTTTTTCTTACCGTCCCGATCTTTTCAATCGTGAACTCTTCTTCATCTGCATAGCGGCAATTGAAATAATCTTCCAAGTCGTAACGACAGCTACTCGTTATATAGAGATACAACTCTCCAGGGTGAACAGTGTAGGCAAGCTCTGCCCTGTACCGCTCAAATGCCTTGTTCATTCCTACATTCGATAAATCCGTCCAGCAGAGCGGTGTATGCCTATTCAAGAACCGTGTCAAAATAAATCATATCCCTAATATAGGCTTCAGCTTACGGAATCCGACGATTTCAAACATTCTGTCGAGGATGAAACGGTTTCGCGTAGAGACAAGAACGTTATTATCAGATGCATTCTTCCACATCAGCCGTATATCAATGCATGGCTGTTCGTTATTTATACACAAC
The DNA here is from genome assembly GCA_023014485.1 of Bathynomus jamesi. Taxonomy (NCBI): domain Eukaryota; kingdom Metazoa; phylum Arthropoda; class Malacostraca; order Isopoda; family Cirolanidae; genus Bathynomus; species Bathynomus jamesi. Next base: position 825,943 of record JAJOZX010000514.1, on the reverse strand, counting down.
GTGCAAACAACGGCATATGAGGAGGCATCACTAATCTGCACTCTTCTTGTAGCCTACACCTGCAGGTATTTTATAACGGTCCTCTCCCCACTTCTCAACTATCACGAAGACTCTCTTCATCTCCTCAACACTTAAATAAATAACATTACGTTTACCAGAGTTTGCTTGCCTGCAAAAGAAGCCTCTGGCAATGATGAGGCTACTGAAGCTCCTATGGACGTTCTCGCTGAAGTACCTGCCGAAATTCCAACTTCTGGTACACGAAACTACATGAAGATCCAAGGGACAGCTTCAGCATCTTTGAGGTACAGGGTGGCAAATGTTCCGGCAGCTGCAGTTGCCACTGGCTTCCTGAACGACCTCATGAAGGCCGGTCATCTTTCCAAAGACAAGGCTTACTTGACCATAGAGGGCATGAAAGTCTGGAGGGCCAAGGAGGAAGTAATGGCTGCATCAGTTGAAGCTCTCACGCAGAGGTCAGAGGAGGAGAAGATCTCTAGGATATTCTTTGATGGCAAGCAGGATAGGAACACAAAGGTGTTGAAATATGACGAAGTGACAGGGAGCTTTCATCCTGGCAAAGTGATCGAAGAGCATTACACTATCACGTGGGAGCCTCAAGGAAAGTACCTCTTCCATTTCACTCCCGAGGAACCTGAGGAATGAGAAAAGCCTGCTCATAAGATCGCTCAGGGCCTGCATGAGTGGTTTCTGGATCACGGAGCTGACGAGAGCCTTGTAATGATTGGAGGAGACTCTACCAACACCAACACGGGGTGGTCTGGAGGCGCCATAGCCCTATTGGAGAAGATGCTGGGTCGCAAGTGCCACTGGATGATCATCAGCTCCATGTGAACGAGCTCCCCCTGAGGCATTTAATCATCAAGCTGGACGGCCCTGTAACTCCCCGGTCAGGCTTCAGTGGGCCTATTGGAAAACTTCTTGAGAAAGTGAATGAATTTGAGGTCAACTTCAACTTCAAACCAATGGAAGGAACTGAAGATATCATAGAGCTGCCAGTAGAGATAGTCAAATCTCTCTCCACAGACCAGCACAACTGCTATCTTCTGATCAAAGCCATCAAGTCTGGAAGTCTCAGTCCACAGTTGGCTGGTCTCAAGTGCGGACCTCTGAACCAATCCAGGTGGCTCACTACTGCACAGGCCATCTTGCTTTTATGGATGAGGGAGCACGGACTGAAGGGGGAGGTGTTGAGGAGGCTCGAGGTCCTCGTGAAGTTCTGCCTTAACTTCTACTTCAAAATGTACTACGACATCAAAGTGAAGCACCACCTCAAATTTGGTCCTGCACACGTTTTTTCAAACTTGAGGCTGCTGAGGAACCAGACTACCGAGGTCAGGAACATCATCTCTGCTGCAGTGATAAGAAGACCTTACCACGCACATCCTGAGAACATCCTGGCTTCATTCCTGTGCAGTGAGGATGAGCATCAGGGAGCTTTTTCTGTGAGCCAGATAGAGAAGATCAGAGAAGGAAGAGACTTTGGTGATACGACAGTGAGGCCCCAAAAAAATCCCAAAGTCAATCTGCAAGCCACTTCACCTGAGGATCCTGGCACGCTTTATACCTGACGTGGAGGGCTATTCATCATGCTTCCGCTTTGAACTGTCGCATGCTACAGGTGTCGCTGGTGACGGTTGGTCAGCGAGGAAGGGTTCTGTAGCTGCACGGTCATCGGGTTCGTCTGTGATATCGATGATGGGGTGCTGTACATCGTCGTCATTCACGGTTCTGTGGAAGAAGAAAACAAAATATAAGGAGTAACACTCAAAATTTGTAATATTTTGTAAACGACCCACTTAGGAGTGTGACGTGTTAGAGATGGAATCTGTAGAAAAATTCAGGTTCATAAGCCCCTCCACATGTATTATATCTGGCCTTACAGGATGTGGAAAAACTGTATTTATGCTTAAAATCATTAAAGATAAGAGGGAAATGTTCTCAAAATTTGTGCATAAAGTAATATGGTGCTATTCGACGTATCAGTCAGTGTTCACCGAGTGCCAAGATGAAATTTTGTTACACAAGGGTGTATATGACATTAATTCGTTAAAAGGTAATGAGCATACAGTTAGTGTAATTGAGGATCTCATGTTGGAAATGGATAAATCGTTTGCCGAGACATTTACAGTGTTCTCCCACCATCTTAACATAAGCGTATTCTTCATCAATCAGGATCTATTTTTCAAAAATAGATACATGCGCGATGTGTCGCTAAATACATAATTTCAAGTCCTATTCGCACAACATAGAGATGTGTCACAAATTGGGGTATTAGCCAATCAAATGTTCCCGAATCAGCGTAAGGAGTTTTTGAAGGTTTATAAAGAAGCCACAAGCCAGCGTTATGGATATTTGCATTGTGACCTTCACCCGCGAAATACTTTTACGGTTCTTCTAAGAACGAATATATTCACAAACGAACCTGAAACGGTGTATATTCCGGAATGACAATTAGGCAGAAGAAATATCGTGAATTAATAAAAATCTATCAACGATTGCCGGTGCACTGCAACAGATGTTTGTTAAAAATATCGACTCCGACATTTTAAAATGCATCTGTGAAATCTGTATTAATGTTATAAAATGTAATGTGCCAATGAAACCCTCTCAGAAGGCTCGCTTACGTCGTTACAAGAACATAATACGAGCGTTCGTTCATAAAAGTCAAACCGTGGGTAAGAAAAAGTGAATTATTGAACAAAGAGGAGAATCATTCCTACCCATCTTATTTTCAGTTTTGGGTCCTTTACTGACTAGATTAATATAATGAAGAAGGTGGTTGTGATTCCGGACGAGGTGTATGCGCCATTGCAAAGTTCAAAGATTTCAGACACGGCTCTAGAACCCCGTAAAAGTAGACTTAAAACAATGGAAAGCGAGTTGCTAGCCCTATTAAACAGTGAAAAGTCACTTGATGAGAAAAGGATCTTGTACCAAGAGGCTTTGCAGAAATTTCTTCATGAGTACGAAGATTATAAGAGTCCGACAGATCTCCCCGTGGTTATTATGCACAGCGCGAGCATCGCTAAGCATGGCGACACAGGGCCTGGGCCCGACGTTAAAGATGACCAACCAAAGAACAACGGAATACATCACATCGAACATGTGTTAAAAACAGTCTCCCACATGCATTGAGGAATAAAGGCTTGTCTTTATAATCCCTTGAGTGAGAATCCCATCATACAGTGGGCTGATACAGGCGAGGTCATTGTTGAAGGAACAAGGGTACAAGGATCCAACATCGTTGACAATATTCATGACATTTCTAACCCCGCCTCCTATGGTAGCGTTAATAGACTGTACAGATGTGTTTACGGAGTAGGGAAAAAAGATGTTGAGTGGTTTTTGCGGGAGCAGGATGCTTATACACTTCATAAACCGGTGAGAAAAAGGTTTAAAACGGCCAAGACAACAGCGGCTTCGATTGACTCTATTTGGCAAGCGGATTTAACAGACACGCAAAGATATTCAGTGTATAATGACGGATACCGCTACATCCTATTCATAATAGATGTATTCTCTAGATATCTGTGGCTAATTCCACTGAAAAATAAATCGCCTGAAACAGTTGCTAAAGCGACCAAAACGTTGATGTTAAAAGAAGAAAGGGTTCCTGGCTATTTTTGTACGGATATGGGGAAAGAATTTATAGGTCGCGCTTTTCAGAACATGCTGACAGAGTTTAATATCAGTTACTACACTAGCAGTTCTATACATAAGGCCTCTTTAGCTGAAAGAGTTCAACGTACCATAAAGGAACGCATGCATCGCTATTTTACACATAAAAACACATACAGATATATAAACGTTCTCGGGTCATTGGCATCATCATACAACCGTTCACACCACCGTACGATTGGCACAACACCTAACGAAGTTTTAGAAAGAGGTGCGCTGCCAGAGGTGAGAAGAGATGGAGCACCGCCACCGCAGTCTACACATTTCAAAATCGATGACTATGTAAGACTATCACGTTCGGGAAATAAATTCGCGAAGGGATTTGAGCAAGGATGGACACGTGAGGTTTTTAAAATTAGTGCTATTAGACCTAAAAGCGAGATAATGATGTATTACGTTGATTTGAAATGGGGAAGAAGTCGGAGGAGGCTTTTAACGCGAGGAGTTGCAGAAAGTGATATTTAATTTAGGAAAAAGTGTTTAAAATTGAAAAAATTTTAGGCAGCAAAGGTTCAGGAAAGAGAAAAATGTACCTGGTGAAATGGCTGGGTTACCCAGAAAGCTTCAACACCTATATAAAAGCTGCTGCAATAATGAAGCTTAAATAGTATGCAACATGGCGCCTAGCCACTTCTATGTCACACTCCCGTCCTCCTCTTCTCTGTCTGTACATCCTAACAACACCCTGGCCAACTTTGTGACAGAACTCCACGGACCCATTGAATTGGAGCGTGATTCGTATGAGGTGGGTTTATGTGAACTCCAGTTAGTCTCCAAATTTTTAACTCTTGAAAATGAACAAATCATATTTCTGATCCTTAGAAGAATCGATGAGTGCGAAAAATTAGACATAACCTTAGACGATACTATGCGATCAGTCCTGTTCGGTGAGGTACAGTACTATAGCACAAATGTTTCGCTAGGAATCGGCATTATGACACAGCCATGGACATTGTGACGGGGTTAAACAAGAGTCTTGAAAAGTCGTACCTGACAAACGATTTACTTTTTGAAGTCGTAAACATAGACACGCCTGCATGCACATTGAAGTTAAAATCAACGCTTAGTAGAAATATTAAAGATAAAGAGCTGTTCACAATTGTGGCCGAGGGCCGATATAGCGCAGCTCTCCAAAGAGATACCTTTCACGAGGCACAGCATGACATGTCCAGCTTAATGTATCAATTGAAGATGGAGAAATTGGGTGAAAGCTCTCCACCTCCAGACATGTGCTATATTTACAGCAATATCGTAGAGCACCAATTTGTTGGGGACACCCAGGCGCGCCTGCTGCGCATTGCACACATCCCCAACCATAGAGGGAAAAGTTTGAGCATTACATATGACAAGCCCCATTATGTGAATGTTGCGACTAATCTATTAACCAACATCTCGATATATATAAGAACGATTGAGGGAAAAAATTTCCCATTCGGTGATGGGAGCTTAACAGTGAAACTACACTTTCGTCGTTTATAATGACCCGAAGGCCATTTACAATCTATCGAGGAGTGAGATACCAGCATAAGAGTGGGCTTGGATCAATTTTTTCATCCATACTACGCACCGCTGTCCCACTGTTGAAGAGGGGTGCCAGGTACCTAGGGAGGAAGGTGTTACAAACAGGTTTTAACGCGGCAGACGACAAAATGAGTGGAACTAAGCCTAAAGCTCTAAAACAACATTTAAAACGTACACGGGACGAAATCATCAAAGATGCAAAGCGAAAAATACGTCGTGGCGGAAAGAAGAGATCTGCCAGGAAGAAGGGGTTACCATCACGTGGCGCTAAAATAAAAGGAAATAAAAAAAGAAGTGCTCTAACCTATGGCTGATCATTTTTTTAACTGATATAAACCGAGGACACTACTCTCACCAATTATAGGCTGATTACTACTTGTCGAGAGAGGTGGCACTATTTCTTACTCGTCATGGCGCGTTTCATCCATCCGTGTAGTTCACAATGCTGTAAATCGGAACTGTCCCTCTTTAATATGCCCCCACTCAGGTCTCTTTTGTGCATAGCGGCTTTATTACAATTAACCCATTAAACACAATTAATTCGCCGAGTGCCCCTATAGAATTCCTGATAGCCAGCTCAGGCCCTTACTTTTTTGATCCGATCTGTAGGCACATATACGCTAAACTGCCTATAGCCCATTCAGATGGAATGGACTGCGATGATAGTTACTCAGCGTAGCCTGAAACCAACTTTTTACACTCCATATTCAGCCAATGTGAGGTGTATTTAAATAAGGTTAACATATTGACAGGAACGGGGTACTACTACCTACGAGCCTATCTGGAAAATGTCTTCAACTTTTCAAAAGAAGCGAAGGACACCTTTTGAACCGCCGAGGGCTTTTATCAGATTAAAGATGAAAGTGGTATAAAGGATAAATTTAAAAATTCTAAAAAAAAAGATATACGAGTGTTTTGGACGTCTTCATACAGACTTCACATTCGAAAAGAAACAGCTTATAACGGGGTGAATATGAAGTTGAAGCTCAACAGCACGAGTCCTGAGATCTGCATAAATCTAGGACCTGATCAAGAAGAGGGCGCAAAACCCGTTGTGATTCACATAATGGAGACGTATTTGCCTATGCGCTGTGTGAAATTAAGTTCGCCAAATCAAGTGAGATATTGAGAAAGACTTAATACACGCCAGAGTAAAATACCCAATTAACAGGGTACAGATCAAAATATACACGGTGCCCGCTGGGTTGGCATCGAAGCAACTAGAAAACATGGCCCTTGGAGTCCTACCTAAAAGGATATTAATTGGAATGCAGAACCACGCCTCGACGAATGGAAAATGTAAAAAGAGTGCCTTTAAATTCGAGAATTTCGGCCTTAAAAATATTACTCTATTCGTAAATGGCGTTGCACTTGGAGGGACAACGAATACGCACTACTCATCAGACGCGGTGTTCCCGCTCTGCACGAGAGCTTATAGTAGTTTGGCTCATAATACAGGTACCTGTGACGAGCTTGGGTTTGGCTTAACGCAGAAAGAATTTGTCCAAGAATTTAACATTTATTCATTTGATGTTACGCCTGACTTTTCTGCTGGCGTAAATACGCACTTAAGTCCACAAAAGAGTGGGAATATCTCAGTCAGGTTGGAATTTGCCAAGCCTACAGACGTTTCTATTAGTGTACTCATGTACCTCGAATCACAAACACTAATAGGAGTTGATCGTTTCAGGAACGTGGTCAGAGACTTTTAAAATGGATACGAATACACTCCTGAGAGCGATGAAAAGTAATCGAATCACACGCTCCAAATTTATCGGTGTGTTTGCGAAGAAATATTCATGTTGCCAACGAGAAACTGGTAAGGGATTATCGTTAACACCGACATTATGCGGGGCGATGGGATTCATTGAATTGCAATCTATTTTAGAAATAGGGAAAGAATGTTCTATTTTGACTCACTCGGCGCTCAGCCCTGGAATGATTCTATGGTTGTACAATTTATCGAGCAGATACATGTACCTGAGATTGTGTGGAACCCGTATCACCTTCAAGAATATTAGAGTAACACGTGCGGCATGTACGCCCTCTCATTTCTCATGCACATGGGAAGGGATTTATAAATTTTTTAAAATTATTCGATTTGTGCGACACTGAAATGAATGATAAAATGGTATGCAGACAGATAAAAAAAAAGGTTCCCATATGTTAGCACCTGCTGCATTGTGTAAAGGTGTATATCTATATTGTGTAAAGGCCTATTTGTAGCAATTAAGGCTTATTTAATGGACACGTTCCGCTTTGTACATGTTTTCTACCATTTAATAAATTAAATGAAAGTACAATGTGTTTTGTTCTTAACCCCCCAAAAATACTAACATTAGTTCCTCGGTGACCTAGCATTCGCTGGACGGGATGTGAGCCAATACCGCGACCTCTGTGTTCAGGTCGCTGGTTTGGTTGTGGCATAAAGCATCCCTATCACTTATTCCCCTTTCATCAAAACGAAAAGTAGCTATAACACGATGAATTTCCGCATCAGTCCTATAAAGTTAAGTAAAATTAAATTGGTTTAATCAAAGAGCTTTGATAAGAGAAATTGCAACGAATTTTAAAATTATAATAATAAAAACAGATATCCTGACAGTTTTCAAAAGTAAGAGTGCTAAGACAACGTCTGCCGACACCGGGTCTCGAACCCGCAGACAATTCCTAAAATTTTTAATATTTCTAAAATCCTCCTGCGGTGTTGTCTTTAAATTATCGAGAAATGTGCAAATGAAACACCATATATATATATATATGCCGAAATAACAACGAAGGAAACAGAGAATAAATAAAAGCAAGTACGCTAATTTACAGCGCAAAAGTAAGATTAGCTGGGTGTGCTATACTCCTTCTGCCTGCAACAGGTCACGAACCCGCATACAATTCTTAATAGTATTTAGTATTTCTAAAATCCTACCTGTACAAGAAATGTGCAAATAAAACACCATATATATATATATGTGTGTGTGTGTGTATATATGCCGAAATAACCACGAAGGAAACAGAGAATAATTAAAAATATTTCTCAAAACGCAATTATTGTGGCCTTTTATAGGTTAACACCGATTGAAACGTTATATATAGACCGAGAATAAAGCACAAACTAATTTCAAAACGCATTTATTATGGCACTTATAAGATAACACTGAATGAGCCGCAGAATATAATCACAAATTAATCACTTACATCTCTAAGCCGTTCTGCAGCTGCGGAAAGATAAATTGCAGAGAGTGATGAGGCATCGCCATCTTCAAACAAATCAGGGGAGCTGTACAGCTGGGTCATGTTTGTATTTCAAAAACACTGTTCCAGAAAAAAACAATGAAATGAGGCTCCGAGATAAAAGGGCCCCCTTTTATAAATGGTATTGTGATCAACCCACAACACACGAAACGCTAGATTCCTATTGGATATCGTTGAATTTTGGGCGGTGCTTGACACGTAGGCCTGCATAGCGGCCAAACAGAGGTCCTGGGCTCCGCCCACAGGACTGTGATTGGTTGCCCCTTGAAATCTGGGGCGTGTCAGATATTCCTATTCGTAGAGAGAGAGAAATGCGTTGTTTTTTTATCTTGTATTCGGCCGAGTGAGAGACAGAGAGAGAGAGTTACAAGGAGGAGTTACAAGGAAAAGAAGCACCTCAAAAGGCCTTGCGGCCCATACCGAGGAGGTACCAATGGCAACGGGTGCCAGGGAAAATTGTCAAAGTTTATTTTTCTTTCAACTATCCTAGCAGTAGTAGAAAACTGGATAGAAAAGTAGAAGGCTCTCTCCCCACCCTCCGCTCCCTCCCTGCCAGAGGCAGGTACGGAAAAAGGTTGAAGAAAATACCTTGACCCTGGAAAAGTAGCCAAGGAAATTTTACAGGAAAGTGGAGAATATATAAATAGCTCTATATTTAGCTTGCTCACAGAGACCGAGCAAGCGAACTCCTGCAGAGTTTTCTGAGGTTTTAATCTTAAACTATGAGTGTGTTCAGTACTTTGTCTAGCCTATTTTTAAACAGATTTACACTTTGACTGGAAACAACCTCTGAGGGAAGTTGGTTCCAGATATTAACTATTTTATAGGAAAAGAAATTTCCGCAGACTGAGGTCCTAAATGTCTTTACACACTCAAATAGTGTGCAAGATTTCGTCTAACCTTTTCTTGAACTGATCCACAGAGGAACTGTTCACAACTTCCGAAGGTAACCTGTTCCATGTGTCACAGATCTTATACGTATCGTAATTCCCACACACACTAGTCCTAAACCGTTTCAAATCCAACTTCCAACCATTGTTGCGAGTTGGGTTATCATTTAAACTAAACATACTTCTAAAATCGACATCGTTGAACCCTCGTAAGAGCTTGAAAACCTCGATCAGTTGACCGCGCAGCCTCCGAGTTTCAAGCGAAAACAAGTTCAGGGCGCGTAACCGTCGATTGTAGCCCATATGCCTAACGGAAGGGATCAACTTTGTGGCCCTCGCCTGCACTCGCTCCAGCCTCTCAATATCTTTCCTGAGGGTGGGCGACCAGAACTGCACAGCATACTCCAGGTACGGCCGAACAAGGGAATTGTAGAGTGAGAGCACAATCTCCTTGTTCCGAAACTGAAATTGCCTCCTGATATAACCCAATAGTTTCTGGGCTTTCTTTTCCACCTCTACACACTGTTTCGTAAACTTAAGGTCCCTGCTAATTAGCACACCCAAGTCCTTTTCTAAATCAGTCACCTCGATATTACTGCCCAACATCGAGTAGTCCGACTTGGGATTGGCGTAGCCAATGTGCATCACTTTGCATTTACCCAAGTTAAACGGCATTTGCCATTTTTCGGACCACTCTCCTATCCTACCTAGGTCCGCACGCAGTTCCTCGATCGCTTCGGGCGTCCCAACATTGGCCCCAAGCTTGGTGTCATCAGCGAATTTGGCGATCCGACTGACGATGCCACCGTCGATATCATTTATGTAAATGGTAAACAACAGTGGCCCCAAAACGGAACCCTGAGGAACCCCACTAGTGACCGAGGCCCAACCCGAACTAGCCCCTTTAATTACCACCCTCTGCCGCCTATTCCTCAGCCAGTTTTCAATCCACCTACCTATTTCCCCACCGATACCCAGCGCGCGCAGTTTCGCCATTAGCCGGCGGTGAGGTACCTTATCAAAGGCTTTCTGAAAGTCGAGATAAAGTATATCAATCGCCCTACTCTTATCGTACTCACTCAACATGACGTGGAAAAACTCGAGCAAGTTGGTGAGACACGACCTATGCCGTCTAAACCCATGTTGGGAGTCCCCAAGCAGCTTGTAGGAATCCAAATGGTCAACGATTCTATCAGCTATTATCCTTTCTAATAATTTACCTACAACTGAAGTGAGACTAATAGGACGATAGTTCCCTGGACTTTCGTGATCCCCTTTCTTAAAGATAGGGGTCACGTTGGCCTCCCTCCAGTCACCAGGCACCTGGCCCATCACCAACGATTTGTTGAAGACTGTAGCCAGGTGGGGAGCCACCTGTTCGCGCACTTCTCGCAAAACACTGGGGAGAAACTGGTCTGGCCCAGGAGCCTTAAACGCGCTCAGTTTGTCTATTCTATGAGCAACGACTGTCGCGGTACATTTAACACTATCCAGGCCAGCACCTTCGTGCCTCACAGCTGGCTCGGGGATGACGCGGTATCCTCCCTGGTGAGGATAAATATAATGCAGTAAATCATGTTAAATCCAATTATTGAATTGTAGAAGGTGCAATTATATGAGTTATGCCATATATTCCATTTTATATAAATACGTTTAGAAAACGATATTTATTGGGGTAAGCCAGCTAAAACTTAAAATCTAGTTATATTAATGTTTTTTGCATCAAAGTTTAAGATACTTCGAAGAGTCTATACCTTTTAAAATAATTTTGCGTCAACAGTAAGATTTAATATGATCGTGAATGCTGGTTTTAATTATATTAAAAATAATGCACATTGTCGCGACAGGGCTGCAAGTGAATGAGTAAAAATGACACGTAGGCCTGCATAGCGGCCAAACAGAGGTCCTGGGCTCCGCCCACAGGACTGTGATTGTTGCCCCTTGAAATCTGGGGCGTGTCAGATATTCTATTCGTAGAGAGAGAGAAATGCGTTGTTTTTTTATCTTGTATTCGGCCGAGTGAGAGAGAGAGAGAGAGAGAGAGAGAGAGAGAGAGAGAGAGAGAGAGATTACAATAAATATAATGCAGTAAATCATGTTAAATCCAATTATTGAATTGTAGAAGGTGCAATTATATGAGTTATGCCATATATTCCATTTTATATAAATACGTTTAGAAAACGATATTTATTGGGGTAAGCCAGCTAAAACTTAAAATCTAGTTATATTAATGTTTTTTGCATCAAAGTTTAAGAAACTTCGAAGAGTCTATACCTTTTAAAATAATTTTGCGTCAACAGTAAGATTTAATATGATCGTGAATGCTGGTTTTAATTATATTAAAAATAATGCACATTGTCGCGACAGGGCTGCAAGTGAATGAGTAAAAATGAATAAGTTACCCCCGGACAGAATCTATTTTATTTTAAAAATCATATTAATATTTTTTGTAATAAGGCTTAAAGATATATTGGCGTCTTAAAGATAAATTTAATTGAAACAAAATAATTGGCCAAAAGAGGAAAAATGAGTAAGTTACCCAGAAATAGAATCTATTTTGTTTTAAAAATCATATTTTTTTAATAAGGTTTAAAGATATATTGATGTCATAAGATAAATTTATATTGAAAGACAATAATTGGATAAAAGAGGAAAAATTAATAAGTTACCCCTAATTGAATTTTTATTTTGTTTTAAAAATCATATTAATGCTTTTTATGTTATAGTTTACGGGTGAAATTGTGTCTTAAAGATATATTTATATTGAAAGACAATAATTGGATAAAAGAGGAAAAATTAATAAGTTACAACTAATTTAATTTCTATTTTATTTTTTAAATCATATTAATGTTTTTCATGTTATAGTTTAAGGATAAAATTGCGTATTATGTTTTTTGCTTAAAAGATCGCCCACCAAATATCAAATTGGCCTCGTTTCATCACGAGAAGCTCAATAGAAAAACTATTGGCGTTGCCTTTTTTAGACTTCGCCCCATAAACGTATTTATGTTTAATAGCTCTGTCTATTGTGTCGTATTTAGAGACGTTGGCGGTCTACCAGGAGTTGGTAAGTAAAGCGGTGGTGGTGGCGCTGTGGAGGTGGTTGGTGGGTTGTTGATGGTGGTTGTGTAATACTGTTTCACCACAAACCGTCTAAGTTTGGACGCTTGGTTGTAGCCCTTATATCGGTTACGTGGTGTTGATGGGATGAGCTACTAAAAGTCGTAGCCCTCATCTCCCCATGTGCTGTTGATGGGATGAGCATCTAAAAGTCTATACTTAGACGATTGTTGGTGAAGTGATGTTTTTTTTGTGGTGGTTGTGCTCGTATATATTTTGCTATTGGGGCTTTGCATGAATCAATCAGTTTATATATATATATATATATATATATATATATATATATATATATATATGTGTGTGTGTGTGTGTGATAATAGGGGCTTTATAGGCGTATAGTCGGGAAATGTATGTGCGTTTGTGCTCACTTTTAATTCGTTCGAAGGTTATTAATATATACAGGCCATTTATGCCTTCTAAGCCAACTGGCGTATTAAGCCAGAATATATGCTTTAAATGAATAGCGCAATCTGACAACTCAGCCAGATACGCTAACTGGCTGATTAGAAACATATTAAGACAACGGCCGCTCGGCTGAAGTCTTAATATGCGCTTGGCTCCTGCCAGGCGAACACCTCTCTTCATCTCTCTCCTTCTCCCCTCTTTCTCTTGGGGGATAACCTTGCCTCCAAGTTGCATAACCCCTTGTTGCTCTTGCAACATCCCCCCACTTGTTTCGTAACATCTTGCAACATTCCCCTTTGTTGGATACCCTTATGCAACATTGATCAACATTTGCAATTGCATTGCACTCTCCCCTTTTGAGCCCATGCTACTGGTGTTGCATCCAGCATGGAAGTAATAGATTGGAAAACCATCTTCGAGGCCAAGACAATGGAAGAGATGCTAGTGACCTTAGAGGAGAATACGCTGGAAATTGTGGAAAGACATCCCAAAAATACAACAAAGAGGAAAGAGAAGCAGGTTCAAGAGACAAAAGAGGGCATTGTTCCGAAAGAGAAAAAGAGTGACTGAAAAATTAAGTAACTGTAAAGATAACATCAGAAAAATATTAAATGATAACCTGCAGAGTATCGATTGCGTCATAGAGGAACTACTTGAGAAGCATACAGAAAAAGAAGACGACGCTATAGAAGCGATAAAGGTTAACTCAAAGTACTTCTATAATTTTGCAAAAAGGAAGTCGAAAAACCATGCGACTGTCGGACCTTTGAAAAACGAAGACAGTGCTTTATCTGATGATCTAACAGAAGTATCTGAAATATTAAGAGCTTAGTTCGAATCATCTTTCAGTATCCCAAAAATTGACAAACTGATATGCGATATAAACGCATTCTTTGAAGAACTACAAGGGGAAAGTATAACGGACTTCGACTCTACGATAAATTATATCACACAAGCTGTAGGGAAACTAAAAGCACACTCAGCAACAGGACCGGACAAATGAAATGTCACACTGATCAAAAACTGCAAGAATGCAATCGCTGAGCCCCTGTATTGGATATGAAGACGATCACTAGACACGGGAGAAATACCTAACATCCTGAAGAGCGCGAACATAGTCTCAGTATATAAAGGAGATCGATCCGAGGCAAAAACTATATGCTAGTATCGCTTACATCTCATCTCACTAAAATATTTGAAAGAATAGTTGGACAGAAATTCTATGACTTTTTGGAAACTAAGAAAATATTAAGTGATAACCAACATGAGTTTCGGTCAGGCAGAGCATGCCTATCACAACTAATGGAACACTACAACAACGTTATTGATAGACTTGAAAAAAATGAAAACGATGATGTAATATACACAGACTTTGCCAAAGCGTTCGACAAATGTGACCATGGAATCATAATCCATAAACTGAAATATATGGGAATAACAGGAAAAGTAGGGAAATGGATATATAATTTCCTTAGTGAGCGGTGGCAGGTCGTTACAGTACAAGGAGTATCTTCATCATAATTAGAGGTCCTCAGATCAGTACACAAAGGAACAGTATTAGCTCCACTACTCTTCATAATCATGCTGACTGACATAGATGAGGATGTTTCCAGAAACAGCACAGTAACATCCTTTGCCGATGATACAAAAATCAGTAGAAAAATAAGAAATCCAGAAGATATAGGATCTCTACAAACAGACATGAACAGAATCTACAAGTGGACGGAAGACAACAATATGAAATTTAACACAGAAATTTAAGCTGTTACGGTACAGTAAAAGAGAGGACCTAAAATCCATGGAATATTATACCCCAAATGGACAGGAAATTCAGAGAAATTTTAAAGCAAAAGATTTAGGGGTTGTAATGACAGATGATGCGAAATTTGAAACACAAAATAAGATAGCAGTAAACAGAGAAAAGAGAATAACGGTGCAGATACTGAGAACTTTTAAACGAAGGGATTAGGAATCTAATGATTCCTCTACTGAAAACACTGATCATACCCAAATTGGAATACTGCTTGGTCCTAACATCCCCATATACAAAAGAAAACATCAGACAGCTAGAAGGGATTCAGAGAAGCGTCACAGCCAAGATCAATGGGTGCAATGAACTAAATTACTGGGAAAGGTTACGCGAATTAAACCTATATTCACTGGAAAGGAGAAGAGAGATACACCATTATTTACACTTGGAAAATAATGGAGAAACTAGTCACTAATCATACTCTGAACCCTGTAACTCCCCAAACAACAGTGGAAAGTAGAAAAGGAAGACTGTGTCGTATTCCCAAATTAAAGGCTAGAGAGTGAACATCCTTAACCCTGAAAGAAAATAGTTTTGTTGTGAGAGGACCAAAACTGTTTAATCAGCTGCCCTAAAACCTAAGGAACACGAGTGGTGTTGCGGTGGACATCTTCAAATGAAGATTAGACGACTGGCTTAGAACAATCCCCGATGAGCCTGGCGTACCTGGCTATGTGAGGTGGAGAGTACAAGAAATCAAGTCACTACTTCACCAGGCCAACTCGAGAAGAGGGGCGACAAGCTTGACCTTCGTGAAATGAGGAATCATCGCACGGAACATTTGAAAGGTTGAAAGGTATGGGATTGGTATATATGGGATTGAACTCAGAATGGGTCCCTGAGGTTCTCTCATGATACACACAGACCGTGCATGGGACAAGGAACTCTTCTGGGAAAATTAAATCCACTTTTTTCTTTTTCATGATGTTAGCTCGACGTGGGCAACGGGTCACTCGCAAAGAGGTCCCAAAAATATAGCTTCCCTCATCAGCTATCTGCAAAGCAGATAGGATCCAGCTTTGGGACAGGATCTACAGTAGGGCAGTGGTCGGCAACCTCTGACCCGCGGGTCAATTGTAGCATATAGTATATATAAAATAATAAATATTATTACATGAAGTGTTTTTTATTTTAAAATGTCACGAAAATAGTGTATTTTGGTTTAAATTTTGAACACTGACACATTGTCAAATTACCAATAAATTAAATTGACCCAGTTTCCAAAAAGGTTGCCTACCACTGATCTAGGGGTTGCCCACGTCGGGCTAACATCATGAAAAAGAAAAAATATGGTGATTGTCATTTACTATTACTTATTCGAACTATAGTGGATTTAATTTTCCCAGAAGAGTTCCTTGTTCCATATATATACTCATTTTACTGAAAGAGGCTTCTAAAATATTACAGAGCTCCGCTTGCCATATAGGCTTTATTGCTTTTTCCTTGCATTATAAGTGTGAGGTGGAAGCAAGAATGTTTTCACGTCTCATTTTACTTTCGCATCTTACCTCATAACGACAGTCTTCTGGGACTCAATCCAAGTATTCATTATTCCACTATCTCGTCTTTATATGTGTTTAAAACCAATGTTACGGTGAAATTTTAGGTCCCGTCATAGGTTAAGGGCATCAATATTATATAGAGGAGTTTTCCCCATCCATATTTCAAGTTGCATTTGTGCTCTGGTATGTACCTATTGGGAGCCATTTTGTTCTCAAATGTTTTCTTGAAGAGGTTTGTTTTTTCTTTTGAAGTGTGTGTGTGTGTGTGTGTGTGTGTGTGTGTGTTTATGGTTTTATGGTGCTTTACTGTTGGGTAACGTTTTCCTTAAAGATCTTCAGATAAAATTTTTGAGTTACTTTTAATTCAAGCGGCGATCGCATACTCTGGAGTCTGAAAAATATAGCTTACTATTGCTTGAAATACGAGCTAATCCATAAAGGTGTTTTCAAAACTGTTTATGTAACAAGTTTGTACTGGCTAGAAAAATGCATTTTGCAAAAAGGCAAATCTTTTTCGTATGCATAGCATAATAATAAACCTTAAAAAGAAAAGAATAAAGAACAGCATTAAAAATTAAAATTTAAAAACAAAAAATATTTAGCGGCAACTTTCAACATGTAAAGTGAGAATAGAATTTTCATCAAGATGTGGGAAATTCTTTCATTGAACACACACTCAGGTGATGACAGTATTTTCACCAAACTTTGATGTTTGATAAAATACTTTTCGGGAAGCTGATTCCTTAAAAATTGTTTAATCGAAGGGGATGGCGCCATGTATTAGAGATGTTAATTAAATACCATTTCAGTTTATTTTCATAAAACAAGTGTAATTGAATGCATATCAATTTTAGATTAATCTAATACTAAAAGCAATTTGCGTTTTAAGATTAAATACATTAGAAATAAATTTACTTTAACTCATTGAGATTCGAACCATTTGCCACAAAAGATTCGAACTTTGCGAGCCGCCACGTTACTCGATCAGCCATGAGACGTTAACATATACAAACACATACATACATACACATACACATACAATATATATATATATATATATATATATGCAGCCGGCGCGCAGCAAAGTCCAGCTGTTCATCCTTCCACACAATAAAGAAAGTGGTTGGTAGATAAATGGGTACCCTGGGTGGCCTAGTGGTTAAGACGCTGGGCTGCTGATGGGGCGTGGTTCGGATTCCACGTTAAACTGTAGGTCTAAGGTGGAGTGAAAAGCTTGACCTTCGTCAGAATGAACAATTCGGGCGGAAGCTAACCAAAGGTTATATATATATTTAAGGGCGGAGTGAACCAACTTTTTATTACAAATTTATATGCCTCACTTGTTTTTTGGTGTATTAGAACATAAAAATGATGTATTCAGTCATTTAATGTTTGTAACTCAAACCACCTCTCGCATTTTTATATTAAAGCAAAATGGCCATCAGCTGGTTGTCCATAAATAAAAATATGCTCATAACATAAAAACTAAGTGTTCTATCCAAAAAATAATTGAAGAAAAACGCTTTATAATGCAAAACTATACTTAAAAAACACAATTGTGCATACATTGTATTGAAATAAAATTGTATCTGGTCTCACTTGGTTGGATGCCGTAAATCAATTACATTTGAATGCGATATAAAACCCGCTCATCTCAATTATTATTATTTTTCAGGAGAGGCATCAGATCCTTTTTGGTTTCAAGTGAGGGAAGCAGAGACCGACTTTTTTCCTTGACCTAATAAATCCATCTCTTGATTCCTGTGATATCACTGATTCTGATGCATCTGTAACCAACTTCACGGCTCTTTCGACGTTCTGTGTGTGAATGGGGTATTGCTCAACTTTGAGACATTTTGTTTCGTACTCAACCAATTCTTCATCATACATTTTAGAAGTGAGAGGTGGTTCACTGATATCATTCCTATCCCAGAAGATGATGTCTGTCCAAAGTGATGCTTTGAAGTTCAATTCTGTTACTCTAAAATCTCAAATTTTCCTTGTATTGGCTTCCTTACACTTTTTGTCTGTATTTTTCGATCGATTGCAACTTTGCGCAGCTTTTGCTCACTATCTGACAGCATTGATAGAAGAATATTTTCTGAGTGAGCAAAATAGGCATTCCTTGATATATAAGGTTGGACAACTTTTTGTATATCTTGGGGTAACAGGTTGAACCTTTTTATCGCATCAAAGATATGTTTGGGTCCATCAGGCAGATACGGTTTAAATTTTATATTGAACCAGTTAGGACCATAGTTTCTTACTATGAACAGAACAAGGCTACGTAACTCTCTGGAGGGATTCGTTTGGGAGACATAATAACGACATAGTCTGTTAGCTAGAGTTAACCATCTAGAGTTGTTAAGGGGGACCAGGCTTGAGTTTCTCTAGGCTTCCGTCAACATATCCTTCTCTTATGGCCCCAATTATTCTGAATATGTATTGTTGATCATTATTTAAATCTTCTATGAGCTCATCTGTGAGAACTGGGATGCTATCGGCCCCATCCGTAATTGGTGAGAACTTTACCACAGGCATCTCGTGGCAAGTCTTACGAGCATTACCAATAGATCCACTGAATGATCTTGACCAAGTTGTTTTCCCGTCGTATCGCTCAAACAGATGCCTTAAGGGAAGTTCATTTGTATGTAACATACAAATGCTCTATTGCAATGGTCAGTTTAGCTTCTGCTCGATGCAATGGATTATGCCACCTTTAGACACAGTGTTGACATTTGTGCTGTTGCATCCTATCACCTGGAGATTCTGGTCTAGTGTCACTTCATTCAAGTAAGCGAGCAACTATTCAGATACATCACTTGCTTTTCCAGATTTAGGGCTCAAATGGTTAAGGTATTCTCCATCAGGCTCACTCAATAGTACATAATGTTCTTCAATAATTATATCCTGGTACTATTAGTAGTGTGGGTTCAAAAGGTTAGAGTGCAGGGCAATGATGCAATGTTGCAATGAGTGCCTGCCAACCCCAGTTCACCCCTCCTTTTGCCAACCCCAGGGTGCCAAAAAAAAAAGTGGGAAGGGAAACTCCCCCAGCAAGCTGGGGAGTCCACCTATCTTCTTTGGGGGAAAAGATGGGACGGCCTCACCCCCCAAAGGGGTATATCTAACCTAAAAGGGAAAGGAGGAGAGAGGAGTGCTCGCTTGGGTCCTGCCAAGCGCATACTGAAAGTTCATCTCAGCGCTTGTTGTCTTATAAAGTCCTAATCCGCCAGTTGGCGTAGAAGCCAGTGCCTCCAGGCATTATCAGCCAGTTGGCACAATGTATACAACGTTTGGAGAGCCAAGAAACGTAAACCAACGCACGTACATCCCGGACTATTCGCAAATAGATCCTCTATTATCACACACACACACTACTATATGCACGAATATATATGTACCGAGTTCGAGACCCGTTGACGGCTCTCAGCAATCCTTCCACACAAATGGATGGCAGATAAATGGGAACCCTGGGTATCCTATTGGTTAAGACGCTGGGCTGTTGGAATCCCCGTTAAACTGTAGGTCTAATGTGGAGTATGAAGCTTGACCTTTGTCAGAATGAAAAATTCGGACGGAAGCTATCCATGGGTTAACCAAAGAAAGCCTATATATGTACAGTTCCGGAAAAAAGCTCATCTAAAAATTCTGAAAACTATAAAAATTACTAATTAGTACAAGAAACGTACACATAAGATCCAAAATTTATAATTAGGAATCACGTCAAATTGCATTAATTCACATTAATTCCATTTATTACATAACTCAAACAAATCTCTAGGATTTTATAGTACATTTATGCCTGATTTCTGAATATACAAGGGGCGGAAAAACAATATTTATCATGAGTATATGTGATAAAAAAATTAAATAAAAATAATAATAGCATAAGAAATACGAACGAGGAATATATATATAATCAAAAAATAATAATACACAAAACGCTGGTGTATAATGAACAACATGTTTGTACAGAAAAAAACTATATATATATATATATATATACACAATTATATTAAATAACGTTCTGAAAATTGCGGAATGGAGATCTCTATTATTCTCGTCATGCGTGAATTAATAAGGTGATGTTAATGTGTGTGTGTATATATATACATACACACCTATTAAAGATTTATCCTTTAAAAATAAAATATGAATCACCTGTTCTACCAGCGAGCTTTAGTGGCGCCAGTTTTGCGGAACCGAAAGATAACATTGGACTTAAAATCTCGATAATAAATTTCTCCTCGCTGGAATCTTCTTTCTATTCTATCGACATTATAAACTTTAATGCGTACCCCTCCCCACCCATCTCTGTTAATTTTTTCAAAATTATTTTCCAGTTTCAGACGATTTATTTTTCAGAGGAATTAGCCTTACAGAATACAGACGGTTATTGTTCCGCCGTTCTCCCGACAGGGCCAGTTGATTTTTTTAAAAGCTATTTTAGATGAGGCAGTTAATTTTTTTAATTTATTTTCCACCCATCTCACTCCACCACTCTATCTCTCCACGGTTCTGGAAGATATCTATCGAACGGGCAAGATATATTTGATACGCCCAGATTTCACGGGACATTCAATCACAACACATTGGGCGGAGACCCATCATCTCTGGTTTGTGGATGGCAGCACTCACACGTTAAGCCCTACCCAAATTTCTCCGACGGCCAATAGGAAACTCGCGATTCGGGTGTTGTGGGTTTTTACAATTACGACCGCTTCTATAAAAGAAGCATTTTCATCTGGAATCCTCATCAGTTGCATTATCAGTGAATACTACAGATATATCTCGTCATGAGTCAATCACAGCAGCTTTACATCTACCCGGATTTGTTTGAAGACGGGGATGCCGCAGCGCTGTCTGCACTCCATCTTTTTGCACCTGCAGACCGGAACACCCTACTTTCAACGCAATCTGTTGCAGAAATTTGTGACGGCGAGAAAGAATCGAGCATTGAAGACGACATTAAAATGTAAATAATTAAGTTAATTTGTGATTCGGGCTATATACATCGTTTCATTCACTGCAAGACTTAGTTAATTTATAAAAAATCGTAATAAAACGAAGTGAAAGGATAGCTGCTTTGTGATTAAAATTTGCTAGGCGTTTTCTCTTATTGTAGCTCTATCCCCATATATATATATGTGTGTGTGTGTGTGTGTGTATGTTAACAACCGGGCTCGTTACGGGGCATAATATAACCTAATCTAGCACAACTGAATCTAACCTGAACTAATTCAATAATCCAAAACTTGTATCCGTACTCCATAGAGGTGTGATATCTTTTAAGAATTCTTATAATACCCAAATTTGGTCTCTATTCATATATATATATATATATATATATATATATATATATATATATGTGTGTGTGTGTGTGTGTGTGTTCCTCTTTGTGTATTTTGGTGAAAAACAATAGTTTTTTAATTATTGCCCATTCTGTGTTTCCTTCGTGGTCATTTCGGCATATATATATATATATATATATATATATATATATATATATATATACATATATATATATATATACATATACATACATATACACAATTTAGTGGTGGACCGGATATCCGCATCCGCACTTCTGACTGCTGATGTTATGCGGATATTACCTCTAAAAAATTATGCAATTTACAATTAAATTAGCTTATAAAGTAGCTTATAATGCCCAGTCATGCACATTTCATGTAAAGTATTAATTATTAATGAACAAACAAATATATAAACCTCAAAATATAAATACCTGGTAACACAGAAAATTGAATGAAACTTGTTTCATTGAATTTTCTGTGGTTGAAGCTCTTGAGAAAGTTATTATTTTTATCATAATGAAAACAATATTAATTTTAATTATTATGCATTGCTTGCCATAATAGTAATATCACGAAATTTGAAAAATTATGTCATATATTCATAATTCTATATTATATTGATAGATTAACTAAATATCCGCATCCGCGGATAATGAAATTAAAGATCCGCATCCGCAGATGTTGAAAAACTGACATCCGGTCCACCACTAAATTATATATATATATATATATATATATATATATATATATACATGTAAATATATATATAATATATATTATATATATATATATATATATATGGTGTGGTTCTAATAATACATTTCTTGATAACTTAAATTTTATAGAAAGTTCTACATGTAGGATTTTAGAATTACTAAAACTTTTGAGAATTGCCTGTGGACCCGGGCTCGAGACCCGACACCGGTAGACGATACGTAGCACACCCATCTAATCAATAACTTATTTAGACAGCGAAATTTATTAACTGAAAGTGAAATTTTATTAACTCTTGTTACTGATAAATTTATAGAAAGTTCTACAGGTAGGATTTTAGAATTCTTAACTTTTAAGATTACCCGGTGTTTACTTTTGAAACATGTCAGGATATCTGCTTTGTGATTATAATTTGCCAGTTATCCTAATCATCATTTTCTCTTATTATAACTCTTTAATTAAACTTTAATATAATTTAAATTTGGACGTACGTGTCAACAATCCGGCCCCGGGATCGTAACCCGGTGCTGGCTGCTGATGTGTAGTACACTCAGCTAATGTTCCTTTTGAGCTGTAAATTAGTGTACTTGTAACGCCTTGCAGTTCTCTCTCTTTCTTCATATATATATCTATATATATATATATATATATATATATATATATATATATATATATATATATATATACAGGGTCTGTCAAACAAAACTAAGCCAATTTGAAATCTCTATAAAATGCACAATTTGATAGAGATTTTAAATATTTTTTTACACTAAATAAATAAAAGGCTCATAAATAATATGTGATAATTTTATAACTTTATTTTAAATATTTTAGGAGTTATGCGGTTATTTCTACTGATTGCGAAAATTTTAGTTTTTCTCATTATGTAATATCTTCTTTATTCTCTTTTTCAGAATTTGTTTAGATTTAAAAATTTTCGTGAATACCTCTAAATATGCCATTCTCACATGATAAAATAATTATAAAGCATTATAGAGTTGAAAAAGGTTATAGTGCAAGGAAATTACTTTCTGAATTCGATTATAAAGGATGGACTAGATCGGGTTTAGATTACTTATTGAGAACTATCGATGAAAGAGGAAGCATTGAGAGGAAGGTTGGTAGTGGGCGACCAAAATCAGTTAGAGTAGATGAAAATATTCAGAAAGTGAAGGAACGTATCCTTAGTCAAGAGGATCGACCTGGTAGCCACATGACACCTGCTTAAATATCAAAAGAACTAGAAATATCAGAATCAAGCGTAAGAAGGATTATTAAATCTGATCTGCAATTTAAACCATTTAAAAGAGTGCATGGACAAAGATTGTCAGAAGTGAACTGTCAGAAAAGAGTTGAGAAATCCAAACGTATGTAGGAGAATTACGTCTTCTGATTAATCGAGGCCCATGGTGTAGTGGTTAGCATATCTGACCGGCAATCGGAAGATCCCGGGTTCGATTCCCGGGTGGTTACCTCATTTTTCATTTGTTCGTTCTCCCTCCTCATCTTGTGCGGAACGTTCTTCTATACAAGCGTCGTTCTTTACATTAATTATACTGTGTGTTGTTTGCAGTTAAAATGTATATATGTGCGACATGCGGAAGGTGCCCCCTCAGGGCATTGGTTTCTCCTCGTATGTAGGAGAATTACGACTTCTGATTAATCGAGGCCCATGGTGTAGTGGTTATCATATCTGACCGGCAATCGGAAGATCCCGGGTTCGATTCCAGGGTGGTTACCTCATTTTTCATTTGTTCATTCTCCCTCCTTATCTTGTGCGGAACGTTCTTCTATACAAGCGTCGTTCTTTACACACACACACATATATATATATATATACAGTATATGTATATATATATATATATATATATATATATATTAGTGTGGTCCAAAAAAATTAAGTTCCGATTTCTAAATGCGGCACCTCCCCAAAACGTTCCATATAATGAGAAAATAATTCAATAAAAAATTTAGCTCGATCGACCAATATTATAAGGTCGCTACCGAGTGTTGAAGTTTCACTCTTATATTCTTTATATAGTGTTCCTGTCAACATATGCAAAAGTGCTGCAAAAACTAGTTCGTGATGTATCACATTATGGTTGAGATTTTGTTTAGACATGTATAACATGTATGAAATTTGTTTCAACATATATAAAACTTGTGTCAACTGTAGTTCGGTTTGTCAATGCCGTTAGTTAATGTGAGTGAATCGTGGCGAGAGCACGCAATACTGCGGGTGCTAACATCGGTTCATAGGATATCGTATATCATCAGATTTGAGTTAGGTAAGCTAATTAATGACAAATTATTGTTAACTAGAATATACAGTACACTACCTGTTCTTGTTTAACTGAAAGAAATTACGACAGGTACCTATGTAAGCAATTTAAAATGAGTAAATTATGAATTGTCTAATTGTCTATGTATGTATGTGAAATTACCACGTGCCGGATTTTGCCCATTACTGAATAAAACCCAATTTATATGGAAAGTCTTGAAATAGTGAAATAAATAAATAAATAAGAAAATAATTTACTGAATCAAATACAAATATTTCTAAGTATCTATATTCGTAGTATTTTTTCTCTTTGTTTAAATTAGATGTATAGTGTTTACAATAAGTCTCACGCCTCTGTCTCGTCCCAAGCTAGTCTGTTAGGTATAAAATGGGCGGTCCTTATGGCAGCGGAGGTGTGTTCGGATTGGTGCACATAATTGCTCTAACCCCATCAATGACGTCCATTATTACGTCACTTCTGTTACATTTTAGTGTTTAAAATACAAATGATTAAGAAGCAGAATGACCAAGTTTCGGGATGTTGGGATGATTATGGAGCAATCCTAGTCATCATAATATTAGCTGGGCATTACATTATACCGTCTCAATATATACTGTAGACTATAGAGAACGACTAATTCGGCAAATATCCCAAATCATGGCATGATACTTGTTATTTTGACGCAGGTCTAAATTATTTGCTCAAATGCAATGATTGATATAAAGTAATTGTTGGGAATTGTTGTCAATATTGTTGTTTGCGATACATATCCTACCTGAAGAATCTAATGACCAAATTCCTCAGTGAACCTCTCACGCGCTCGCATTTCGAGGAAGTCACGGTCGTCTCACTAATAGATAGTTTATCCATTGTTTTATGTGGTAGCCTATTCCATCTTATGAAAATCATTAGTCTAAAGCAATACTGGTGGGCCGTGAATCAGAGATATTTGCATTCGATTTGTTCATCGTAATTATTACAAAATATAGTATACTGTATATAGTAGTATATAAGAGTTTATTGGTAGCATATCATCGACAATTCCCATAAACATGTGATGGCCTCGATGTTGCCAGTTTTTATTTTTTTCCTGAAACTATTACCTTTTCATAGTTTGTTTCAACGAGCGTAGACATTGCAAGAAAAGATTCTAAGGATAAGTAAAGTTCTTTCATGGTCACAATATATACTTTTATAGATGTCAAACATAAAACTATAATAAAATTCTATATTAACATAAATATATATTCGATACACATTTACGTCATGGCTTTAACATCAGTATTTCGTATAGCTTCCTCCGGCATCAATAATTTCTTGCAATCGTTGCGGCATAGAAGAGGCCAGATTGTAGGGAATGTTTGGTGTTCGACGTAAGCTCTCCCAACTATTCCTCGTGTGAGCTAAAAGTGCTTCAAATGTTCTTTCATTGCGCTGCTCCCATTCGTTAATCATTATTGCCCAAAGGTTTTCAATCGGATTCATATCAGGAGAACGTGTTGGCAGAATTAGATTAATAATCTCTGGCTCCCTTTTCTCCTCACTTCGTAATTCTCCACCCAACCTCGTTTCCTTCGACATAGCAACGCTTACCTCCATCCACATTCCACTTCCTTCATTAAACCTATTATCGCTTTTACTGTCCCTTCCTTCCATCCTTCAATGCTAGCGTTCTTAAACCTAGCACATAAATTATATAATATGGAATCTAACACCTTAGATCTCTACACATTCATGTTACTTGAAGACGCCTGTGTCTTATGGGAATCTAAGTGTTGAGAGTGGGTTTGAGGGGTAGTCTATAGATTATTACAGATGACATTGAACGCTCCAACTATTTAAAAATGATTATTTATTACGCACATCATATGGCATAATACACACATGAATTTAAGTATCTTACACTATAGGAATGGAATTGAATCCTACCAGAGTTAAAAAGTCGCAAAATATGATAGATTAGTTTGTATTAAGAGGTTACTAAGAGAAAAGGATTTGGGATAGAGCGGAAGGCAGAGAGTATATTTTCTCGAGTTTCGGTTATTATTAACGTTATATGGATAGATTGCCATGCGGTGTGATCAGAGTGTGAGAGAGAGAGAGAGGAGAGAGAGAGAGAGAGAGAGAGAGAGAGACACACACACACACACACACACACACAGAGACACAGAGAGCTTTTAAATCACACCTTTTAAATGGTTTGTGGGTAAGGGCTTCACGTGTGTTATTTTAGTCCAGGGTAGTTTATGTGGAGGTGTTAACGTAACTTACACTTGGGACTGTTAATTGTAAGACAACTACCATAGCTGGGACTGAGACACGTTATCCCCTGCATACTATATATATATCTATATACAGTATGTCTCTATATATATAAATAGATAGAGTGATCGACACAATGATAATGTGGACGTCATTGATGGGGTTAGAGCAATTATGTGCACCAATCCGAACACACCTTCGCTGCCATAAGGACCGCCCATTTTATACCTAACAGACTAGCTTGGGACGAGACAGAGGCGCGAGACTTATTGTAAGCACTGTACATTGTACTATATTACGAATTATTAATAACACTGGTCAACAAAGATGTTTCATCAGAGTAAAATTTGTGGTGGGTGGATACATTTTTCACGCTGATTCCAAAACTGCATTCAGATTGTTTCTAGCACGTATAGTTTTCAAGATGAAGGCATATATATAACTACACAGATTTAACCATTTTAAATAGGCAAAATACTAATATTTCAACATTTGATTGTGTTTATTTTATTGTGCTTTTTTAGTTTATTCATCTTATTTATTTCAATTATCTTAATTATACATCTTATGTATTTCAGGTGTGAGCTTTTACGTCTAGCAGCATTGTGATTCAGGCAACAACGCCGTGCTTTGTGTGTCAAAAGATCAGTCCAGTCCAAGAACTTGTTGTGTCAAGTTGGTGTACATTTTTTTTAATTTATAGTTTGCTCAGGTCAGTCAACATGCCTCGACAATGTAAGAATGACCCCGACAAGTTCTGTTTCGTATGCGGCCAGTTCACAACTAAAACACAGCGACGAAGTATTACAACCGACATTAAGAAAATATACAAGCTATACTTTGGTTGCCATCTAGGTGACCAAGATAAACCATGGGCGCCACATCAAATCTGTTCTGGCTGTTCAAATGGATTACGTGATTGGCTTAACAAAAAGAAAGCTTCAATGCCATTTGCCATACCCATGATATGGAGGGAGCCGAGAGATCATCATGAAGACTGTTATTTTTGTAGTGTGAACTTAATGGGGTTTTCTGCCAAGAACAAACACCAGATTGTATATCCAAACTTGGATTCAGCACGTAGACCAGTAAAACATGATGAAACATTGCCCATTCCAATTCCCCCAAGTGATAGGCTAGATTCTATCATAGATGACATGGAAAGTGATGAAGGTGCAACTGGCGTTTCCGGACCATCTACAGAACCAGAGTACACTTTTGAAGGTAGACATTTAGAGCCTAGAAAGTTAACCCAAGGACAGTTGAATGATCTTGTTAGAGACTTATCGCTGTCTAAAGATAAATCAGAGCTTCTCGCCTCAAGACTAAAGGAGAACAATTTACTTGAGAACAATGTTCGTATTAGTTACTACCGAAAGCGGAATTTTGAATTAACAGCATTCTTTTCAGTAGACGGTCCTCTCTGTTATTGCCATGACATCAATGGACTATTTACAGCCATATCTCAGACGTATGTGGCATCTGAGTGGCGCCTCTTTATTGATTCGTCGCAGAGAAGCCTGAAAGCAGTTCTTTTGCATAATGGTAATATAATGCCATCCATCACCATTGCCCATTCCGTCCATCTAAAAGAGACATATGACAATATGGATATACTACTTAAGGCAATCAAATACGACAGTCATCAATGGAATGTTTGTGGAGATCTAAAAGTTATAGGAATGCTTATGGGTATGCAGTCAGGATTCACAAAATTTTGTTGTTTCCTTTGCCTGTAGGACAGTCGCGCCACTATAGAACATTACACCAAAAGTGACTGGCCACTTAGGTATACATATGTCCCAGGGATAAGCAATGTCCAGTCTGTCCCTTTAGTGGATCCCCAAAAGATCTATCTGCCACCTCTTCACATTAAACTTGGTTTAATGAAGAATTTTGTTAAAGCAATGGGTAAAGTCAATTCTGAAGGATTCCAATACCTTTCAAGGAAATTTCCGAAGGTTACTGCAGCAAAATTGAAGGGAGGAATTTTTGTTGGGCCACAAATAAGGGAGGTTTTGAATGACACTGAATTTGAAAAAGGCCTAAGTCCGCTTGAATTGAAGGCTTGGCTGGCGTTCAAATGGATATGTGAAAACTTTCTTGGAAGCAACAAGTCACCTGCGTATAAGGATGGAGTCAAGAACCTCCTTGATGCCTTCAAAGAAATGGAGTGTCGAATGTCGTTAAAAATTCACTTCCTGCATTCCCACTTAGATTTCTTTCCTGAAAACCTTGGTGCAGTGAGTGACGAGCAAGGAGAGCGCTTCCATCAAGATATTCAGATGATGGAGAAGCGCTACCAAGGATATTGGAATGAAAGCATGATGGCGGACCATTGTTGGATGCTGTATCGTGACAATCCAGGCCAAATTTACAAAAGGAAATCACACTCACAGCGCTTTTAATAAAATAATGTATATATTCTTTATTTATAAGTACATTGAATAAGGTATATGATGTATTTGTTGTTTAGCATTCCTAAGTGTGATCTATACATTAAGGTGGAGTGAAAATATCATTTTTGGATTTTTAATTTACTTGAGTGTGGAAAAGTTGCCAATGGGCTTTAGAAACAAGCATGTGAAATTATAATACAATTGAAGCATTGCTTGATTGACCACCAGCGATTTTAATATATGGCATATTTCATGTTTTAACGATCGCTTTGCCCATCAGGAGTCATCCAAGATGCTGGTCTTTCATCCATGTTTATGCAAATAATTAACAGCTTAGTTTGCTGTAGACTGTGTTATTGCATACTTGAGGTTGACATTTAAGATTACAACATGTGTGGAATGTAAATTAATGGCAATTACAGAGGGTGGCCAAATTATTAGAGCTGATGTGAGTAAGTGAGCTAAGAAAGAGTTTAGTTAACCATACATTGATTTAATGCTAGTTTCAGTGATGGTAGTGATTTGGTGCGATAACATATGCAGTCCGTGAGTCAGAGGGGATGGGAGATTGGGAGTGGGGGGAGAGTGAGTAATATGCAAAGCGCGGCTGCTCCGCCAAGCTCAGTGCACATGTGGCAGTGAGAATTGAAGGTTATTTGTGCTGTTATCATCATTTTTTCGTGAAACTTGATTTTAAAAGTAAGTTAATTACATATTGATATCTGTTTATAGGTGTTTGACAAGTGAGTGTGACAGTATTAATTTGATATTTCTTTTTCTTGCAGAAATTATTTAATAGTTTTACATTGCTTACAATTTATAATAATTGTTTTTTTTTTTCAGAATGGAAATTATTACGAGGGAGAAGGCGGCATGTGTGATTTTTGGCGCGCCACGCGAGATACCCACAAATGTTCTTCCCACCTACGCTGATGTTATGAAGGCTTACATCCATACAAGACAACAGCTGACAACGAAGTATA
Source organism: Bathynomus jamesi (assembly GCA_023014485.1). Lineage (NCBI taxonomy): Eukaryota > Metazoa > Arthropoda > Malacostraca > Isopoda > Cirolanidae > Bathynomus > Bathynomus jamesi. Next base: position 795,786 of record JAJOZX010000514.1, on the reverse strand, counting down.
ACAAATATCCACCGTTCGCCGAAGTATCAAAAAAAGTTTGCGTTGATGTTGAACTTGTTTGGGAGAAAGCGTCTCTTCCGACCGTGACGCACGGACGAGTGATTGAAACGCTCAGACCGTACAACGAGAAATACAAGAAAATCTTGAAACCATACAAGGCTCGGAAGGACAACGACAACTACAAGCAACAACTTGAACAGTTCAGAGAAGACGCAGATAAACTCTTCGACATTAGCAAATGCAAATGTGTAGATTTCGTCATGAGCTGTAAGTGCGAAAGAGCGGACAAAGTACCACCCAAAGAAAGAAAGTTTCTAGAGGACCAGAGAGGAGCCAGAAAGATGATTATAGGAGGCATCGATTTGGTGGAAACAACAAAGCTACAGAAGAAAATATCCAGGAAAGTCTGTGAATCGAGAAGACACAGCATTCACCAAGAACAATCGAAGCAGCAATGCAATTCTGGAAGCTACAACGAGGAAGACAAGGACGACGACACCGACAACAGCGACGAAGAATACACCCTATCTAAGTCACACTGTAAACCTGATCTATCGACACTGGGGAGTAAACGTCAAAGAATGACGATGACTGTACGATTACCATGTTTGGCTAAAGCGTGCGATAGAACGGGCGTCTCAGATCGAGCAGCAGCCGTTATTGCCTCATCCGTGCTACAAGACATTGGAATTGTGTCTACAAATGACACCTCCAAAGTCATTGATCGTAGTAAAATTCGCCGAGAAAGAAGTAGAACTCGTCAAGAACTGACAAAACTAGACAGCAGTATGACAGACTTGCCTGGATTGTACTTCGACGGTCGAAAGGATAGAACGATGAAAAATGTACGAGACGCCGCAGGACATGGCCACCGGGAGAGAGATACAGAAGAGCACGTCAGCATTATTTGTGAACCAGGTTCATCGTACTTTGGCCACGTGACGCCGTCAAGTGGATCAAGCAAGGCGATTTCCAAAGTAATCTTTGAATGCTTGGCTGCGCGAAGTGTGGATCTCGACAGTGTGAAAGTCGTCGGATGCGACGGAACCGCTGTCAACACTGGACATAATGGCGGAGTTATTCGGCAGCTTGAGGAATTACTACAAAAACCGCTGCAATGGCTCGTGTGCTTATTACATGCTAACGAGCTCCCCCTGCGACACCTGTTTCAGCATTTAGATGGAGCAACTACAGGACCTAAGTGCTTCTCAGGACCGATAGGGAAATCTCTCACAGCATGCACGGAACTCCATATAACATCGTATGAACCTATATCTCCATTACAGCCACTGCCGCATGTTGACGTGAAGGACCTGAGCACTGACCAGCAGTACCTGTGGCAGATGTGTCAAGCTGTCAGTGAAGGACACTGTCCCTGTGATCTAGCATTGCGAAAACCGGGACCATTGAACCACTCGCGATGGTTGACAACTGCCAACAGAATCCTCCGCCTCTATGTTGGCCTCGATGCACCATCCAACAACATCAAAACTCTTGTCACATTCATCATCCGGGTCTACGCCCCAACATGGTTCGCCATCAAGACGCAGCCATCATGCAAAGATGGAGCCAAACATCTGCACGGGATGATGGTGAGAACACGGTACCTCAGCTCCTCTCTAAAGAAAGTCGTCGACCCGGTGATTCGGCGAAACGGCTTCTGCGGACACCCCGAGAACGTGCTATTAGCCATGATCACAGATGAGCGACCACATATAAGGGAACTCGGACTCAGAAGAATCATGAAGGCAAGATCACATGTGTCTGCAAACAAAATCCGCAGGTTTCGAGTGCCACCGCTCAACCTCGACGCGACCGAATACCAGGACATGGTCGATTGGCAGACTTTGACCGTGACGGAGCCTCCTGTTACGATGGATATGACGGACAACGAATTGAACGACATGATCTCTGCTCAAATTTCACCAAGTGTCCTCTTCCCTCGCTTCCCTTGTCACACACAGGCGGTGGAAAGATGCGTGAACCTAGTTACCGAAGCTTCAGCCGCTGTGTGTGGCGAGACGTCCCGCCATGGATTTATTCGGGCTCGCGTCGCTTCTCGGCAGCTTATGCCGAAACTTGAGTCTAAACGTGACTATCAATTCTGAATTAACCATGCATGCATAACTCAGACTCTATCGTTAGCATAATAGTGTGCCAAAATAACTAAAAATATATAGTCTGATGTTTACTCGTATTTTAGGTATTTTTGTGTAAAATCGTATATTATTGTAAACTTATAACGTCTGGTGGTCGATCAAACGATTGTCTGATTTTAATAAACTTTGTTGCATATTGTTCTATTAGTCCATTGGCAACTTTTAAAACCTCAAGTAAGTTAAAATTCACAAAAAAAAATTTTGGGCCATTTTCACTCCACCCTACTATACATCCATAAATTTTCTTATAGCAATATCAAAAACTTAAAAATATCAAAACCAGTGTATCTATATAACTATACGTGCTAGAAAAAACATAAAACCAGATTCGGAATCAGCGCGAAAAATGCATTAAGAAAAGTGTGATCATGTTTGTGATGAGAAAAAAAGTTTCATTTTGTTGGCCAGTGTAATTAATAGAATTAAATAGATCATATGGCATACTATATCATGTACTCTTTTTCATCCTCAGGTTCTGATTTACTGTTGCTATTGATGAAGCATGAGCACCAGAGGCGATATCAATGTCTGGCTGGTTGGTCCGCGGCGTGAAGAACTCAGGGGAGCGAAGTTTCCTACTAAGAGACAGGCCATAACCTTTTTTCATCACCATTTAACGGAGAAGAAAACTGTGAAGGAAAAAGCTGCTCTAACTGCAGGCGGACTGATGGACTTTTGGGGGAAAGCACACATTCCCACAAGACTGAGGAAGCACGTAATTGAGCAGTGGTTAAGATTTTTCACGAGTGGAAGAAGTTGAAGAAAAATTAAACTAATTCAGCCAAGAGGTCAGCGGGCCTCGAACAGAAAGAGAAGACATTCAATTCTTCCCTCGATTGGCTTTTCGACATTGCCCACAGCAACACCATGGGCATCATGAAGGAGGAGGATAAGTTATTCCTTCAAGAGCAACGAAAGATAGGGCGACTGGTTCCATGCGCCCAGTCGATCGCAACCTTGTAAAGAAGGAGGCGAGGAAGAAAGATCGACTAGCACAAGCAAAAACACGGCGAGTTGCTCAAGAAGAAACGATGGAGAAATGGGAGGAACAATTTGTTCTGGCTTCTTCATCTTCTAGCAGTGAGGACGGGGATCACCTAGACCATCAACTTCGGCGGCACAGCATC